>JAVHKY010000031.1:3678867-4905156 GCA_035079385.1 Aspidiotus rigidus | reverse complement strand
TTGCCATAATATAGTACAGGCGATAAAGACATCGTCATAAACATTTTGGGGTACACAAAGGGAAATTATTGTAAATGGTCAAGTTTGATGCCCAGAAAAAAAACATATCAAAGTTCCCATCCCCCACACCTTGTGCTAAATTTTTTATGGCACGTTTTAGCCCCCAAAATCGAAAAATTTGGGCTCATTGAAAAAAAGTCGTTCGACAAAAAATGTTCCTCGTAAAATTTGCTACATTTTAGTGTATATATATGATAGAAGATGGGAGCATCTACATTCCCCCCCCCCTCTTATCTTTACGGTGTCCCTACTCACCTTCATTTCATTCTCCATACTCTATCATCTTCCTTTTTTTTTTTCTTCTTCTTTTTTTGAATCAACTATGTACAGTACTCGTATGTACATATTTATCATTTATTTTATTTTATAGTGGTGCCACCTACAGTCCACGGACCAATTACAGGTGACACCACTTTTGAAATTACATAATAATTATAAAGATAATAGTAGGCCTAACAGTAATAAGTAAAAATAATAATAATATTAATAATAAATAATAATAATAATAATATTAATAATAATAATAATAATAATCTTGATTATAATAATAATGACAGTAATAGTAATAGTGATAATAATATTAGAAAAAAATGAAAAAAAAATAAAAAAATAAAAAATAAATAAATAAATAAACAAATAAAGAATAATAATAAGATTATAATTAGTAATAATAACAATGAGAATTAGTTGCCAACTGCTCCCTCATCCCCCTCATGATATTGAGGACTGCTAACAGAGTAACGACGCTACCCAGTCCCACTGCGCACAATATCCACAGCTCTGGCTACTTTTTCAGCGAAAGCTTTCCTCTTATCAAAAAAAATATCAATTGTATCATCTATTGTGACTATTTGGTTGTAAAGACGCAGCGCACGATTGATGGGCGTAAGATTGAAGTGATTTGTGCGGCAGTGTGTAATGTAAAATAAGTTTTGACTTCTGCTGCGCCTAACTGGAGCATAGAGACCAATCTGACTCAATAGGAATGGGGATTCTGTTTTTGACATTAGTAGGTCCCTAATAAATAGAATCAGTGACACTTCCCTCCGCACCTCTAGAGTGGTGAGTTCATATCCCAAGACTAATTCCCCGTATGGCACGTCAAGGTCGTAATGCTGAAAGTCTTTGAAATGCAGGTACCTTAAAAATCTTTTTTGAATTCGCTCGATAGCTTTTAGTTGGCCTTTGGCTGTTGGTCCCCATATTATACCCGCGAAGTCAAGATGTGCCCTCACCAGAGTGAAATATAATACTTTTAATGTAGACGTGTTCTTGAATATTTTGGAGTGTCTCATTATTAACCCTAGATTTCGTTTGGCATTGTTTACTGAGTTGTTCAACTGCTTATTAAAGACAAGATTATGTTCAACTTGTATGCACAGGTCCCTAACGTAATCAACATGCTGAAGTACCTCCCCCTTAATTTTATAATTTGTGTCAATGAAATTCGTCTTTTTTTTGGTTATTCTGATGAAGGCACATTTCTTGACATTTAGCATCAGTTGGTTTTCCTCACCCCATTCCACTAACGTGTTCAAATCACTCTGCAATGCGACTGCATCATTGGTGTTTTTTATTTCTCTGTATATTTTCATATCGTCGGCGTATAATAAGCTGTCAGAATTTAATTTGTTATGGATATCAGACACGTATAGGAGGAACAGGTATGGTCCCAGATTAGATCCCTGGGGAACACCAGAAGGACTGTCAAATGACTCCTAACGAACGCCTCTAAACATCACATACTGTTTTCTTTCCATTAGGTATGATTCCAACAATCTTATTAGATCATCAGAGAAACCAAGGTTATTCAACTTGAGTAATAATTTGTAGTGATCAACTTTGTCAAACGCCTTTGAGAAATCTGTATAAATGATATCAACTTGCGAGGACCGATCGAGGACCTTACCAACACGCTGGACCAATTCCATCACATTTGTAAGGATGGATCTATTTCTCACAAACCCATGCTGCTGAAGAGGTATGCTGCCACGCGTTTGGTGATGTAGCTTGTTAAAAAGAGCAGCTTCAAATATTTTCGCTGGGACAGGTATTATTGAGATTGGTCGATGGTTTGATATCTCCTGTGTGGAGTCACTTTTAGGGACCGGAGTAATTTTGGAAACAACCCAGGATCTTGGATATGTGTGCGTCTTCAGTATTAGGTTATAAATATATGTCAGGGGGGCGGGGGGGAATCAAAAATTCTTTGCATCCCTTATAGATGTACGGTGGTACTCCATCAGGACCTGTACCTCTTTTTGGTTTGAGTTTTGAGAAGCTCAGGCTTATGTCTTCACTAGTAAATTGTCGTAATGAGACTAGTTGTGTGTTCGAGATTTCCGTATTGTATTTTTGTATGTACTGGAAAGCATCCCCTTCAAACTTTTTCTCTCCATACACTGACGCAAAGTATTCTGCGAATGCTGACGCTATATCAATAGACTGTGTATACGTAAGATTACCATACTGCATTATATTAGCCTCATTCTTAGATTCTCTTTTACTGTTGATATGTTTCCAGAAGTATTGTGGATGGGTCTTTATTTGCTGCTCCGTATCTCTCACGTATTGCTTATAGGCTTCCCTTATCGCTTTTTTCGAATTAGCTCGCAGTGTGCAGTATCTGAGCCTTAAGTCTGGAAGATTCATTTTCCGTAAACGCCTTCTAATTCTTTCTTTAGCCCTAATCATACTGATGATTTCTTTTGAGAACCAAATTGGGTATCGATGATTTCCACGAGTCTTTTTTTCCGGAACATTGTCGACTATAGTTTTGTAGATTTTTTTTTGAAAATGTTCAGCTGCACGATCAGCGTTATCAATATTGTACAGATGCTCCCAGTTTATTTTCTCAACGCTCTTGTACAACGCATAAAAATCTGCCCTCGCGTAGTTCAAGTTTCGGTGTGTATTAGCAGGTTGCAACAGGTCCCTTCTTACCTCGGTACTTCTAGCCAAAAACTTGACTGTCTTACCTAAAATCATCGACCCTTCACCAGCATACGATATAAAATACTATATCCTTGACGTCACTCATAGAAAAACCAACCTCACAACAAACTTAAAGTAACTAAAAATAAACCCACCCCTTGTTCCTCCTTACACAGAAACTCCCATTCTGAAGAAATCATTCTATCCCGCCTCCGGATTGGCTACACTCGACTTAAATAAATCCATAATAGTTGCTCTATCGAACGAAATAATTTCATGCTGAACTGATGTGCAACATGGCCCCAATATTGGGATTGACCTCACTATGGTTCCTCGAGTCTGTATGAATTCTAGAGCAATGAGATGCATTATTATCGCCGTAAGATCACCTTGATGTCCTTTGCTAAATATCCAACTTGCAAGTCACGAAGCACTCTCATACTTTTTATGACTCTTTCGTCAGTCGTGTGATCATGTTAAAGAAACGTTATGCTGCATAAAATGTTCCCTCTTCTGTCGGACACATTCCTAAACTGTAACAGGAAGGTTTACGACTAAATTTTAAAATTATGATGTGCTTTTGGCAAATTTCATACGAAGACGGGATGAACCAAGATTTATTACTATTGGGTAAATATCAACGATCTCGACTTGCTTATTATTTTAATCAAAAATACCGTGGTCAAACGATGGTTGAAAACTTTTTTGGGCTCGTAAGCTCGATCGTCATAATATGTATACGAATGTTATAGATGGATTGGTTTATTTAGCATGATCGAAACCTTTATGTCGAAAAAGCGCAATTGAGGTACATGTTCTAAGAGGTAATCGCTCTCTTGGAGAATTTCTATTCGAGTCATCGGTCGGTGTGAAATGCTATAGAATTGCTACAGTCGATCACTGATTAAATACGATCTGTACAATTCAGGTGAGGTTCGACAGTTATCGGATCAACAGGTAATTGAACCGCAACGCACTGATCTCACGGCGATTAATCAGAAATTTTTCGCTATAACAAGTATAAGCTATTTCACCTTCGAATTCTTGTTCGCGTCAGCAAGATGGTTATAGACCTTTTAGTAGAGGTACCTATATTGGATTAAAAACATTATTTCTTACTCGTTCATATATTTCTACGCTTCGAAGATCTGCGCCGCGCCGTTCCGTGGCCTTTATTCGCTCGCGAAACGAGCTTGTATATATTCTCTGACCGATATAACAAGGTTAGGAAGAAAAATACCCACGAACGTGTATCGGTGTAGGCTACCTGTATGCGTGCAGGGTGCAGGAAAATTATGCGACGGTACCTACGACCATCAATGAGCCTACGTTACTTCCTCCGTAAGCTCGTATCCAGAATGAGAAGAAGATTCGACGATACGCATCATTAAATCAAGTGTAAGTTCAATGGAGCATTTCACTACGAATCGTGCCAGTTGACAACGATAAAAATAAATTCGTTAACGTCGCTCCTCATCGATATGCGCAGCTATTGTTTATTATTAGAACCAAAAGTGAGAAAAACAATCATCTTCCGGTTCACAGCTCCGAAATCTATTTAAGCATAACGTAATTACGACGAAATAAGGAATATTTATGTCTTCCGCGCGGTAGCCTTTTTCGTTTTGTGTACTCTTCGAGCGTTCAGTTCTCCGTCTCCGACTTCACGCCGTGATTCTGATAATATGGGACTGGGCCACAATTATCGCATGTGTATGATGTATATACTGCAGCAGTATACGCGACGTCTTCTTGCCACTATTTCGATAAAAATCAACGGCTCGTTTTACGAATAGCGAAACGGTATAGTAATACGGTACCCGTGTCGTATCTTGAACCCATATCTCGCCAACTATGCGTACAAATTGAGCAGTCTTTGAAAACTGCCACGTAGTTTGGACTATACGTAGAGCTATGTACAGTACCTCAGAGCATTGCACACCGGTAAACGAGACGCGAGTACATGATATAACCGAATATCGGATTACATTTTACAATGTCATGGCATGCACGCGGAACATTGGCAATCTTCCATAAAATTGGAGGAAAAACGTCGCGTAAATACAAATTAAATTGGTTCGGGAAGAGGTAATCGCGTCATCGGAATTTTAAAAACAAGGAAGAGAGAGAGAGAAAAAAAAGTTCGACAAATTATCAAGTTGAAAATATTACACGTATGGTCGTTATTGCTGCACTGATGTTTTCAAACCTGGTGGTATAATATTTGACAGTGAATGTAATGCGTATGTTACTCTTGAATCAAAGCCTGTCTTGAATACTGTCTTCACGATGAAGAATGACGTATTGAACCGTGGTACCGTTCTAGCGCCACATTCTGACTCTTGTGACTCGTTCCGTGGTAAAATCAGGTGTATCCGAGAGTGATCGTAGTGCTGGCGAAGTGCGTGCGGTCATGAAAGGAATAGAAGAGGAACATATCTAGACCTCGGATGAATTATGTCTGACATCCTCTTTATGTATCTTTAAAAGAAGGGGCTCAATCTTATTGTGGCTGATATTGACGACAACAATTAAAACGAAGGCTTGGAGGAAGTTTCACTCTCATGTGCATCTCAATGAAGAGCAATCTACAGAGATACTTCTTCCTTTTGAAATTGATACAAGCGATCAGAAAAAATGGTTGACTCTGAATTACCACTTGCAAAGTGCAAATACAATCGAGAACAGAAACAAAGGGATGAAGAATTTCTATATCTTGTCCTCCACTCAACAGATATAACAGACTACACTTCTGATATGTAAAATGCTGCTAAACATTTAATATTTTATTATGAACCAATCTTTCCGGATATTAGCCTATCGCTTGAACTACGTTTTTGTTGATTGTTGATTATAACCAATGATTTTCATATAGTGAACGAAATTCTTCTAGTCCCGATCCATTCCTAACCTCAAAGTCACAGGATACTGGTTTCCTGGTATTTCTTTCTTTCAACAGTGGATTAATATATAGTTGACTATCTTCTTCAAGTTTTCCTTTTCCACCTGGTTCTCAACCTCATCTTTATGAGTAAGTCTTCAAGCTGAAAGCCCTTTTTTTCGGCTTTAAAACGCAGTTGTTAGGTGGGAACAAAGCCAATTTTATCATGGCTTTCTTCGGAAAAAAACAGCCGCCTTCGGCCGTGCCGTCCGCGTCCGGTCGACCGACAAAGCTCGGAGCTCGAAAAAGTCCCCCTCCTATCATATGTATCTTAGAGGTCGACATTTCTCTATGTCCTCCTCCCATTATATATAGCTAAGGAAGCGGGGTCCGTGACGTCACAGTTTGATGAAGTCATAGGTCAGCTTTGTGACGTCACAATCTGATGACATCATAGATCAGTTTTTAACAGGAAACCTGTTTTATCGGGGGGGTTGTTCTGTGGGTATTTTAGGCTGGTACTCTATTTATTTCGGCTTTATGAGTCTATTGTTAGGGTAGCAATCGACTAATGTCACCTTCAATCTCGATTTTTTCCTCGAAGCTAAAGAAGAAATTGATTCTTAGGGACTTGATTTGATGGATATTCATTCAGACTGCATGAAATAGACAAAATATGAGTACTCACGAAAATATTTTTGTAGGACTTAGGTTACGAGAGCTTGAATAATGTAACTTATCAACGATCGTAGGTCATAGAATAATTTATCACACTTCGCACTTCTTGACTTCGGTTATTAATTACAACCCTCGAACTTACCTGCAAAACAGAAAAGAAACAAAACACAACATTAATCAATGCACTAAAAAGAGATCGAGGTATAGTTTTAAACAAAATCTTACAAATTAATCGAAAGCTCTCAAAAATCTTTGTTCATTTTCTCATTCAAAACGTCATAGTTCCGCTACGGCGATCCATCTTTTCACTACTTAGAAAAATTTCAGCTCACCTCTTTCGCTGCTTCAAGGTCGATTTCATTAACTACGTTTGTTGAAACAAACAGGGGACAAGTTTAAAGGGGGAACTTTAACTTCCGAGCACACCACCGAAGTCATTTTATTATTTTTCTCCTCTTCCCCCTCTTTCTTTCGCTGTAAACCTTCAAAATTTTTCCGAATTCACAAGGTAGATCAGAGCCCTCATCCCTCACGAAATTTCCACAACATTTTTTTAATTTCCCTAACTTAACTTTCCCATCATGTAACCTAGAATTCCATCTCCAAAGCTTCAAAGTCGACCCCAATCTTACTCAAGTTCTTCCCCTCTTCATAATTATCCCTTTTCTTCTCCTTTTCTGCGTCTGAGTGTCTGAAGCATTGGACTTGAATACCCTAAGAGCTTCTTGAAGATATACACTTCACTTTAAAGTAACCACGTATCTGGATCAAAGATAGGTCTCTAATATCCCTTGTCCCGCGAAACTTAGCTCTTCGGGACGCAAGAAATTTTCTAATCCTCGCTAGTTTTTTCACAGTTTGGAAGACTTAAATTTTCTTGACCTCGTTATCAAGGCCAGTTGTAAACCACGCTTCCACCCAAATATCTTTTTAAAATAAAAGGTGTCTATGGTTTGAAAACCATGTTTTCATCGTACATATTTGTTTTCCAAGATTTCCAAAATCAGTTAGGTCGAGGTCAGTGCCCGGCTAATGACAAATTTATCGCTAGTCCACGGATCAGAGGTTAAAGTCCGGTCGGAACAAGTATAAATTAATTTCAACGACTCCCTACAGAATCCTTGTCCCCGTTTGATTTGAAAATATTTTTCTATGAAACAGGGAGCACACAATAACAGAAAATTACCATAAGAATACCGACCAGATGTTGTACAACATCCTCTATATTATTAGTCTTTATCGACAACACCACATATCTTTCCTCTCGATACTGCAATCAATATTTAAATTAGCAAAGCAACTTTCTGTATACCACGCGAGTCCAATTATATCATACACACACCCATGATAGGTCGTCGTCCCCAGACATTTTAATCTAATCGCAATTACATTTTATTCATCATTATTATTACTATTTTTTTTTTTTTTTTTTTCTTCATTCGCCTTCTCTTCGCTCGAAATAATGAACTTACGTTTTACGATGTAAAAGCCACGTACAAATTCTATAAACTATTCCATCAGTCGGTCGTTCGCGGGGTACAGTCAGTGTATTCATCCATTCCATCAAACATCAACGGATTCGCAATCGTCTAGAATTTACTTTTCATTATTTTGAAATAATTCTCAGCTCGAGCGTCCCATCGGTAGTTGCGTATACGCGCGCGGTGTAATGAATTCGAAACCATTATTTACTTTTGTGCTCGTAATTTTATCGTCGGCGGATTTTATTTATGGAAATCAGGTATACAGTATAAATACAGAAGGTATAGTCAACTCGCACTTAGGAAGACCTCACGCAAAACGATGAAGGAAATTAAGTTTAATTAAATTCCTTCTCGTACAGTACCGCGCCTGAACTCATAAGCGTGACCGCCGCCACCGCCATCGACGACAGATCACCATCATCATCATCCTTCTTCTGTTTTTTTTTCTCTTTTTTTCTTTTCTAACAGAAGTTATTATTATTTTTTTACAGAAAGTAAACGTCTCCGTATATTACGAAACGTACTGCGACGACAGTATTTACATGATACAGAAGCAAATATATCCGACCTGGTCTCTCTTGAAGAACTATCTAAATATCACGTTCGTTCCTTTTGGCAAGGCAGTAGTGAGTATGAAACTCACTTGTTATTATTGATAACGAGGGGCAGGAAAAAATATGATAGTGAAAAGGAAAATAATGCATATGGGTCAGTGCTGAAGTAACGCCATAAAGGGGGCGGAGTTGATTGCCGGACGTCGCACGATGTTGAGAAACTACTGAGACATGTATAGAATTATGTACGATACTTAAGACTGTTTGATGCATTACTATTGGTATTCCTACAGTAGTTTCTTGAATATTCACGAATATCGAAAAAAGTCGTTCACCGTCCTAAACGGGGCAATGTTGAGACCGCTCTCAACTGAACTTTTGATGTTCAGGAGAGTAAATATGAAATTCCAGATGAGGAATTGAAGAAGTTTGACCATGAGGCCTGCCAAATGAAATTATAATAGAAAGAAAATTTAAGAACACATCGACATTTTTCCTATCCTTCTTCATGCACCATTCAAAAAGCAAAAACAATGGGATCTCTCTCTCTCTCACCCTTCCGTGCGATCCAAACCTCTATTCTTCCTTCTTATAAGACTTTCCCAACATATTTATCCCGTCCTCAACAAGTTATTTTATGTCGTCTCCGAATAGGATATACCTTCCTCACGCACTCTTTTCTTCTTTCGAAAGCTCCTCCCCCGATCTGCTCTCTCCCTTGCGCACAAATGACTACAGTTCGCCATGTTTTCCTCGAATGTCCCCTCTACCATTCGGCCTGAACTATTGTTAAATTGGCATCCACTTATCAGAAATACTAACCTATAGTCCTTCCTCTATCGACAATCTCTTCTCATTCCTACAACAAATGTCTCTCTTAAACCTCAAAACGTACTAAAGAGTAATGATTAATTAATATTGTATTCTCCAATTTTACCTTCAGTGACAGATAGGCGCGTCTTCTGTATACACATTTTCATTTCTGCATCCATCATCTTATAGATCAGTACCGTACAGCAAAGTAGGTTGTTCAACAGAATTTTGTCACGTGTCTGATGAGCAAGGGCTCAGAAACCTCCAACCAAGAGACCATTTTTTGTAATCCTTCAAAAAGTTACCTTGTCTGACATAACATCTGCCTTATCACATGTATAATATATAAGTATGAGGTTACAATGATGATACCATCGAGAATCATTTCCATGTGAACTGTTCAAGTTGGGGGCTCTGAATCATACAATAGAGGGTTTGCGGAGTTCAAAATTATTTGGAGTCAGCGACGAGAGCATCATTCCATGATACGCATTCTGATGCAAGATTTCAATATGATTAACGACCATTATATTTTTTGAAATGGTTGATCGTCATCATGAATTAGTTCTTCCCTCATGACGTTCCAGCTAACTCTCCCCTCTGCCATCCTGTTCTCAAGCTGGAATTTTTGAGTCTTCGTTCTCTGTATTCCTTGGACTGACTTATCCCTTGATCCCTGGAAATAAACCAGCTATTTTCCCACTCCTACTCCTCGATCGACTTCTGACATGTATCTGTTGACATATATATCTTTTGGCTGGACGTCAGTAGGAAACGTGCGAGATGCATGACGTCATCGATAACGTAATCAATGACCTTGACCTACTTTAGTGAAAGCTATGTAAGCTGAAAACGTAGCTCAACATACAGAGTATAAGTCATGCTATAATACACGGGGCTAAAATAAGGCTAAGAAATACCGTTGGAGAAACGAACGAGCGGGGCAAGGAGCATGTCAGGTACTTAACCTAGCATACTCCTAATAAGAAGTTATTATTGGCTACTAGAAAGTAGACAAAGTTTGATGACGTCATGAAGTAACATCTTCCAGAGCCTGGCGTCAAGCCACAAACAGTCCACACAATCTGATTTTTTTTCATGAAGTCATGAGTGGCGGAATAGGGGAGCCCTAATCACAAAAGGGTGGCAAAAATGCGCTTGATTTAGCAATAGGATGAAATAAAAAATTGAAGATCAGAAGAAAAAAAAATTTTGCCCCTCGGAGGAAAATTTACTCCGCCACCCATGCATGAAGTGGAGAAATTATTTTGTATCATCACGTCTCACGTCGTCTTCTTTTTAAATGCTACAGATGACGTCACTTCCTCATACCATGCTCTTCTCCAGGTTGTAGTTCTTACAAATCACTAAATTAGCTGAAAGTTATTGATAACGTCACATTTTCTTGTTTGTAATTCTTCTAAAACCTTCTCTGAAGGAATTTCAGCTAGTCAGACGCGGAGGTGGATAAAATCTACTAACATTCCAAATCCCTCCAAGTCCTATTTCTCACTTCTCCTTCTTTTCTAAGGTGAGTCAGAGTCTTCAGTCCCCCCCGCCCTTGAAGAAATTTCTAAATCCCCCAAACCTAGCTAGCCTACACAACCTTTCTAGCCGTGTGGATGCGGTTGAAATTTGAGGATGTAGTAGCGGATTCCCAGCCACAACAAGAAAATATTTCCTTTTCTACAGAGACGTCGCGAAAGGGAAGGATATTATTCAGAAGGGGAGGAGAAAAAATCCCACTATTGTGATTCTTTCAGCATTTTATACGCCTATGAGACAAGGACTACTCTTATAGAAAAACGGTAACAAAAATCGTCACGGTGACCATTACAGTTTTGTTACTATGACGTCAGCATTTGAAAAAACACGTCATCAATGACTTTGACCTAATTACGGACTTGGGAAAGCCTTACCCTGGACGTAGTATGACGTCATCAGTGACCTTGACCTGATGAATCCTGTTTATAGAGCGGGTAAGATGAGCTAACTAGACTACCATGACGTCATCAATGACCTTGATCTGATTAAGGGACTTGGAAAAGTTTTACTAGGGGTTAAGCTACGTAAGTCTATGTATAAACAAAAGGAGGAGTGAGCTAGTTCATCTAGTAAAGAGTGTATGGGGCTTTTATTACCCTGAAATAGCTTGGATATACCCAAGGCTGGGAGTCAAAGGAGCGGAGCGAGTGACTTGGCTTCTGCTGTAAGTTTTCTCATTCAGTTTCAAAGCGAATAGAATTTTTGGGCTTCGATTTTTCAAGAATTCATTTGAGTATACTAGACTACAATCCATCTGTTGGTGAACAGTCGAACAAACCCATTTCAGTAAACGAGACACCATACTTGTCACTTTTCACTGGCTGATGCTCGGTGCTATCCGGCCTAGCTTAAATATTAGCCTCTAAGTTTCTATTTAATCTTGATTCTCTTGACTGTGAAATAAAATTTTGGCTCTCATGGCGTCGCTTCCCAGTACTCTTAAGCGAAAAATTCGATGTCTCTTCTTAATGGTCCTAAGTTTTCATAAGTTCTGAACTCGATAGATTATCCTTAGCCATCTCCTCTTTCGCTGATGCTCAGTGAGCGCTCACCAGCCAAGCACAAATACAGGTATTAGCCTGCTACGCTAAAGCTGTCAAGATCAACTTTTGGAGTTGGACGCTATGATCTTTTAGGGACATAGCACCCCACAGCCACCGGATATCAAACCATTATCGTTCCAGCTGCGATCTTCCCCTCTCCGTTCCGTCTATCAAGGAACATGAACACATCCGTCCCTACCTTTTAGTGCTCAGTCAACAAATTTCTTCGGGTGAATCCATCCAACTCGATCATTAAGTCGAACACCACTTCTTGAAAATATGCGATTGGACCTTACTCCAATTCCTAACAAAACATCTGGTAATCATCCAATAAACATTTCCGACAATAAGTATTCAATATCACTGCACTTCCGACCATTTCAACGACAGAAGCTGAAATTTCTCAAACTCAAACTGGGGCTTTCCTGTACCCCTTTTTAGCAAATTTTCTGTGACATACACACGTCCTGAGTTTTTGGGCGAAATTGATTGAAACAATTTATGTACAAAATGATATCGATACAGAATTTCAGTATTGTCTATCCATTTTTTCAAACTACCTAAACGCGAGCTTGAGATAACCGCTTAATGATCTTCTCTCCCCTCTCATCTTTTTCAGCACAACAAAGATGAACATGGAAAGTGGACATTCACATGTCAACACGGACAACGCGAGTGTGAAGGTAATAGACTTCAGGCCTGCGGACTGAACGTCCTCAAAGACGATGATTCCAAAAGTATTCAATTCGTTGCTTGTTACATGACCGAAAGTAACATTTTGTCGATGAACAAAACGGTAAGAAAATGGTGGCAACGGTCAATATCAGTAGTAGACATTCGAATATACGTGTGTACGTGGACCATTTTAATCAATCATCGTCGCTCAGACGATGAGAGCCACACAGGTATAGACGAAGAGAGAATAGTGAGACTCGACAATAGGTGTGAATCGAGCAGCCAAAGTGATAAATAATGAGTCGAGCGCAATACCGATGCGATGAATGAGGAAGAGATCATCAGCCCGATGAAAATGCTAGTTCACGTTAATAAACGGTGTTTTTGTCGACACAGTGTTTCGATATGGTACTCGGGCCCGACCAAGTGGAAAAGCGCAATAAATTCTACGACTGTGTCGCCAAAGGTTCCCAAATAGGCGATGACATCTTGGCATTCTACGGAGATCTTACATTTGACGTGACTCCGTCAATTACGCGCGTACCGACACTAACTTTCAACGGCGTAAGTAAGAAGTGTCATGTTTTCCGCTATTTCATTATCAAGTATAACAACAATCGTGTCTTCATCCTCGTCTGCCAACCAAAACACAGCTGAACAGATCGATCGATCGATCGATGATCTCATCAGTCATTGTATCGTTTTCCAGGATATTGCGCGAGGTTTTCTTTCTCAGTGAGGTATAAAAGGTCAAGGGCGAAGAGGGAGAAAGAGTGACAAATTATTTGTAGGTACGTTCAGCCTGTTACATCAACTTTCCTCCATTTATTGACTCGATATGGACTTATACCTGTTTGAAGAAGTTCACAGCGTATATTTACTAATTCGAACAATGTTTTTTTTTTTTTTTTTCCTACACAGGGGGACAATAATTACGATTTACTAATCGAATCAGAACGTAATTTTCGAAAAGTAGTTTGTCGTTTATTGGATAACAAACCGAGTGAATGTTCAACTGCAAAACCGTCATAGACTAAGTGCGCGTATTGTGGACTCGCAGATTGGATCTATTAAATGATTTTTTGCTCTTTTTTTTTTTCATCTTCAAAAAAAAAAGAAGAGGTATAATTCATTTCCTGTCACCTCTAACGAGGAACAATAAAAAGTAAGCTATTTCATAGACTTCTGAAATTGTTTACATGATATAGAAAGCGCGACTAATTTGTCACAAAAAATCTCACCAAAATGTGAAATTCGCATTATTTTCATTTTTCGGATTTTGCCGTAAATTATTAGGTGTAATATTCGTGTATATTTTGCAGGCTCTTTTCATTTAAGAGGGCGACCTGGTTCAGTTATACGGAAATCCATTGTCGCGAAAACTCATCGCAATTGAATAGGTGGACTATCCATTAAGATTCTAAAGAGTAAAATGGATTGGAGACATTATTTTCGTTGTAGGATTGTCATCAATTTCGTGAATAAGTTATTTTCTCTTATAATTTAGAATATAGCTGAGAGAGCTCGATTTACAAACCGTAGGATAAGTGGATTTGGTTTTCTTCGGAAGAATACGATTTGAACAGACTTCTCCCTTCATTATTAGTAAAGACTGATGCAATATTCTGGACGGGAGGTCGAGTAATAACACACCAATTTCCGAAAAAGAAGATACCAATAGAAATTTCAAAGAAACGTGCGATTAAATATGAAAATTGGAATAATTTGGTACTTTGGAGACCAAAAAAGAACAAGTCTCTATTCGGACCAAATCTGCTCCTTCAGACGAAACGGGTATAGAACCTAAGTCCTACAATTACTTATTCAGACTTTCCACTGATGTACAAAAAATGAAGATCGCGTTTCAACAGTTTTATGGGTAGGGAATGGTTTTGCAAAACTCTATAGTCGCTTGGGATAGAAGAAGAAAAGAAGAAAATTGATCAAAGTAGTACACACTCTCCATAAAGGTAGGTCGTAGATCAATATACCAGCATGGTATAAAATATGATACATTGACAGAAGGAGAAGAAGAAGAGTGCAATTGATCAAACTATCCCGAGGCGCTTCATCCCCTTTGTCTCCGACATATGTCACCGTTTTTGTGAGTCCACCCGGACGCGGGGAACAAATCCAGCAAATAGAGAAGTCAGGGCCGCCAAGAGAGGAGCAGCCAGAATTTTCAAGTGGTCTGGATTCACGTGAGGTTAGGTTTGGAATTAAAATCTCGACCATTGATTACAAGCAAGAAAAAAACAGTGGAAAAAAAAAACGCAATTTCCCCCGAGCTCGCCTCGGCTCTCAGCTGAGAGAAATATTACGAAAATGACATTTTCCAAGTCTTAAGGTCACAATCGAATAAACGCAAATTCAAATACGGTAAGGGTTGAAAAATCGATACAAAATCAATAGACAAGAAATATACCAAAAACCAATTTGAGGAGCTGAGTATCACTACCAGCTTAGCACATAAACATGATTACAGGATCATGACCTTTTCTTTCCGAGATTCGCAGAATCAAATAATAAGAAGTTTAGTATGTAGACGATCAGTTCGGAAAACAAGTGCGTTCTGAAACTTTCAATTCTTTTATTCTTAAAAAATCGAGGACTTAGATGAACATTGAGTCTAATTACAATTTCTCTGCACTAAATTTAATGAAAAAATTCTTGAGAGAAAAGAGTGGTCGAGCTGGAGTCGACCTTCAATCATTTTGATGCGATTTGCGGTCGAGATTGGGCGGAATTAAATCGACTGAAAATCGATATCTATTCGGGTTCTGCTGAGAGGTGCTGAGTCGCATAAAACCAACGTTTAATCTTGGAAAATTATTATTAATTCTTTTCTTTTGGCAACATGGAGTTCAACGACTCTCGGTAGAATTTTGTATCCAATTGAAATTTTTAGTGCTTCTGCCGCTAGGTGCGCTCGTGTGTAACATCACCTCACAACTTGTGATCAATGCACGAAGGAATAAAAAAGTTGTTTTCCAAGAGACGTTGGTTTTGGGTCGATTATACGTCACTCATCGGCAAATGACTTTCAATAGACGTAGAAATTTCATACTGTAATCTGATAGGGTTTAGAACCGAGGTCAGAAAAGAGTCGACACTTGTTACCACATCTCAATGTCGACAGAAAACCGACGTCACATCACGACGATTCGCCGATCACCGCTGCACTAGTTGAGCATAATTCAGGATTTGCAATGGTCCTCAGTATATAATTATGACTTCGCAATTTATCTGAGAGTAGTGAAGTCACCAAATACATAAAGCAGCTCGAAAAAGTGACTGTTAAGTGTACATCGACTTCAGATCGAAGTCGATTAAAAGTCGATCGGCATACATTCCCGAAAAACTTAAAAACCGACTGTTAGTCGAGGCAACAGAGTAGTCGAATGGGGATCAATATCAAGATTAGGACAAGTCGACTCGAGATAGACGTCGATTTGAAGTCAACCAGTCTAGATTATTGCACAGCTAAAAATCGACTTGAAATCGATCTTATTGAGGAAGATTCGACATTGATTTGAAATCGACGCGTGGCAAATAGGTCGTAATGGAGTCAACATTGGTCGACTCTATATCTTCCTAATATTGATGTCGACGTGAGGTCGATTTTAACAATATATCGACGCAATTTCGACCAAGATTTCGAAAAAAAAAAAAAAAAAAAATTGGTCAATCTGTCGTCAATTATTGGTCGACTCTGACGATACCCACAATGCTTAGATAAATTGAGCTACAAAGAGGCCCCTTCTGTCACGATAATCTACTCCGTTTCGTACTAGCCCTCCCGATCGTTCTTCAGTCAACCAAAATGGCATTGGATTCGCCTGGATATTGTCAAGATGGCCAAAAGGAAACTTGTTCCTAGAACTTTTGACCGGTTAAACGTCCTCCGCAGACCAAACAGTTGATCTGTTTACCCTAAAAACTTCAAGATATTCACTACTGGCTCGCCAAAATTTCTCAATTGTCCTTGAATAACGTGCGAACTTATCCAGGTAGATCAGAAAAAGTCACAGGAATTCCGAGAACATCTACGGTAGCGCTTTCCAAACTGTACTCCACGGAGTCCTGAGGCTCGAGGCCTCAGCGGAAGCTTTCCAGAGGTTCGGCAAATGCTAAGAAATTTAAAGAGATGAATGCAAATTTTTGAACATTTTATAATTTTTTCGAATCTCGACAATATTATTATCTTTAAGGGCTCCGCCCCGAATTTTCTTTTCAAACAGAATACGCCAATAAAAAAGTTTGAGATCCGCTTTTTGCGTTCTTCTTTCGTGAACTTTTCGCAAGAAAAACGTGATTCCAAGACGGAGATCCTTGTCCTTGTCCTCCCTCTCTCTCTCTCTCTCTCTCTCTCTCTCTCTCTCTCTCTCTCTCTCTCTCTCTCTCTCTCTCTCTCTCTCTCTCTCTCTCTCTCGCACATAAAGCCAATAGCATGGAAAATCGTGAGTTTTTTAGCGTGACACTTTTGCGTTCAAAGAAATATTTTCGACTTCGTTGCCAAGTGCAGCTGGATAGCAGATGAAATCTGTCGAACTTTCCTTATCATAAGTATCCCTGTGTTTTAATCATCGTAAAGATACTCAATAACAGTAATAGATGTTACCTGAGGAATTTACCACCAAACAGCCCATTGATAGAAAGTATAGGCGAACTCCCGAAGAACCCGAGCAGCACAATGTTATCGATACATGATGCGAAACAGCGAAAGAGACGAAAATTACTTGCGAAACTTCAAAATTACGAGTATGATTATACTGTAACAAGGCACAGCCAGCGTGTGAGGTGAAGTACTTTTTTCGTAATTTAGTCTTGTTGTATACTTTCGTTTAAGCAAGGTTCTAGCGATACAGAAAAATCTGCACCATATTTAGACCTGCTCATATAGGCACCTATATCATAGACGTTTAGTATTTGTAGTAGAACACGGGTGGAAGCGCGTTACAGAGAGGAACATGTTCGGCGTGTATGTTCCATTGTTCGATAATAGTTTGGAGCGCACATTTTTATAAGGTTATAACGACGAAACGACAAGTGTGACAGTTCTGGAAAAAGTTGAAAAAGTTAACGCGTCTCGAGTGCGGATATAAAATTAAATAGGCTCTCACTATGTACGCGCGAGAATACAAGTTGCACAAGTGGAATAACAGTACAGCCGGGAACATAAACTACCAACTACCTCCTATACAATAATATACGAGCGTGCATCGATGCAACAATTTTCCGATATTTCGTCCTACATTCTTGGCGCTTTTTAACCTAACTTCTAACCTGTACCTCAGTACAGCTCATATAGACGATAAAGTAGGCAGTCGCAAAAGTTAAATACATGCGAAAGATGTTCGGTATTTTAAATATTACCAGGTCTATATACGAGTACAAGGACCAATCTCTATCATGAACTATAGTAAAAGTTGTCTGCATGGGACTTATGGTGACAATTAATATTCGAGTTCTTTACACATCTTGAACAGCCGCCGCTGAAGCTCATTCATCAAAGAATACAACAAGTTTTACGAAGTCGTGGAACAACTTGCGTGAAGTTTTATAATTTGAGACTGTGAGGTCGAAATCCATCGTCCATTGAGTAGCAAAAATATTGTTCTGAAGGGGCGGGAGGGGGAGAGTGTCTTTCGGAAAAATTTACAAAATTTTAAGACTTGAAAAAGTTTTGACTCTTGAGCAAATTATACAAGTTAATTACGTCGGGAGAGGAGTGCCCTCAAGTCTTCGCCTCTGTGACTTTAATCATATTCAGCGATCTCCTCAATTCTATTGTCTTCATATGGGTTGTCTACTTTCGACAGTTCTTGATTTCACTTCCAGTTAGCGTCATTCTCAGGGAGTCTGTAACTCCTTCCTATCTGATTTACTGCGTACATTCTGTAACGCATTATGGCTCTTGCGATACTCGTACATTCGAGCTGAGCCAGAAAAAATATTCAAAGCACATTTTCTGATGATGGTTTTGCGGTTCACTTTTGGAATCTGCTGTTTCAGAAAAGAGTTACAGCTTTATCGTCGTAAGTTTTCCATAGGTCTCTTTCAGACCAAGTCCTTCGTGGCTACTTCAATTATGTACTCATAGGTTCTCTTTAGTCTACGCTTCACAGAAGCGCTCCCAATTTCGAAGAACCTCATCATTGTCGTCATACCAAAGTGTCTAGAGACTCCAGCCGCGGTCTTTACCTCGGCTGGCTGAGCTATTCTGACTCACCTGTGGTCATCGTATTCGTCATGCTTCCTGCGACTCTACCTTCAGTGTGTTCGCAGTGCTCGGACAGTCGAGGCACACGCTCTTTTCCAGGACACTCCCGCGTTCTCATCCTCTCTACCCTCTAACACATAGTCAGTCTCTGTCTTCATGGTAGACCCAGTGGTGTGTCAGTGTATTCGGTCAATACCCTTGGAGGATCCCGACGCTGGGGTCCAGGTCACCAGTTTTCTTCTCGGGCTTCTCCTCGGCCATCTGTTTCTAGGTGTAAAATTTGACATGGATGCATGTCCTCTTCCATTCAACATTTGCTATCCTCTTCTTTTTCATTATATTTTTATTTTGATGACTATTGTGACTCCAAACTGATTCGGTATCTAGGACATTCTGTTGAAATTGGAGTACTTATGGCCTGAAACAACAAACTGGTTGGTATCGATGGTTTTTTCTCGTTTTTGTGGGCTAATTCCAACTTTCTTGTTTGTTTCAAAAATCGAGGTCTGTAGGACTGTCGATGGACTACAATCGAATTCTTTTGAAGGTGATTCCTGTTCTCATCGGCTTATTCAGGCTCTTCTCCAGTCACAAGATTCTGATGTTCATGTTTTCCACCAATTGACTCGCGATCTTTATGGCTCTCGGTCAATCATGAGGTCAGACGGTGTACGTGATACTGTATAGGCGGTCATTTCTTTGAATTCCATGTACACCTGCAGTTTCTTTGTTCTTTCTTCTGATGACCACTTTGATAGCTAGGGTGGTAGAAAGAGCTAATAAGTCAACCCAAGCCAGACAAGGTTCAAAAGCTAGTTAGTAGGAACTACCTACCCAGATTGTGGACATCTAATACGTGCAAAAAAAAGGGATTGTAAAAGCTCCTCAAAGGCGTCTTGCGAATTTTCGTACACCATAAGTTACCTAGCTATATTTTTAAACAACCTGGAAGTTCGCGTAACCAATTCACGCTGGTGTAATACGTGAATTATAAATGAGCAATTAAACACAATAAAACTATAGCTTCGTATTCTAGACTATCATTCATAATATAATTATTCTAATGGCTATACGCAATAATAGATTTTCGTTCTCAGGTTATTACTTAATAAAATTGCATTCGAACCGCGCGTTCTAAACGAGTATCGATAGTTCCCCCTCGGATGTCAAGAGAATTAGAATGCCGACGTTTCCCAGATTACCGTAACTGTATGATGGAACTGCAGGAGCGTATATATTCAAATTGGTGAGAAATGATTCGTAACCGTTAATTGTTCAACAAAGAGAAAGTGTTTTGTTACCATTTTCAGTTTTACTTAATTGTTCGAAACATATAACCGGTGCTGAGTAAGTAAAATTGTGAGTATGTTGCAAATTGTCGGCATTATCTAGGCGCGTATATACGCGGCGGAAATGAAAATATTTTACCATTTTGTAGAAATTACGTATTTATATGCATCTACTCTCGGGTGTACAACTCTCGCGAGAATACTCGCATCTTTTTTCTTTTTTTCTTACATAGGCACATACCGCGTGGAATTTTGTAATTAGTAATTCCTGTAGAAGACTCGACTAATGTACGCGCGCGCGTTTCTCTGTTTTTTCCCTTCTCCTCCTTCTTATTTCTTTTTAAATCGCGCGACGAATTACATTAGCTTCTGCGAAATGATGCGTTATATTACCGTATAATTGCGTCAAACTCTCAAAGTACCTACTGCAAGTCAGGTCAGGTCAGTCTGAACTTATGATCTCGCAACCATGTGCACCTCCCACATCGTAATTCTCTCTCAAATATGACTCCTTTCAACGATCTATACTCGAGTCTTGGGCCAGTGTATCAAAGTTGTGCCGTTTTGAACTCACAGATCCCCAATATACTTACATATTAAATCAAAGGTTCCCAGCTAAAAGTCTTTCTCTTTCAAGGCTAAGGGTAGTCGATTGCATTCTAACATGAATTTTATAAACAGGTCTTGTAAGGCAAAGTGAAGTACGGTATTTATTACGAATACCAAGAAAAAAAAATCGACGAATCCCTATGGTAACTCACTTTCAATTATTCAGAATTAAAAAGAATGAAGTCGGAATTATGATATAACACTTCTACGCTAGATGTTCTCAGATGCTAGGACGAGATTTTGAGGAAAATATATGGTTCGATTTTTATCCAAATGTTGAAAGTACTAGCAAATGCGAATGACTCTGTCTACAACCTACTTTTAGTCAATGATAATCTGTACAGGCTGTTTCTTGTGCGAACAAGCAGCCTGCGACAGGCTGGAAGAGGTTTGTGCCCTGCTCTTCTGTACAAAGTAAAATTGACGACTCGACGTATATCAAAATTGACGATCAGGCAAACTGTACCTTTTGAACAATATTTTTTCATCTCCGTCTTCATCAATCCTTCAGTTCATTGATGGTTGTTCACTTATTTATTTATTCTTGTATAGGTATGTAGGTATTGTCCTTCAACTTTTTCCAAGGAAGGTATCCGCCTCCAATTCAACCGCTCTCTTAAGAGACTATCCATAGCAAATCCTATACAACCAATATATAAATATGAATTCTCCTCTGGACCCTCCACAAGGTTCTGATATACGACTATAGAACTCATACAGGTTTTTCTTGCGTAATTCAGTTTTTCAGAGGAGAAGCCAATGATGGAGAAACATGATTACTTCATGGTTGGGATAATTCAAATTTTTCCTCGTCCCTTCAGCTCATCGGTCGTTTGGTTATGTAATTATTTATTTATTTATTTATTTATTTATTTATTTATTTATTTATTTATTTATTTATTTATTTATTTATTTATTTATTTATTTATTTATTTATTTATTTATTTATTTATTTATTTATTTATTTATTTATTTATTTATTTATTTATTTATTTATTTATTTATTTATTTATTTATTTATTTATTTATTTATTTATTTATTTATTTATTTATTTATTTATTTATTTATTTATTTATTTATTTATTTATTTATTTATTTATTTATTTATTTATTTATTTATTTATTTATTTATTTATTTATTTATTTATTTATTTATTTATTTATTTATTTATTTATTTATTTATTTATTTATTTATTTATTTATTTATTTATTTATTAGTCAGGAGAATGAAAATTGAAGAAATTATGATTTTCATCCAATTTTGGACTATTATTTACCAAGCGTACAAGTTTAAATAATGTCTTCTGGAATGAGTAAAAAATAGAAAACATTTTACAACTCAAAAGTAAAGATTACTTTCATGTCTCTTCCAAGATTGAAATTTTTCCAAGTATTCTCAAACTCTATAATGAGTTTACATACAAATTAAAAATTAGCTTCGTGAATGTAATTTTTTGAGTGGGCATGATCATTAAAATCATTAATTTTTTTATCGAAAGAGAAGCTAGATGCATTCTCTCCTTTACAAGTAACCTTTTATTCATCATTGTATTAATAAAAGTATTGATTTACCAATGTATAAAATTTTTTCATTTCTTTGGTATCATTTTTTAACGGGAGACTTTTACAAATGGGTTTATAATTATGGTTTATACAATTGGGGAAAAAGAGACAAAAATTATCTCTACTAATTTTTGCAACACTTTTTCAATAGGTAGAATTTATTGAAAAAAATATTAAAGAAGCAGAATCAAAAAATTTCTCAAGAAAAAAACAAAATTGCAGTCGCAAAATAACGGTACTGGAGAATTTACTACGCGCACCGCATTTCAACTGATGACCGAGGCGCGCCATGCCGCTAGTTTTTCAAATTTTTTCAAGCAATCATCGGCCAGAAATTTAGATCTGGTAACACTGCCGCTGTTGCACGGACTCGTGCGGATTACAAGGACATACCAAAAAAAATCTGGCTGCGCTGCGTTTAGTCACACGTTGACACGTTTAGTTGGTCTTGTTCGTCTCATATCGCATCTGTATGGCCGTATGGGATCAGATCAGGATGGACGGATTTAATTCCATTATTTCCTTTCGATAACGTAATATTATATTCGTTCTGTCGGGATTATTTAGTTCTCTGAGTTTATTGTATGGTAATAATTTTCATTTTCCATCGTTCGGGAAAATACTACTCACAAACGATTGTCATACTTCTCCAGTTTTTGTAAAACCTTCATAATTGAATTTAGAAACCATTATTCCGGATCTCGTACAATCGTCAGTAAGTCAATTTGCCTATCATATGTGTATGTCAACATGATGTCAACTTATAGAAATGTGAGAAACTTTTGTTGTACAAGTAGCTCTTATTGAAATTACCTACCTACATATGCCGTGTTGTCTTAAAGAGTGAGAATCTGAGAATGTTCCCGAGAACACATGTACCTATTATGTATGCATACTGAAAATTGACAATACTGCGCACGAGGCCAATGTTTATGTACGCCCCTACGGAGAAACACTCGGAGAAACACTCAAAAACCCGTTAATCGTTACCTTTTTGAATAATAATCGATTCTGTGGAGAAAACATAAATAAATAGATCGAAAGAGTAAACGATTCTTGATTTTTCAAGCTCAGTCTCGTCAAGATTGATTCATTACAAAGCGAGTCGTCATTTGAAAATAAAAACAGGACAGAGGACGAAGCGCGGTACATTATCACACTTTGTCCCCGGTCGTAGTTTTCATTTTCAAATGTATATAACTCGCTTCGTAGTCAATCAATCTTAATGAGACTAAAATCGAGAAACGTTTACTTTTTCGATATTATTTATTTACTTTTACCCCAGAATTGGTTGTTGTTTCTAGATTAACGATTAACGCGTTTTTTGAGTATTTCTCCTATAATATGAGCGTAGGCAAACAACGGCCTTTCGTGCAGCGTTGCGAAGTTTAGGTAGGTAGTATTCCGGCCTGTTAGGTACGGTGATACAGGTATCGGTCAAATTCTCGTGATACTGCCCAACAACGGAAATGACGATAAGTGATAAGATTGTGTAATTTCAAAAATAAGTAATTTACTCGCTAAATTTAAATTGTTGGTCTTCATTTTTTAATTTTAGCTCTGTATGTTCTTATTGACGTATCTATAGGTTCTACGCCTTGTTCATTATCGTCGAATGTAGATTGTAGGTAGATCTAAGGGTGTATGCTTTACCTTGTCACTAAATAACCCAAATGTCGTGGTATCCCGTAATATATAGGTGCTGCTAATAGATGACCTTATCAAGACTGGAATACAATCGTTGGTTTTATCTATTATTTCCACAATAATCAGTTGAAATAACGCGCATTATCAATGCCTAGGAGCAATACTCTTTCATACTGCAAAACTACAAAATTATTCTTCTAATTCTGTGTGTCTTGAATCAGTAAGATCTGTAGGTGAAGCATATCGTCAATGACCAATGATATACACGTCAACGAGATTTTTGGGTACTTTTTGTTATGCGTCATCCCCTATACAATATTCGCCCCAATATTCCGCATGTTATCAACGGTTCGCGCTTTCTTCTCACTTAATTCGTGATTAATAGGAAACACGATAATTTTTGATGAACCACAAATAAGGTATAGGGATAGCCCAGGTTTCTGTGACGTCAAACAATGAATAACTGATATAGTAAAACTACCCAACGTTGATCGAACTGACAATCATGTTGACTCGCATAAGAATAACACGAGCTAAGATCATTGTATTTTTGTTCAATCACAACAAATTTCTTAATATTATTTAGAGATTGATGAACAAACGCTAAGAAGTTTAAACATTCTAAATTATGTCTGATTTTTAAATTAAATCTCATTCCAAATTATTTCTGTTATGATCTTTGCTCCCCCATGTTATTCTTATGGGAGTCACCTTATCAGTTGCCAGTTAGATCAACAAGATGGGTAGTCTTTCTTATAGTTGTTTACTGATTGACATCACGGAAACCTGGGCTATTGATTTGTCTTCATTTCTCGACTAACCTTTTTTTGTGGAAAAATTCTTGCTGTCATTTCGCGGTGTTGCGCGCATGAAGTATAGCCAGCTTTTGCAAAGAAACCCTACGCATAGAACGATTTTCAGCCTGAAATATCGTGAACAATACCCCTAGTCCGAGGTCAAACAAATTACTGAAAAGGTGTTACTTATTTGTATCAGCTTTGGGGTGGACAGTGAGTAAAATGGGAAAATTGATGGGCGGTGCGGGTAGGGTCGTCGAGAGGATTTTGGGGCCCGGAAGAAATGGTGACGGACGGAAGGTTTCCTTAAATGGATTTGGATCAATTTTTATAAGCGATGATTTGTAGAAACTTTTACGCTCTACAAATTTTGTTCACTCAATTTTTCTCCGAAATTGCTTTGTTACCTACCAAATTATTTCAAGATTACTCACTCAACTTTCAATTACCCTGCTTCCGTTTTGAATTTCACCGATTGTTGGACTCCTACAGGACGGCTGGCCTCCCTGAAGGTAGAATCATTTCATGTTAAAAATACTTTTGGAATCACATGCGATCTCATTCCATATTTGCTCTTCAAAATTGTCAAAAACTCTCTTGTATTTGTTCAATAGCAATGGTGGGAAGCGTGAGTGCAATCGACATTGGTAGTCAATCTTCGCACAATGTGATAGAAGTTTGACATTTTAATCAACATTTTTTGTGGAGTCTTATTTTTTTCAATTCATTTTTTTTTTTTCAATTCTTATCAAAAAATAGATGGTCGATTGCGGGAATTCGTTCAACTGCAAAAGTGAAATTGAAAAAAAAGTTACCCACCGTTGTTTTATACCTAAAATTCAACTTCTGAGCATTATTATACCAAAATAATAATACCTACAAACTTTCCTCCACAAACTTTTAAAAATTTTAATTGTTATTTAAAATATTTTAACGACATGTATGATCAATGATGATAATAAAGGAGAAAATTTGTTATCAATTACCGGTAATTCAACGACGGGGTTTAAAGCTCTGAATTAAAAAATAACATCTCTGCATCCTGAAAAAAATTTATTGGATGATGAATAACTCTGCGGGAAATAACTGCCCTACAAATAAGGTTTGAAGAGCGTACATTGTCTACAATTAGGATATATAGTCCTTCATCACTTGTGTTTTGACGACCTTTTGGCAGAATTCCGTACCTGCACGTTCGTCGAACATTATTTGTACGGCCGATAAGAGTTGATGCAGCTCCATTTCATTAGGCAGTGTATGTGTAACTTCGAAGTCTTGGCTAAAATTTTTATGTACCATTTTATTATTTTTGCATCTCAAATTTTCTGTATGAAAACAGGGAGGTTCAACTTGAAAATTCCGAGTTTTTGGCCTTCAAAAGTATGAATGACTTGGGAGAATTTTTATGAGAATTTCAAGGAATCTTTTGATCTGAGAGAATTTTTCCGATACTAATCTTACAAGTATAGGCGTATAAAACTCTGACAAACTAACGTACCTAATAAATTTTTGGATTTTTCGTGAACAGTCGTGACTCTAAACAAGAAGCTACTTTGGCAAGTTTTTTGTAAAAAGAAAAAAGAATAACTGTCGTTTAGGTTGGCGTAGTACTGTATCTGTTGAGATTTGTAGTGTCGTAAAAAAACTATAGGAAAACAGTATATTTCTATAGGCACAAGTGAATTAAAGTGAGAATTTGCTTCCTGTGCGTTTACTCATTTTGTCTTCGACATCAGTTTGTAAAATTTCGCTCATGCTCAGCAAACCCTCGCTTTGATTACTTGTACCGGCATTAGTAAGATATTTTTCTCAAAGATTGCCAGCCGAAGGTAAAATAACACTTTACCATCATGTGTTGAGAAAAATATTTACAAATACAATTCAACTTACGAATAATATGCAATAATGTTGCATCGGGTATTGGGTTTGCGTCGAGTGTAGCCACTGGCTTCTCTCTCACGCGGTCTCATTAGTCTCTCTAGTCTGGATTATGGCTCGGGGTTAGCTCTCATATTGATACTTCAGATTCTTGATTTTTCTAGATATCATATAAACGTAAATTACAACCTTTCGTTCACCTACAGTTGTACAAATATATTGAGAACTGAAAAATAAAGTGAAAATGCTAAAGATACTTGTGGACAAGCAGGAACACTGTCATCATGAATCACCAGTTGTTTTTTTCACTTTTTGCATAATTTCATTTGTTGTAGAAAAATGGAAGCCAATTCTTCAATTGAGCGAGAGAAAAAAGAAAATTTTTTTGTTTTACATTCGTCTATGGCCGAATTAAATTCCAACAATGAGTACTGTGACGTTACCATCAAAGTTCAAGATCAATCATTCCGAAGCCACCGTTTTGTATTAGCAGCATTGTCGGAGTATTTTCACGCAATGTTTGCTGGAAATTTCAAGGAAAAACGCATTATAGATGAACCTATTGTTCTGCATGAAATGGAAGCTCACGCTTTCAAACTAATCTTGAATTTCATGTACTCTGGTAATGTGGAAATTACTATATATAATATTTCCTCCTTACTCATCACGGCAGATTTTTTGAAGTTGAGGAATCCTTACATTGAGAAAAGATGCATTGAATTCATTCATACACATATTTGGATTCGGACACTGATTCATAACGTGATGGAAATTTTTCAATTTTCTTGCGTGACAAAGAAAACAGCTTTAACTGATGTCTTGCGGAAATACATATGTCAACATATGGATCAACTTCAAAGAAATGATATTTTTGAAAAGATTTCTTATGAAGATTTGAAACAACTTTTGCTACCAGAATGCCCATTTTGGATCTACAACCAAGAGATTGTGCTCAGTTTTCTTCTTGGGTGGGTCCACCAGTCCCACAAAGAAAGAAAACTCTATTTTGAAGAATTAGTGAAGCTTGTTGACTTGAAGAAGATCTCTGCTCATTGTATTTCGTGCTTGTTGAAGGAATACGAAAAATTGATTGGTTGGTATGAAGATACTGAAGAAGCAAATAATACAGATTTCAAATCGTTTTCTCCCCTTAGTGTGATTGACAATGCTCGATCTGAGGCTACCATCACTTTAGTTATTGATGACTTCAGTAATTTTATAAAAGAAGAGAGATCTGTATGGTCACAACCATGTATGATACAGAACCTTCCATGGAATTTAAAAGTAAACATTAGAAAAGAAAATGATGAGAGATTTGTCGCAGTGTTCTTGGTGGTAACTATACTTTTTCAATAGATAAATGTGTATATTAGGTAAGGCACAGATTTCACTTCAAGTTCTTCATAGGCAAGTTATTTGGGTGCTGTTTTAGTATGTCATCTACCACAGCTGTCTACAATTAACAAACTGTAGCATCAGAAATTTGACAAAATTGGTCGGCTCTTTTATGATAGATGTTTTGGTTGCAAGCAGCAAGGTGTTATTGTACCGCACTTTGTCCTCTGTCCATTTTTTATTCATTTCACAATGTACAAGTTTCAATGAGAGAAGACTGGAAAAAATATATGTATATTATATTTGTAAGATCGTGAAATCTTAACAAATCATGTCGATGCAGTGTAAACACTGAATCGAAACAAAAAGTCGAGAGTCCCGTAGGAAATGCAGGTCAGCTGACTGCTCTCGGAAGATAACCAGATAACTATCGAAATACCTAATAAAGTCTGCATGCAGAAAGAAACCTGCGAGTAGTAGAAGACAAAAAGAATGCGTGCATTCTTACATATTTATATTTCTTTAAATTACTCTCTTTTCATATCCTTTGAATATCTCACCGTTTTCGTCAAAGAATGAATTTTTTGATTTACTCAGTTTTTCCCATAAATGCAATGTCAGAAGTCGGCCTTTTGGACACCTTAGCCCTTTGGCGTTACCGGCCTGTCAATTGTAGATGGCGCTTAATCTACTCGTTCAATGCAACCTTGGGCCACACAAAATAATCACACGACAGTATCCTCAAGTTCTTCCTAAATTTTCCAACTCACAAGTTTCATCTTAGCTCCGAGCTGCCTGCAACATAGATTGTCATTCTTTGTTGGGACAAAAGTAAACTCATACTAATCATCAAATTGCATTACAAGAACAAATCACACATTCACGGCGATCAATTTCCTGCCTATATAAGTGTTTGAAGAACGAAGGCCGCAAACATTAAATAGGGCAATTACATCAACATCCCCACTGGCGCGTATGCTCAAGGCCTTGAGGTCGTGGCTAGGTTCTATAATTAGGCTCCTTAAGAAGATGATTTTAAGCTGCAAAACTTCTTTATTGCTTCTCAGTGTACCCTGGTAGCTCTATATAAAGTAGACGTGTTTGTATTGAGGTAGATTGCATATTAGAACGGAATTCACCCAGGTAGATTGTATGCCTACCACAAGAAGAGAAACTATTTAATAGAAAAATTATTGTTTTGGAAAATTCCTTTGGCCATAATATATTATAGTGTATGTACACGCCATACTGATGAGAACGTGAGGTCAAACAAATTGATTTGGACAAGTGACAAAATCCTATCTTTTTCCAGCAAAAAAAAA
Organism: Aspidiotus rigidus; assembly: GCA_035079385.1. Lineage (NCBI taxonomy): Eukaryota > Metazoa > Arthropoda > Insecta > Hemiptera > Diaspididae > Aspidiotus > Aspidiotus rigidus. The sequence continues at coordinate 4,875,824 of JAVHKY010000031.1, read as the reverse complement.
CAAAACAAAACAAAGAAAGAAATAAAATACAGTAAAAAAAAAAGAAATCAACTAATTACAATGGTAGTACCGCTGGTCAATGTTTTTCTCTTTCAATTTCTTTTCTTATGAGTACGGCATGTCCATGTAATATATGGTCAAAGGAAAACTTCTAATGTGTAAAATGATTTAAAATACTAAACCTATTGATGTAACTGTCTATTACCAAATCAAGATCTAATGTTGGCAATTAGCGCATATTAACACAATATAGCTGGTAGTCAGAAAATTTATGTAGAAGTATAAACTGCTCTTTTCTTCCATTTCAGTGTAGAAGAAATTATACAATTAGTACATGGAGTTGTTCCGCCGCGTGTGAACTATCAATTTTCCCCGATGCCTTCAAAAGTAAGAGTTCGATGATTTCATTCTCATCAAGCTGATAGCTTGACCTTTATACGTATCCAGATTCTTGGTGAGTCTTGATACACTAGACTTTAATCCTGTGACGTCACTCAGAAAGTAACATTAGTAGAAACCCTGTTGATTGAGGCAAACATACTATTCACTCCTGTAAGAAAAACTCAGGGAGCCGAGATTATTATGTTCTAAATTAAAAGTAAGAAATTTCTTAAGGATTGCAGTTTTAGATTCTTAAAATAGAAGGTCCTTAGCTTTTGCAAATGAACTTCTAATAGCTGAGATATTTCTTTTTGTCAATCAGTAGCCCAATAATCTTTGCTTCTAGGTGTTTCTCAAGGGAATTGAAGCGCTGCGTGGAGAAGAGGCCTTCTTAGCCTTAGGCCTTTTTTTCCAAGAAGGCGTTTATTGTGTTTCCCAACCTCTACTATCTACCAAGTTTTACTGCTCAAAAATAACATTAGAGCACGTTAATGAAATTAGGAAGAGTCTATTTGGTTTAGAAGTATTATGCTTTGAAACTTCAAATGCGTTTTTCTCAAAACTAACACTTTCATCGGAGGTCCCTTCTCCACGCAGCGCTTCAATTAATAGTCCGTTTGGCCCAATCGTACTGTGACGTCTGCAAGACAAAGGTCTATTTTGTCCATATAACTTTACTTAGAGCATTGGACATGCCTACTATAAGAAGAGTCCACCATATCATATAGTTTGAAAGTCGCAAAATTTTTCCTAGTCCCACGTTTTGCCAGACAGCGCCCAACTCTGTCTTTTTCTTCAATTGACCCCCCCCCCACCCCGCCTTGATAAAACAGGTTCCCTGTTGAAAAGTTTTTGAATTAAAAAAAAAAAAAAATGAGTGCATGACATAACTATGCAGACCAATGAAATCCTGAGTTGCCTAATGTCCATGCTTATCTCGAAGCTAATCACATATGTATACTATGGTTTAATTGTGGTAAACATTTGTTCAGACCAGGTCTTTGTTATTGTCAATCAACAAGTCCTGATACCTCAAAAAATTTTGATTTCTGAATCATCAGTAAATTAGTTTTTTTAATTATAAAATAAATATTCCCACCTTCTTAGTGACTACAATATATTTTTTCATGTGTTCATAAGATTATAAAATATTCTTCTTCTCATTCATACATTGTATTTTACTTTCTGTACTATGAAAGTAGTTACAAATAAATAATAATTGAAAGGATGGGGATACTTTCTTTGTTTCCTATGAAGCCAAATTGGGAGAGCACTTGCTTTCCAATAACAGAAATATGAAGTTTTAGTTTCACCAAAAAAGCAATTCCTGATTTGGAAATTTCTTCTTATTAAATAATTAAAAAGGTATGACTTCATAATTATTTGGTTGATATCATTATTTCTCCTTTTCTGAACATTTAGAATCAGACACTAAGGTTTCATTCAAAGAAAAAGCAAATGTTCGGGGATACAAATCATTTGCCCCTGTGGATGATGTTATTGATCCAATGAAAGGACTTGTAAAAGATGACATTATTATCTTTCAGGTAAAATACACTTGTAATAGAACTTAGATGTGCCTTAAAAGCGTATGATGTTTTTATTCAAGTTTAGTACTTTTTTCTTTTTCCTTTCCAGGCTCATGTGATTGCTGACCCTCCTAATCGTGGTATTTAACATTTGTACAAATACTAACTTGGAGAAATTGGAAAAAGTTGAGATTTGAAGTATAACAATTACTCATTGCTTGGTCTCACATATATTTTTGATTATTTCGATTTGTTAAAGGATCAATATTTTCCTAGTTACAACAAACTCGGGAGTTTTTTCGCGAGTACCTATATAATTATAATAATTATTTACATGTATTTTCATGAATACTCAATTGAATGAAATAGTTCATATCTGTGATTAGGTTTCGACTACTTATAATTTTGATATTCTATTTTGACATTACAAACTTATTGCATTTAATAATCAGATGAGTTTAATATTTTTGACATTATATTCAGAACTATATTAATAAATTGAACGACTTACTGAAAGGACAATTTTTGCCTATTCAGCTGCTCCTCTTGATTCCAAAGAGAAAAAGACAATATCCGAGGAATATTGTCCTTAACCTAATTCACTTATTTAGTTTATTTTCTCTTAGAGCAAGAAAGTTGGAAAAAGTTTGCTCAAATTGCAATTTCTTTTCTGGAAGTCTGGAATTGCGTTTTTCTGGCAGTAAAATGGTCAAAAAACTATTTAACTACGCTGCAGACCCGTATCCAAAGTTAATTTATGGGGGAGGCCCTACAAAACGGGTTTACAAACCAAACTCTGGTGACTTGGCCACTTCATATTGATATGTAAGCACTAAAGTAAGTCTGCAACTATTTTTCATTTTAATCCATAAACTTCCAAAACTGAAAAAACTTAGGTCTAAAATGAATTTTATTATCAGCTGTACTCAAGTTCAAATTATTCTACCCATCACTTTTGGCTACTCTCAAGACTAGATCAGATCTCTCGTAATTTTCTCAACAACCTAGGTCACAGAATTATACTGTACTGTCAACATAACCTTGTCGTTTGCCTACGATTACAATCAAATGCTGGAAATTAAAATCTCTGTAAAATAATATAGTACAGGTAATACATCAATGGTGGTTAAATTAATACATTATATGCGTGAATTCGTCAAGGGGATTTAAATTAAAGGTCATAGAGTCGCATACTCATACGCTGCAATACAGAAGGCCAAGACACTAAGTCTCCGCGAAGATTATAATTCGTTCTGTTGAATATGGATGCTTGAATGAGGTCTGATAATGACTTGTGTACAGTCGTAATAATCTTTGATGAGTCAAAGTGCAATATAGGTAGGTACGTTTTCCTATTGTAGGAACCATACATGTCCAATTCGTAGAATCAACTCTCAAACAGAGATGGTAGAACAGACAATGATAATTCCCACGATAGTCATCCTATACCTTACCACGCTCATACACACGAACACGCACGCATAGTAAGTACGTATATTTTTACAAGCTCGAAGAAAAAAAAATGAAATATTCTTTCACTCGTCGTTTATTTTGCTAACGGTAGACCGTAAAATTTATTTTATGAAAACCATCTCAATATCCACGATACGATGAACTCCACGCCTGGTAAATTGGCACGAATGAATAACATTTAAACTTCGTAGTAATGTCTCCGTACATTTACAACGAGGCAATAAGAGTACTTTTTTCTAACTCGTCATTTTATTACTTTTCCGTTCGAACAAATACAACACGTAGGAATTTCCATTCATTGATGGAGTGCTAAATTTGGGGCCTATAAAGTCACTCAACTGTTTCACGTCGCACATGCGTTATAACGAAAAAAAAAAAGAAAAAAAGAATAGGATTAGGCTTTCTTGAAGATATACATGTCATTGAATACGACGATTTATAGCAATACTATGTATCAACAAAGGCCTACTTATGAAGCAGGGTTTAAAAATAATGACCGTGAATTCTCCCAAACGCGATGTAGATTTTCCTCATCTTTTCTCCCAATAATTCGCCTCAAAATCTCATTTATCCTCTCGTTCCTCGCGTTATTTTCCTAAAGCATATTTCAGAATGACCTTACGTCGCGGTTACGAGAATTTACATTATTTGACAAAGAATGTTACATAATACGTTTCTTTCGTCATCGTTATACTTTTGGAAACTTGGATCTGTTCCCTACTGACATATACCTGCGTAATTATTTTGAACGATGAAGTATTTTTTTTCTCTTCTTGGCCTTCATTCTGACTTCGGAATGAAGAAAAGAAAAAAATAAATATCGTTAATATACACATACATCAGTAATACATTAATATTTCAATTCTTCAATCTAGTTCTCCTTCTTCATTTCGTACGAAAAATGTAGGTTGCTTAAAATTCAAACTCAATGATATCAGATAATATGAAGTTTGTGGTCTCTCGCGACTGAGAGAGGAAACCTGTAATTACAGTGCAACGCGGTGCACAGCAAACATAAATACAGCCAATATGTATACGTACACCAAGTTAATTTGGACATCAACCGAGGAAAATTGTAAAGTTGATTAGGTGGTTTTCGAGAGAAATACGAGCGTTATATTTTAACGTTACCTCCAAATTGTGATATAGTCTCATCACCAATAACTTGACCAAACGATCGAGTTTTTTTTCCTCTTCGTGCATCACTGGAATTCCACTTTCACATTTCCTATATCCACGCGTCTTTCCTGTTTCGAATTTTTATTTCGGAAAAATAGGTTAATGAATTTTTGAATGTCGCCCATTTGTGGAAGGACAAATTTAACAGATTATATGGGTAAGAAAATGTATTTCATCTAATCGAAATAAATGACAAAAAAAAAAAACATATTATCAGATCAAAAATACAGATCGTCTGTTTCGAGTACTCTCAGATCAATCATACCTTGAATTAGAAAGACTAATCTTATCTAAAGAAAAAAGTTATTATCAAGTCATTAAAATTGAATTTCATGAGGTGAACGTATTCTTCTGCCTTGAAATGGTGAGAGAAAAATTTTTATTCACTGTCGACAGTCTTCAATTATGGGTATCGTCTCATTATTAGGCTATCCTTTGCTTTATTTATTTTTGAAAGTAAAATTCTGGTGACATCGATTATAACATAAAAAAAAAGATAGAAATTTGCGTCGTTCGAAGGAAGAGCAATTGACGGAATTGGGCCATCGAGTTGAAACATCAAAACTCGCGTTTTTCTAAATGTGCAAAATTTTTAATTATTAATTAGTCAAAAAAAAAATTATACAGCTTCCATTCTCTAAAAAAAAATTTCACTAGTCATTTATGAACTTACGAAGTAAATAGTATCGAAAGATTAAAAAAGAAGATATGGAGTTGAGATACGTAGACGTACGAGTATCCGGCATCTCGATAGAAAATTATTAATATTTGTGATGATTCTAATTAATGTACGAAAAGTATCAGCGACTAGAAATTTAGTGATGTCTTCATTTACTGTACCAAAATTCTTATTGAAGGTGCTTTCATTACTTCCAAATTATCCAGTCTAATGTGTTTTCTGAAAATATCTTCTTGTTGAAGAGTAGATACCTGGCTTTCTATCGGAAGTCCATCCGAAACGACCCTTTGATGTGAATAGAAAATGGTGAGGGGGAAAGGGAATCCTCCGACAAGGACTCAGAGGTGGTTCTAGGTCTTGCTCAGAGATTCTCTTATTCAGGAGCCAGCTTCCATAAGTAATTTAAGACAACCATAATTGTATTGTAATCTGCGAGCACCACTCCTACGATTTCTTTTAGTAGGATCTATTTTGACAACATTTTTTGAGTGCTGATGCTCGATGGAGAATTTTGAAGCATTCACTATCCTATATCTCTTCAAATTTTACTGATTTATGCCATACAGCAATCTTCCGCTCTTCTGAAGCCCATACGAATAGAGACCGCGGACTCATGGGAATTTGTGACACCGTGCAATATCGGAATTGTAGCGAAGATTAGACGGAAAGTGTGAAGAAATATGGAGGAAGAAAGTTGAATACTTCTAAGAAAAGACGTTTTGGACGGATACGTTGTCACTGACAGTATTGACAGAAAGGAGAAGACATGACGGGAAGCTCGACTACAGAAATCCAGGGAAAAGTCTATCAGAGGACTGGAGGCGAGAAAATCTTTGGTTTTCCAAGACTGTTGGACGGCACCATATAAATACTTTGAGATGAACTAAAAATAAAATGTTTACAGTTGAAATTTGACAACGAAGAAGCAACAAATTGGCGGACAGAAAATAAAAGAGGAGATCGGGCAGTTAGCGTAAGGGTTACGAGGCGTTATCTGTGGAGGGGGGGAGGGTGGTTGGCTTGCATGAGCGGAAAGACTGAGAATAGGGCTAGATCATAGTGCATCAAGGGTCATTTTCCAAATTGGCGATTGACTTGCGTGAATAATTTTAAAGAAGATGTATTAGACTAGAGTGGAATAAACTTTTGTAGAGAATTTTACGAGTGCGGCGTGAGCTAAGTACTTCAGTACGTTGACCTTTACCAACTTGATCAGAGGGAGGGAGCAAAAAAGTTTGTTGTCAAAAATAACACCAAGAAAACATGGGATTTTAAAATTTTGAGGAAGTAGAGAGGAAAGGGAGATTTTTCCTACGAATTTTTTTACTTTCCCGGCGTTACACACTACCAGACTGTGTTTAATCTTGGACCTTCTTTTCTTTCATCCTTTCTATTTGGGCTGGCTATCCGCTAGGATCGCTAATTACGCGTGTGGTTAGTTTACCTGAAATGGTATTTTTGCCGAAATTGAAAACGGGAGCTAAACTATGGCGCGGCGGTCTATGAGAGAAAAATGAAAAACTTGGAATAACTCTTGAATGAAGCGGAATTTAAGATTTTGTCATCTCATCTAATTGTTAGAATTTTTATTTGTGAACATCATTTATGGGATGTCCGGAAGCCAAATCTGCTTCATTCAAGAGTTATTTAGATTTTTTTATTTTTTCCCTGTATACCGCCACATTTTAGCTCACGTTTTCAATTCCTCCCCGCTCGGTAAAAATGCAGCGCGACGCTAGCGCTGTCCGGCCCGAATGGTCAATTTGTAGGATTTTAGTATCTCACTTCTTGGAACAAGTACAGAGCTTTGATCTTCTTTCTTTTCCTGACATCGTCTTCAAACGTAGAGTAACAATAATTAGCAATGATGAAATTTGAAGCAAATATAGTTCAGAAATTACGCGTATTCACGCCGAAAATATCAGTGGGCGATGTATAGCGGTGCTGTCATACCCTTTGTACTCTTCTGTTTTTGTTGTCCTCATTTGTTCTCCTCCGTCCTTTTTGTCTCATCTGCCCTCATCCGTTTTCATTTGTCCTAATCTGTCTTCATTGCACTTTCAGTCTTCATGTTTCTCATCTCTCTTCAATCGTCTTTATTTGTCCTCCTCTATTCTCATTTGGGTACACGCTCTACCGCAAGTTTGACTTAAGGTTTATTCCTAAGCCTATTAGTGTTACTCGGAAGACACCATTAAAAGCACGGCTCATCCATCTATCCAGAGAAGGGTTTCGTCTGTTTGCTAGTTCAAACGGCAATCTGTGCCCTGAAGGAGACCGAAGACCCACAATCCATTCACTCTTGCGCTATGATTACGGCAAAAGCCGGTACATAATTTTTCAGAAGATGACCTTAACTACATTTTCGACGTCCGGCAAAGCGGGCCCAGTCAATGGGAATCGGGTTGTCGTCAGTGCCTTGCATTTCAACCTTGTCTGCCATCAAAACGTCCTATGGTAAACATATCGCAATAATAGTTAAACCGTTATGCTTCTGTTCAATTCTGCAGTCCTTGCAAACCTGTATTTCTATTGCTAATAGTCTACACTAGTAGACCCCTCCATCGTCTTCAATAATCTTAATTTGTCCTCCTCTGTTTTCATTCATCCTCATCTGTCTTCAATTGTTTTCATTTGTTCGTATTTTTCCACATTTGAATGGTATAGGGGAAAAAGAGTGAATGTCCACAACAAACAATCTGATTCCATTGTCCAGATTGTTTCTCTTGGATATTCACCCATTTCCCCTCGTACTCTTCTCTTTTTCCCATCGTCCTCATTTGCCTCTCTTGTTCCCCTCTATCTTCATTCGTCCTCCTCTGCCCTCTTTATCTTCTTGCAACAGCAAATCCAAAGTCATAGTAAAGATCTAAAAGCTTTTTATCTGTAGTGGAAACCTGTAAAAGTTTGAAGGATAGATTTCACATCTGATTGAGTTTTCCTCCAAGTCATTTTTAAAGCTCAAGTTCGTTAAAACATTTTTGAAAGTTTTGTTCGGTAACTACTGTTTATTTGGAAAATAAAAGCCACTAATGCGACGAGATTTTCCTGAATAAGTCTCACTCTTTTTTGTGTGTGAATCGAAAATTGTTCGTAAGTTTGAATTCTAAAAAGCTGTACTTACTATAAGTTGATGACTTTTGATTTAATCCTTAATCTAACCAAATATCGCTGATATTTTTGCTCGTATGTTATCATCAAAACTTACCTAAAACAACACAAAAAAAATGATAGTTAATAGATTGACAATATAATAGATCTCAATTTAAGCAGTAAGCTATAAGCAACTGATGAAAAATATTATCTAAAACTGTAGTACCATTCATGAATAAATTTAAAGTAAAAATTCATAGACAAATTCAATTTTGGTCATTTTTCCATCTTACCACCGCATGGGAGAATTTATTATGAATATATTTTTAGATATTGTTATAAAATTTTTCAGTTGTCCCCCCCTATCCTGCATGTTCCAAATTGTGATACGTCATAAGAAAATAATCAAGTTATACAAGCTGAAAAGTCTCTCAAAATTTGGATCTCTTGACAGTATACCAACAATTTACACTACTCAATGTCCCTCCGAGGGAGGGAGTTAATATACGTTTATTGGGAATCAGGGGTTAACAAAGATTGTGCCAAATTTCAATGAATGTTTTCAGACTATCTGTAGCGTAAGAAGTTGTCAGCCGAATCTCCGATACCAATAAGTGAAATTTGAGCAGTGAAATATGACAGAGCTTTAAAGATCAAGCTTACCCGTTAAGGAACGAGATTAAATCGCCCACAACAAGCTTTCCTTTACATGGTAAGACGACAAAGTGGTGTTGTTGCCAGGAATATCCAGCCAATCATCATTGACTTAAACTTAGCTCATGGCTTTTAGCTCTCCATTTCTCTCTAATTGGTCATCTAATCAGAGAGAAATGGTGTTCCTGTCAGTGGGCAATGAGCATCCTTTTCTCATCGCAGGTCACATATTTTCCAAAATGTTTTACTTGAAAAAAGACGAAGTGACTTGAAAATTTTTTTTGAAATATTTTACACTCTAAAAAACGCCCGACGTACCAAAATATGTTTGGAGTTCGAAAATCAAAAATTCTTTGAGATAGCCTACTTGAAAAAACGACCAAGTCCGAGAATATTATTGGACTTCGAATATTTCTGAAGGTAATTCACTTTAAAAAAAGACAAAGTACCAGAATATTATTGGACTGATAAATATTTTCCTGGATGATTTACTCAAAAAAACAACAGAGTCCGAGATTAATACTGGGCTTCAAATATGTTTTGAGGTACAGTATTTAACTCGAGAAAACGACGAAGTACAAGAATGTTTTTGGACTTGGAAAATTTTTTTGGTATTTTACTTGAAGGAAACAACAAAGTCCGAAAATATTATTGGACTTCAATTATTTTTTGAAGTATCTTACTTGAAAAAAGGGCAAAGTACCAGAATTGGAATATTTTCCTGAATGATTTACTCAAAAAAACGACCGAGCCCGAGATTAATATTGGACTTGGAATATTTTTCGAGATATTTTACTCGAGGAAACGACAGAGTAAAAGAATTTTTTTGGACTTGGGATATTTTCCTGGATGATTTACTCAAAAAACAACTGAGTGTGAGAATAATTTTGTACTTGGAATATTTTTTGAAATATTTTACTCCAAAAACAACCCAAGTACAAGAACATTTTGGACTTGGAAAATTGTTTTGAGATGTTTTATTTGAAAAAACAATCAGTTATATCTCAGAAAATATTGTAAGTCAAAAAATGTTCCAGAACTTAATTCTTTTTTGAGAGATCACGAGAAATATTCCAAGCCCAAAAATATATTCTGGTACTTTCTTGTTTTTGTCATTTTCTCGCGTAAAATATCTCGAAGAATATTCCGAGTCTAATATTATTCTTGGACTTTGTCATTTTTCAAGTAGAATATCCTGGAAAATATTCTCATACTTTTTTGTTTTTCTAAGTCAAATATCTTGAAACTAAAAAAATTTTCCAAGTCCAAAAATATTCTTGTACTTTGTCGGTTTCTCGAGTCAAATACCTCAAAAAATATTCCAAGTCCAGTATTAATCTCGGACTCCGTCGTTTTTTTGAGTAAATCGTCCAGGAACATAACATGTCCAATAATATTCTGGTACTTGTCTTTTTTTCAAGTGAATTACCTTGAAAAATATTTGAAGTCCAATAATATTCTCATTTCTCGGACTTGATCGTTTTTTCAAGTAGAATATCTCAAAGAATTTTTGAAGTCCAAAAATATTCTTGTACTTCGTCTTTTTTTCAAATAAAAATTTTGGAAAATATTCAAAGTCCATACAGACCCAAGGACCCACAGTCCAAAGCATGAATACAAGACGCAATACCGCGCAACGCGAGCGTGCAAACGCAAAAACTTCGAAGACTCGTGGAATCAACTTCCCTCCCAATGTGGCGTGAAATATCGACTCGTTATTTACGGTTCCGGAGCTGGTTCATATCGTTCCGGAGCCGATATCCAATTTCTTTTCAAGAATAATTATGCTGAAGTGGCAACACTGTCATAGCCAATAACCTATTGATGATCGGCTGACTTTGGGCTGCCAGCCAAGCACTGACTTTTCACTTGTGCAAAAAACGGTCACAACATTAGCTCAAGCTTTTGGCTCACGTTTGGCGGGCTTTAGCTGGACATCCCTGGTTGTTGCAGTTCATGTAGACGTAGCCAAAGGTATGCAACCATCTCAGGTGACTGGGTTGCGTCTGTACACTCAAGTGGAACATACTCGAATATTTTCATTTGGTGACATTGACAATGGGAAAACGCAAAATCAGGATTTAAAGACGTAGCATAATTAATTCTTACAAGATGACCGACGGGTGGAAATAGGGTAGTCTTGAAGGAGCCAAGTTAGGACGAAACAATCTCCGCAGCTATTTTAACCTACGGTCTGCAAATTATTTTCACTTTTTACTTTGAGCCGTAACATAGAAAATCGTATTCAATCAATTACCAGTTACGGGTACACATGCTCGAGTCATACGCGCTGTCTCTGCATGTAGACCACTATTTTCTATAAATTTCTCAATGATGATTACAAGTTTTCCGATCGATCTTTATTTACGAGTCTGCGTTCATAACTATCACGATGAAAGTAATGTAATTGTGTGCGCACACATCAACGAAATCGGTCCGTATACCTCTAGGGATACAGAGATCTGCTATCCGTTTATTTTCGAATGATAAGAGTTCTGATTAGGTACAGTCGAGCCTCCGGCTCGATGTCCAATCTCGGATTGGTCCTTCAAAACTTCCTTGATGAGAGAAATGAAAAGCTATTATTGTAATCGTCTATAGAATTATAGGGAACTCGACCTTATTTCCAGTAATCATAGTTATGTAGGTGTTCTATTTCGTTCATTATGTCTTCGGTAATAATAAGTTTCCTACATCAGTTCTGTCGCTTTTTTTTTTCGTATACGTGTACTGCGATATCGTTGGTGGCGTTTCTTAAACAGGCATAGTATAGCCCAATTAATCGCATCTGACGCTCAAAGAACGAATATCAAACTATATAGCAGGGGCCTAGTTATGGCACATTTTTCGTCGCATCTCGCAGTATTCATAATGGTGGTCCATATCTAGGGACTCGCAGACTCCGCAACGATGATTCAGATATCTATCCCGTGATGATACTACGTATAGTCTCATTCTCTTGAAATTCTGTTGCCGTGCCGAACGAACGCTATTAAAACGTCAAAAGTGGAGCATGTTTCGCGACTATCATTTATGTAATGAATTATTTTTCTTAAAAGTGTCTGTATAATGCAGTACGTGAATATTAGCGTGCATATATATATACGCGAGCGACACAATTGAAAGTGAGCTGTGTCTAAAATAATATAAGCCCACTTTTCAAATCATCCTGCACTCGTCGCGGTTGTTTCTACTTAGAGCTGCGATACTTTTTCTCATTTTCATGCTGAAATCGAGTACATAGAGCGCTTCGTTATAGAGTCGACCTGTATTATCCGTGCGTGGTTTTTTGCATCACTCGTGACTCCATTCGGAAGTTTATCTAATTGGACACGCGAAAACCTATTTTTATAGTCGGGACAATGCGTTCGAGACAATTCATATACAGCATTTTATCACTTTTTTTACTTCATCGTTTTCCCATCCTATATAATATAGATTTCAAATTCTCAAAAGAAGGTTCGCAAAGACAAAAATGACGTGGCACATAGCGTGAATTCCGTATAACCTTCATATTTGGCATTTCGTTTCAACCTCTTTATTGCCCATATCGATGACACCGTAAACTATTTATTTTTGTCAATAATTTACGGTCCGTGTCCGCGCGCATACGAACATATACATCTTCTCTGCCTCTTACTATACCTATATAATAACGCTGTAGTGGTAATCAGCCTAGATGTAACTGTATAGGAACTCATCATCTTTTAAAAATGTACGATTATATTATTCCGTCTGCAGCGATGCACTCCGCCGCCGAATGAATTCACGATGATACGCCTTCAAATACACATTTCAAAATCTACGAGATGTAGCGTGATTTGCAGAAAATAGTGTTATGCTATGTAATAATGCTGGAATGGTGCTTGTGCAGCCAGAGTATATGGTTATTAGCAGCTACTGGATTCGCCTGTGACATATTTCTTCTTTTGTTACGAGTGTCCTCGAATTATATATCGCGGGAAGCGTGATGTCACCCAGCAGCGAAATCCATTTACCATCTAGGTGTTACATTTGGACATAAACACACGCCGAAGACCTGCCATAAATTACATTATTTTTCTCATTACGACTCTTTCGACTCAAAACACAGCGATTTTTATTTATTATAATTGTTTTCGAACTTTATCACGCGCGTGGGCGAGCGTGAAAACGTTCCAACCAAATACTGCTGGAGCACTTCTTTATCTTTTTCGCCATCGCGAAAACTTCTTAACAAGGCCCCGCACACACCTTCCAGAAGTGAATCGCTCTACCTAGAAGAGAGATAACGGGTCATGCACCTCATCGAGTGGCGTTTATGTATACTAGCTTCTTCGTATTTTAAATTTTTGAGAACTTTTTCTTCATTTTTTTTCTTTTTTACGAGTCATTAAGCTACAATGAGACGGTATACGGGAAATAAACGGAAATGACAAGAGTTTCGTTGATTACGGTCATAGATATATTGAAAGAAATAGTAAGACAAAACAGACTTTCTTCATGGATGAACAGAAGTTTTATGAACTAAAACATCAAGTAAATAATAATTACGAGATTATTTTTACACGACGGATTTTCTTAATAAACTATGTACCATCAGATATACGGAGAATTACCTTTTACGTATGTTGACCCATTGAGTAGTACATAGCGTGAGATGAAACCGGGAAGAGGAAACGAATTGAGGATTGTAAGTTCAAGCATAGGTGACATATTTGTTGAAGAAGCACGAGGATTAAAAGGATATTCTCGAGGCAAAAGGTCAAATTTCCACAACAGCAAGCGCAAAATTTGACTAACCGTGGGAAGAAGTTATCTCAAATACGATTCTACGGTCTGGACGAAGAAAGTGTGTCAACTTCTCAAAGTTGACAATAGATGGCGTTAGAAATGCATTTCAAGTGAATAAATGACCTTGAATTAACTATGAAAATATTGATGATAATTCCAATGAACTTTTTAATGTCCTTTCTTCGCCCATGAAGCATTTTCCAATGACCCACATTTCTTCTCTTTCCTAAATCCTAATGGAAAACTCGTAGCAAATGCGAGATGTACTTTAAAACTACGTCAGCTGTTTCATGATAGGGATATTTTTTTAATTTCGGTACCCAATTTCCTGGTTTTGGGTCAAGACGTTCGGACTTGGAAAGATTTTAATCTTCACCATACTCTAACTCAATTTCCTGATTTGCGTCAGAGTTTCCGATATCTATACCAAGCATACTACACTAGTATGTAGAGGAGATATCCATAAGCACCCAGGTTGGACTAAGATTCCGTAGGATACTGGACTAAGCGATATATTCCTTCTGATGACGTCATAGGCGGGGTAAACCTAAGAATAAGCAACGCTATGGGATATAGAATGAGAATTTACGAGGAATAGGAGATGAGGGTGGGAGAAAAAGAGAATCGGGGTGAAGCCTCGTGAGATAGATTATCTCAAACTGACCAGACCCTTGACTTAAATATGGAGAGACAGTTCCAATGAACTCTTTAATGTCCATTCTTCGCTCGTTAAGCATTGCTCACTACTGCTGATTTGCCCAAATATTCTTCACAAGGATTTTATATAGGATTTTGAGTGGGTCTATCATTTCTAATGTCCTGCCACACCCCTTTCATAGCCTCCATTCCGAAGAAGACTTGATCTCACTCATTCACGTACCTCCAGTAGTCTTTAAACCCTTTGGGATCCTCTCTCGGAATGGAATTGAATACATTTCAAAAGTCCACGTTAATGGCTGCATAAAACGCTCGCACTCTCATAGTCTTTTTCCTGCTTCCTATATCTGCCTGCTGCAGTGCTGCCAGAAATACGGATTTTTTTGTCCTCGATCAAAAATACGAATTCTTATGTGGATTTAGCGTAAATTACGGATGTTTTCAGTATAAATACACAAATTCTCGAATTTTTTCGGAGAATCAGTGCATCTCCAAAAATGAAGTTTTCCTTTTTTCAAGAATTTAAGTTTGATATGAAAGATGAGGAAGTTTCTCCTGATCGCATTTCTGGGAAAATGCCGATTTCACTGTCCATGGTGACACTACTTGAACAGCAGATCTTTTGCGGATCACGTTTTTACCAGTAGTTGTTGTCTGTTGATTTTCAAAGGCTATAAATACTTCATAATCTTGGCCAGGTAGAATACTCGACTCATATTCACCACAAGGTAACTCATCAAGATGTATATTATCAGGAGTCTTGAGATTACCATCGTCAACTGTTCGAACAGGCATCATTGAAAGTAAATTACATCAATTTTCAAAAAAGTACAGGACGTGATGCAGAACTTAGCGGAAATATTTACTCTCATACAAAATATTTTTTTGCTTTGAAATTTCGAGCCTAACAAACGGTCACGAGAAACGTTTTTCAATCAAATGTACGAGAAATATCTTTCTCCTGATTGTTACTTGACGATACCCCAGCGTTTTCCATGTAACAATGAGTCGATCAAGGGAAAAGTATCTTAGTCACTTGTATGAGAGTTATTTTTTTCCTGATCGCTGATGATGAATCCGTGAAAATTCGTAGAAATACGCTTTCAGCCTCCAGGTCTTGGAAAAAATTAAGGATACGGATTTAGAAAATATTATCTGACAGCACTGGCTGTTTATTGCTCAGATTGGTTGCCATATCGGCTTGAAGTAATCTACCTCTTCTCGGCCTTTAGTTGGTCTTTTAGTCTCTGCACAATGATACACTCAAATGGCTTACTGAAATTGTTCAGCATTTAGTATGCCCTTGCTCTAGATAAAGGCTAGCTAGACCTTTTTCCATTACCCTGGGGACACACCTTCCCATCATCTCTTTGGGAACCATCAACTAGGAAAGAGTGGGCTGTTGCATGCATGGACCTCCAGACTGCACTTGAGAGTGAAGCCTCATCTGTTTCTCCTATCCAGTATCCACCGCAGGAGAGTGTTAAGGGAACAAAGCATCACATGTCTTACCCTTCAGATTTCATGCGGCGCGGCGTATTGCTGCTGACTTGTCCAATTTCTTCGGCTTCCCCAAACAGTCTTCATGATGATTCACTCGTCCAACATTTTCCTTGTCCCCTCCTCGAAAATCGCCCAACTTACATTTTGCATTCCTTCCCTGGCCTCCATTCAAGACTAGGCTTGAATTCACTCAATCACCTTCACGCCTCTTACTTCTTCCTTTCTCATGACACCCAAAGTACAAAACTGCTACACGTCATAGTTGAGCGTTTGCTAAACCCACCAATGTGGTAAGAATATACGAATTTTTGGTTTAATTATTTCGCGAACTTTTTCAGATCGCCCGGGTCCTGCCAACATATCTTACTGGGTTTTGGATGCGAAAGATCAGCGTTCCCAAAAGGATATCGTCATCAAGGGCAGTACCGTAATTCTACAGTTTAACGTAGAAAATCTGGGTCGTCCGCGAGCTGACAGATATAATTGGTTCGAAGACATTTCTTTTCTTTCTTTTTGGAAAATTAGCAGCAAGTTCGAGATCTACTTTAAAAACTACGTCAGCTGTTTCATGGGCATATTCTTTTGATTTCGGTACCCTATTTCCTGGTTTTGTGTTGGGACGTTGGGACTTGGAGAGATTTTAATCTTCACCATACTCTAACTCAATTTCCTGATTTGCGTCAGAGTTTCCGATATCTATACCAAGCATATCAGACTAGTATGTAGAGCAACATCAGGCTCAGGGATATCCATAAGCACCCACGCTAGGCTAAGATTGTGTAGAATACTGGACTGAAAGATAATATATTCCTTCTGATGATGTCATAGGCTGAATAAGCCTACGAGTATATCCAACAGTATGAGATATAGAATGAGCATTAATTAGAGAATGAATATGGTGGGAGAAAAATGGAATAGAGGCATAGCTCCTCCCCTCTCTACCCTTGATTATAGAGTTTTAAGGTCAATTTTATAATTTTCTGCCTCGTGATCTTGACTTGATATGGGGAGTTGATTTTTTATCAGGAGTTCAAGAAATTCGCCAATTATAAATGGAATATTTTAGTTCCAGTCCTCTTTGATCTAGACGGAGGATGGAGCTAGTTCCTCTCCGTAAATATGTCGCAGGTGACCAGCTTCTAAATAAATTCATGTATACTCTTGCTATGCACAACGATGATATTTGCAAGTTTGCCTGCTTCGACCAGATACGGGGCTGTAGCTGATCTTCTACCGCGAGGTCATAGCAGAGGGCGCGTTTCTTGGTATCCTTCTCTCCATCGCCTGAAAAAACGAGGATTTCCTACCATTCGCCCGCTTCAATTACACGCGAGGTCGTTGTCAATCTATCATCGCGAGTACACAGTCGAAAACAAGCTGCTCGATAGTATACTTTCCATCACGGAACTTACGCAGATTTGCCCGCCATAACCAGACACGGGATCTTAGTCAATTTTCCCCGTGAACTTAAGACAGAAGACGACGATTGTAGGGTAAGGGCACCAGAACAAATGATTCCATCAATTTTTGTCGCAAGAATCCACTAATTGTTCAAATTCGGTCCTGCATGTCTACAGCTAATCGCCGCCCAAGCATCAAAAGGTAAGGAGATGAGAACAAGCGAACAACTCAACAGTATAATCCAGAAAAGAAGCATCACTCACGATTCTGCCTGTTTTTAGACCAAACATTGGAGAGGGGGAGCTCTCATGTCTACAGACCCTCAAAAGGTTGGAGAGGAAAGAGATTAGTACAAACGGAAACGATTCAACGCATTCCTATATTAAAATTCGATCTGTAGGAGCCCAGGGACATGAATCTCATCTTCTCCTCGACAAGACTTAGGAAGGGCAAGAATAAAGATTTGTCACATGCACACTTTTGTAACGTCATGAACCTGTGCCGTCAAAACCCCTTACATTACGACATAGGTACTTATAAATTTTTGTGACATCATCATTCTGAATCTTAGTGACTTCATGAACTCGAAATATTACCTGTAACATTAAATTTATTGAAAACGAGCAGCTAGACTACTCAAGTTGATCCTTGGCGAGATCGTGGATTTCGATTTTCAGGATAAAAAAACAATTATGGTAATATTTCAGAAAAAGATACGTATTTTCACCTTGAGCTCCTCCTTTCTCTGCGGCCATCAAAGAACTTACTATCAAATCCTCTGCCAAGTTTCTTGGTCTCACCTGCGACTCCAAAACCCTCTGGATACCCGATATCAAAATCCTAGGAGTAAAATGTCTGAATTCCCATTTATCACCGATTGTAACCGCAAGTTCATCTAATCCATTTCCAACTTGATTACGTTCTTGAATTAACGCCCACGCCAACAAAATAAGCTCGAGATTTTTGGGTTTAATACAATCTTCAGAGCTTCGACTGGCCCTCCAGGAACTGTGAACGAGCCTTTCGCTCAGCCTATTGCCTGAGGTAGATGTTAATCTTTTCGTCGTCACTGCGCTCCTTCATTTCCTGCCAAGTTTGTGGCCTCGATAACCCAATATCCAAATCCTCCCATCTTTTCAAATGCTCTAAGCCTATCTTATTCACCCCTTCTGTCGCTTCGATCCCTTGGGCACTCATCACAAATTCGGGTTTTAAATTCCTATTGGTCAACTCCTATCCCTTACAACCGTCTTGAAACAGATAACTTGAAAGAAAATCGATACATGAACAAAATCATTTTTCTTCTCGCCTTCTCTGCTACACGCTTATCCTTCTGTACGAGGAACTCTGCTTACATCTCTCTCTCTCTCTCTCCCGCTCCTCTTCTTCCCATAACTTCCTTATTGCACTATGTGACTATCTGATTCTCTCACTTTTTCACTTAGTATCCAAGATTCTCATGCTACGAATCGCTTCGTCCAACAAATCCTCATTCTTATGCACTCGTCAACTTTTTCCACGTCCTCCATCTCTTTTTTTATGAATACCGTGGGATACATCCACCTTAGAGAACATGACGCAGTAGACCTTACCGCAAAGCAGTCACTTCGTTCACCATTCCCCCTCATATGATCTCAAATCCTATTACTGCTCCTTTATCCTTTCCTCCTAGCATGATTTCTCCTTCTCCATATCCTCCAATCAACTCCGATCTACTGAAATAACGAATTTGAACGAGGAAAGCAGGAGACCTGCTCCATGGGTCAAATTGGTTCTGGTATTGAGAATTGAAATCTCGAAGAGTCTAAATTTTTTCGAGTCCCCTCCTGTCACATATTGCTCAAGAATCAAGATTTCTCCAGGCCCTTCTATCACATATCATGGCTCCAAAGTCGAAATCGTTTCAAGTCCAAGTCTTTTATTGAGGTAGGACAGTTTTTGTAGAACGGCGCACGGCGGGACGCCAAAATTTCCAAAAAGGACCCCACAGAACAGCTTTCCTCGATTGAAATAATGAATAAGGCCTCCTTATGAACTCAAATTATGATACTTACTCATGTTAAAATCACAAATTTCTTGCAGACCACTTCGAACCGGTTTCCCGACGAAAAGACATCATCCTAACCAACCTCAGAAAAGTCCACACCTCTGTCACCAACTCTTTCTTCTTTCACACCTGTACTCCCTTTATGCCTATACTGCAATACTGACGATCCCTCCGTTCAACACTTCTTCTCTTGCCCAGCTCTCAAACTCATCCAGCTGGACCAACCTATCTATCACAAACTCTCTCTCAAACAATACAAAATAAGCTTAAGATTTCTGGGTTTAATACAATCTTCCGACCTTCGACTGGCCCTCCGTGCACGAACGAGTCCTTCAACTAGCCTGTTGGCTAAGACAGGTGTTCCTTCCTTCCGTTACTGCGCTGCTTCATTTCCTGCCAACTATGTGGCCTCAACAACTCAATATCCAAATCCTCCATCTTTTCAAATGCTCTAAGCCTACTGATTCACCCCTTCTGTAGCTTCAATCCCATGGGGAAATCATTGGTACTTGCTCTTTCCACAACCCATCCTTATTGTCCCGAGCCCATTACCTGAAGAGCAGTGGTAAAGCGCGGATCCACGGGGAGGGGGATGGGTGAAATTCCCCTCCCCCACCAAAAAAAGAAAACAAAACATAACAAAAAATCTGTAGTATCGAAGAAAACGTAAAAAAAAAAAGGTCCTTTAGACTTTTTTTGGATTATTTCCCCTCCCAAACTGATCGTCTGGATCCGCGCCTGGTCAATTCAAGGGATGCTGCAACCTGGATTGTTTAGTTCAACAATATTGCATTTCACATTCCTATGCAAATGCAAGCGGAATCATAATCGATAGACGGTACTTTACCCACTTCAAGTTTTATTAGGGCAAGAATTTCAGACTCGCGCACCAGTTTGAATCGATCAATCATCACGAGCAGTTCAACTTCAAAATATTTTCCTATTCACTTTGACATTATGCAGAAAATGCGCAAAAAATACTAATTTATGGTCAACAATACAGCTCGTTATTCAGACGCGGTCATTTTGAAAAAACCGTTTGATTTATCGTTTCTGAATGTTAGAAGATGATGAATCGATCACCTCTTCTGCGTGTCAAGCTACTTATAAATAAAAGTGCGACCCGTTCGAAGTGGTTTCAGATCTCTCACTGGACCACGTTTACGCATATATTGCGTGGAAAAGAATCACGTAATTATGTCGTAAGCGAACCGTTTGCGAAATATTTTTCGTGCATCTGTATGTCCTTTTTCTCACAAGTCTATAAGAACGTGGGAATGAGTTGACAACAATTTTAATTCGATTCCGACGAATGAGAGAGAGAGAGAGCAAAAAATCTTGGCGATCCTCTAGATACGTTTATTTACCCTTTTAATAGACTGAGTTGGCATTTTTTTGTCTCTCCAGATAGGCTTGGCTTTATTGAGACTCTTCAAGGTTCAATGCTATACGTACGTTTTTAGATATATGTACGTATTTGGTACATAATGCACAGTATACTAGGTATACGCGTTCTTGAAACTATTATTGGCGGATACATGCATTATAACGTGCCACTGAACCGCCATGATGGGGAAAAAAATATATCAACATTGATTTGTCGCAGGCTTCATGCTGACATAATACCAGAGCCTATAATATGAAACTGACGTGCACCAGCGCAGTGTTCTGGAATAAATTATACACGAACGTGTGTTATGGAACAGCCCTGGAATCTTGGAGACGTTTTCATTAGGCGTTCCTCGGTATAATAATATTGGCATTCGTGTCTCGAGAATTAACCATTCGATATGTGTATACAGGTATTTGGTAACGGGCGCGAAGAGGTCTTCTTCCACATACTCTCTTGTAATCGACAGTCCGTCTCATACCTTTCTACGTCTATTGCTCGTAAAATTACCGGAACGAAAACGTCGCGAGGGAAGGAGCTCTAATTTTATTCATATTCCGAATATCCAAAGAAATTCTTCGAATCGAACTATACACATTTTGGTCGTTGGCGGAAAATTGGAAATAGCTCCTCCAGCACGGCGAATCTTTCACCTTAAAAAGAAACATTCCTCATAAATTTTATTCAATGTTCAATTTTTCCCTCTTTGTCGGCGCATTTACTTATTCGTGTACAAAAAGTTGCCAGCGGAGGTCCGAATATATAGGTTTCTTTTCGTAATAAGTTTCCCATTACCGAACTTGATAGGCTATACTACTGATTTCTATGAACGAAGCGAATTGAACACGTCGTCTTCATGAAAGATACAGAGAGGCTACTTAGCTAAGCGAAAACATGATCATCGAGTATTCATTATATGGGTAGATAGTGAGAGTCGAGAGCACGTTATGGTGAAAATGATCATCAATTTACAAATGTTTTAAATATGTATGTAACTACGTTAGTCACGATATACAATAACTAAAGCCCAAGCTATATACGAACGCAGTAGGCTTCTACTCGTTTAGCAATAAGCTGAGTTTGTACGACGAGTTTTGAAATTTTTCGTTTATCTCTAACGACGTTGTTGTAAACGGTTCAAAAAGATGTGGCCAACTGGTTATATAGCAATTTTTTGGAAATTTAATTAACTGGAATCGATCGATACGGAATTAGATTCAATCCAGGTTTGCTATAGGTCAACACACTAGATCTGTGCACTGTGTCAAAATCGTTTCCTTGACCTTTTTCTTATGATAATCAAGCAAATGAACAAATTTATTGCGAGTATACGCCGAGAGAGGAAATACGAATAATTCTCTAATTTTTACTTTCTTCCATAATATTATGCAGTTATTGGCACAATGCACCGCGGACGTATAACAATAACCTCGATATGTTTACTCCTACGTTTATATTGTACGTGCCATTTTATAAGAATATGTACTTCTCGCATCACAGCATCTCATACTTCGAACTTGAAATACTCGTACTGTTCTTCAGAAAAAAATAATGAAAACAAACAACATACCTAACTAACTATGCATCGGTACCTAGAATTTTTCGCTCCGATGTTACACGGGCCGTGGCAGGCGAGATGAAGAGGTTAAAGTGAAATTTCTCAACGTAATCTTGTCTGTTTATATTTGCTGAACCGTCTGACCTTTCATTGGAAAATTTCACGTCTGGGTTTCGCTATTTGTGTCATTTTGGAAATGGAAAGGAAATTTTATCCTAGTAGTCTACGCAGTCGTAATCGTTCGGTTTATCTCTCCCTAAAATCAATTTTTATCGATAGATAGAACATCTTGCACACCTATGCTATTCGAAGTACTTATATTCACTTTGGTACATAATTTTCTAAATGTACCCGCATATATGGTCAAATTGGTCATGCGAGAGGGCGTTTCACATTAGTTCACTTTCTCCACCGCCCTGCAGGTAGGTAATTGTACCTATTAATAAGTTTCTAGATTCAAAATTTACAATTGCTTTCAGATGATTTACAAACGAAGAACCGAAAGAAATTTAAAAACTCGACCGTAATCTGTATCAAACAACCATCAACTTTCAACTTGGCACTTTTTTGAGCTTATTATTACTATGAGTGATGAAGAACGAGAATGTTAATCGGAAAGAATACTGCGTTAATTTGAAAAAAAAATTTCGAGTAGAAAGTGGAAGTTCGTTGAAAAATTTTAGAGCCTTCGAAACATTGAAGGTGTCCATTAATTACGAGAGGCATTCAAGAGGTGAGAGGAGAGGGGTGTTAGCCGAGTCTTAGAGACGGGATGTGTCAGGAAATATGGCGTGACTTTCAACAAGGAGCGGGTTTTTCGTGCAAATTGTCGCTCTATCTCCACAAACCGAATTTATTTCGAGTTCTGAATCTTTATAGAATTCCCTCCTCTCAGCCATATGATGATTTGAAAAAATGGAGGATGTTTTCGAGAGCTGGGCAAGAAAAAAAAGGCTGATTGGATAGACTGTCAGCATTGCAGCAGAGACATGAAATGGTGAGAGGCGTAAAAAGAGAAAAGAGTACAGGCGAGTCAAGATGACTTCTCGTCCAGAAAGGCAGTTTGAAGTAAACTAGTTTTTTCATTAGATCGGAGCTCATTGAAGGATGAAGAGGATACCAGGATGAGAGTATGAGGCAACAATAATAGGATTCGAGATCATGCAAAAGGGAAAGAGAATGGTCAGTTATAGAAGGTGAAGGCAGTGACTGATTTGTGGAAAGGACTACGTCATACTGAAAAGTCTCTCACCAATGTAGTAGCACATAATCACTGAGAACAGAAGAAGAAAACGGAACGAGAGCTGCATAAGTATTGTGGTTCTCTATGGAAAATGAGGACAAAAGGCCTTGTTGGAAGATCGTACTGGTAAGATAAGGGTTCTGGATAGCAAGTATAAGGATGAGAGAGAATCAGGTAGGGAGAGGAGAAAAGCAGGTGAGAATAGAAAGACGGTCAGTCCGGTAGTTGTAGAAGCGGAGTTTCTCACGCGGAAGGACGGAAATAGCATATTCGGGACTGGATCCCGATTTGGACCCGTCTGTGAGTCAGAGAAGGTGAGAAGAAAATTCTGAGGAAATGATTTTCTCAATATGTCGTAAGTATATACAGTCATTATTTCTTCTGAGAATTTCAGTAAGATCGAGATATATTAGAGATGGCAGACCAAAATTTAGAAAGTAGAAGAATATAAAGGGGTAAATTATGGGCTGAAAGCATTTGAAAAGATTTAAAGATTTGGGTATTGAGATGTTGAGGCCAGAAAGTTACCTGTGAGTGAGAGAGCGTAGTGAGGGAGGAAGGCGTCTGCGTAGTGCGCTAGGGAGAGTCAAAGCCTGGAAGATTGAATGGAGTCCAGCAATTTTAAGGTTAGTTTGTTTTGTTGAAGTGATTGTAAATTGTTGAACCGTGTTCAAGTTGTGAACAGATTAGGATTACACTGTTGTCGAGCTGGACGAAGAGTTTGCGAGTACAGCCGTTTAAGGAATTCAGGAATTTTTCTCTGAAGAATTTTGTATGAGATGTCCAAAAGGATTTGGAGTCTCAGTGAGTACCTTTTTTGTAAGCCACTGACTGTTTTCTCTTCGGCAAGTCGAAATTCATGGTCCGCAGATGACCATGAGGAGACTTTTTCAAGGGTGAAGTGGAGTAGTCTTTTTGCTCGTTGAGAAGTGAATGTTAGTAGGGAGATATCAAACTTATACGCAAACGCGTTTGGTAAGGCGAAAGCGGACATGTCTGTTAGAATTAGAGAGAGGAATACCCATACCTCTCACTGAGGGACACCGTTTTGGATGGATTGGTGAGAAGATCATCTAGTCTTGCATTCTAACCGTCTGGTTTTGTATTCTAACCGTTAGAGATCTGTCTTATGGAGGGAGGATTGTAGGAGTTTGGGTAAGTTGCCTCGAGGGGCATAAACCTATAACTTGGAGGAGACGACCCTAAACACGGAGAAACTATTTTTAAAGGTCGAAAAGTTTGGAGAGAGCTTCCTCCATTTGAAGGTTCAAGTCAGCTACGACTTGGAAGGTGTTATGGTCTGTTGAAATGGAAATGGACGTTCGTTTTAAATTATAGAATTTCTTGATAGAACTACGTTTATAAATGAGGACCTATCTGTACAAAGGGCGTCCGTGAAGAAAAATTCATTACAGAAAAATCAGTTTCAAGTTTCAGTTCAAAATATCTCCGCAACGACGAGTTTAATCAAAAAAATGGTAAGGATGAAAATTGAAGAGCAACTCTTCTTCTATAAGAAACGATAATCACATTTTGAATACATCCAGAAACAAACAAAGTAGAGATCATTGAAAATATGACAACGGACGCCCTTCTTGCTGAGATGGAAAAAATTGTGGGTTGGAAAAAAAAAATGTATAAAAGATAGTTTATAATCTGAAACGCACGAAAATCGAGGTCTCGGCAAAAAGGCAGTCCGTCCGACGGACGCCCTTTGTACAGATAGGTCCTCAAATCATTTAAAATGGTTAGCGTTTACAAAAAATTTGTCTGCTGAATATCAATTTTCAGGACAGGATTTAGGGAAATAGCACCTGCGGCCTTCACATTCTCCCTTCTCTCCAAAATATGCACAACAGTCTAAGCATTAATGTTTTTTCTCGAGAGTGATTTTTTTTTCCCATCTCTAGATATAGACCCTCGCTAATAATTGCCTATAGATTTTCTTTCTCTTGAATAAGGGATCCTGCCAATATCAACCCTTCCTCCCTACCCCTCAAAAAAGAAAAAAAAGCTGAATCAGGCTGTTAATATTAGAAAAAATATTCAAGCATGACATACAGTGATTTCCTTTACGGTTCCTCGACTTCGCCTTCTCCTCTGAAACATCCGTCAGCATTGAGGCATATAATGGCGGTAACTACATCGTGTTCGAGTTCTGATGTGTTCTTCTTCACATTTCTCCAAAAATTTGCACCACTTTCAATTTCTGTTCAGGAGGTAGAGTTATGAAATTCACCTCAAGAACACGAAAATGTGTCATCGAGTTGGAAACTTTCCAATAAGATGAGGGCGAAGATTTGTGGTAATGTACTTTTAGAGGACTCTTATATTTCAGTAAAATTCTACCTATTCCTTAGATATATTCAGGCGCGGATCCAGACGATCACTTTGGGAGGGGAAATAATCCAAGAAAAGTCTAAAGGACCTTTTTTTTTTCTTTTTCTTCTTCTTTAAATTTCCTTCGATACTACAGTTTTTTTTTTTTTTTTTTTTTTGTGGTTTTAGGGGGGGGGGATTTCTCCCATTTCCCCCCCCCCCCTCCCCGTGGATCCGCTCCTGAATATTTTATGGAGTCTTTTTTTTTTTCTTCCCAAAAATCATTAACACGTTTCGCATTTGAAAAAATCGATTGCCGAAATTAATTGTATCGTCTGATTATTTTGTACCGGTTCACAAATAGATCCGTCTGACCTGCAAGCTTTTCGTTTCATTAAGCACCTCGACCAAGAAAGTTCTCTTGTGGTTCAAAAACTCTGTCTCATCGGAAGACTGTATTACATAAGACTGTAGTCCAACGACCGTAATGACAAGTCTGAAAAATTGTTCTTCTGACCAAACACATGAAATTTTCTCTTCGAATGAGGGAAAAAAAGAAGACTTTGTCTCCCTATCCCTGCGCAGAAGAGACGCGGAAGTTCGCAAATCTGATCATTACAGAAGGAAAAGTTCATCGGTAGTCGGTAAATTCCTCATAAATAGCCTTCCTACAACCAACGAAGAAATTGGATAGGTTGAAAACTGAATTACCGAATTTAACCACCCAACCGCATCTTACATCAGGAATCCATTGTATAAAATGACAGCAAATGATTGGGGATTAGTTTAGAATGTATTTGATTGGATCGAATTGAATCTAGAAGCTTACGTTTATGATGAGTTAAGGCTACACGAAGGAATTAGAAAAATTTATACATCCAAATACGACAAGATAATATTCTTCAATCCCAAATACCTGAATTCTTTCATCCTCGCGGATAGAGTATTTCATTTCTGACAGACTAAATATCTTGAACATAATTCTCCTCGCTATACGTAATCAGATAACACCGTATTATTTTATGATGGAGAGAGAGAGAGTCCAGTGCATCAAATTAGCTTTGAAAGATAGGTAACGTCTCTAAATGGGGGAGGAATATTGATAATATACAGAATTTTTAAGAAGATTAAATTAACGCGCTATAAAATCTGTTCTCCCGAAGTCGATCACTAAGTAACCTACAATGAAACACGTCTTCTCGTTGTTATAACATATTTTTTCATTATTACAGTTTACGTACAATTTATAAGCATATTTTACAATACAGGTCATGGACGATGGAATGTCAGTTGGATATCAGTAAGAACCCCACCTTCCTATAAGTTTACATTCCTTTCTTCTTTTTTCCGCTTATTTAAAAATCTGTTATTTTTTTCATTTTTTCCCTCCTTATCTATCTGGCGTCATACAATTTTTTTCTTCAATTTTTACATTCCTAGATTTGACAAATATGTACACTCGTGTTATGGATTCGGAACGATGAAGTAAAGTAAATACCTACCTACCAACCGAACATTGCGTGTTAATTGTATGCATAGAAATCGTTCATCTACCCGTGAACGAACTGATATATCGCGACGCATTTGTTGCTTCCCATAAATAAATATGACATAATTTTTTGATTACGAGTCACTGTACGCCTAAAGACAAGTAAGTATACGATACAAATACCGGTATGGTGGAATCTACAGACGATAAAAAGGTACAAAAGTGTTACGAAATTTTCGACCGAAGCGTTGAGTTATATTATTGCGTACTGTGGCATTTACAACGTTTTTTCAAAGTTGATAAGAAGAAAAAAAAGAAGAGTGTACTTACAATAAATACCTACAAGTATTAGAAATGGATGCTGTTACGCGACAACTTTAGAATTATCGCTCACGCATCTTCAGGCTAAATTTGTCCTTTTACAGACTCAAACGAGGCGTGCCGACAGCAAATATATACACGTACAAGAAATTTACAACACTAATTTTCCAGAATGGTAAATCAATCATAGAGACGTTCCTTGTACCCAGACTCAATCATATTGTACGGCTGTATAGCTCGTGTTATCGGTTAGCTCGTGAAAGTTCTAAGTTTTCGGTATAAGACAGACAACTTTCTATAAGGTCGAACGCAAGGCTATGCATACATATGAAATATATTTATGCTTTCTCTTTATCATATTTATCATCATTATGTGGTTTTGTGGGGAACATCTTCCAGTAGTTTTTTTCTCTCTCTCTCTTATTCGTCGACGAGATCTATTTTCTAACAATTTATTTAAAAATTAATGACTACTCCTCGGAAAACATGGTTGCGTACCCTTCTCGGTGCGGATTTTGCCGGATCGAAATTTATAAAATTCACACGCGACCCTTGCACGACCATTTTATACGGCCGGCTGTTTCTTTCCTTATTGAGGTAGGTACATACCGGTTCTATTTGAAAAATGTACTCAACTTATAGACCTCTGCTGATGTAGACATTGAGGATGCTTGATCTTTCACGGGACGTGAAGTGCGAAATGAGATATTGGAATTTATACGTCAAATAGTTTTCAAAGTCCATCATTTTCAAAATGCTTTGATTCTTCTTTCAAAAAATTCATGAGGGGGAATGAAATACTCTCCAGGCCAAATTCAATTTCTCTTTTTCAAGAAAGAAAAAACTTCTGAAGGAGG
This sequence comes from Aspidiotus rigidus, assembly GCA_035079385.1. Lineage (NCBI taxonomy): Eukaryota > Metazoa > Arthropoda > Insecta > Hemiptera > Diaspididae > Aspidiotus > Aspidiotus rigidus. The sequence continues at coordinate 4,847,278 of JAVHKY010000031.1, read as the reverse complement.
ATGGGATCAAATCCCAGCAAACTCGTAGTGGGAATAGTCACAATAATTCGAGGGCTTCAGAATATGATAAGTCGAGCTGAAGAACGCAATGACCGAACAAACTTCACAAACTAATACAAGCTCGTAAGAAAAATTCTACACAGATCGAGCGTGGTTTCGAACAGAAAACTAGATATCGGGGGGGTGTTTCCGTAAACTTCGTCGAGGAAATTGCGGCCTTTCCTTGGCTTCCTTCAGAGCTCAAAATTGATGATTTACACAACGAAAAATTGTTTATCATAAGTTATTTCCCCCTCATTTCATCTCTACATGCACAAATAAATTCTCCGATTAAAAAAAGTCTATCGTAATCTCAAGACTAATACAACCTACCCTGTATTAAAAAGAAGTTTTCGAGAAAAATCAGAATAAAACAGGCAAAATCAAGTACATTTTACGTTCCTGTACTTCTCCTCTGAGGAACTTCGTAAAATAAATTCCAATTTTCTTACTTCCTAAGCTATACAAAGATCAAGAAAGCTCACTTCACTCTCATTTTTTAATAAGCTACCTGTTTTTTCAACAAAATTATTGAAAACCTAATTTAGACTTTATCTTTGAGTTTCTCCTATCATCATGCGAGGGAAATTTCTCAACTTTAAAATACGAATCGTAATTAATTTTAATTGTATTTCCAATTCCGACGAATTTTGAAAATAGGTAGATAACTTGATAGAAACTGTCCTGCTGACGTTGATTTCATGTAAGACAACTACTAGGTAATAGGAATCAGAGATGCACTCTTATCAGGTGCGAATTACTGCTTATCATAAATTATCTTTCTCATCGATAGGTATGCATTTTCGCTCCCCTATGTTAATTCTTCTTCTTTTTTCTTTTTTTTCCAGTGCGTTTTATCTCCAGTTATTACATATAAGTGTTCGGAACGACGACACTCTCTCCCTTCGTTCCTGGAGTCATAGCAGAAACTGCAGTTTAATCAAATTTCATACTCAACCAAAATACCTATAATTATAATTATGTACTTCTAAGTGTACTCAAGATAAATTTCCAGCCGCTTTCTGAAAAATTCTTCCTTAATAGGTAAGTGATTTTATCATGATAGAAAAGATACCTATGGATATTATATTTGTTACACTCAATGACAAGTCGAATGAAACCCTTCCAAAAATTCTCTTTCCACCGCGAAATATACTATCTTAGAAAGAAATATGAAGCAGGGGTAATACTATCTAATATCACGTCAAGCACCTGTTTGAAAGTGAATTATTTTGGCTTCCATTTCAACATCGACTTTATGATTTTTCAGAAACTATACTCGAATGCTATACAGTCCTCCATTTCTTGAACTTAGAAGAGATCATAACTTTCTGATGAACTGCACTATAGGTTTCTTATACTCTACGAAACTGTCTAGTCTACAATCGTGAGAACTTACCAGCTAGTTATCACGTAAAGATTCCGTAGAGTGTATACAGAGGTCAGGTTCACTTCACCTTAATTAGGGTTTTAATCCGTCAAATGTGGACACAACTTATTCGATTAAGGAGGAAGTTTCCCGCACAAAAAATATCACATTCGCACGTAACCGTAGGCTTGTGTGCTAAACTAGTTTAATGCATATGCTGTTTTCTGTTTACGTTACGTTCCCGTACGAAATTAGAGTTTGCGTTTCGCGAACCGTACACCGTCGAAGCTCTATCGCAGAATACTGGAATGGAGTTCCAACTGGGCTACGTTAGTTAGAAAATAGATATGTAGAATGGAAAATGGAACTCACGATCTTACATTCATCGCGATTTCGAACCAACTCCTTTAACGAATATAGCGACGATCGGACAACGGACGATCGCGACCAACGAGCTGCTCGTAACAACTAACCGGACTCCGGAGAATGAATCGAAAAGACCTCTAAAAACGCAGGCAGAAGATACCACGCAACTCGTAGATTAGTCGTTTACTCGATAGTCGTCATTCGACTCATCGCGTCGTGTCATCGACTGAAGACCAAAGATTGCTGACTCGTCCAGCGAAGGCAACGTAACGCCGCGTGAGTGAATGCGTTTTGATACCGGCACATACGCGAACCAACGTCTACCTGGATATGGCAGGGGAATATCTGACACTAAGCATCTACATATTATAGCAAGCAAAAAGCTTAAAAATCTTCGTAATCTTACTTGTTGCAATCTTACACACGTACTTCACGTATATCCAGTGTTTTGAGTCCTACGAGTATGTCGCTCGTCTTGCGGCGTATAATATCGGGTATTCGTAATTCAACTACATCATAGGTAAATTCACGAGCGTAAAATTATGAGAACGAAGAATAAATGAATTAATTTCACGAACATAATATACCGTAGCACAGGCACCATTTTCGAAACTCACGAGTAGAACATCCAATTTCAGGCAGGTAAATCACGATAAATATTTAACCATTCGGTTGTGAGAATTTTACTTATTTACATCCAAGGAAGTGCATAATATTCAAACATTATAGTTGTAGTAAAATTATGGTACCCTGTAATTTTCATCTTTATAGCCCGTTATATTTCATAAGGATCCCTGAGATTTAAGTAAAAGATCAGAAAATAAACATTCTAAGTAGGTATGCAAATGAACTCCAACTTACTTCAGTCGAGTCAAATAATTCAAATTGATGTAGGTACTCCAACTCAGGGAATCATTTGAGAACTAACGCACCCATTCCCAGTACGGTAACCCTCTTCATTATCGGTGGCTATTCGCATGAGGACACAAAGTAGGCGCCCTCTATGAAAACTGTGGTGGCCATTTTTGGAAGCTGCCTGAAAAGGGGATGTTACAGAAAATTGTTGAAATCTTAATTTTTTCTTCTTTTAGGTTATTCTATGAATGAAAATAATAAAAAAATGCTCTTACTACTTTTTTGTATTTTTCAATATTGACAAAGATACAGCCCGTTTTAGTTTTATACAGGTTTATGGCAATTTTTGCCGAATCCTCTTTTCGGGCACGACTCTAGCGCACCTACAGTTGTGTCCTCATGCGAATCCACAAAACCAGAAAATGCCGCTGTATAATCAAACGGAGAAAAACTCCGCAAAAAATTAAGTGAGTTAATGGTTTAGGAGGTTAATTCAATATCTGTAGGTACTTAGTATTTAGGAGCAACGTCTTTCGGTACGGAGCATCGAGATTCTTACCTCTGTATCAATGATCATATACCGCAGCCAAATATCTTGTTTATGATAGTCTAACACTGTATTTGGATCGACGACCTGAAAGGAATTTTAGTTCGACGATTCCTCCATAAAAACATGAGGTCGCATAATTTTAAGCACTATCTGAATCGCTTAAACTTTCACGAATAGACTATTATAATTCACTCGCGGGTACCTATCGTTGGTATCTATTGTGAGAATGCGCCTGGAATCCGCCATCGCCCGATCATCCTTACCGATGAAAACTTGTGACCTTCAAACAGAAAAGGATCGACCTTCAAAATTAGAATTTTTCTAGAAGACGAAGAAGCGACTATCCGAAAACGATTGATTTAATAAATATTTTTTAGAAGAGTGTGATAAAGTTGACTTCTGAACGCAAAATTATGAAGTACGGATTGAACGTAGGAAACGCGCTACTGGTAGTTTGCCGTTTGCCTTTTGCCACCATAAAAAAAATGATGAGGAATGTCACGAATTGCACTTTGGAGAAAGATATCTCTATTTCATGAACAAAACACCTTTTTCTGCGAGTTGCGATTCGTGATAATTATGTGTCCATTAATTTTTGTACGGCAGATTGTATCTCATTCGGGATTCATCATGCTTGAAAACTGTTATAATATCATAGTTTTTCGATTTTTTCAATTTTTCAACCGAAGGACACACTATCCAATTGGAAAATCACAAAAATAATGCGGAAATTTTTGTTTTTGAAAAAAAATTTTGACATACACCAGCCACCATCCACACTATTCTCAACGTCTATATGGGGAGTTATCTTCAATCCGTCAAAAGGGCACCCAGGGCACCGGATCATCAGCTACTGGAGTCGACCAAAAATGGTAAACTTTGGCAGGTGAAAATTTTCTTCGGAAAAATCTGTTCTAGTTTCGAGGTAGGTATAATTTTGTTTATCTATTATTTCTCAAAATTTAATCTTGGTACTTACTACTCATTATACCTATGATAATAGGATTGTTGGAAGTAAACATTTCTGCCTATGAACAGGAATGGTCCCGGTCATCACTGCCGTGCAAATAGTTATTTACGCTACAAGGGTTAGATATGGCCGTTTCTAACCGAGTTGCGTATGAAGTTTTTCTTCATTTATAATAAAAAAGTGGAAGACAAGGGTATTTTTTGAGATCACAAGATAGATAATAAGTTGTCAATATTCCTTAGGGGCGAAATGAAAAAACTCCCTAGGTGCAAAATGAAAATGAAAAACTCTCTAGGTGCGAAATGAAAACCACGTTCGATACGACTCTTGTTTTACCACTACTAAGAAGGCGCTATGAGGCACTTTTCGATCACAAATAAAGAAAACTGTCTTATAATAATCTACTTCTACAGTTCGTATGATATGAAATTATACACCTAATTAATATTTGAAAACAGACGTTCTGCCACCAACCAAGGATTACATTATCAACGGTCACATTGGGAAGTGCATTTCATTTAGAAAATTTTGACACAGATTAAGTTTCTAAGAGATCACAAAAAATTATTTTTCAAGGAATTAATTCTTTACTAAAATGTTTCAAGATCTTTGAATAAATACGTAAGTTATGGAATATATTATGAATATATTTAGCTTGTACAAATGCGGTACCTAGTTGTATATTAATTATCGATGTTCGTGTTCGATAAAAACACCATGAATCTGATTTATTTTCTACTTTCTTCTCCACAAATAAGTATGGGGGGGGGGGGGGTGGATTCTTGCTCGATATAATAGAATAATATTTGAATTTTTACTTTTTATGAGTATGGCCGCATTTTTTTAATGGGACGAAGAGTACTATTATTCCTTTTTGTAAGGAGTTGTAAATTGTTAAAGAAAGCGAAGACTCTGTTTTTAAACGAAACAAAAAATTGACGTTTCTATAATAAAAATAAGACTTTTTTATACCGCACAAAAAAAAAAATGAAATTTCAACGTTTGAAATTTAGTAATATTTACGAATATTATTACTGTAGATACCACATCACCAGGCTCGAACTAACTACTGTATAGGTACCGAAAACTCGCAAAATTTATTCGTAAATATAAATTACTAATTTCAAACGATGAAAATGATTTTATTTTCTTTTGTGTGCGTTAGAAGAGCCAATTGTTTTTAGATTTTTCGAAATAGTACTCAGTAATACTATCATACCTATTTAGCATTTCTCTATAATAATTTGAAATGAGTTGCTTACGAATTCACCTCTTTCATTATGATACATCATTGTCATTTCCTTATTAGTATTTTGTAAATTCGCGGTAAGTCCAATCGAGCTCTACCAATTCAATAATTTTGAGCTGATATAGGCTTCTTCATATTTATTATATTCACAATAATAAAAATTAAAATGTACTACTCAAGTTATTTTGTGGAGAAAAAAGGTCGCTCTTTTTTTTCCCCCATTTCAAAGAGAGTACTAGGACTAACTTGATTGTTTCATTGACTTCAATATACTTGGTCGTGGACATTTCTGAGATTCTGGTAGTTAAATTCTCGAAGAAAATAAGTCGCAGTCGAATATCCAGGCACAGGTATCATGAGAAACTTGCTCGCTCGCTCGATCAACCCTCAACAGTGATTAATATATTAATAAAAAATAGTCATAATAGATTTTGCTCACTCCATTATTTTAGGAAAAACGGAAAAACGAGTATTGACCGTTGGGCAAACGATCAAATTAATATATTTTTTTCTGTTCATGACGCGGCCGTGGTGACAAGACTCAGGGAAAAACCAGTTTCAGTCAATAATAAAAAATAATATCTATGTACCTAATAATTGGCTGCAGAGCTGCCTAATCTGCGACAGTAGCGTTAATAGCGCATTTAGTCTCAGTAGTTTTGATTATGGTCGCTAGGGTAGCGAACTTCTGTTTCTTCTTCCGCGTTTCGAATCCCACAGAGTTTATTAGTGTGAACTTTTCGTTCATTCGTTGTATCAAGTATACAAATTAGGAATACGAAGAACGATATCTAGCAATGAGTTTTCAGGAAAAGATCGTGATTGTGAATACAATTTTTGGACTAGATCGAAATATTTAATATTCTTGACTGTATCAAATTATCTTCGTACAGTATTGCTTCAATACCAAGAAATAAACAGCTAACGAAAAATCCTGTTATCAAATGATGGAACGTCACAGTCTCTGATCTGTTTAAACCAGCAATGAGTCAGAAGATTGATTTTCAGGAGGATAATTTCGAACAGAAATTGCTCGGGTTGAAAGATACTCAGGACAGTATTCAAACTTTGTCAGCTTGGTGTTTGAAGTATCAACAACAGCACAAGAAAGTTGTCGGCTGCTGGCTACATGTGCTTAGAAAAGGTACAGATAGCAATACATTATGTTTATTTTTTAAATAAAATTTACACTTTTTGGACGATAAATATTGTTTTGCGGGTTTACAGTTAGAGTTGAGCAAAGAGTCACTTTATTTTACCTTGCCAATGATGTCATTCAATACAGTAAGAGAAGGAACTATCCTTTTGTGGAAAGTTGGGCCACAGCTTTACAAAAAGCTACCCCCTTAGTTCGGTGAGTTATATCTGTTTTCTGTTTGGAGTAATCTTGTATCACAAAATGAACTCTACGTTTCGTATTTCAGAGATGATAAGGTGAAGCATAAAATTCTACGTCTGTTCAAAATATGGGCCGAACGAAACATATACGACGAAACTTTTCTGTCTGACTTATGCGGCTTATTGACGGCGCATACGAAAAAAAATACGGTCTCCGCCGCCGATCAAATTCAAGATTTCCAGGTAGTGGTCGAGGAACACATTTTTACGTTTTTGATGATTACTTAGATGAGGAAGAATTTATAAATGTATTTTTCCGCCAGCCGTCAACGTTATTCGCCAAAATAAGAAAATGTAAAGAGTTTGAGGAAGATACGGATCTGAAACTGAAATTGGTAAAGCAGAGCAGTATTCCAGTGTACGATGATATAGATGCTATTCAAGTGGCTGTGAAAGGTAAATGATTTTCGTAAAAATTATTTTGTGCAATCGTGCTTTTGTAATTACTTGTTCAACTTTTCTCGTAGATCGACAGAACTGTGATGATTTCTTATTGGACCTTGACGAAGGAATTGTCAGATTGGAAGCGTACACGAAAGCTTTGGAGTTGGAAATAAAAGAGCGGATAGAAGTGATTAATGTTTTGGAAATTGGCGAACAGTTCTACGATACGCAGAAAGGCGAAGCAAAAGTCGTTTGTAATGTAAGAAATTTGAATTCGATTTTATCATCATCATTACAGAATGATATACGTCTGAAGCAGTTTCAAAATATCGAAAAATAAGATTGTATTCTAGTTTTCTTGCGTTTTATTGTCTCTATGAAGGAATCACGTTGTTTTTGATTTGTTCTCCGATATTACTAAATTTCTTCTTTGTAAGATAGGCATACCGTAATTTTGGAAGTCGTATCAAAGCACTGAAAAGAAAACTCGAGGAGTTGATACCATCATTATCGAGTCCTGTACCATCACCGGATATCGATGCTCCATCTCCTTCTTCTGGATCAGATCTCGAAATACCAGAACAAGAAAGTAAAGAACCGGGTACGTTGACTGGGCGTACTAAGAAAATGTTACAATCATTGTCCGTTACACATAATTAATTTCTCGTCATTTCAGTTCGTTACGATTCAGAGAAATCGTTTATCGGTACTGACTTCGTGACAGCTATGAACGCGGCCAGTGAAAAGCAATCTGAATACATTCGTCAACTGCAGATGCAGCAGCAATCGCAACAGTCGAGCTACCAATCACACGACCAAAATATGCACATGCCTTACAGCGTTCAAAACGCGCAAGAGAATTTCGATAATTATGCACCGAAGGATACGCGCGCTCCTCCACTAGGATTTTATACGGTAATTTTCGTGCGTTAATATTTTGATTTCATGGGCGAATGTAGTAATACCAATTGTCCTTTAGTTTCTGTCGAAAAGTAGAATGAATTTTGAGAACCCATGCAAATTTATGTTGATTGTTAAAAGATTATGTCGAAAGTGAATCGATCATTGTGCGATAATCACGTGTCCATTATAAAGAATTTCTGCTCTGATTATTATTTTTCAGGGTAATCCTATTGAAGTGATCAATTCAAGTCAGACCGATACACAAGATTTCAACGAAAATGACGTCGGACGTTCCTTCTTACAAAATATTATTACCAATCCACCTCCGACGATTCTGAATCCATCATCGCAATCTAAAATACCCGGTTTGGAATCGCCGACTGACGCGAGAGATATTTTTAATTTTATTGAATCGAAAGGAAAGCTCGACAAAGATTCGGATACGCTGCCGTGGATTGAAAAACCTGTCACCAAGTATCAGAGCTGGCCATCGCCAGATCTTACTTGGAACAATTCACAAGAAACGCCTGTATCGCCTCCCGCTTTCGAACAGGAAAGCTACGGGAATCCTGTCGAGTATGTAGATACGAATGTCGATACGTTTCCATCACCTTTTAGAGATGATCCTCAGAATGCTGATGTTGATCATCGTATTTTCAACGCGTCGTCAAAGACTGTGCATCCAAGTCTTGACTTCAATGAGATGAACTCTCTTTCGTTACCAAAACACGATGTCGATAATCGTTTACCCGTGCATAACGCTATTGCTAATCGTAATAACCTAATACCATTAACAAATTCACCGTCGGTCAACGATACGTGGAAATTGACTGATTCCGATTACCGTACTATTCCTATGCCCCCCACACCCCCGATTATACTCGATACTCCATCTGAAAACAGTGGACGAATTTCCAAAACATCTGCCGACAATATCGAGAGTGTTGATATGGAAATGAGTGATGATGAAGAAGGTAGACACGAGGAGCGAAATAGACCTCGTGGGCTATCCGCTAAAGATGAAAATGAGAATAGTCAGACGGATAACCAATCACAGTTGTTACCTCCACCTAATCCGTGGGATATGGTGACCGTGTCTCATTTAGACAATGACGAAGATGCTGCCGACGGTCGCAAAAGCGAGCTTCATTTCCATAAAATCATGCCCCCAAACTTCATCGGAAATATGGTTCCTATGGAACCGCCGAGATTACCAATGCCTAATTTTTCCCGTTTTCCTCCGCCAACTACTTCAGGTATGCCGCCAAGACCCATTGGCAGTGTACCTCCTCCTGCTCCACCTCCAAACGTAGCGCCTTCGAATGGTGCAATAAATCCGATGAATTTCTCGCGACCACCTATGATGAATATGCCGCCCACACAAGGAGATACAAGAATGTTTCCTCCGCGCATGGACTTTTCACCAACGGGTTCCAATTACGGTCAACCCTTTAATAATTTCATGCCGTACGGCGATATGTCTCATCAACCACCAGGTGGATTCCCACCAGGCTCTGTACCCATCAATCAATCTCCTGTAAAAAATTCATTTTCTCGTCCATTCGGTGACAATAGAAGACAATCATATGAAAACTCTAATTCTGGAGCGCAGTATCCACCAATTGAGAATGATGGTCGAAATTATTCTGAGAAGAATGATGAAGATGGATTTAGGAAAAACAGCGTTAGTAATATAGAGCCAATAATTAAGAGTAGACAGTTCGATAAATGCGTTCCGGATAGCGTTTCCACCTTTGAGAATGCCAATTCCAATCAACAGAAATCAACTGGGCCACGTAGTAATTTAAAAGAAATATCTTTGTCTGATGTGCTAGAGAAATCCATGATAGAAAGCCAGAAAAATGAAAATGATTCTTCTCCAAATGTTGATTCATCTGCTGCAGTAAATAATGATGACTTGTTCGGGGAGGATTCTTACAATAATGACAATGCGGCAGACGACGGCGATGATCTCTATAATAATATCGAGGACACGCTATCTCAAGCGGAAGAATCGAAAAATATTTCTAGTAATGTACTAGATACATCGGTGAATGCGTCTGGAGATTGTAAATTTCGACAGAAAACGCCATTCCAGGCTACTGTTCCAAAATTGGCTAGATTGCCGATGGCGCCAGCTGCTACTCTTGACGACGACGAGCGGAATCCGTGGCCTATTATGCCGGTTATTGATCTCTCAGACGACAATAATGGGTCTGGTGATGGTGACTTCGGGAAAATGTCTCGTGGCATGGAAAACGATTCTATCAACCAAGTTTACAACTCGCCTTTCTTAAGACGCGGTAGTTTTCCCTCCGATTCCAGACCACGTTTCCCGAGAGGCGGTCCTCGTTTTCTAAGTGGTGGAGGTGATCGAAATTTCCCGAATACGGCCCAAACACCCTCTTCCCGTAGAGGAGATTTGGCCTTTAGGCCGCGAGGAGGACGATTTTTATCACCAAGGAATGAATTTAGACCAAGAGGAGGTGTGTTTGGTCCGTCCAATCCCGGGGACTCAATGAGAGGGAATATGCGGGTTCTCGGTAATCGACCGTTTGGTTCTCGAGGAAACTTTCAGAATTCACCATTTTCTGGGCGACCGCAACGTATGTTCCGCCGAGGTTGGTGAGCTTTTCATGGTTTTTTTGTTATACTATCCATTTTATCGACACTTCTCCTCTTATGATTTTTCTCTCTTTCCTTTCTGTTTTTCTGTATTTTCTCTTAATTTTAACCGTAACGACATCTTACTGCGATTTGTAAAATTTGTATACTTCTGCTCGAGTTGTAATTCTGAAGTTACTACTCAATTCATTTTTTTTCTCTTTGTTGTCGGGTCGCTTTTTTTTTTTTCTTTATTTATTACGTTGATCATTCTGTTGAAGAATGTAACAGAAACAAAGTTACTCGTTTTTGCATACATACAAAACGTATCTATACAAAGAACAGTCGGTAAGGTTGGTCACATGTGCCTTTTATTTTTTCATCTTTTATTTACGTACATTTTACTGTTCAAAATTTAGATTATTTCGCAAGTACTTGGGAAATCTGCATATTGAATTTATATGCAGAAACTTATTATTTTGACAAAGTATACAGCGTTTGTTTTAGGTTTTGAGAAAAACGTACTATGTGGGTTGGAAATTACGAAGCAGAAGAAGCAATTCAGTTTCGTTTATTTGTACAGCCTTTATTAATATACATCGCGAATTGTATAATACTGTAGGGTACATGATTTTTCTTTTATTCATTATCTCATTTGAAAATTTTGATCACGCTGTATGTTGCAATAGCCAACATACTCAATTGACGAACATTTCGGTGAGAGGTTTGGTTGTAAACGGTACGACGTAAAAAATCTTCACGAGTTGCGTATTCAGTCGACAATCGATGTACTATTGATCTGTAATGACTTGATTCTTTTTTTCCTATCATTAGGATTTTAAGCAGTTCCATTTGCTACAGAAAATTTTGTTCGATGCTCGAAAATAAAGAAGAAGTATATCCAAATCGCTGAGACGAAAATATTGCGGTTAAATAGTCATGTAAGGATATTCTTCATTGTTTTTTAGATTCGTATAATGTATACTTACTTTGCAAAGGAGTTCTATTAACTCGCGAATTATGTTGTTCGTTATATTTCGATGATGTTTATATTATTATCTATTAATTTTGGTGTATCGTTAGAAAATTTAGTTTATATTTATTATGAATGTAAAGAAAAATCGATTTATCCGTCATAGACGATACTTTTTTGAATGTAATGAAAATAAAATACGGTCTGAGGACCGTCGAGATGTGCGGTACTCGTCGAGGATATTCAGCTCTGATAACGTATGAGATACCCGCTCCAATCCGTGTATTTTTGACAAAATCAAACCTAAGTTGAGATATCGAAAAGATTTATTCGACAAAAGGTAGCTCACGCTACTCAAGCGAAAGTGGAGTCTTTTTCTCATGATCTTCGGTCATGTTAACTGGTGCGATCTTGGCTTCCTATTTGAGACGAACCTTATGTCTGTATGTAGTTTACGCGTAAGCCAGCAACGTTCGAGATTAGGAGTGCTCTCCCTCCTCTGCAACCCGAATTCAATTTCGATCTAGACCAGTGGTCTTCAACGCGCGTGACCCACTGGCGGAAAGAGGCCCGCTGGGTGGTTGCGAGTGTCCCGCGAGAACCTCAAAACTTAAAATCTGTTCTCTAATGCTAAATTTGAGAATGAGAAGAAAAATATGAACTTTGGCCCACCAGTGAAGAAAGGTTGAAAACCACTGATCTAGACAAATTGTTGGTATCCAAAGAAAAGGGATTGTAAATATGGTTTTGATTTTCTTGTAACTTATAATCTTTTGATTTTGAATTCACGTGCGATTAAGAGTATGAATAGTGAAAACGAGATTCTTGAGCCCGTTGAACTTTAAAATGTATGTCTGTATAATTGGTATTGTGTGTGCGTGTGTAGTCTTTGACTGCCTATTTTGGATAACTTTAAATCAGTTCTTAGGGTTGAGATCACGTTATACGCCATATCTAGGATACAAATCAAAATTACGAACGCGCGCAGCGCTCAATGAAGATTCTTTTCCCGACCGGGATTCCGAACTTATGGTCGAGTTCGACCCTGATGACGAACTAGACCATAAGTTTGAAACCGCAGTCGGAAAATGAATGTATATCTTCACTGAACGCGTCTGTAATATTCTGGTTTACATCTCAACTTAAGATCAGTTCATCTCCGGTCAAGTACCTAGCTGTACCCTACAGAAACTGATCTTGGTTCTACCAAATAGTCACAGGAATAAAACGAACACAATCCGTATGAGCGGTGGAGATGTCAGTGAACGAACGAGTGACATGTAGCAAGCTGAAACAAATTAACGCGTGACTGATAACGATTAAACGAACTGATAACAGTATGAGTACCCGATGCCTCATCTCCATTTCAAATTACAGAGCGTTGAATCTGAAATGTTCAACGCTTCAAGAGTTATTCCAGACGAGGGACTGGAAATGAATATGTATGTAGAATTGAAGACTAATATAGCGTCTATCATATTATTACGTTCCAACTTCCCCGTAGCAAGCATTTGAGAGATTTCCTTGACCGGTCGAATGTATACGTTAATATCACGTTCACTTGTTTCCAATTCCTCTTATCTTCCCTCGAAAAAATCGACTACTTGAATCGAAATATTACTCAATGATAATGTTAATTTTCATTTCTACAGGTATGATCCCAAGCTTTTCATTCTGCAATTCGCGTAATTTGTCTCCTCATGGACCAAAAAAAGATAAAATCCGCATTGAAAGAGGCTAAAGAAGCGATAAAAAACAAGGAGGTCGATAAAGCTTTAAGATTGTGCCAAGTGAGTGGCACATTGGATGATTTTTCTCCTTGAAAATATTAATGTACTGATGAAAAGCTGCGTTTCATTGTTTTTAGCAAGTCTTGAAAGCAGACGAAGAAAACTATCTCGGTCTGGTTATTCATGGAGCCGCCCTCCAAGAGTCTAAGTCAAGAAATGAAGCTCCTGTCGCGTACAGAAGAGCTGCCAATATTTGTCCGGATCAAATACTAGCCTGGCAAGGTTTAGCGTCTTATTACGAGAAGGAGAAATTGGATAATGTAGCTGATGATTTGTTACTTGTCTATAAACGCTTATTAATTCTAGAAAAGTGAGTGTTGTTTCATTCGTCGAGCGGTTTATGTGAAACATCTCTATATTTGTTTTATTTTATTATGTCAGAGATGAAACGAAGTGGGCGGAAATATGTAAGAAAGTTGATGGAACGATCAGATGCGTTAAAGCTACCGAAAACATCAGAGAATTTGCTTCTTTGCTGAGTGATAAAAATTCGACGAAGCATTCAGTCGTTGCATGTACCCTGTTAAATTATTTTGTGGGCTTGAAAGATATACCGGATGCCTTACTCGATATTGTACGTACAATTGATTCGCAGTATCACCATTCTAGTAACACTCGTTTTAATGTATTTCAAATCGAATGTTTAGTGTGAAAAAGTAGTACTCGCGAAATTAGATGGAGAAAACGATGTTGCGACGACGGAACATGTACAGCTGTACGTGAAAATATTGAGCAAACGAAATGATTCTGGAACTATTCTCGCAAAAAGAGAAAAATTGCTTAGTGGCCTGAACAGCCGTAATGAAAATCTGCTCGAATTGATATGTAAAGCTTACTGTCATATGTCGCTGAATGAAGGCACTGAAGATATCGATATCCACGAGTACTGCGAAGCTCTCTTAAACATCAATAAAAATTCAATCCACGGTCAGATTACACTGGCTATATCTCAGTATAATAATGGAAATATCGTTGAATGCCGAGATACTTTCAATAAAGGTACGAAAATTGTGGAATACTTGATACGGAAGAATCTTGTGTCTGTTTTGGTCATGGATTGACAGAATATACATCGATTTTCAACGATTAATTTGATTAATTTTAGATATCGGAATTGTTAATCATTTTTGACTAAGAATGTCCTTACAACCAAAAAATATGGCTCTTCACCTATTTTAATGGAATTTTTCGACTCAGCCGTCGAAACTTGTTCTCATAAAGATCAAATTCGTACCGTGTTAATCAACAATCTACTAATTTATGACTGTTATAATTTTTGTCCTTATTTCCTCCCAACGATTTTCCCCTAACCTCCTTCCCCACCCCCATTCACTTGGTGATTTCTAATAATTTATCATTTGTGTTTAGTTTTGGAAGTGGATAATCAAAATTGGTTGCCGTATAAATATTTGGCAGAAGTCTACCTTCGTTTGCATTGCTTTCAAGATGCTCTAACCTGCACGTCACACACTCTGAATATGAAATCGAAAGATATGGACGACAGAATAAGAGCGCGTTTTGCCGAACTGAATCTAGAAGCAATGGCCAGAAGTGGAGCTATCGATCTTTGTAATCGTTGTCTTGATCATTGTTTGTCCGTAAGTGTGAGATAGGATTAATAGCGAGCGTATTTTTCCTCGCTAAAGAACCTTTTTCTCTTTTAATTGCAGTTACCCTCTGCAGAACAGAAGAAAATTTTCACTTTGCGATGCACGATTTACGCTGCGATTACTTTAATGAAATGGAATATTGTGAAAGACAAATTAGACGAATTCACACAATCAGCTTCTGACCGAAATTTTTGTGACGAAATTTTATTGCGCAGCCTGTACGTCTCTGGGACGAAGAGTCCTGAGGACGCTGTGTATTTTTTGCAAAATGAACTTAGCGACAAGGAGAAAGAAGAATTTGCACCATGTTGGATTCTATTAGGTGAATTATTTTGGAAATTAGAAAAGGTTGATGATGCTCTGGATAGTTTTTTGAGGGTACGTGTCGCACATAATATTCTATAATCTACAGTGGTGACACTTTCGAAATTTCAAGTGTGTATCTTCTTGAAAAATTGTTACAGGCAGCCAAACTTGCTCCATATATTTACATTTCTTTCCTCTATTTGGGTCATTACTACAAGAATGTTACAAACGATTTGACCAAGGCTCGTCGATGTTACCAGAAAGCTTTTCAATTGAATCCTCGCTCCAAAGAAGTGGGAATCTCTCTGAGCGACACTTACCACGCATTAGGGTTATCGGTAATGAATTTTAAGATGAATTTTTCATAAAAATTTTCGAAAAGATAGTAGTCGTAAAGAAACCTGAATTAATTGTAAATTATTGGAACCGAGAAATTAAAATTAAAGGATAGAAATTTCAAATTCTCTGGTTTCCTCATCTTTTGAATAATATTCTAACAAAAACTGGGTAAAAAGTGATCACTGCTCCAATAATGTTCAATGTAAATTCCTTGATGAGTGAAAGTGTACGTATTCTAATTTTAGGAGGATAACTACAATCTACTGAATAATCTCACAACAGCTAATGGCGATTGCTGGGCATGGATGAGATTGGGTCTTCATCATTTGCGCGAGCGCAAAGCCGAGTCCGCTGTACAGTGTTTACGAGTCTGTGTCAGAAGTAATCCTCAAAATAGGTAAATTATTTACAAATTATTGGACTGTATTGAAAAGAACGATCTTAAAAAGTGCAAATCACAGTTACTGTTGGGAACTTTTGGGAGATGCTTGTTTCTCTCGTGGATCGTTCACAGCTGCTATAAAATGTTACCAAAAGTGTCTGGATTTGGATCCGTCTTCTTTTTACGCTAAATTACAATTAGCTCTCGTTAAACAGGTAAGAAATAAAAGATAATTTTCGAAAACGCTGTCACCAAGTTTTAAAATATTTAATTGAACGTTTCGTTCTTAGCGAATTGGTCTACATGATGAGAGTATTTTGGTGTTGAGAACATTAATTGAAGAATACCGCGAGTGCGTACCGGCGTTAAAAGGATTAGCAGAAACGTGTTTAACGTACGTTCGTGAGCTTTTCGACAAACAAATGTTATTAACTGCTCGTGACTTTTGCGAGGAAGCCGCGATAGCTCTTACGAAGTAAGTCGTAGGAATGTTTACTCTCCAATTCAGGTTTTTGTCACCTTGATCTTGACCTATATGATAACTTTTCTTCTATTTTCAGGATATTAACTCAAAAGAACCGACTTACGTGTGTTTGGAAATTGTTAGGAGATGCTTGTATTTGGGTATGTCACCTGCCGACTAAATTTGCGTTTCTAAAACTGCCATCGATTCTGTCTGAATCTAATTCGAAGAAAGAATTCCAAGAAAATGATACGGAAGTTTTCTCCAAAGACTCTTTGTTCGATTTAGCTTTACGGTAAGTTATATTTAGTTCTTAGTTTGATTTCTTTATACGAATGGTTTACAAATGATGAACTCTTTCGTCCAGGTTTTATAAAACGGCCCTCACACTGAGTCAAGATAACGGAGTTACCACGAGTTCGTTGTGGCGAGATGTAGCATTTTCGTATCATTTGAAAGCGAATCATATAGATGTTGAGGATGAGAAAATCCAAACCCGTCGGCAAGCCTTGTCAGCAGCCAAAAATTGTATCTGTTCGTATTCGAAAGAATGGAGGAGCTGGAATCTGTTGGGTGTGATTGCCTTGTCCAAAGGTGATAATAAACTCACGGGTTCTACGAGTTTATTTCATCCGTAATTCTCTCCTCTCATCTTCCATTGTCTTCTTTTCGATAGAAATCGACAACGCTCCTTTGGCTCAGCATTCTTTCATCAAAGCTTTAGACTTGGAAATGAACAATGCTCTTGTGTGGAATAATCTTGGTGCAATGTATCTGCAGTTAGAAGATATTCACTTGGCGAATGAGGCCTTTCGAGTGGCGCAGAAGTCGGATCCTAAGTACTCGAGAAGTTGGATCGGACAGGTAACTTCAATTGCTTGGCTAGAAATAAATAGAAAATGCGGACGTTCACATCCTTTCTCGTTGTTCAATCGCAGGCTGTGATCGCGGAAACAGTCGACCACGATGAGACTGTTGACCTTCTGTATCATACTACTGTATTAGGTTACCATGAAGAGAGTGCCAAAGCGTTCGCTGAATGGATTTGTAAAATATTGAAAGAATGGGACACGTATAAGAGTAAACCACACTGTTATTACATTGTAGAAAAAATGTACGGTTTACAGGTAGCCACTACAGTATTGTCATGGTACGCGGGTGAGTCAATTTCTTTCTTTTTGTCAATTCATTATTTTTGTATGAAGTGGCGAATAATTTAAACTTGTTGTCCACAGTCCATCATCCTGAAGATGTATCAGCAGCTAATATGTTAGCAGTTTTACTTGAACTGTGTCAGTTGAATAGAACAGCAACGCGTGTGCTGGAAGATGCATTGAAACTAGCTTCAAATGAAGAAAAGGATGTAATTTTTTCAAATTTGGGTCGTCAGTTACGTAAATTGGGAAAATATGACAAAGCGATTCAGTATTTCAAACAGATCAAGGAGATCGATTTCAACGCCCAGTGCGAATTTGCGTTAGCATTATTTTTAAGTGAGTTTTCAATCTCTCTGTTTATTGTCTAACAGTGCGCGTTCGATCTAAGTCTTCATTGGTACTTATTACTTTAGATGGACAGTATGAAGAATCAGTCACTAATTATGAGTCTGCGATTCATTGGCTGGCGCCGGATGATGGTTGGAAGGCGCAAGTTATGGTAGCCGTTGCGGCTTTGAAATACCTGAAAAACGAGAAAAAAGAAGCTCAAGCCATGTTATTAGAATGGTTTGTTACGCATGAATCTCTTAATGTTTGACAACTAGTTTGGGGGAAATAGGTAGAAAATATGTTTTATTTTATGCGTAGTACTCGTTTGAAACCGGTACCCGTGTATGGATTATTAGCAGCGTGTGCGTTTGGTATGCTCAACAAGGAATTGATGTTATCCAAATTGGTGCTCAAAGAATTGGAAGCGTTTCACCATAATGAAGAATATATCCAACATATTGCTTTGTTCAATTCGTTTTATCAAATTTTCCAAGTAAGCTTTCTTTCCAAAACGCCTGAATACATCTATAGTGGTCTAATAATCTTTCTTTTTGGTAACTTGCTTTAGGGAAATTTCAAAACAGCCATCAGTGTAATGAGTAAATTTGTCCATAACCATCCGGGAAATGCTTCGTTATGGCTCTCGTTATGCTTGATGTTACTACAGTTGATTTTCCTATCGCAAAAAGAATACCTCGTGCACAGTTCGGCGATTGCGCAGCACGCGCAATATTCCATAATATTAGGACGCGGTACTATCGACATATCAAAGGTAAGAAAAAGTTTTGAGGAAAATGTCTTGATTCTTGACCCAATAGCTTACCTAGTTCATTTCAAGTATATTTGTAACTAATTGAGTCACATGGATTGGAGATGAGTGGGAAATATCTGACTGGAATTGGATTGCAAATTAATCCTATATTCACTAATGGTGTCAGATCGTAGGAAACATGTTGCAAGTAGGAATAAATCATGTGAAGTTCACGGTCCAACTTATTATAATATATAGCTTACAGAAATTTAAATTAGGCCTATCAAATAAATATTTGGTATTTGGAGGGGGAAAAAACTCGCGATTCTTTTAACAAAGTTGCCAGGAAACTTCATTGTGAAGATTCAAGATGAATTGTAAGCTTTCTCGATCACTTATTACTTCAAAATAGATTGTTAAATGCAGGGAAATTAAATATAGCCAGATTATATATTTCGCACATTGAGTGAAACCATGATGACGTTGTTCATTGAAACTCAGAACTGCAATATCAAAATCGTGCTTTGGGAGAACACATCAAATTCTAGGCGTTTTCATGAGCGGATTTTGGAAAGTCGTTAGCATGATTGTATAAGTTGTAGCGAAAACCGACATTTACGTCTGCTTTGAAGGAAAATGTAATGAAATTTGATAACTGTTGTAAATGTCACTACGTGAGTGTCAAGTTTTTTATATTTTATTCTCAAATGAATTCGTTTATTACGTTTTGAATTCAATCGATCGGAAAAATGACTTTTTCAACGGATAAAGTGTAGTGCGGTAACATTTTACCGCTCCAAGCTTCTGCTGGGTAATCAATGAATCGGTAAGACGTTCGATTACAAGTATTTTAGAACGGGCTACGGAAATTGAATATAAAGATTGTATAGGGTCGTAAAATACATCGAGAGAGTTTGAACAAGTGCTACATGTTAACGAATTATATAAGAGGGGTTGATAAGGTTGTCAAATCCTTATAAATACCTGCCGCGTTGCTACATGAACCATACTCGAACTCTGTTTCCTACACGCACATTCGTCGGTGAAATTTTTAAGGTAATCTCAGTAATTTTTTATTTTATACTATCATTACAAAATTGCAATTATTTAAAAGTTATAATCGCGCAGAACCCATAAAGTAGAAATGATACGAGTATACAAAATTATATAAAATTTAGGATAAGTTGATTGAAAGAACTCACATTTGAATCAAGTTATAATTGCGCAGAACCCATGAAGTAGAAATGATAAAGAATATACAAATGATAAATTTAGGATAAATTTGAATCAGTCAACTTTTTTCTTATTACGACATACACATTTCCTTACCGCGTCACTGGAACCTACAACCATACCACAGTAAACGCAGTGGAGTGCTTTTGGGACGAATCCTAAAGTTGCATAACTCTGCAACCAAGAGAATATACCACACGTCGATGCACCATAAACGCTTGATTGAATCCCAGACGCCCACGACGCTCCAGAAATAACGGATCCAAATCCTGCTAGTGGCAATCCGATGAATATCATAGCTGCTGCAACAGCAATTGTCATTACTCCCTTGAGTATGCTAGAGGGCAAAGCAAAAATCCATTTAAACACAGAATGCGTAGTTCCAACTCTTCTGTTGAACGTGCCAGAGGGTGCACCCAAATTCCTTTCCCGAGTGTTATGCATAACTGTATTCCTGTCGAAGAAACACTCAATTAGTAAAATTGTATTGAAAAAGAGAAATATTAATAGGAAATAATACAAGCTCGTTTGGGTATGTGATCTGCAGAGTGCAGTGATAGGTGTACCTTAGAATTATTTCGCGTCTGTTTCTAACTCGAGAGAATTGAAAATCTCGCTAATTCAAATGAATCAATTCTTTGCAATGAAAATCAGACTGAACCAGACATGAAAACTGACTAACTGAAACCTGAGTTGATACCGATTACCGTGCGATTACGGAATAATTGCGTTCATTTGCGTTCTTATGACGTCACTCACTGATAAGAATGAGGGATCATAGATTAGGTAGGCGAAAAGCAAAACGACCTGTCTGGCTTTGGTCGCATTGAACCACGGCCTTGATTGAACTGAGCAATCACTAACGCACTCTTTGCGGTGATGTCAAGAACAAACACTGGGTTTTGAATGTTTTGATCTGAGGTTTTGATAGTTGATACCATGGTTTTGATAATACTGTACATTTATATGGATTTTCCATAAGAAAAGAAGATAATTATTTTTGTTTCCCGATCTTTGATAATTAATTGAATAATATTATGTCAATCCTCTTTGTTCACATGTGACCTCCCAACAGAAAAGAGACCTTAGGGTGGAAAACATTTTTTTTTTTTTTTCAGGAGAGCCGATTTTTGTAAAAATTTATTTTGATGACAAATCGACTTTGTCAACTTTGAGTGCAAATTACAAAGCAAATATTGAATGTAGAGAGATGGTTAATAGCTCATTCGATTCGTCGTTGAAAGCTCTTATCAAATCACATTTTTTCAGATTTTTCATATTTTTCACCCTAAGGTCCCTAGTCAGTTGGGAGGTCACACATGATGTCACTAACAACATCAGAGAGTGATTTTGATCGATAGTACGCAATATTATTTTGTGATAGGATGACAGTCGAATTTTGCGATAATATTATGCGATGGTGCTCAGAATATTTTTGTTTTAAAGTTGAATACGGTTTATTCAGACGTGAACCACGGCCGTGTGTGAACCGATACCAATTAGTCGTTTTTTAAACTTTTTTTCTTGATGAACAATTCAACCATCACACCTACTAACGCTAAGTAGTTTTTTGATACAAGCATTCCTTCTTCCAATACTGGCGTTTTTGGTAATTTTTGGATAGTACTCAAGATATATACGTCACTCAAAATTTCGACGTTCGCCTGTATCTAAATTTCTGTTTTAGCACAATCTAGAAAAGAGTATTAATCATTTGTCGTGAAGTAAATCTCCAATTTCTTGATAATGATTTTCTCCTGTTGATCCATCATAAAGTAGTACCTAAGTTGTAGTTTGTCGTCACAATTCACACACTTACAACAGTCATTTGAAAGATGCAGTTTGCCTGGTTGTTGATTTGAACGGTGTTGAAAAAGAAAAAAAAAAAGCATCTCATAAAATTGTAGAGAAAAATACCGATGCTCTCTAGTGTTGGCTGTTCATTAAAAAGCTCTAGTTTGTAAGTTGGGTTCTGAAATAGCATTATTGATCACAATTCACAAACTTGACTGTAATGTCAATTCTGAACGAGTACTTACGTAATACGTTTTTGAAAATTGTGGCTTCAGCTTTTTGCCTTCTAGACTTCTCAACCTGTCTAAAGAATAAAAATGAAGCTATCTCCAACTTTTTTTAACCAAGTTTGAAGTGAAAAATGTAATTGTACTTATATGGTTCAATTGCTCGTAAATCTACGTAGGTGGACAGCAACATATTGTATGAATAACAAGACGGCAATTTCTCAATCGTTTTCTTCCATCTTTCTGTCCCCTTCATGGTCTACGAAATAGACTGCCGTTTTTACAGGTCTTGTGCTAAATGAACAAAAACTTACTTTTCATTTGTGCCATATCAGAATTCACTTCCTACAGCTCAAATAACATCACAATGGTTCTCCTGAGGCAGAATGGTGAGAAAGAATATTAGGAATCAATAAAATTGAGTGAAAAGATCTCAACTCACGAGTCCGTCGTTGGAAACATGTGATGAAATTATAATAATCTTATAGGCCTAAATGCCTGGTCTTTGTCTTTTGTCAGTACAGAAACTGTGATTCTAAAACCTCATTTTTCTTTATTTTTCAATTCCCTGGAATAGTTGAAAATTTGAAGTGTATTTTTTTCTATTTTTCTGTTTATAGATCTCTTCTATAGTCAGTTTGAGTTATTTACTAGCAGGTAGAGTCGAAGAGTGCCTGCGTAATGCTCGTAAAGCGGTATTCACCCATCCGGATGTGGCCGAAAATTGGGCTGTATTAATCGCGGCATCTTGTGTCCAAGGCAGACAGCATTCCTCATCAATGAAATCATTAATCAAGTTTGTTCAGGATAAATTACTTTGCACGAAAGGATTAAACCTTTGGTTGTGTAGTATCGAAGCTAAATTATGTGTATGACGAGAAACCTTCGCGCTACCTTTGCTTTCTCAAGTAGGAAGTGTAAAAATAAGTCAAAATTAACATTGCATCGTTACGATGTGTTTTATTCTTTTACTTCAATTATTTATCGTCAGTTTTTAATCTTCTATTTACTCGAAGTGAAAATCAACATTTTTATTTCAAATCCTTTAATCGACTGTTTATTCTTGAAGAAGTTCATCATTGTAATTCCTCTTAATGAGGAGGCGAATATATCTGGTGTATTTTTATTTTTCAAATTTTGTATTTTTAAATTCGTTATTTTTA
Source organism: Aspidiotus rigidus (assembly GCA_035079385.1). NCBI lineage: Eukaryota > Metazoa > Arthropoda > Insecta > Hemiptera > Diaspididae > Aspidiotus > Aspidiotus rigidus. Next base: position 4,824,073 of record JAVHKY010000031.1, on the reverse strand, counting down.
TCATTTTTCCGGCTGTATGTTCAGAACTACCTCGTATTTTGATCTGCGTACATAGGCTAATCGTGATTTGTGTGATTCATTAAATTCTGTGAACTTTGATCGTTTCTTTTCAGTTTGTACAAAGTCAACCATAAACAAAAAGGAACAAATTTATTTTTAAGGCGAATATCACAAAATTTAAGTAAGCTCATAAAAGTTGAAATCGCTGTTATGACCTAATGGAATGTAAAATAGACTAAAATATTATTAATGAAAATAACAATGATAAAAGGACGAAAGAAAGAGGGAAAAAGAAAACACAAACAAAAAAATAACAACTTCACGAATCGCGTACACGATAATAAAATAAAAACGCAAAAAATTGGTGTGCTGGAATTTAGTAACTTGAAAGTGAAATAATTGAAAGGAATGAATATGTGAGAAAAAGAAGAAGAATCGATTTCGACACGTTCATGAGGAAATTTTTGACTTCTTGTTACGTCTAGCGCTGGACTCGTTATTCGGATGAGTGGGTTTCAGTTCACGATATGATATCTGTATCAAAACGTAATATCGTTGAAAAATCTTTCTGGTTTTTAGATGTCGACGAGGTTTGGTAGAAATTATTTGTACTTACTAGGTCCTCATCATCCGGGACGCGCGATAAGAAGTCGAGCAATTCGTTGTTAGGAATAGTGTTCGGTCTTATTAATTTCCTCGAAAATTTATTGATACCCCATACCATGATCAAATATCGTACAGGTATCCAGTATAAAATGAATGTACCTGCTATTAGTAGAATGATGGCTAAATACGACAAGAATGGTACCGTGAAATTGAATGTGCTGAAAAATTATAATTTTAAAAATGATTAATAGGCTATAGCATTTTGGAAGATAGGCCTAGATGACGGATTAATCGATTAGAAAGGTTCTCGCAGATAGGAATGATGAAAAGTATTGTGTAAAGTTTTTTTGTTTATTCAGGTTTTTCTGTTGTGGACGTCTGCGCTTGTACCTCTTATGATAGACTTATCAAAAAGAAATGTGTCCTTTTATTCTACTAATAGGCATTGGATATTCGATTTTAATATAGTCTCTAACATAATTAGGTCATACTCGTATGTTGGCTCGAATATTTCATTCCTTTGCCCTACAAATAATCTACCAGTACCTACGTATGTACATTTAAAATTACCAAGTAGGTATATTCATTCTTACTTTTTAATGCTTTCACAAATAGATGCGATGTAACCGATCGAATTCTGCACAGTTTGGGTAACTTCTTGGATCGCTTGCAGTCGTTCTTTCAGAGATTTCTTCTCTTCCTAAAAAATGCAAAAAATATGGATGAAAAAAAAAATATTAATTAAAAAAAATATGCGTTCTGAGGTGATAGGCCGGAGGTAGCTCGGGTGGCTCGCAAAATATATGAAGGAAAAAAAATTGAAAGGACTCTTGAGAATTTGTGATACTCGCACTCTGTTTTGTTTAAAGTTGGGTATTTTACACTCATTCTAAGCTGTTGTGCGAGGAAAAATTCTGTTTATGAGAAAATTTCGTAAATGTTTTAGACATTAGAAGGTTCGAGAATTTTTCACAGCAATACTAATGCATGAAGTCGGGAGACAGTTCAGAATAATTGGTAAGACCTAATGCTGATGATTGTATCTTCTCCATTTACCTTGCCATCTTTATCATCATCGTCATCATCATCATCGTCTCCGGTAACTTCTTCATCTTCTTCAGTTACATTTTTCAATGGGTTAGAGGTATTCGTTAACTTTTGAATCTGTAACGGTTTCGAATTGTACGTAAATAAAAATTCGGTGATACGGATGTTCGATTTAAAAATGCATAAAAATTGGTACTCACAACATAACACGAACAAAAAATTAATAACAGTCCAATGGGAAGCATGTACGGTTCCGCGTAATGACAAAGAAGTATGAATAGGATAAATGCGATCATACTTTGTATATAAGATTCCCATTCAAAACAGCTCCTAAAATAATTGAGCAAAAGCAATAAATAACTCATCACATACAGTTAATTACTGCCATTTTTAATGTGAGTAGCTAAACAAATTTTTACGTTTGAAATAATTTATGAAGGAGAATATACGTAAATAACTTAGTTTGTCATTTTTTCCATATTGTGTCATTAAAACAACACCGACCACTTCCAACAGTTTTTTCGTGTGTTTCATTTTCAATCAACTGGCTTAAATATTTTCCTCTGGCATGGCGCCAATTCGTCACAGTTTCGCAAGAAATGAATTTCAGAAATAAAGTATTTCGGTTTTCTTCTCCGTCACTTCATTTGTATTTTTTTCCTCCTATCTTTACTGTCTAATTGATCTTAATTTCACTCTTAATTTTTTTTCATCCTAATTTAAACATCAACCCATTTTTCTAGAACTCAAATAATTTTTTGAAGTTCTTTAAGCTCGTTCTACTTTTTTTTCTTTCTTCTTCTGCAGTAGAATAAATTTAGAAAAATTAAAATTAACGAGTTGCAACTAAACTTAAGTTGAAAGAAATTTTGGTTTTACTACCACACTAAATACTCGTATATTACAGAAAGCTCGACGTTTCGCAGCGCCCGGACTGCATTTTCAAGAGCAAAAAAACGTACTCAGCCAAAATTTCTTTCAATTAGTGTTTCACCTACCACGGAACAAATTTTTTCAACTAAAATTGAGGTCATGGGCTCGGAGTGTGCAGGTATGGGCGCGACAATGAGGATGAATATGAATTAGATGACGTTGTAGAGGTAGAAGGATTGGAGTTGACAGCGTTTAATGTAAATTTCAATTTAATTTTGCGGTTTGTATTTTTTTGAATTGAATTCATTTAATAAAAGACTTCTTTTCGTCGGGAAGAACGATTTGAAGTAGACCAAAGAATTGGAGTTTTCAATACATCTGGATTTATTAGAGAACAAGGAAGACCAGAAATCGTGCCAAGGATGAGGGAACAGTAATAAGCTTTAGGACCACGCGAGAAGTAGGTGTAGGAATCAGCTGTATCGATGTGTCCCGGTATAATCTAGTTCATCGTACTAATGATTTTCTCGTGATTGTTTGAGGAGTTCTTGATGCTGGGAGAGATAGAATAACAGAGCCGATGTTGTCGAGAGCTGGGCAAGAGAAGAAGTGTTGAACCGATAGATCGTCGGTAGGTATTGCAGCATAGACTTGAAGGTGAGAAGTGTAGAAACGGAAAAGAGTACAGGGGAAGGGTCTGGTCTATTCTTCTCGTCGGAAAGGGCGGTTCAAACTAGGCCAAGGAAAAAATTTTCACTAGATCGGAGCTTATTGAAAGATAAGGAGAACCAGAATTCATACCAGGCGCGGAGAAGAGTTTGAGGCAACAATAATAGGGTTCGAGATCATGTGAAAGGGAATGATCAGTTATGGAAGGTAAAGGCGGTGACTAATTTACGGCAAGGACTGCGTCATGTTCCTCAAGGTCCGTGTATCCCGATATCCATAGAAAATAGATGGAAAATGAGGGAGAAATTGACGAGTGCAAATAAGAATGAGACTTTGTTGGATGAGGGTCTTCGGTAATAAGTCAGGATGTGAAAGGGTCAGGAAAGATAACGACTTTGCGGGGAGAAAAAAAGCAGGTACGTCCAGTCCGTTTGTGATTGCGGAAACAGAGTTTTTCACGCGGAAAGATGTGCCCTCAATGGAGACTGCATATCCGGTTCTTGACCCTGATTTGGACCAGTCCGTGCGGCAGAGAATGTGAGAGGGAAATTTTGAAGAAATGATTTTGTCGACATGTCCTTTGTATAGGGATGAAGTCAGCTGTTTTGGGAATTTCAGTAAGGTTGAGACAGATGTCAGAGATAAATACTAACCAACAGAGAGTGTAAGAAAATATAGAAAGTAAGAGCGTAAGTTTGAGAAGAGTACATATCTGTATGGAATTGTAGGGTAAGTTGAGGTAAATTACAAAGGCTGAGAGCATTTGAAAAAATGGAACAGAGTTGGGTATTGGGCTGTTTAGACTAGAAAGTTGGCAGAGAGCGAAAGAGCGCGGTATAAGGGGGGAGGGACATAGCCTAAGTGGAGGGTTGGTAAGTAGTCGACAAGGCCCAGTAAAAGCCCGGAAGATTGAATAAAGTTTAGAAATATCAAGGTTGTTTTATTGAGGTAGGTGTGAATTGGGGAACCGCTATCAAGTTGGGAACAAATTAAAATACCGTACGGTCGGAGGAGTTTGTGGTTACAGCCGATACTTGAAAACGTTCAAGAAATGCAATCATTTTGCTCTTTAAAGTTTGATACGGAGGATCCAAGACGACCGGGGGGGGGGGGGGGGTTGAAGTCGACATTAAGATCAAGGAACTTGTCAGGGGATTAGATGGTAATTGCGGGTGTATCTTTTTTGAAATATTTCTTGCCTGAAAATCGACATCCACGCCCACGGTCGGATGATAATTTGGAGAATTTTTGAAGGGTTAATTGAAGTAATTTTGATACTCCTTGGGGGTTAGAGGCAAAGAGGTATTTGTCAAGTGGATAACTGACTCTGTTCGTTAGGTCATTTATAGCAATTTTGAGAGGCACCGTTTTGGCTGGGTTTGAGGAAAGAACATTGGTCTTGAATTCTTACCTTTAGAGACCTGTCATAAAGGAAAGAAAAGTTCCTGGAGACCGACGAAAATGGATTAGAGTTCTATTTTAATCAAATAGCTTCTTCAATTTGGAGGTTTAAGTCAAACACGATTTAGATAGTTTTACTGCCTTTGAGGTAGCCGTATTTATATGAAGAAAGGATATCAGTGAATGATCACTATATTCCTTATTTCATTACTGGCTATAAGGTAATATAAAATAGGTGCTCTACCAAATTTTCGTTCCCCTCCTAATTTCTGAAAAAAAAAAAAATTTACTAACTTAAATTTTTCGAGTTATTTTAATAAACGAGCGAAAAAAATTCTAATTCCAGTTTTTCAGCAAAATTCCTAAAACATTCTCTAAACTTTTCCCCACACCCTCCTTTTCAGTCACCAAAAGTTGAAATTTCTCTAATACCTCGTAAATCAAAATATGTATTCCACTTTAGGAAGGGTGAGAGTTTCTTCTTCGAGCGTCCTACAGATACGTATTTTGAAATTAGGGATAAAAAAGTTTTCAAGCTTCTGAGAAACAAACGGGTGTATAGGAATCAGGCGAGGACTAAAGAAGAGGTGCAAAAGATATGAAACATATATCAATATTTTATGTTAACCAAATGACATGCTCAAATTTCCTTGACCACTCTTCGTTTTTTAGAGTTAACGGGGCTTCGAACATTAACAAAATAAATTTTTTAATTAAAATTGTTCTACTACCACACCTTGCAATGGCCTAGTGCGTTGAGAAGGAACTGGGCAAGAGAATTTACACACGAAGTTTTTAATGGTGGAATTTTAGCCGATAAATTCAAAGAAAATGGAAAAATTTTTCGAATGGTTTTCTCGTAGTTTGAATACTGCTGAGTGGTATTTTTTCCTAAGCGTAATATGGCTTCACCATTGAAAATTTCTTGAAGTGTCTCTTCTCAGATTACAATTCTAGAGCCTCGCCATTAAGATATTTTTAACCACCGTCGTTGCGATATATTTGTAAAGCCTTTCAACAGACAGACGAGGCGGACGGAAGATCGAAATAAAATTATATTCTATCCCTAATGACAAGAGGGGCAGGTGGGATAGTTGCGTCGCTCTCCCTCCAAAAAGTACACAACAAAGTTTCAAGATACCATTGAAAAAAGATGAAATCGAGGAGGAAAAAATTATTGATAAAGAAGCTCGAGAGTTTCGAGGTATCTGTAAAAATAAGATTTAAGATATTTTGAAGTAGGTAAGTTGAAAAAAAGCTTCAATAGGTATGAGTAACATTTTTACAGATATAAGCTCTTGAGAAAGATCGTATACAAGCGAGGAAAAAATTGGAAACCATAGGCTGTCAAAGAATTACCTTAGAAATAAGAAAGTTTATCGTACATTCAATCATCAAATTCCAATTCGTCAATTCTTGGAACGGTTGAGGAGTATTTGTTTTTCGAAAGGCGACTTTAATTAACATAATGTGATAAAATTCTCCATTTCACGATTGATGGCTCTCACCTCCCCCCCTCTCCTCATTCACAGGTACTGAAAAGAAAAATTCCAACGCTGGTACGACGTAATCGTTTCGTGCTAATTTCATTGTAATTGAAATTGTTTCAGCAGGCGTAGAACGGAAAAAAAAAAATTAAAAACGAACTTCGAAAGTTTTGTTTTGATTGAATAAAAATTTTGTAAAATCCCCGCGAAATCCAAAAATTCTATTTTTCTAGGCTCTTTTAATGCCTATAGTTTTCAACAATGTTTGTTTTTGTATAGAAGAATATTATATAGTACATGATTGAAAAAAGAATGACAGACTTACTGAACGAATTTACTGAGCTCGATAAAATACATCACAATATTTTTCAGTCGCATAACATTTTGTACGAACAGTTGTCGTTTGAATTTCATTTCACCTTGCATGTACTTTTCCTCTTTCGGATTGAGCGTTCTAATGCAGGCTCTCAGCTGTACAATAATAGAAAATGTGTACGAGACATGAACCGCGAGAATATAATCAAAAGTAACGAGAAAAAGAAAAAAATTATTTACCACATTCCAAACCATATTCATTTCCAGGAGAATTTGCGGAGAATTGCCTTTAGCTCTGCATCTAAGCTTTTTGTCTTTCAAAGCGTACCAACGTTTCTCGTTATTATGTATTCGTAACAGAGGTATGGCCACCTTCCCCAGAAACTCCACTTTGTGATCTTTGTCTTCGTCGTAGACCGTCACCTCGAGTACGGAATGTACATCTTTTACATTACTGCGAAATCGCAAAGCGTAAACGTTATTATTCTCCAGCGAATTACTGTAGCTGTACATGGTTGGCACATATCGTGCGCATCTCGTCTTCGTGTATTTGATTAACTTACAAAGTGAAAATCTTCTGCCAGGACGGTGTAAGCGTTTTATACTCGGTTTGCGTTTGCAGCCGAGCGTTGATTAGTTCGACCACGCAGAAGGGATCGGATTTGCCACAAATATCGGCAGCGGCCAATCCTTGAGCTTTGTATATTTTCACCGTCAGAAAACCGATATCTTTCAAATTATGAAACGTACGACTGAGTACCTGCGAAAAACCGCGTATAATACAAATAATGGGAGCCGGGTAAGCGAGCTTATAATCCGGGTTTTGCTGTAGATTGAAGTATCGCGAGTTATGTATAGACTTACATATCTTCTTTGGATGGATTCGACTTCCTTTGGATTTTCCTCGTACGTTGTCAGATCAGATATGGTTTCCGATGCTGTCGTACCACTTATAGTTAATAGTAATGAGATCGTCCCACAACCCTCTTCCAGCTCTTTGGTAATTTTATGCGTTCGTTCGCGTTCGAGTGAATCTAAGGGGACGGTGCACCTAAGCCAGAAATGAAGTCATATTTTAATTTTATAGTACACATAGTTTTGAGAGTTCAGAAATGGAATTTATCTCACCTGCCCATAAAATCGTCTATCGTCCAGTCTTTATCCCACACTGTTATTTCTAATTCTTGCGATTGATCTTCGTATAAATGCAGATCAAACTGCTCCAACCAACTGGGATTCAATGTTTTGTACGCGACTTTACTTTTATATTTTTCATTACCTAACCTGGAGATCAAAAATGTGAAAAATGAACGCATCGTTCTAATATAGAAGTGTCAGTGGGATGAAGGGTACGTGAAATTTTCCTAACAAGGCTGAATTTACCCATGATAATCCCAAGGTAACTATTTTAGGTTGGAGAATGCACCTTCTGCAATGGCAGCGGGGAATTTGCAATCTCTGCTGTTCTGAGTCATCTCTCGTTAATAACTTCTCTTTCCTTGGAAGTCTTAATTGTCCCCTTCCTCTATGCGATTATCGTAATTTTTCTTGAAATTGCGATCGATTTGTCCAAGTGCATCTTCTATGAGAATTGGAACCGAAAATCATCCCCTGATGACGTCACACTCTCTGTTTGTCGAAGTGGTTATTAATAGGTACGATACCAACAAATAAAACATTATAGGTAGGTACGCGACTAGCGACTCGGTAACATTCCCTCGAGTGGTCGACACAACGAAAATTACCACACATTTGCCTGGATTCATCGAAGATGGGACTTTAGCTAATCTCTCATCGCGAGCTCACCACAGAGGACGATCGTCTCAGCAACGCATTCTTGGCATCGTTTGAAACAACGTGGGACTCTCGTGCATTTGTCCGCCTTGAACCTATGCGATGCTCTAGCCGATCTCTCACTGCAAGCTCACATCAGGAGATCAGTTTCTCTGTACCTTTTTCTCCATCGCTTGAAAGAACGAGCAACTCTCGTGAATTTCTCCGCTTTGATCATAGAAGGGGATTCACCCGATCTCTCACCGCGAGCTCATGACAGAGTACAAACCTCTTGGTAGCACTCCGTCCATCCCGGAGACAATAATAAGAATTTCCGCGCATTTGCCGCTTCCATTATACGCGGGGCCTTATCCGGTCTCTCCCCGCAAACTCACAACAGAGGACGATCTTCTAGGTAACTCTCGCTCCAGCGCTTGAAACAAGAAGCAACTTTTGCACATTTGCCCGCTTCGATCGTACACAAGGCTTTTGTGATCTTCACGTTTGCCCGTATCACTCAAACGCGGGGCATTCGCTGATCTCTCACCGTAAGTGGACAACAGGAAACCAGCTTCTGGTTAACTTTCCCTCCATCGCGTAAAAGAACGAGAATTCCTGCACATTGATCGAAGACAGGACATTTATCGACCTCTTTCCGCGAGCATACAACACTAGATAAGCCCTTTGATCACATTCCCAAAGAATTTGCGCACATTTTCTAGGTAGGGGCTTTCGCTATTCTCTCGCTTTGAGCTAACAACAGAGGGCTAGCTTATTAGCATCGTTTCCTCCACCTCATGGAACATGGAGAAACTCCGCACATTAGCCTGATTCGATCACGGTGCTCTAGCCGATCTCCCCCTCCCCCCGCGAGAACACAACATGTATTTTAGACAGGAACATATCGTACTTACAGGTAACGTTTCCACACCTAACATTTACCATATTACATACGTATATCCTCGAATTAGATCAGGGCCTTTGATGACGTCATCTTATGCACTAGGCAAGATTTTTTTTGTAAAATGAAGGCTAAAAATTTGAGTCTAGTATACCGTATGTTAGGTTTAGTTGAATGAAGGCTATAAGGATACAGGTCTCGAAGCGGCAAACGTCGAAATTTTTCCAAGTGCCTAAAGTAGGTCAAGGTCACTCACGACGTCACGATGTTAGATTTAGTATAATGGAGGTTTTGTAGCAGTAAAGCCCAGTGTCCAAAGTAGCAAAGGTCCACATTTTTCCCAAGCTCCCAAAGTAGGTCAAGGTCATTGATGACGTCATAAAGGGTGGATGTGGACGTTTTCTGAGGATACCCCTCTCCCATACCAAACAGATAGCGAGTTACGAAAAAATTCTTGTGCTCTCATCCTATCGTGAGAATATCGGTCGGCTTTCTTACAGAATGATATTCCTACTTACCTAAATTTCACATACGGATCGCTATATCCATCTGAATCCATTGCTATTAAATTCACACCCTTAATAAGAACTATGGTAACCACCGAACTCCAGATTTGATTTTTTAAGCGTTTGGTAGCGTCTAAAGCCTTGACATTCTTCTGATAGTACTGAAATCATGTCAACGGAAAATACGGTGATTATATATCAACATATATATCAACATTGTAACACAATGCAAGTGAAGGGAGGGGTCACCATAGGCTCCTGGAGGCGCATGTATAGTTGAGATCAAGACAACAAACTCAATGAAGATAAAAAGTGAATTGGATGAACAGTATGGTGGAGGACCTTTCCTGTAGGTCGAGTCCCAAGTTCAAAGTTTTCTCAACTAACTAGTGGGGATCGCGGGCGTTTGGCCTCAGATCACGGGGAGGGAGCAAAGTGTCTTAATGTTTTGTTTCTTGCCAAAGGAACAATATACACTGTACCTGCGGACACCTAGTGGTATACGGCTATATGGATCAACGCCTTGGAACATCGGTATTGGAGTCGTTCCAAAAGCTAGACATTCGCCTATGCATATTTGTACGACACACTAGTGATCGCATCCTGATCCACAACAACAGGGCTGAGAGCAGACAATCTTGTCAAGGTATTATCGACTGCGAGTCTACGATCGAACGCAGGGAAAACCGATATCACAATAATCATCAATATCAAGATGAAGTACAATCCAACCAGTAAGTCAAAGTATTTACAGAGAATTGTATTTCCGCCCAAGGATATAATGAAGTACCCTTTAATACTGATGGACTACCGCCTGAACGGGGGCGACTATATGACTGCGTAAAAAGATAGAAGAGATCCTCCTAGCCTTCGTCAAGTTATACCAAAACACCCACGGGTATGAATTGCAGGCAAGAAAAACGATGCTGTAAGACACAATTGGAGCGTAAAATGCGTAAGAACGATTGCGAAATGGTGTTATGCGTTAGTAGATTATACAAGACAGTTAACCCAACCACTGTGATCAGCAACTGACCGCTAATGCTGTTCACTACAATTGATAGGGTCACCGTTAGGGCATGCAAAAAGGAGTACGCTATTGACTGGGCAAGGTTTCCAGAACGCCAAGAGGAGGAAGAACCTCATCTGCCACCTAGACGAAGAAATCCTCTGGGAAAGCCAGGAAAAAAATATCGTGTGCAAGCAAGGTCCTGGACTGAGGTATTCATACCGGAGATATAGGGTCTGATTGATCAGTGAACATTCGACTTCGGAGCATGGTCCCTTCCTTGATAACCTGTATATGATAAGCGAGGAAAATAACCCAGCTTAACACCCCATCATGTAGAGAAATATACTCGCAAAGAGTAACGAAACCAAATACTAAAACCGCAATAAAACAAACAAACCGAGCGCTTTCGACTAAGCAGTCATTCTCACGGTATAGAAAGCGACTGAACCCAACACCAACGAGAACAAGTAACAACGAACGAGGAGGTCATGACTGAACCAGCGAGTCATCGAAATGTGAATCATTCTCATAGACTAATTCATCAATCCCTCCTCAGGAATGTACCTGTTCACCACGGTAATGTCTTTAATATTTCGGTGACGATGAATTTCAATTTCCTCTAAAGCTAAGCGCCTAAAATAAGATTTTTCCCTGTGGAGGAGAACTTCAGATCCCTCTTTGAGGCTATGACCACATTCGATTAAGTGGTCAGCAAACGCCGACTCCCCTACTTTTCTTTTTTCCCATGCTTTTCTGTGTTCATCAACTCTAATTTTGAATTGACGGCTAGTCATCCCTATATATACACTCGGGCAGATCCGATACCGATGGCCGAGAGGGAGGGTGTTTATAGGGTGGCCTGTGGTGATTGCCCGAGAGAATAACTATTGCATAGAGAAAAGGCATGAGGAACACCTGGACCCCTCTCTTCACATAGAAGACCTCGTATGTCGGCGGACTGACGATTGAGACAACATCAGGCAGGCCGTGATGGAGATCAAGCTCCAGGAAGTCGAAGGAGGCCAAGCTATCTCTCCGCCAGTTTGAGGAGTTCCTGGACGCAATGGGTATGGTTGGGGGCCGTAGGTATGTAAATGTAAAGATAGAAATATGTATAAGAAAAGAAGCAATAGCAGTCCTTATATTGTCCTGGGATCTTGGAAGGCCGCCGTTAGGCAAGGTTTCCAGGATAGGAGACTTCTGTCAATAAATATGTCATGTACCTACTCGTATTGTGTACTAATTATGATTTAGAATAAACTTCCTCCACATCCGACGTAGAGAATGGGCGGCTGTAAAAAGAGAGAGAAAAACCTTAAAGCTCACAGGTTGAGGAGGGGATTTCATAGATTTTGGAATTCGGAGGTGAGGTTGAGAATTAAGCAAAGATTTGAAACGTCTTTCAAACACACCCTCCCTCTTCCAAGAAGATATCCCGAAATAAGGAGTAGCTAGAACCACCATTCAGGAGGCTGATATTTTATACCTAGTTCGTTTCCTGAAATTTTGAAAAATCTTGTTTTCACATGAGGAGCAAAGAAACATATCTCGCCGAAGCTGCTTTTGAATTTTTTTCTTACGAAAAAGGAACTTTCAAGGGCTGAAATATGTTTCTTTTCTTTGCTCCTCATTGAGGCCATAATTCTCAATTTACGATGTGGTTTTTCCGTGATAACTTAGGGTTATAGATTTGAACATACGAAGTCTTCCGTGCAGTTCTTGTCAATAACAAGTACGTTGCCACACTTCAAACACTGGCTAAACCCAATCGTTTCCTGATGTTGCTCTCGAATAGAGAGATAATCAAACGAAAATCAAACACGAAACACTCACCTGCTCTCGATCTAACTGCGTCCGTGGAAGGAGGGTGGCGGTAAGATGAATTTCGCCCAAATTTTCGCTTCCTTTGGTATCTTCGAGCGTAAACGTCAAATCGTATGACCTATAAATCATGCAAAATTATCGCTGTCGGATATTTGCTGTCAAGTACTCGTATAGTCTGCCTACATTCACTACATTTGCGCGTCTGCAATTCGCGACGCGTCGAGAGTGAGGGCGAAAGCTTTTATACAAACTTATCACGTACTTTCCGAGATCCATACGAGTCATGTGTAAGTAAGCCGAACCGATAAAATCGTCTTGTAAACCCCAATCATAATCGAAAACCTGCGAACGAGATTAAATAATATAAGAGAAACGTAGCAGCAAAAACGGTGCATTTCTATTCAATACCTATATGATTTCGCTTTTCGTGTCTCTTTTTCAGTCACGTATACGATGGAAATAGTAATGTACTTCATTTTGAGTCGACTCGGCACACAGAAAAATTGTATTGCCCGCGGCTACCGCGTATAGTCGAGTTGGCAGTTCCAGAAAAGTTTAAACCGGCATCATTTGAAATTTCTCTTTGCTGATGCCTTCCCCTTACGCAATAATTGAATCTTGCCGAAGGACAAGATTTTCAAGCAGTTAACCGAGGTAGTTTTTATTTATTTTGTAAGAATACCTATTAAAGTAATGGGGAAACGTTGGAAAAGATTTCTTCTTCTTGAATTTTTTATTATAGTTCTCATTCTTATCCTTTTCGAGCATCTTGAGATGTTTTTTAAGTGAGGACAGTGACAAATACGCGATATTGCTCACCTTAATTTGTACAGGAACAAAAGGATCCTCTATTGGTAACGTAAAGTTTTCATCCCACACAGGATTCAAGTCTCGATAAATAATCTTCGATTTGTACATTAATTTTCCGGAGATTTTGAATTTGACGTACGGGTCGCTCAAGCCTGTAACATGTGTAAGAGTCAATCGTGAAAAGACTTATCTCCGGTGGAATCACATTGAACTGTCCTCAGAGTCGACTTTCGGTAATGTAACTCTAAGAAAAGCGAGAAAAGTTTTCAACGAGCACATGTGGACCCATACCGTTTTTATCTTTCGCTATCAGATCTTTTCCACATCTTAAATGTATTTGCAGGAGAAAAAAAGAGTGTTGCCGCAGTATCGTCTCATGAGTTGGAACTTCTGGCACCGACTTCACTGGCTCGGAAATCTAGAAAGATTAACAGACAGAAAAAGTAGTATGCATTCGAAAAAAGAAAAAAGTATTTTTATTATCATCAAGACTTACTCGCGACGTTTGCGAATTCATCAGCAAAAACGGACTGTCTGTGATATTATCGTTACCATCTCTATTGTTAGTTCCATTGATGCAGTCTTGGAACAACATCTTATCGGATATGACGTTCTGTTCGTTTTCGGTATTCATGTCTAAACTTTGAGTTAAATCTGTAACATAAATAATGCAGAGTAAAAAATAATACGTATAACGTCTTTTATTTTATATCACTCTTTCCTTAGGGTATACTCGAAAAATTAGAATTATTTGAGATTCAGCTCTTGTTTTGATCAAATTCAGTAAATTTAGTTGGTAAGGTGAGTGGATCCAAGTACTTTTACAATTCGGATAGATACCGTTAGAAATCGAGAGAGGGATATTCCGGTCTCAGGGAAATTCATTGTGTTTACTTTTTCGAGTATAAACTTTCCTCGGTATGTCCGGCCGTAACTTGAAAAATCGTATTCATTCAAGGCCGTTAGAAATTAATTGTAATCGAAAATTGGTTAGGTTAGGTTGGCACACGTCAGAAGAGGGAAGGGGTGGAATCGATTTCTTCCGAACCACACGCAGGATCAATGCCAAGCTCCATGCCATTTGAAAGAGCGAGATAGCTGGTAAACCTGACTTCCTCAGTAAAGGCCTGAGGAGAGAGGGGGATCAATACGAGGCGGTAGGTGAGGCTATTAAAGGCGACAATCGTAAGGGGGCAATGCAAAGAGGCGTGGATAGAAATATCCGCGTAAGTCTTTTTTCTGAATACACCGAAGCTATTGGTACCACCTTTAATGGAAATAGAAAGGTCCAGGAAATAAGTATAACGTCCCTCCACCTCACTGTAAAGTCAACAGTGGGTCAACGACTACTTAGAAACGCAAGAAACAATTAAAGATCAGAAGAAGGACCACTCCAAAGACAGATCACATTATCCACATAACGAAACCAAAAAGTTACAAGAGGAAGGAGGGGGGAATCGAAGTGAAATAATTTATTTTCAAAACGCTTGAAAAAGGCTTCGAATGCAAAAGAGCTCACGGCAAGAATGAATTGGAATTCCAATACTGTCCGGGAACTCATTGGTAAAGTATTGAAATTGGCAGAAATTCGTAGTGAAGCAGATTTGAATAAGATTCATAAACTTATCGACGGAAGGTGTCGGAACAAGAGCCTCAAGAAGAAGGATACGGTAATACTTTACCTTAGACAGCAGAAGGATGCCAGGAAATATATGCTTTTTAAATCGAACGAAATGAGGATTAAGCTCTCAGAAGGAGATTTCAACCAAGTCCAATGACTTTCGAATTGTTATCCAAGTCCCACTCCTCGAGTAGCACGAAGATCGGAATTTTTCCGTTTTCTTCCTTATCGATGGGATTTAAGAGTAAATTCCTAAAATAGGTCAAGGTCATCTAGACCGTTGCAAAATTGAAATTTGATCCTCTGGTAGGTCAAAAAGCATTAAGAGCACCAATAGTCTCGGTGTCCCAGCCATTTTCGTTCATTGTCATATGCCGAAGTATCTCAATGTTATGTTGGTCGCAGAGGATGAATTATTTTGCGCATTCAGACACCCGAGAGAACTCGTAAATTTTGAAATTTAGGGTGAAGTTCAAGAATAGAGTTCGGAATCATAGTTTGGGACTGACGTAAGTGAAAGAATTTACAATTATAACCGAAAATCTAAAATGTGGAGCTTTTTCTTAGATTTGCACCAGAATTGTTCCAGGCGTAGATCCATAGCGAATAAAAGCGGAGGAGAGCTCCGACTAATTAGAAAATGGCGAAAAACGTCGAATTCTAAAGTAAAAAACAACAAAATCATCCAGTTCCAAAAGTTAGTATCTTCCTCCCTAAAACGCTCGTCTGGATCTGCGCATGCAAAAGGAAGGTTGCACCTATTGTGATGGCAGGGGGAAACCCGAAATATCCGCTGTCTTCAATTATCTGTCATGAATTACTCATCTTCGAATTTTTGAAAGTTATAAAAGTCTTCTCCCTGTATGTATTATTCATAATTATCATGATTTTTCAAGTCTCTCCTCTATAAGGATTTGAACCTAAAATAATCCCCTGATGACGTTACCATCTTTTGCATTGTACTTTATGTGGATTTTACGCCATGTCCGGTCCTGATAATGTCACGTCCTTCTTGAACTTGTATTTCTTTTTGATAATCAAGGAATCAAGCTTGCGAATTTAGTTTATAGTGAGGAAAAAAGCATCAAATTGAAAAGTCTTAGCCAAAAATCCTCCAGTTTATGTTAGTCGTATGCCTAGGGGCAAAATTAGCGTAAGGATCCATAATTGTGGCCTAGCATGAAGGTTCGAAACTCTACAGAGGCTTACAAGTATAGCCCCAAACTTTTCCAAGTCCACGCTTACTTACTATAAAAGATGAAAATTCAAAATTTTTTCAGATCCCTAAATTGGATTTCCATCGACAGGCCCACCAAGAGCCAAAACAGGCACCGGGAAAATCTGTTCTTCTCTGTACACCCAGAGAAAAATATCCCATCCCCCTCTCCTCGATGGGTTGGTCTTTGATGAAGTCACAAAATTCGGACAAGGAAGTTTCCCCACAGCTCGAGAATAGTCTGAACATGAAATGTCTTAGCCTAAAATGTCCCTTTGGGCATAGCTCGTGTTTAATCTAAGACTCTATGGTCACAGCTTAGCTCATAGGTTTTATAGTTTGAAAATGTTCCACCTTTACAAATCAGAGCTCAAAATTTCATAGCTTGAACTCTTTCCAAGTCTCCTCTATAGAAGATCCAGAATCAAGATTTTTCCAAGTTTCTAAATATGTGAGTTCAGAGTCATTGTCAACGTGACCGCAGACTTCTTCTAAGGACCCCCCGCCCCCTCCCCCATGAGAACAATCGTTTTTCGTTTAAAAACCATCGCTAGTTTTGCGCTATCAGCCATTTTTCTTAAGAAAACTCTTCGGTCTCGTCATCGCAAATTTAATTATTTCCATGAACAATGTAGAAAAAAGTATCTCCCAAATGAAAGTAGAACTTGTGAACTTGGGGATTGGATTGGAAATGCTTCATCATGAGATATAAAAATCGGACGATATGAGTGATCATTGAATAACTTTTCAGAGCGGGTCTTAGTAAATGCCTTTTTTGTCGTCGCCTTTTTTATAGATCATACACTAAGAGAAATCATCAAAAATAACTTTCCAAGCTAACAAGAAGAGGATATCTTTTTGACAATTTCCATGACAAACACACACCCCTTCTAACTTCGTTTCCCCTTTTTTCTTCGCAAAGTAATCATTCTTACGTGAGTTCAGATAAGAAAAAAGAATCTATTCTAAAAAATCCATAAATTTTGTTGTCTTTTTTGAGCTTCATTTTTCTATTCAAAATTACGCCTCTAAGTTTCTTAAATATTCGTTGTCTCCGGGGTTGTGCCCATTCTCCTTTACTTTCTTCATATTTGACGCCAAAGGTATTTCTTCCGCAATTAAAGGAGGTCCTCTTTTTCGGTAACGCTTGGAGCGCCGTTTGTCCCGAAATTATTTCGAATTAAGGAACTACTGTAGCAAAAAAGTAATTCTATCATAATATTGCGGTTCTTTCTTCAGTCTCTTCTTTCCAAGCCCATTTACGATGCGTGAACACATTAATGGAATTTGAACCCTCGCTTTACTGGCGAAATGTTTACGCTTGTATGTCATGGAAATTGGAGCAACGTGATAAATTAATTAAAAGTAATAAACCCTGTACGGCTTTTTTTTTTCTTCGTTTCCAAACAGTATACAAAAAGGGTACGTAATGTCATCGAATGACTCGAAATAAAACGCGGTTTTCTTTATATTAGGTTTATTTGTACGTCATTAGTGACTATATAGAATATTCTAAATGTAAACTTCGTCTACTTGTAAGCACAAAATCATTGAGTGTCTTCTTTGCTTCTTTAATCGACCCTTTAATATAGAAGCGAGAGCTAATTCGAAAAAGTAAAAAGGACTGGTATACGAAAATTCGAAGTAAGTTACTCTTCACCGTTATCGAGTACTTACTCATTCACGTGGAAGAATTGAGAGGAAAATGATCCATTCACAAAAGATATTAGTCAAGGTATAACGAAAAAGCACAAATAACACTTCAGTATTAAACTCCTCCACTTATATCGAGAAAATAACTAGAGAAAAAAAAGCTGCGGGTCGTGCTGCACAAATTGAATGGCCTGGAGTCTACAGCTGAATTCATTTCAGTTGAAGCCGAAGCTCGGTGAATGCTGACGAGGTACTGCGCCACATTTCCGGTTCTCACTTGCTGTATCGCGTTTATCTTCGCGAGCCCATTTAAACAAACAGTGACTATCGCGTGGTTAGGAGATTGTACCAACCAAGCACTCGGACACAAACTTCACGGTAATGCACAGTATTTTTCAGTGTATAAGTAAACCATGATACCAAAAAGTAAAACAGTGAACTATTTATATGAATTGATATCGACCGCAGCTAACATTAGTCAGTCATCTATATAAAATCTATACCCTTCGATCTGATGTTTACGAACATTATGCCGAAGTAAGAAAGAAACAATACACATCTGCATAAACATGCGGTATTTAATACTCGTGCATGTACGTATCGAAGGGCTTAAATGAAAAACGTACATTCGCTTCGGATACATGTAGAGAGCAAAATAAACAGAAAGGCAGCTTGGTAGAAGCTGCTCTTATGTACACAGGTGCACATCATACCCACGAGTTCATGTTTTGGTGGTATTATCATGTATAATTGTAATTTTATAAACAACTCTACCAGGGTGACGTCTTCAAGTTTGATGAAATTATTTATAAAGTTATCGGGTCGAGGAAGTTCGTTTTTGGAAACCGTGAAAAACTTCTTGCAGGAATTAGGGAAGTTTCAATCAGGCCTGCCCCTTTAGACATTCGGGGGTCCATGGTGTACGTGAAGTAAATTCGATGTATCTACCTATTGTATGATATTAGTTTGAAGTATTATTTTTTAGAAACTGGAAGGCGTGGAAAATGTAAACCGGAGTGTAGAGAAGAGAGAGATAGGGGGTCAATATTTGTGAGCCGTAGAAGAACAATGTCGTTAGAAGGAACTCACGAGCGCATTAGGAAACAAATCGAGGTTAATCTTGGTAATGAGAGAAGAGTAGTGTCTAGGGTCCAAGATCTGGCAACTCCCTACTCCAACTGTTTTACAGGAGGTTATTTCGTCAAAAACGCTCACTATCTTCCCGCGGGAATCCGTTTTCGTCCCTGAAAGTATGGACCAGGAAGAATTTTAAGTCGTCAAAGGGAAGGATACTGAGAAGAATCTTGACTTCCGAAAGCGCTGAATAAAAAAGGAGTGAGAAAAGTTTTGAATCATACTCCGCCAAGCCTAAAGCACTTGCGTGACAATTTCGAATAGAAAATAGGACCTGGTACTTTAAAGCTTTCTCTGAAAAGCTGTGAGTCCTACAGAGTAGCGTAGATATGATTTTTCGATAGAGAGGGGGGGGGAGGTATTGTGATGGAACCCGTTCTATGGGGATATTTTTTGGAAAGATTGTCATACCAAAACTGACCTACCATCTTTTCCTGCTTTTTCGGAATCAGAAGTGGGACTTACGGAAATATCGCTCTACATGATAGGAATTTTGGAGTAAGACTTGGAAAAACCCCGACCATCGGCCTATATAGAGAGGGGGGCTGAACAAATTCCGACCATCAAAGGCGTAAGACTCGTAAGAATTTGGAATATCGAGCTTTGAGCTCAATATGTATGACAGGAGAGAACTTGGAGAAAAAAATCGACTATTAAAGGAGTTGAACTAGAAAAAGTTCCAAATATTGAGTTTTATATGAGTGCACAAGAACAAGGGATATATCTCCTTTTATCGACGGAGCCAAGTTTCAAAAAGTTTGTTGTGACTTTTGAAGTCTCAGAGAATTCTGAACCTGCTTCGAAGAATTTCTGGCCAATGTCTGCAGAAACAAAATCGAGGCGAATCCACAAGGAAAGGAAAGTCTCCAAGATTTTTTCGAGTTCCAAGATCATGGGTACGCAAATTTCAGAATTAGTGGAGGAGGTCAGAGCAAAATATGGAACATGTCACAAATAGGATACGGAAGAATTTGAAGAGAGGTTTTCGAAGTATAGGGTTGGTAAATTTTTAGATCAACGACTTGAAAAGGAGTATAGGGGCGTGATGAGAGATGAGAGTGAATGAGATGAGGTCGTTCGATCCTGGAACGGAAAGTGACAAGAGTTTTCTAACTGAAGAAGATCTTAGGATTTCTAGCGAGGAACCCACTATCCGTTTTATCAAGGGGTTTGACCTTTGTGAGGTCATAACTTGAATATCTTCGACCATTCAGGCGTACTTATGTACTGTATGAGATAAAACTTGCGAACAGGACTTTTGTGATATCATCAACCTGAGTTAGGTTAGATTGCATAGAAAAATTTGTCTAGGCTAGGTGTTAAAGGAATTTGTTTAGTTTAGATTACAGGAATTTTTCTAGGCTAGGTCAGGTTCAGAGAAAGGCTTCTAAAGATATTTTACTGTCCCGTATCGTACAACATGATGAATATTTTATTGTCACAATTTCCTCCCATCAAGATTTCACAAAGCAATTTCAATCGCTTTTGTACATCCAAGCCTTCCTGCTCAAAGATCTAATAAGACTACGAAGGAGACAAAAATGACGATCTGTTTTTCTTGGGGCCGCGGACTCTTTGGGTTACCCGTTGCCGCTGAAAAGTTTGCAATGGCCTCCAACGTTTTCTGTTTTCAATTACTCTGAATTGTTTGAGGGTCTGGTTTTTTCAAAACACGTGCCAGGAAACCCGTTAGACAGAGAGATCGGTAATTTGAAAAACAAAATTTCTGTCAATACCATCAGTCCTCTGTGACATAGCAGCAGAACCTCGTATTCATTTCTGCTCATTGACGTTAATTCCCAACTTCTTAGCGACCTCGGACCCATGCTCGGAACTATCTATTAACGCTACAACACCTTACCCCATTTTCTTTCATCACATCTCTAGTGCCTCTCTAAACTCAACCCCTTCATTCCTGTCAAATCATCCGCTTCTCCGTGGCTATCATTCTTCCTACTATCAGGCTTGACCTCATGAATTTACATACACAGGTTGAAAACCTCTATTGAAGACTAATTTCTAAGATTACTGCGAAATTCCCCAATCCTATAATATGTACATTGACGGCTCAAAGATGAAAAATAAAGCAGATTATGCATATTCAATTACACGACTAATCGTTAGAGAAACTCAGGTACTGTATTCTAAGCGCTACTCACTCCTATCTCTCACAATTTACCCAGCGCCCTTCCGTACCTAACTAAATCTTACTATCGGACTCACTTTCCTGTCTCTTATCTTTACAAGATCCCGCATAACGCATCCGCAACATTCTCCGCACCTTATCATCTACCCAACCATCAGGAACCTGTACTTGCATCACGGATCACATATATCGGCTATTCCCAACATAAAAAAAGTTGAACGAATTATGAAGTCATGAAAGATCCAGTATAGAGATGAGGGAGAAGAAAGAAGACGTAGAGACAGTAATGCTTAGGTATAGAGGCCGGAAAAGGTTCAGATGAAGTTTTTCGAACTAATACTTTAAACGTGCTTGCAAAAGTGACCGACGTAATATAGAACAAAAAGTCTCACAACCATCGTGAAAACGGTAACGACCGATTCTCCTTTTTATCATGAGAACGAGAAATATTATGTTCAATCTCCATCTAAGCTATCGGATATTTTCTTTCTTTTCCATTCTCCATGATTTGATGATAGCCAGTGGCTTAAGGAAGGCTAGGTACTTATTGTTCGTACAAAAAACAAACGAACATTCCGCATTGTAACTATTCAGTGTCCAGCACAAAATACAACTCGAATATACAAGGTCACGAGCTATTATTCCTCGAGCAAACAGGTCCTCAATACACCGACGACCAAACTTTGCAATCAACGTGCCCCAGTGGTTAATGTAAAATCTATGTAGTAAAAATAATTTAACGAGCGCTTACTTTTCGACTCTTGGAATTTTCTCGACGGGGAAGACGACGTTTTCTGCTTCGTTTCGTGAAATGGCGACTGCATCTGAGGAGTTGCGGAGTTACTGTGCTCGGAGGAATTATCGCCAGCGCTGTGATTGGACTCTTGCGTGTACCATCGGTAAAACTTTTTTCGCCCAGGTGATTCATCTCGACAGACAACCGCATCGTCTCGGTCTGGTTTTTGCGAACGGTCGCGATTTCGACTCTTCGATAAGCGTTCCTGAAAAGAGACAGAAAAGCGGAAGGTATTAGAAGGCATTACTCATTATGACTCGAGAATCAATTTGATGACGTTCATCAGCGTTTTTACTTTTCGAACATGCATTTCGCGTTACAAAATACAACTTGCTTTCTGTTGAAGAGGGAAAAATGGGTCGAATTCTTGAACGTAGAATTTTTGTAGATGAAAAAATATTTGCTTGTTCCTATCATCTGTCGTCATCGTTTTTAATGTAAACATGAAAAACTATTTACTTACCCAACAACATGATGTGCGATGGTACGCTAACCTACCAAAAGTTGTCATTATTATTATGAATCAATTTTTTTTTCCCCACCTTAAAAAATAAGAATCAGCCATTTTCACAGAATTCCTCACCTTGACTTCCTCTCTTCAAATGCCTCGAACAGACTTCGAATTCTTTTGTCGCAGTCATGAGAAAAGAACATTTTTGTTGGCTTCGTATTTTCCCGTAGCCCAGTAAAATTGAATTTATTTTTTGGTGACAAACAGAAATCGATTCAAACATAATTAACTCGTATACAAAGAGCATCTTTGCGAAACGTCTTCTGGTCGTAGGCTTTTTCTTTGTCGTTTTCCTTTGTATAGATAAATTTTTCTCGCGTGCACGAAGAATTTTCATCAACTTGAGAGGTAAGGAAAAATCTAGAGAAAGTCTGCACAAAATTAGATATCTTTGCTTTTCTGGTATCTCGTATGATTGTGAAAAATTGAACTGTACTTCTCAGATATATCCGAAATTATCGAAAGCACCACTGAGAGTGTTTCGAGGAAAATATTTGCAATTATAAAATTATTTCTATCATTCTGATGTACACATCGAAAAATAAACGCAAAAAATTAGAATCCATCTTTTTGCTAAGTTGCGCGTGTCGTATAAATTTTTGGGACTGAGAGCTCTGAAAGCTCTTGCAATTTTTCTCGGATCATAGGTAGATTTAGTTTTTTTATATAAAAAAAAAGAACACATAAGAAGTTCTCTTAATATTAATTTATAAGAGTCACTTAGGTCTTTCCTCTCCCCCTCCAACTCCTCCTCCAAAACTTCTAGATCAGCCACCAATTCTCTACCAAGTTCCTCTTGATTCCAAGTATGTACATATTCCTGGATTCTCTACACCAAACTTCTAAAAACCAAATGCTTAAACTCAATAAATGTCGTTGAATATCTAACCCACACTCGCACTGGTTGCAATCGCAAGGTCAATTCTCTAATCCGCTCTCAACTGGACTACGGGTTCTTAATCTAGAGACAGCAGT
This sequence comes from Aspidiotus rigidus, assembly GCA_035079385.1. Taxonomy (NCBI): domain Eukaryota; kingdom Metazoa; phylum Arthropoda; class Insecta; order Hemiptera; family Diaspididae; genus Aspidiotus; species Aspidiotus rigidus. The sequence goes on along the minus strand of JAVHKY010000031.1, from coordinate 4,800,797 downwards.
GGCGTGGATACGATTTTGCATTGCTGGGAATATTTTTTTCTTAGGTAAAGCTAGCACTAAAAAGTAAGGAAAAAGAGTTGATTGGTACAAGAAAACAATAAAATTTGGCGAAGGTGGTAAAAAAAAGAGCAATATGGGAAATATATCCCCCAAATCCGCCCTTATCTATGCGACTGAGAGACAGGCTAACAAATCCCCTCGCCCTATGCACCAGCGCTACGCTCAGCCTATGCGCTAAGGCAGGTATTCCTTCTTCACAATTCCGCTCATGATCGCTTGTCGCCAACTTTTCCTCAATTTCGTACCTTTCTCCCCTCCCCCGCTTCCAAAACTCACTTCTTCTTCCATGAGAATCCCATCTAGACTACTATCCCAAATTTAAGCCTCTCCTCCATATCTACTCATCCACCTCTCCCTGGATATCCCCGACGCCTCACATTTGCCAGGATCTGGCCATCTTACCGACATCACTCAACATAATCAATATTAGACACATCGAAGCCATTATTACACATAATTTTCCTTCCCACAATCTGTGCTTTACACATGTATCCAAATCGGGTCCCAAAACTGGCTGCGCCTTCTCTATCAATTGAGAAGTCTTGCTCTTCCGTATAAAAATCTCGGCCTCCATATATTCTACTCAGCTCTCTCCCATCTATTTGTGCCTCAATTACCTAACCTCCTGTAAACGTCAACATCTTCTCTACCTTCAATTGTCTTCTCTGGATTCCTGGTCATATCGACTTCCTGGAAAACGACATAGTGGATCTAGCAGCCAAGCAAACTCTGCTCTCCTCCTCAATCACTAATCCCTCCCTTCTTTTGACTCGTGACTCAAAGTCTCACCATCGTTCTTTAATCATCTATCATGGTACAACCTACGATCAACCTCACAATGAACTTCATTTAATAAAATAATCTTCGATCCCCCGTTCCCTTCCGATTCGTTCTTCACTCTATGAAGAAATAGTGAAAATTGGGAACACCTGCCTTCCTTCTTTCTCCTTGCCCTCTTCTCTCCATCTTCATGCCAATACTGCCATGCTGAGGAATTATTTATCTCTCATATTTTCTCATGCCCGTACCTCCTAAACCTCTCTCACCCTCCTCTATACCTACTCTAATAACTCACGATCACTCTGAACCCCCTCCGATTTTCACACAATTACTTCTTCTCGAGCTCTTCCTATTTAGTTGAATAGCTCGAAAAAATTTTTTTCGAGGTTGTCAATAAAGAAAGCCCCTCGAGCAGCGAACAAAGTGAGCTGCGATTTTTTCTTTTAGACGCAAAAAATTGGTTAAAATATTGGTTGAGAAAAAACTAACGAAAATTTAGCAATCAAATCAAAACGGTACAAGAATGTATTGTCAAATTTTTGCTAGTCTCAGGACAGGCTAGAAATTTTGCCCAGAATCGTAATTTCGACCACCAAATTTCTCACGACTATCCTGCAATAGCCTCAAGTCCCTATCTATGAACTTATATTGCAACCTCACTACAGCGTAATCTTCGATCCAATCTTGAACTCAATTTATCTAGTCCCTCTACCGATTCACCCTTGGCTGTTTTTTCCTCCCCCAAGGTAATTCACGATCTCACTCGACTTCTTGGAACCTCCATTACAGACTTGAACTTCCGCGCACATTTTAATAAAATTGTAAATTCGTTCCACAACCCAACATCACGCTCCCTTAACAAAATTTCTAATCCTGTTCAAAATTAACCTAAAATTTTCTCTTTCCGTGTACGACTTTGCCAACAACGATGTATTCCTCATGAAAAATTTTACCTAATTATAAAAAAGAAAGTCCAGTGAATGCCTCCAATCTTCATTTTCTTCCATTTATTCGACAAGACTTTCATTTGAAGAGAGATCAAGCCTGAGCTACCTAGACTGACTGTAATATTATAATCTTACTTGTTCTTATAACACGCAAGAAAATCCTGTTGGAAAAAATGATCCATGACTTCTGGTAGGTTATCGTGTATGGCACATCATCGCTACACGTTTCACAATCGTTAAATTCACTCAATTACAGATATTGCCTAATCCATAAGCCGAAGAACGCGAAACAGAAGAGTCATGTTTGCAATATTATCCGATCTTCCAATATGACTCCGCCGCACGTGTTGTCGCAAAAATGTTTATGACGATTATTACGCTCTTTTGCAGCTAAAACTATAAATGGATATAGTTTACGTCAATAGTGTATAGTTTATAGGCAAACGACGGCAGTTATAGAGTGTAATTATGGGAAATGACATTCGCCGCAACATAGTTTAGCTCTTATCCATTTTTTACACTCGCGAGAAGGGTGGCAGGGTACACGTAGCGTGTGGGAGTGCGAGCTGACCGCCAACCGCGAGTCTAGCGCGCGTCGTCCGACATTTATTGAGTACGATGTTTTTTCACATTGTGTATAATAACAATATTCTCTACCGATTCGATGAGAATCACTTTTATAACGCATTCTCGTTTTTACAGTCTGGATATCACATATTACATTAGCAAGGTGGGAGGGTTGTAAAACTCTTCCAAAAAATCGTAAAAAAATTGACTATCAATTTATCATCGGAAACATCATTATAAAAACGCGAAATAAAAATTTTTAAATGATAGATAACCGAGCGTTAAATTTGTTTCGTCGTTCGCTTATGCTTGTAAGTCACAAGGTTACGTCCTGTCAAAAAAAGATGTAAGTTATACGAAAACAATCATGACGAATTCTCACAGTCGACATTACGAGTATGATTTCTATCCTGTGAGGTGAGAGCATGATATTTGATTGATGTTCTCATAGAGCAGATGCTACCTATATAGACGAACGCGAAAGACGTTTTCATTCGAAGGTACATTAAACAGACATATTGAATTTTTTACGAGATTTTCGAGCATTTATAAAGCGTTCTGCCATCGTCATCATCGTCTACCACTCGAGCTTTTCGAAGCGTAGGATTTATCAAGTTTTTATTGCTCCATACTCGACGTTTCGTATCTCGCAGTCAAATTCGAAAACTTGGGACGAAAAATTATTTACCGAGATCTTTAGCGAAGAGTTCAGAACGAACTTTTCTACTCGAGCTGAGAATAAACGACATAAATTGGCATTAAATTCGTACGGTAGGTACCTTATACAGGATCGTATTAGTAAAAATTGTAGGAGATTATAGAGGTTTTGTAACTCTCGTTCACATATTATTACTTCATTTCTGGAAACGAAGGAAAAAATAGCTCCGGTAAATCGTATGAAAAGTAGAGCTGAGGATTAAGTACCTACGTACAAACCTTTTTCTCCGCATTGCAGACTATATAACAGAATATACTTTATTTATAACCCACCTATTCTCTACATCAAATTAGTTTTTTAGGAAAATTAAAAAAGAAAAACAGCAAAGACCTCTGGCTCCTCGGGCTAGTTTGAATTTCGAGCTTCAAACCTCATAAGTTGAAAAAATATTATGTAGAGCGTAAGAAGGAAAAGGCATGAATTTCCAGCTTTAGTTTGCCTCGCTGACGATCAGCCTATGAGTTTTGCGATATTAAGTAAATTTCGATGAACCATTGGACACATAGGTATTATTCAAAGTAACAATTTGATTCAATACGGTATAGAAACGTGTGGACTTCTATAAAATTATCTTCCTCAAACTCGCTCCTGAAAAAAAAAAATTAACCTATAGAACTAAAGATAATCGACCAGCACCAAGAAATTTTACTTTATAAAAGTACAAAAATGAGCTCGAGATTATGATATTAACAGTAAGCTATTTTTGAATTAAGATGTGAGTTGTAGCAGCAGCAAATCATAATATGGTGAGCTACTTAAGATAGTTATTCTTTGTAAGATCTGTAATTTTACGCGCTTTCATGTATTACAGAGAATTGCGTTGATTTGTTCTTCTGATACCTATATTTATTTATTTTTTTTACGACATTCAACTAAATTCTTATCTATGCAAATGTCTGATCGCGGGTCACAGTGCGATAAAATGGAACTATATTTCTTCTCTTACTTTCAAGTCAGTACTTAAGAATATAATGCGTAATGGCACAAGATATCGAGCAAAAAATTGCGCAACCTTCGCCTAAAATTAAAAAATTTAAGATCCTAAAGCGAGAGTTATAAATTTCCATACCTACATTCTACGAAGACAATCTGAGACAGAAATATTAATGTTCTCGTTAAATTTTTCGTTTCTTATTTCACATTAAGAGCGAACGAACGAACTACTGAGATAAATGTGAAAAATCGGTTTTTTGAAAACTAATTTTGAGGTATGGAAAGCTGTTTTTTCCTTTATTCAAACTGTCAGTCTATGCCGGAACAGACCGCAGTCCGCAGGGAGGTGGGCTCTGGAATCTTTTGACTTTCTCGAGGACAAACTATTCGATTTTTTTTTAGGGCGGTTGGATCCGTGCCTGATTCAATTTGTGAATCAAAATAACTATTTTCTTAAATCTTATTCATCCGCCTTTCATTCTTTGGACAACGTCGACATATTTTTTTCTTCCCAGATTAGTATTAGAGAATTTCTCACGATCCCACGCTTGAAAGCTAAGGCACGATAATTTTTTCCTGTAATTTGAGATTCTATGACATAATAAGTTATTTTGATTCACAAATTGGATCAGACGCGGATCCACTCGCCCTCCAAAAAAAAATCGTAAAGTTTGTCCAAGGGTTCCAAAGCCCACCTTCTAAAATGCTTGTCTGAATTCGTGCCTGTGAAAGAACACAACGTTAAGCATTTATGAACTAAAAATGACAATTTCTCGAGAATCTTGTGTGACTACTCATCTTACGAGCCTAATACTTGAAATTTTACAATCACTTTAATCAAGGTTATCATCACTAATTAAATGCAAGGTTGCGTATATTGAATGATACGATCAGCTAAGTACTTGCGTTTCGCGTCTTGAAATCGCTGAGAGAAAAATTTGTTACGAAGAGGGCGAATCAAATTTACCAAAGATCAATTTTTATAAAATTATTTACAAAACCGTTCGAGTCAGTGTAGCAAATCAACTCTCTTCTGTCCACATCCAATCCAGTGGAGTCTCATAAGGGTCAACCCTCAGTGGAACCCTTTTCATGGTGGTAATAAATGACATCTTCAGTAACATGGCTTTCCTCATTAAACCAATTTTATATACCGATGAACTAAGCATCCGTGTGCAAACAAATAATCAACTCTGCGCACACATAATCCTACAAAATTCCATCGTGTCCATCCTAAACTAGGTGTCACACCGCGGTTTCCGAATATCCTCCTCTGACACCGAGTCCTGTATCGTGATTTCCGACTAAAAATTGAGCTAAAACCCATTTCCCCTATCGCAGTTCATGACACAGTGAAAGTCCTCGGCCTCCGCTTCCATTTCAAACACTCCTCGCTACTGCATATTAAAGAAATGAAAGCATACCTACTCCGTCCTTCCATCGGTTGCAACCGTGCATCTCCACTTCCTATCCACCATACCCTAGTACTATCTATCCTACATTATGAATCACCTATATATGGACTCACACCTTCATCACATTTCTCACTTCTAGCCATTTTCGTCATTCGCATTTGCACCAGCGCTTTTCGCACTACCCCTACTTCAAGTCTAGCCTCGAATCAGCGTATCCATGTCTACATTTTTGTCGACTTTACTTCACTGCCGTCTCCTCACCTTTGTCTTACAGCTTCCTCGAACCCGCGTTCATAACATTCTCTGTAATTCCATCCCAAATCGTCCTACTTATCGTCATACTTTCATGCTTTGCTTTCTCACCCTTCGCTTCACAAAAGAATTCACTTCCACTGCCTAGTCTCTGTATGGCCCACATTACCCCCTTCGGCCTTACCTAGACCTAAAATGATGTACAGACTATGTCATTTACCCAAAAAATCTACCAACCCCGAAGTTTACCGCTCCCTCTACTTCGAAATACTTGACTCTTTTCCCAACTTGTTTCACCGGTGGATCAAAGATCAAAAACCAAGTCGGTTTCGCGTTTTCAATTGGCAACAAAATCTTTCTTCATCGACACCGCAACTCCATGGTCGAAATCCAAGACATTTTCCAAAGCTTAGAAACAATACTAACCCTCCCTTTCCCACCGAACCGTACTTTTGTGATCGCGACTGACTCCTTACCCGTCTTAACGGCAATTGACAATGAACCCTCGAACTCTACACACCGACTTCCTCATAACTCATCCACGACAGAACTTCCATCTGGGTCCCCAGCCATACGGGGAACTGGAATAAGGAAAAAGTCGATCTAACCGCCAAAACTGCCTCAAAACTTCCAGGAATCAAATCTCGTTTTCTTCCCACTAAAATTAATCTGACCTACACTATCTATCACAAAATTACGGACGAATGGACCACACTCTGGCAAAATCAAATTTCTTTAAACAAATTAGCCTAATTGAAACCATTACCATCGGCGTGGTCTTCATCACACCAAGAATTCCGCCTTCACGAAATCTACCTTTCACGTCTCCGAATTGGTCACACGCGACTTCCTTCTTTCCAAGCTTTTCCCGCTCTCACGCATACCCTTTTTAGCTTCTCTCCGTTACACCCACCAAATTTCACCATCTATCGAAACAACTCTCGTCGATGACCTCCCATGCAACCAAAACATTATCTCTTATCTAAAAATAGAAAATTACATCCAACGTATCTAAAATCGATTTACTATCAAGCTCGTAACGCTAGTGCAGTCAAGAGCTCGTAAAAATGAAAAAAAAATTAGAAGTTTAAATTCAATTTGCATGGGGGTGAAGTGTTGTAAGGTTTACATACATTTAAAATAGAGAAAACCGATTAAGTTACCTCTTCGTCTAACCTTGAGGGAGCTGAAGAAAGCTTGGGTTTTCTGAACCACGGTCGCGTGGCGAGCTAAGACGTCCTGCTGCGGTAGGGTCATGCCGACTTTAGGGTCCTTCTCCGTTTGAGCCGCCTTCTCCTCTACAGAACTTCTGCATCCGCCACCACGACTCTGTAACTCGCAGGCTGATTTCGAGATATGACATTTGGACAGCTTTCCACGCAATATTTGATGATTGTCTTTCAACGATTTGGAAGAATTGTTGCATCGAAATTTTGAAACTGAGGAAAAAAAAAATCATAATTAAGGATTTTTATTAATTCGACGATGACAAAATACAATGCACGGTGGATTCAGACAAAGATTAGATCGACGTCAATGAGTTAACTTAATTCAAGGCACTGCCATCATTAATTAATTTAAATACGTATAACGCGAGTTATTCATGTAGCGGGGGGGGGGGGCTTAATACGCGGGAATACCTATTTGGTTCTAACTTCATCAATTACCTCAGACGATTGTTCTTTGACGATTTACTGGAACGATTTCACCCTCTCTAGCACATTTGGGACAGACATAAAAGAACACTGGTGGTAAATTTTCAATAAAATAAAATATTTTTCGCATTTTTCGGTCTTCAAAATCGAAAGCTGTCGCTCTTCTTCTACCCCTCTCGATATCGTGGAATGATTCTCGAAAAATCGTCTAAAGCAATAAGTCATTCGTAAATAAATATCAGGGTCAATCAAACTTGAAGCCTTCAAATAGTAATCATGGCCGAGCTATGCATTCGCAACTTGACAAAAGAGGAAAAAAAATGTGTTGTTTGTACGGTATCTGCGAGTACCATTCCTAATTCCCATCGGTACCTTTCAACGTTAATAACAAATGGCGATCAACGTGCCCTCGTTCATTAACAGATTCACTGTCTATTATAATGTCACCATAGTATAACGTTTCTGACGGTCGCTTATGTATTCTCTCGCTTTTTTCCTATCGTCATTTGTTTTCAAAAGTTGGAAAAAAATCCCACTCATGCGGTACTGACAATACAGTTCTCATCTTAATGGAAAAACAACGTTCATTTCTACTTCCAGTTATTTTTTTCTCAAATCTTACTCTCTCGTATCCTTTCATGTAGGGTAACAAACAACAAAGATAGTTTTTCTCATCTGAAATCGAATGAAAATACATTAGTCAAGTACTCGTGAACATTTTTCAGGTCGCGTCGTAGAAGCCTGTTTATAATGTGACAAGGAAAACGAACTAAAGGTATTTTCCTATAACGTCTCCTCACGTTGCGAGTTCGAGTCTTGTGGCACTTGATAATTTGGTGTGAATAATTAACTTATTCCTCGCCGCGCGCGGGATCATGATTTTGCATTGTTTTCTCGACAAAATATGCAAAACGTCGTACGCACCGTATTTGTAGACGAAGTTTTTCGTGCCCATACATTTATTAGGCAGCACTAGCAGCTTTTCGCTGCTGTCATTTGAATTACCTCGAAGCAATTGCACGGAGCCAACAGGCCACGAAGTTTCTGTACTTGCCACATAACCCAGACAAACTTGAAGACCACTTTGGCGAAGAAAAGTTTCCCGAAATAAGAGACTTAAATTTTGCGGGTATATCGAAATTTGACGGTAAACTTTCGCATCGGAATTCGTTTCAGGTAATACCCCGCATTCGTGGCCATTTGAGCAGGCCTTTAAAGTCCAAACTTTCCGCGCCAATTAGACAAAAGGTGTGGCATCGAGTGACGAAAAACTTTTAATTGGAAAATATTTTTCGTATTTAACCGCATCTCCTAACTTTTATATGAATATAAAAGCGCGAGTAGAACGTAGTATTGATTCGTGAAAATAAAAATGAAGAGAAATGTAGCGTCAGCTGCTGAATTATAAAGACTCTAAATGCGTAAATACCGTCACACAAAAATATTGATAAAGTTTGGATACAGCTTCGTGAAAAAACGATAGGGGTGATGTGTACCGAGGACGACTGATGCTGGTTACGAAGTAAGTTATCGTATTCCGTATATTTATGACACCTACATCAAACGCTTTCAAATTGACTTGAATTCTCATTTGCTTCAGAGCAGCTACAGCAGTGTGTATCGATACGAATTCATAAATTGGTTGGAAAGCACGCTCGAGGGTTGATATCCCATATATCATAATATATATCAGCTATGAGGAAAGTATGCCAACTTTCTTTACCTCAAAAATAACTTTTTGTGTACACCTTTTACAGAAAAATTGGTAAAAGGAAGCTTATTTGAGAGAAAAATATTCACGCTTCGTCAACTTTGCCATCGAAAATGAGGCGAGAGTTATATAAAACGATAATTAGCAATTCAAAGTATGTACATACTAATTGTATGATGAGTGAAATACTGAAATGGTATTTATGCAAATGAAAGTGCATACATTAATTACGTAAGGTAATTTTGGCAATTTTTCGACTCCTTCCCTTTTGATGGGGTTTGGTTTGACATCCCTTTTCCTTTTTATGTCGCGTGAGATTTTTCCAACTTCGTATTCTGAGTGTAAATAATTAGTACGTCAAAATAAGCTTTATTTCGGTAGATATATTATGGCGAAAAAAAAAGCTACAAGCTAACTTTGTTCGCTACTTGTGAGTTTTCTTTCATTGACTACTTTAATTGAGGCGAGCAGAGAACCTATTTTATGGGGGGGATCTACGGATTTTAATTCAGCATTTGTGAAGCGATCTGAGAAACCCCGCCACTTGTCGGAAAATTGATTCTTCCAATTAAGATAAATTTCGTCCACACTTTTCTTGGCATGTTGCAGAAAGAAAAGGTCTCAATCGGATGAGATATAACTATATAAGGCTTCAAAGACAGGAAAAGAGAAAAACGTATTTTAAGAAAAATATTGATAAAGTTATTACACTTCAATTTTTTTTAATTTTGGGAATGGTGATTCTAGAAGTGATTTTTCATATTGAAGATGATGGAAACGGCAAAAAAATTTTTAAGCCATAATAATGACAACTGTTTCCTTTTTTTTCGTTTTTTTGCTCTACTGTAAAATTCGGTTTTCCGACAAGTGGCGGGGTTTCTCAGATCGCGTCACAATTATTCGAATATTTTAATACAAAAAGTGAGCAGCATTTTGTTATTTCATGAATGGAGCATCTGTTCAACTCTGTTACTCGCCATTCTAATAGTAAGTTCTCTAATAGTACATCAATATCCTCCTGAGACACACAACTCGAGATTGAAATTCCTCTAGTCCCTCTTTCATACAGTATAGCTTCGAATTCAAGTTCTACGCTCCTATGATATAATATAGATATCGAAGTCGAAATTATCGTAAGTCCCTAAAATACGTCGCGTCGACCCGAATCTCTACAGTAGATCAAAACCAAGTGTACCTCTATGATCGAAATTTTTGAAGTCTCTAAAGTAGGTGAGAAATCTTACATTTTTTTTGGACCACTGGGACCATATTTTGCAGGTTTTTCGAATTAGCAATGATACAGTATTTATGAAATGGATTTATTCATTTTTGGCAGGATATCATGATCGTCTTATCCAAGTCCGTTTGGCTCTCGGCGGCTTTGAATATCAACAATGCCAGATAGTCTTTCCTGAAGTTCACGGCCACAAAACCGTCAAAAGATCAGAATATGTGAGTTAGTTTCTGAACATGTCCCATCTTTTTAGTCATCATAGTTGAAGAAGAAAAATCACCAAGTTGAGTTTATTTTCGGTCATTCCCGACAAACAACCTCAACTTAAAATGGACGTCGATTTGGCGTCGTTCGGGGTCAAATTCAGGCAAATCCACTGAGAATAGATGTCGATTTCGAGTCAATCTAGTACCCCCCCCCCCCCCAAGGTCTACCGCAAATCGATGGGATGTCGACTCCCGGTCGATAATAAATTGGAAAAAATCAACTCAAAATCGACGTCAATTTTCAGTTGACAATAAATAGACTTTCGGTCGATTTGTGGTCGACATTAGGGCGGAATTGAATCGACTTACAATCAACGTCGCTTTTGATTCAATCTACGTTATCAACTACAAATTTATATCAAATCGACGGTTGACACGCTTCACCAGGTTAGTTTCACTTTTATGGGATGTTCAGAGGATATCAAGATAATTGGTTGTGCCTGATGAAAGTTGCATCCACCATGGATCCAGAGTGTCGACCGATATTTGACGCTGAATCGACCGATTATTTACTTTTTTCGAAGTCTTGTCGCTATTTTGTCGATATCGACCTCATGTCAACGTCGACGTGAGGTCGATATGAGCTCGACGAATGTCAACTCTAAATCGACCTTGAACTGATGTTAATCTGAAGTCGATTATAGACCTGAAATCGACTATTCTGTTGCGTCGATGGAATATAATCTGGTCGACTTTGAATCGACCTCAGATCGAAGCGTAATTGTCATAAACGATCTAATAAACTGTGTCCCTTTCAACCTCTCCAACGTACTTTCTGCACATGATTCCAGTGTCTCCCTCGCTTCTACAAATCCCAAACGAGCCGCATGTTTACTCCAATTAATCCACGATAACGTCTTTTCAATGTCGACGGCCTTGGATCGTGGATTTCATTTTTCTAGTGAAAAAAATTTCTACTTATCATTCACGTCTTTCCTCTCCCCCCAACTTTTCATCTAGAACTTCCAAATTAGCCCACAATCCTGCACCACATTCTTTAATAGCCTTACCTTCAATTCTTAATACCCCACATTAAGCTTTAAAAGGACAAATGCCTGAACTCACTGAATGTCTTTGAATATATTTATATCACACTCACACTACTGATTGCAGTCGCAAGCTTCTCCTTTAGCTATACAATTCTGTAATCCACTCTCAACTAGATTACGGGTTCTTAATCTATACATAGGCTAACAAATCCTCTCTAAAATCACTGGCAATCCAATCTTCTGCCCTGAGCACCAGCCCTAGACTCAGCCTATGCGCCGAGGCCGGTATTTCTCCTCTTCCGTCCCGCTCATTGTCACTTACTGCCAATTTTCTTACTTCTGCGGCCCAGTTTCTTCGAACTTCATATCTTTCTTCCTTTCCTCCGCTCTTAAAACTCACTACTTCTTCCACTGGAATCTCATCTAGCCTATCATCTAAAATTTAGGCCTCTTCTTTCGATTTACTCATCTGGCCCTCCCTGGACAACCCTGACGCTTCACATTTGCCTCGACCTGGCTAACTCACCGAAATCGCTCGATAAAATCTACATTACACAGATCAAAGCCATTATATTGCTAATGATTTTCCCTGTGATTTACAAATGGATCCAAATAGGGTTCCAAAACTGGGTACGCCTACTCTATCGATGGAGAAGTCTCACTCTTTTGTATAAAAACTTGACCTCTATGAATTCTGCTAAACTGTGTGCCATCTACTCCTGCGTAAATCATCTTCCTTCTCCCCCTTTCTCGTATATCCTCCCTCTTTTTCACCTCTCTTTCTCTTCTCCGAGCCATGCAAGACCCCACTCTCATCTTCCTGCACACCTTAATAACCTACAGAACGAACACAATCCTCCCTATGGCGTGGAAATAAGAATACACATAATTGAATTTTATTTTCAATCATCTTCTTTATTATCAATTGTACTTAATAAGCTATCTTCAATTGCCATGCTCTTGATTCCTGGTCATAAAAGCCTTCTGGAATACGACTCAGGGGACCTATATAGCAGCCAAACAATATCTGCGTCCCTCCACAATCATTGATCCCTCTCATTCTCCGGCCTATTACTTAAAATCTTATCATCGTTCCCTCTTCATCTCATCTTGGTATAGCCTTTGGTCCTCCAAACCTCACAATCAACTTCGTTCGGTTAAAAAGTCTCCGATCGCTTGGTCCTCTTCAACTCGCTCCTGACGTCATGAACGACTAAGAATCGGGCATATTCATCTAACCCACTCCTCTTCTCCGCTTCACCCTCACGGAACACACAGAAACAAAAGAGAGGACGTTTCCGACGACACAGTCATTGACAAACGTACGAATTTATTGAAATTAATGTAAATATCTGTTTACGTAAAATAAAGGCTTTTCTTTTTAAAAGTTCAACATTCACGGATGATAGATCTTGAAAATGCGATGTACAAAAACTGAATACGTGGTTTTTTTCTCGTCGAACGTAATTTTCGCATTTCATTCAAAAATGTATTCATGCAGGTAATGCGACACCACAATTTTATAAAAATGCTGAATTAGAGAAAATTTCCGTTTTTGCAGAAACCGTTTTCTGGCTTGATACGATAGAATACGTAGCTAACTGATGCGCCTATTACACTCGACTGGAGAACAAAAGAATGGGGTAGATCTAAATAGGTCAATTATTATTATACGAGCGCATTAAAACCTGTGTACGACGCTGAATTACAATACTCCACGTGAAAATTAAAGTCGCATACCGTATTCGTTTGTGCAACCGTTCTTAAAATGAAAATAAATCCGGCAAAAGAAGAACGATGTAGATATTATAGTATAGTCTGAGATGAAAAACGGCTGAAGCGCTCGATATCGCATGAAGCTCGATGGATCGGTACAATTTTACGAGCTCACGTAACAATTTCATTATACTGAATTTAAGGCGATAAAATACTGATATTCTCGTTGTAAAAAGCTGATGGTGAGCACCTATCGCGAATTACTCGATCGCGCTTTATAACTTTTATTCCATACTTCGTGCATACTCAAAAAAGGTGAATAACTGAAAATATATAAAAGCCAATTTCAAAGTCCATTCAATAAGCAGAGCGTCGATAACTTTACGATCTCGCTAGCTTTTTGAAGGAAAAAAAAAAAAACTATATTATGTAGAAACCTTCGGTTTTATTCGCCGGTATATCGTCGATTGATTTCTCGATAAATTGAGAGCTTGATAAAGCAGGCTATCTTTGCAAAGTCAGGAACCATATCCAGAATAGCGAGGATGCAACCGTAAAGACAAAAACTCCTCCGAATGTACAAAAGCCTCATCCGTAGACTCTGGTCTTCTGCAGTCTAGACCCAATCCGGTTGATCTACTCTTTAATTGCTGAGCACTGTCCAATCATCACCCCCTCGGAGCATTTTGTACTAGTCCTCAAATCTGCCCCTCTGTTGGAGCAGCAAAATCTGCTCTTCACCTCCATCCACTAACGTTGACTGCCAACTTCTTGGCGACCTCAGCCCAATTTCCGGATCTACCTACCCAAATCGCTTCACTCTTTTCCTATAGAACCTTACCTCTTTTTCTTGAGAATCACATTACCCCATACCTCCCGAAACTCAATCCGCTCCTTTCCGTCAAATTATTCATTCCTTTGTGGCTATTCATTCTTCTTACTATCAGTCTTACCTCAGAAGATCAGCTTCTTCACTACAGATCCAAGCGCTATTCACATCTGTCTCTCACCACTTATCCGGCGCCCTCCCAGACTCAACTACATCTTACTAAATTAAACGAATCCGTTCCTTAAGGTTACGGCTATCCATCATAAACGAAAAAACGAATACTCTACAGGGAGAGTAAACAAATGCAAGGTAGTGTTTAATAGTGACGAAACAGCCCTCCTTGAGAAAGGTTTGAGATTCAGTCTGCCTCCCCTTAAGAATGATGAAACCTTGGCGAATGTTGTTGCGGATCTTGCGGTTAAGATTGGTCCTGGTTATAATACCCAGAAAGTCTGTGCTGATTTGGTCCGTAATAACCCCCTCCCTCGCATGAGTAATAAATTGGGAGGAGTCATTCAGGGTTTAAAGAGGAAGATGAAAGAGGGAGATCTAATCGTCACTAAGGCTGACAAGGGCAACGCTGTTGTAGTGATGGAGAGGTCGGCCTATTCTTCCAAGGTCCATGAAGTCCTACAGCAGTGTGGTGCTAAAGAGAGTGGGGATTTCAGCTTTCCTAAGCACGTTAGAGAAGTTAGGAGTGTCATCAACAGGAGTAAGGCTATTATCAAAACTCCTGCTTTGAAAAAAGCCGTCCTGGTTCCTAACCCCACACCCCCCCTCCTCTACGGGTTGCCCAAAGTGCATAAGAAGAATACCCCGATGCGACCCGTTGTTTCTTTTGTCTCCTCTCCTACCTACCTCCTTGCCAAATTCCTTGACCGTTGGTTCAAAAATCGCATTGATTTTGAATCTCCTCATTCGGTCTTGAATTCGGCCTCTTTAACTGATGTCCTCAAGGATGTAAGCCTTCCCCCAGGAACGACCATCTGCTCGTTTGATGTTGTTGGTTTGTTTCCGAATATTCCTAAGGCTGCTACTATCCAGCGGATGGGTGAGCTACTCATCAGTGCCAACATTCCTCACAATGAGTTTCAGGAATTTTTTGATCTCCTGAATACTTGCTGGTCCCCTAACTTCTGTAAATTTGAAGGGAAATTTTTCGAGTTCCCTGAGGAAGTAGGGATCCCTATTGGATCACCTCTAGGCTCTCTTATCTCCGAAATTTTCATGTCTAAGTTTGAACTTGACCTCTTTTCCTCGAACCAGGTGTTACTTAATCATATTCACTACTGGCACAGGTACGTTGATGACGTTCTATGTACCTGGACTGGTCACCCAGATCTCCTTGGTGAGTTTCTGAGGTATCTCAATTCCTGGTACCCTTCCATCAAATTTACGTTGGAAATAGGGGTATTTTCCATTAACTTTTTGGATTTATCGATCTCTATTGTAGACGGTATCCACAAGTTTGGAATTTACAGGAAAGATACTACGACCGATGTTTTAGTCCACGGTGGTTCGTTCGGTCCTGTTGCTCATAAGATGGCTGCTTTTCATAGCCTAGTTCACAGACTGACTCGTATTCCGTTGAGTCAATCTGCTTATAAGAAAGAATTAGTTACTATAAAACACCTGGCTAGAGTGAATGGAGTCAATGTCGACGTCGACGTGATGGTTCGGAGGAAAGTTACGAGGAGCCTTCTTGATTCCACCACCTCCCTCCCCTGAGACACGATCCGTGATCGCCGTTTGCGTTGGATCAGTCTCCCTTTCCTGGGGAACTTCTCCCAGCAATTGGGTCGGGCCCTTCGCCCGTTTGGTTTCAGACCCGCGTTTTACAACCATACCACAGTTAAGAGGTTGTTTGTGAGACTGAAGGATCCCATACCGGTTGATGAGAGGAGTGGTGTTTATAAGATGGAATGTGAGGATTGTGGAGGCTTTTATATTGGTGAGACCAGCCGCCAGATGAAAGTTAGAGTAGCTGAGCACCTGAAGTCTTGGAAGAAGAGACGCTTAGGGGAGTCAGCTTTCGCTGATCATTTGATTAACAGTGGCCACAGTTTCCGCGAGGGATCCGAAAAGCTCCTCCATAAGGAGAATTCCTACCGTAAGCGTATCGCCCTCGAGAATATAGAGATAATGCGTCACCTCAACACTGACGGTATCACTATACTCAACTCGTACATTCCGGAAGATGGCTTGATCGAACAGGTTTATGATTCACACCGTGATTTCTCGTTCGGACGATCTTAGTACCTCTTCCTTCTCATTCGTTCGTCAGTTGCTTTCATTTCAGGTCTGAAGATGGTTGTTTAACCGAAAGCGCTCCCTTCGTTTTTATTTTCTGCGGTTTGCATTTGTTTACTCTCCCTGTAGAGTATTCGTTTTTTCGTTTATAATACATCTTACTATCTGATTCAATTTCCTCCTCCTTATCATTAACTCAAGACGACCACATCATTCACCATACCTTTTTATCTGTATGTATGCGATCTTGACTGAACTTTATTTGTATCTCGAGTCACATCGGCCATCCCCAACATGGAAAATTTATCGCATAGCCAATAAGTCCACTGTTTTATCCAAAATCATGGACCCCACTCCTTGAGAAGCATACGACCTTGAGAACTATCATCGTTCCTTGATTCTAGATTATTCTTGGCATTACCTATGGAATTATCAACTGCACAACAAACTTAAGACCCACCACTCGGTCCTTCTCAAACAGAAAATCTCGCCATGAGGACGTCATTCTCTTCCACCTCAGAACTGGCCATACTCGACTCATCCAACAAACTTAAGACCCACCACTCGGTCCTTCTCAAACAGAAAATCTCGCTATGAGGACGTCATTCTCTTCCACCTCAGAACTGGCCATACTCGACTCATCCACTCTCTTCTTCTCCTTGGTCGTCGTACCTATAACTACTGCCGCTTGCAGACAATTTGACAATCTGTCGTGTTTTCTCATGTCCTGCCCTCCAATACTAGCGTACTCTCACTTATATCCTTCCTTAACAACTCTGAAACAGTATTCAACTCCCATAACTACCTCTGTTCCAACTATACTTCTTCTTCCACGCTCATGTGTTGTAATTCCGCTGTATATTTTGTAATATTTCGAGCTGACTTTTATGAGCAGTCGCATAGCACGCTAAAAAAAGGAAAGTTTTGAATTGGTGTAAAAAAATAAGAGTTTCATTTCTGCTACATTTCTCTGATTCAATTGATAATATCATCTGAATGAAGCTTTCCAAGCCTTGAATCTTGTGTACCTATACAAAAAAGGAGATTTTCTTTATAGCAAAGCTCAAGGCTTTACAACTGAATCTCCGTTCTTTCCTTTTTAGTATTTTTCTAAATATATTATTTTTTCTTACTGGCTCCCTTTTTTCTCGTTCAGCTCCTCCGCTCAAGCTTTCGAATAAAGAGATATCAATGCCTTCAGCATAAACTCGCTAATGTTTGCTCGATTCGCTTTTAATGAAGGACCACTACGAACATGACGAGATTTTTGAGTGGCTTCATCGACTTTTCTAACGGATAACTATTCAAGTGCGGTTCGTTAAAAAAGTACTCTCTTTGCATTTTATATAGAAATTATGCATGAGGTAAACACTTTCTCCTGTTCGCGCAAACGAATGACGGATTTAGAAGATAAATATTTTCTTCTTATATAAATTTGACCTGATTTGAATGATTTTACATCAACTTCTACCGTATAATTTCTCGGTGAAAAGCTCTCTCTGAATGTAAAAGGTGTGTGCATAACGCCTTCAGAATTTTCAATAATGATGTGAAATAGACAGTCAGGCTGAAATTGAAATGAGCCATTAACGTTCAATTTTCCAACACCCACACAAGTCCATTTTCGTCGGACACAATTTTTAGAAACGACTCGAAATATAAGGCTTACGATGCGTGTTTCATCCGACATTTACATGTTTTCGCAAACGACCCATACGACATAAAAATGACAATCGTATTCGCAAGACCTTTAACTACAGAAAAAGTTTAACGTAACGTAGTTTCAAAGCACTGTATGGGCTAAGGTACATTCCTGAACGAAACGTAAGACGAAAACCGTTGCAATTCAGTCCACTATTCGATTACCGTACACGAAAATTCACTGGCACTTTATATTGCTGTTATTCATTTTTCAAACGATAGGGCGAATACTCTTAAAGAGAAGTTTCTTCAATATATTTTTCTCACTTGGAGAAATGTGGTGAAAATTTCCCAATAGAAATATATTTTCACGATAATTTTACTCCAGGACAAATATTTCCTTCGGACTATTGTGTAAAAGTGTGCTAAGATTATTTTTCATATGGCCGACGAACAAGCCGCGCCGACTTTTTCAATTACTCTCGACAAATTCTCCTTCATAGTCTTTGAAACAAAATTTTCCTTATTCGCAGCTTGAGCTTCGCGGTTGACCTTGTATTCGGCGTAGGCCTAAATTCAATTTTGTATTGAATATAACATTTTTGAAAGAATATTTATATGATTTACGAAACTTCTTTCAAGTAACCAAGCACAACGTCTACGTCGACACTCTCTTCGTATTCTATAATTTATCGTTTTCAATTTTCCATACGAAATTTTCTCGTCCAAAACTTGATTTACGAAAACACTCGTTTTTAATTAGAGCTTAAAAACTGTCCAGCGCGCCTAATCCATCGAGGTTGCTATTTGTATCAATTTTAATCTTGACACATCTTACCGTTGAGACGAATCCGTTTTCCCATTGAACTTTCTGTAAAAGGTTGTTAAAAATCTTTTGAGCCTAATGCAATTTACTCCTTCTTATCTTACCTAACTCGCGGTCAAGCGTGCCCTAAGCCTTAGACTGCCTGTTCCTTCACGCATTCTTATGATTTAACCAGGTCTCCTCAGGGCCTTGCTTGCGGTTGTCATTCGTGTAGAACTTTCTAGTCGCTTCCCCTTGACTGTCCACGTAATATCGAGTCCTCTTCAGCGACTCAATAGCAGTCTGGTGGCTACAGGCCTCAGCTGTATCACTGTCCACTTACTAAGGCACTCCCCGGCCTCAGATTTGTGCGACAGACCCCCGACCTATCCGGTGCTATCACCATGGAAGTCCCACGACACGGACCTTGCCCTCAGGAGACTCCTCAAATGATGAAGCTCGTCCCTAACCTGAAGTCCATTACAGGAGGTTTGACTTCTCTACGATATTAATATTTAAATCATCCCTAATTGAAAGCAGACAAAAGTAAATTACAAATATACTGAGTGTACCACTCACCATAATAGCTTAATACGTATAAATACGACTACCAGACTATCATTACAGCAATCTATGCACACACTCGGAAGCCACGGATATGAGCTAGTGCTTCGCTCGTGAACACGTCTCGAATGATTAAATCCTAATAAAAAATATACCCGACACACCCAACTAGTTTGGAATTATAAAAAAACAGCGCACCGATCTCACCGAACAGAACCTGGACATAAGAGAAATACAATAATAATGAAACTTCGACAACCGACTTCACCGAACTGAGCAGTTTCACATCTACCCTCGTCATCCCTAACACCGGTTGCTCACGCAAGCCTTTCTCCGCATTTCAACGTCGGTGTTCTCTACATGCGTTTAAACTCGTCAGCTATAGAATGACACACGCCATACCAATTTTAATGGTACTTAGAGGTCGGGAGTGCAGCCGACTCGCATATACCTAGACTCATATGTTTTTCAATATCTTAATCCTTCCTTCCTTTTTCTCAACGATAACTGAGACTAAAGAAGTGTATCAACAGGGCTTGTCACTCACGAGTGCCATTTCGTGTATTTTTGGCTCTCGTTGTTTACTGCACTATACGACAGGACGACGGACACCAAAATATAGGATGTTCACACTATAAATCTAACTTTGACAGCACTAGTATGATTTTGAAAAGGATTCTGATCTGTTTATGTTCTACCGGGGTAAGTCTCAATTTCGATTTCAAAATCCTTCTGTACTTTGTCATGGAGAAAATTACTACAAGAAAACGCGGACGTATCAAGAAGTAATCAAAATTACTTGCAGTACCACTATTCAAAACTACCAGCTTTTATAGAAAATAAAAATTGATCCACCTTTGTTAAACTTATATTGTCATCATTCCACCTTGCACCCTCTCTTTGAGAAATTTCTTCGTTTCAAATACCAATCCACGACAGGAAAAATGGCTAACGCTATCACAAAAGAGCTGATATTGAGCTTTAGTAAAAGTACAGATCAACTTAGTTACAGGTGAAGCCAAAGCTTCAACGCAAAATATTTTCAAAACGATAAAACCTATAATGTGAATTTCATTGGCTGAGGGAGGGGGGGGGGGGTCAGAGGAAACGTTCTGGAAAAACTAAATAAATAAGGATCATCTTTCATGTATTCAGAGCTAAAAGAAAAAAAAATGGAGAGTCCAGTGTGTTAGGCTGACTAACCCATAGATACGTCACCATTCTTAGCCTAGTGTGAGTCTAGTGTACTGTATGTTAAGCTGAATGGCTCCAGGGCCTAATCACGGTGTCAAACCCGCGGCTTCTGCGGCAATCGGCGAGAGATGGCTGACTTAGAGGCGATGTATTTGCGGGTTCCGCAGCGAGCAGCGAGGAAGGGACCCAAAGGCACCGGGTTGGAGTGAGTAGAGTAGTAAGCCCGCGGATCGACGAGCAACGGGAAAAAGATGAATATAGCCGGTGAAAATAGCGCGAAGACTATGAAAAGTCGAAGAAGTTGTCCAAGCTGAAAGGAAGATTGCAGCCGCGGTTTCCGCGGAGTATAGCCGGAAACAAGAGGGCAAGGAGAAGCTGGAAAGGAGGATATGAGAAGACGAGATATATACGGGAAAGCAAAGTAACCGAGGATACACCAGGAAAAAGTTGTTATTAGAGATTTTGGTGTTCTCAATAAATTTATACCCGAAGGTGGTCTTGTAGAAAACTTCATTCGTCATCCTTGACTCTATGAGTCATTCCTCTTGTCATTTCTTGTTCCTAATGAGCGTCGCGCCGTTCCTCATTTGTAATTTAATACAATTTTATTTTTCGCCCGATGATGGCTCTAGGGAGAAGAGAGGCGGGGGTAAATGTAGTACCGGGATGAGGCTCTGACCTATTTTATGGACGTGGAAAAATTTACACCCTCAAGCTATTACATACGTACGAGTATAATGAAATCTATCGAACTTTTCTCAATAAAATTTTGGTAATTTAATCTGTCAGAAAACGGAGCATTCCTCGACCGAAACGTCTTTTTTTCCAAATATCAATGATGACAACAAATCTCATGTATCAAAACTCTTCCTTCACCACAATCTACCCATCAAATCACCCTAAAATTGCCCGTTCCTGGACTAGACTAATATTGTTTGTTTCGAGCGAAGATTTCGCCATCTTGACATTCATGTTTCGTTCTCTAATATCAAGACACAAAAACGAGTCTCGATATGAATATTACAGTTTTTGAAAACTGAAAAATCACCATTTTCCATCTTTCCATTCTTCTATCTGGCGATTCAAAGGTCGATCATGTCCAAACTGTGCGAAGATAATTGTCGTAGTCAGGAGGAAGAAGGTGGAGGGAGAGGGGGGAGGGAGAGGGGGGGAGTTTTGCATCAAACAAAAATTTGGAGGGAGGTATAATCGAAGATAACCGAACCTGAAAACTATCTGGGGAGAGGGAACGGAGAAATTGTCATGACAATCGACTGTCGAGTATTGCAAAAAATTTCTCTTGAAATTTCATGCCTCCGAACTCTTATCTCTGACTGAGAGGAGGACTGCTCATTCCCTGGTTGAAAGGAATGAAGGGGATAGAATTTAAACACTAAAAGAATACAGTCATCATGTTTTCTAGGGTTTTTCCTTCTACCAAAAGACTTCAGCTGAATGACTGGTGGTAGTTCTATAATTCTCTTTTCAAACCGGTTCAATTTCATCGACATTTAGTTAAATGAGGAGTTATAAAAGAACAAATGTCGTTTTCTTCGTAGTCTCGCATTGTCGCAGAAATTGGCTAGCTGTCAGTCACCCTCTGCCGCGTCCCTAAACATCGACGACTCACAGATAAGTTGTCAACCAAAATATGATCCTGGGAAAAGCTGATACAATCAATCAGAAATAACGCCCTTCTACGTAATGTATAAAATGTTTATCTTTAGAGTAAATAGTTACCGAATTTACTGCAGAACTCTGTTCTATCACCGTGTAGATAAGGTCTAATTAAAACTGAACGCAATTCCTCGAGATACTTTCAAAATAACTCGCGAGTAGAAAACTTAATTCATAAGTCCCGCACGCCGGTGACGGAGCTTCGGAAGCTTCACTAGCGCTGTTACACTGATTTGATATACTTAAAAGCGCGTATAGATGCACGATTAAACGGCTAATTAAGCGCACCGTGTATCACAGTCACTGGTAACACGCATCGGTACAAGCTGTCGTCTAGACTATTACTGTAAATATTTTAGTACTTCCACCACTTTGTAAAACGACAAACAGCAATGAAACACAACTCAAAGCTCAGGTAGGTAGTCAGGTGTTCGCGTGTCGCCATCGAGGCAATGAGCAATAACCGAGGCACTATCTCAAAACAATGATTGCGCACATACACACCACTGCCGGTAATACAATCGTAATCTCGCATCTCGTAAGAGAAAAAAAAATCACGAACGGGTTGTTGGTAAGCCATTCCTCGAAACAGTATCCGTACTAGCCGGATGATTCAGCTGTCTTACGTAATCGAAAACGCACATGTAGTAGTTTGTCTCTTAAACATTATACAAATTTGCTGAATAACCATAATAGTTCCTATTTCGTGCTCGACTGGAAAATCTAAAGTGTGTATGCGTGCTTCGAGAACTTTTTCCACCTTAAGATTAATTTGCGAGGCCGTCGATAGCTGGTTTTGCGTATAACAAATCAGCGGGATAGATGACTATTATTGTCACACGCCGCTTTATGGGCACCAGCAATGACCCTATGACTAACGTAGGAACCGAATTTACTTTGTAAAACAACCCGACTGGAATTACCTTATGACCGCGTATATCAAGCACCGAGCAGTACGTGATCTGTATTGCTATTGACACAAACGCCGACATCGTTAACTGTATACATCATTTCTTACATTGATTGTGAGTGACTACAATGAGCTAACATTCATTTGTTTAACATATTGCGAACGATTTGTAATACGCGCTTGGTAGGCTTTGGTATAACGTTGAATAACCCACACTTCGCATTATATCCTGAGGGTAAATGACTTCGAGTATACAAATTATACCTCGTAGACGTGATCCATGACTGTAAACTGCATGCGGACTTTAATAAATTATGTAAAAGCTCGCCAAAATTCAGCAATACGCTGACTCTGCGTAGTGGAATTGCGGAGCGAAAAATTTACATTACACGCATCGTGGAGTATGCGGGTTTTGAAAGGAGTTCATTTTTAACGAGAACTTTTCTAGTAATACACGATCGACGAAACGATAAAATTATCAAGAGATGGAATTGAGGAACTTTCTTCACCTTTTTACATCGTGGATCGGTAAAAGTATTCATAATCGGTGAATACGGGGACGTTGACTCGTCCTCTGCAATTATTCTTTTCATTCGAGAAAAAAATGAAGCAGTCTTTCAACTTGCCGACTCAGAGCTAACAAACTTGCAAGTTTCAACTTGAGTTTGACATAAATTACATCAATTAAGATAACGAATTGATACCATCGTCGTCGGTCTGCTTTCACGTGAATTCATTCTGTCACTCATTCTAAGTCTAAGAACTTCTTCCTCACGGTCATACACATAATTATATAGATTCAAAGAAGGCAGACTTAAGACCAAAGAGAAAACAATTGGGTACCAGACGGGAGAAGAAACTACATAAAACGCGTTAATCGGGCCGAGAAAGGTACCTACCTCTTTTAAAGAGAAATTCTTCAATTTAGATACAGAAATTATATTATGTTAGCCTGTATAAATATTGTTCGTCAAAGTTGACATTTTTAAATGAGCTCTTATCATTTACCGTCATTTTCAAATTTCCCAACCTAGGTAGGGCAAAGATTAATTTTCCATTTCTCTTTTGGAGTCAGACTTAATTCGACGGTCGGTATTTTTTTAGGTCCTCCTCTCATATATGGTTCAAAAATCAAAACTTTCCAAGTCCTTCTCCTAAACTTTATAGCTGGATAAGAAAGAAGAGAAAAAACACACAAATACTCAACCGCAATATTTTTTATTACACATTAAAGCGCAGTGACCATCATCAGTGAACGATAAAATACAAGCGACAGAAAATTGATGGAAAATAAGTAAGAAACCTACATACGGACAATCAGGAATAAACACGAGACACCGTTGAGACGCTGATAGACAATAGACACGTTGATGAATCATCAATCGACCCTTTCCAACAACAACGGTTTCTTCTTTTTCGTCAGCCTCGCCGTCGTTGTCAATACTCGGAGGGGGGAGGAGGAGGTGATCTTATGTGATTTACGGTACCACGGCTTCTTCTTAACGTTCCACCCACTTCTTGTACGACTGAGTAGGAAGCAGTCCAAAATAAGAAAGGTTGAGCCCATACCCAGGGACAACTTTATTGAGGACGTAATCTCCGTTCTTCAAATCGTGGCCGAAGTCCTCAATTGCTCTCCGACGACGGAATTTTGGTTAATACCGAATCGGGTGGCAATTATTGAGGTCAAATGGATGACTAGCCTCAATTACGTAAGTGCTCCGCGAACGTAGACTTTCTCGTTGTTAGGTTGGTGTCAAACGCCTTCTTATGCTCATCGAAACTATAGAGCGCCGAGCAGTCGGGGCAAGATAATTTATAAACTCCACAATTACCTAAAGAAGGGTTGAGACCTTTGGGCGAACCTAAATGAGCACCTAAACAGCGGTTTTATAATAGCCGGGGTTCAAGACAATGAGACTTGAGAATCTCGGCGAAATCTTTCGAAAATTTTCCCAGGTAGGGAAGACGGATCCACTTGAACTTTTTTTTTTGGGGGGGGGGGGGGGCGGATTGCCTCGACAAAGACATCAACTGGCTGAGGCTTTTAGCAACAAGCTTCTTCCTGATCATACGGTCGAGATCGAGGGTGATGCCTTTTCGCCGCGCCAAAGTCTTCATCAGGCACAATTCAGTGCAGAACGAGTTGCGATTGAAGGGGAGGGATACGAGGCGGTGAATCATAGAAATATAAGTGATTCTTTACGTCTCGGGTGACAGTAGAAGCTGGAATCGATGTAGAGGTCAGGGGATGTGGGCTTTCGGCAAGCGCTATACTCGGGTCCGTCGGGAGGTAGTGAGTGAGTGAGTGAGATGTCGCGATCAAGAAAATTAGTAGTTGACTCTCCTATTTCCAAAGTGAACTGGATGCTAGGGTAAGGGGCATTTAGGGACGGGAGGAACTCGTGCAAGGCGTCCTCAGGGCCTTCCCAGAGGCACAATATGTCATCGACGTATCGATAACAATAGACATACCTCCTGAGGGGAAGTCCAACATCGAGGACCTATCCCTCCAAAAGATCTTCCATCCATAGATTCTAGTTTGCATGGTGGCACTGTGTTGCTCTCTTGTTCAAAATGTTCCTTCAGACAAGAGGTGCGTGAAATCACCGTTTAACAATCTTTGCTCCCACAATTCAAGTTCCTTTGAAAAAGAAGAAATGTCAAAAACCATGGAGCTGAGATTTTTATTCCTCCACTGCAGTAAAAGATTGAGAAAATTCAATTTTTCTGTGATATCGACAAGAAAAGCAAAATCCTGAAGCCATTCTGAATATCCGAGCTAAGGAAAATCACTCGTAGTCTCACCGTCTTTAATGTGCAGTTGTTTGCCTCATATTTTTAAGACTTCTCTGAAAGTTTGGCGGTCGACCAAAAATGCCTCCCGTTTGGAAAACACTGTCTTAGACTAATAACGAGCCTGTAATTTTTCCTTTACAGACTCACACACTTGAGGACGGTCTCCTTCTCATTGTAAACTAAATTTTCCATCATACAAACAACTCGTAACAAATGTTTCCAAGATCTGTTCGAGCAGTTCATTGTTGACAAATAAATTTTTATTGTATTTACCTACTCTAAATTTACAAATTTGTTATTTTCGACACCCACAAAAATATCACGTCAGCAAGCATTCCTCATTTCAGTTTGGTATGACATTTCAATTCATTCCTATAATATTTTTTCACTTATATTGAAAGTGATCTAGAGTGAGTCCAACTTTGATTACAGAAATGTACCTATATTTAGGTTTGACAATACTATCGTTTGTTACGCCTGCTCTACAGAATCCTGAATCATCATTCAAAGATAGATTGCGGTCAACCCACGGCAAAGTGATTTTTTCTGCTGTGGTGAGTTCATATTTTTTTTGCATTGATGTATCGTCAATTTAATCAAGGTTTGTGTGTACTAATCAGGTATACCTCCTTCCATTTGGGGAAAAAAATTACCCCTTTCTTCTTATCTCAAGTAATTCTTAATCTTAGTGTCTATTGTAGCTTTAGCCAAATTTTTAGCCCGCCCACTTTTGAAGAGTGCCAATAGCTTCTTCTGGATCTTGTACTCTAAGTTTCGAGCGAGTATTATACTCGTAGGTTTGATCTCCTGAATTGTAAACCTCGAATTTCGTGATGGGAGGTTCTTTAAAATTTTTAGACACATCGGTACGAAGAGAAATGTGAGGATGGAGTTCTCAAAAAAGTTTTTCTTGAACAATACCTCATTCTAATGTATTTTAATATTGGACTCGAAGGAAATTGAAACTAAGACTTACCTTCCGTCCCACCAAGTCTTTTCTACCTGTTTACCAGCAACAGTATCGGGCCAATAACTCTTGCCCTTAATGGCCACCCTCTTCTTCTAACTCCCGTCCACACGTACGAT
Organism: Aspidiotus rigidus; assembly: GCA_035079385.1. NCBI lineage: Eukaryota > Metazoa > Arthropoda > Insecta > Hemiptera > Diaspididae > Aspidiotus > Aspidiotus rigidus. Next base: position 4,773,799 of record JAVHKY010000031.1, on the reverse strand, counting down.
CCTCTTGCGTTAAATTTGTAGTCCGACTGAATAACGTTCATCTCATAATATTTCAGCGACTCTGTGAGATAATACGATCAACTGCGCACAGATTCACTTTCTTATGATAATATCGTAATATAGATACTGCCTAATTTTCCCAAAAATCCAAAAGTACTCGTACTGGTGCAGAAGTTACAAGCATATTTTCATTGAGTTACATAGGTATCTTCTATTTTAGAATAACAGAAAGTTTCTCATTAAAATATGATTGTAAATTTATTGAATGACTCTTTAGCTCTTTGGATATGGCATCCAAAACGACGAATTTTCCTTTCTGGACCAGAAACTTGGTAGAAGAGCTGAGGTAAGGTACCACTCATCTTCAAATAATCGAAGAAAAAAATGTTTGGAGCTCATACTAATATTTTATGAGAGGTTTTGTACCTGTCACCAAGACTACATTTCTACATCCTCATTTTCAGAGGGAGTATGGATCCTATCGAGCGGATCATTTGAGTGTAGACTTACACCAACGTTACTCCAGTTTATTAGATGATGGATTGCTTGATATCGAAACTTTTGCAATGGCCACTTCGAATATTCAAGCAGCTGAGAACTATGCAAATTCAATTCTTAAGACTTTCGAACCATCAAAATTATTGATGTACAATGGTAATCCTTTTTCGGGACAACCTATTATTTTGAAACCTGTTCCAACGTACGGGAATCATGTAAGTGTTCGGAAAAACGCTACCTTTGTCTTTGTTTGCTTTCTTTAATAGTGAAGGGAAAAGAGAGACCTATCCAACTGCTTTTGCATTTTTCTGATGATCAATTCACTAGCACACTGTCGGTAAAAAGTCTCTGACAGAAATTATGACGTCATCAAAATTTTTGTATGTCAGGAGTGAGTATTCATCATCAACTTATGGAGATCATAAGATTCATTAGCCTACTGAGCAGCAAGGAAATAAAATATTGTTATAAGTCTCCTACAAGCCGGAATGAAGAGACTCATATTCTTCTTCATTGGTTTGGAAGCTGTATGATTATAAATTCCAAAATATTATTTGTACTCTCCCGCCCTCCAAATATCAAAAGCGATTGTCTCGACTTCATTCTAATGAAAAACTTTTGAGCCATTTCGATCGTTAGATTTGGAAAAAAGCAACTACTTTACAGTCTGTTGACTTATTAATTTCACAGCTAAATCCTTTAGCTGCCACTTGTCCAAGATATAATGCGGAAATGCGTCGTCCTAAAGATTCTGCTGGATTGAAGCAACTTCACGAAAAGTTCGACGTTTTGTTCGACTATCTAAAACGAACTGCAGGACTAGAACTCCCAGAAGATGATGGTTTGATATCAGTTTGTAAACTGAGCGATTTATACGACAATTTACGCCTTTGGGTGAGGAAATTTTTTCCCAACCCTTGGTATAGTGCTGATAGAAATTAAATTTTGACCGATAGCTGCAAATATATGTGTAGATAATTATACTACGACATCTAACCCTATTCAGGTGCGTCTGTTTTATCATTCCCCCAATTCAGGATCGACTGCACTTAAATCCTCCTCAATGGTACAAAACGGTATATCCTGATCCATTAGAAACAATGAAACGACTGAAACTACAGCTGCTTTCGTACAATGACAGAACGAAACGACTCAAAGCGGGTAAATCTAGTCAAGTGCACAAAGTTTAGCAGGGCCTTTGTTTTCTATACCTCAAAATGGCACATCTCCTAAAGGTCCATTGGTGGATTTCATAATTCGCTCAATGAAGAAAAAACGCATTGAATATGAAAATACAAATAATCTAATGCAATTATATTTTGGTCACGATACGATGGTGGTCACTTTGCTGAATACTTTGGGAGTTCACGATTTCCAAAAAGTTTTACCTTTTGACGCCGTCGTATTGATAGAATTACGGAAAGAGGACAAAGACTATTACGTAACAGTAAGTAGCAGTTCTTACATCTCAATATTTAAATGCGTAGGCTACACCTGAAATGATTATACGGACCGCTTTTAGCCAAATCAAACAAAGCGACTCTTTTTTAGTTTCGAGATACTCAAGTTTGGAGAAAATGAGTCCCGTAAGGCACTATGTAACAGTTGATTTTCAAATCATTATGACTCCCTGAATTTTCCATTCTGCGTTTTTTGTGTTTTTTTTTCTTTCTTCTTTTTTCTTTTTTTTCTTCAGATTCCACTCTTTGAACACTTTCCATTGATATACATTATACATAACTTGAAAAAAAATAATAATACTATGTCGCTCAGTTTGATTTCGCTCAAAGGGGTTGATATATCGTAAAGTGAACGAGAAACTGGGAAGAATCAAGGAAGAAAGAATAAAGAGACACTGACGAACGTTGAAGAAATAGGGAGCTAGAGAAATGGGAAGACAAAGTGAAAAAAAAAGAAAAAATAGTGGGTTGGAAAAAAAATGGGAAAAAAACACACCAGGTGGAAGGGAATATGGTGTATGAACGAAATGGAAAATTGTTGACACAAATTCCAAATACTTGTACGTAAATTAATTCCTAAATTTTCATTTCTCATGTTCAGGTTCTTTATCAAGCTCATGGTCAAGCTCCCCTCGAACTGTTGAAGTTGCCTAAGTGCGCGGATCCATGCAGTTTGAATGAATTCATAAAACTCACTGCGCCTCTTATTCCATACAACTGGATGGAAGAATGTAGACAATTTTCCTCCGAAAAGGGGGACAATTTTCAAGTCGATTACAATCCTTTATTATTTTGAGAAGAGGTAATTCAGAACTACATAAGGCAATAAAACTATAGGTACTTGCTGAATTTGATTCAAGTTTTAACTTACCTAGGTATTAAAAGCTTTCTTCTTCGTTATTGTGAAACCAAAGATAAATGTGCTCGAATTATAGCACAGGTACCTAAGAATTCAGATATTACAAAAATCAGTAACTCAGTAATTCATTTTTTTTTTTTTTTTTTTGTATTTGGATTGATTGTTCTTGGCAGAAACAAATCAACTGGGAGAAAGACGGCTTTCACCACAATGTGCACAATAATTCATAATTCTTCTTTTTTTTTTTTTTTTTTGTGCTTTCTAGCACACGCTTTCCATGCTTGGCGACATCTACGAATTACAAGAGCAGGTCGGAGGACAATCAATTCTTGGTATCCTATAAAAAAACTTTTTACATCTTGCCAACAAAAAAATTGTACATATTTGAAACCAAATGACAGCATAAAAATTCTGAAAAATTGATGGCTGCTTCCGAGTTGTTGAAACACGTTTTTATTTGTGAAGAGTCCTTAAGCGATCAAACTGAACTGTAAAGAATACCGTGAGCAACTCCCTCAAGATTCATTACATTCTTACCATTTGGTTTAAAGAATGACTCAAGAAGTCTTTGACTCCATGCCAAACTTCTTGAATTATTATTATTATTATTATTATTAAAACGAAGTTTACAATGTCGTAAATATTGAAATAATATGGCGACTGACTGAGAATACTACTGAAACTGAACTCATACCTAAATTATAGAAAACTACTATGATTCACGAGGTCAACAATCGCCTGATTAAACTAGCAACTTTCCGCAAACTGTACGAGTATTAGCGAAGTATGAAGAAGGAATGATCGCGTTCACAAAGGGAGAGAAATTATGAACGGCCACAACATTTTCAGGCCGTTGAAACGAATGTCCAGACGCCAGAGCAGCGAAATTTGATTCATTGGGTTGACTCGTTTTCAGCGCATCCTGGTGCTCTTTGGGTCTAGTTTTGAGGACCCGACTTGTTTGCCCAATGTACATGAAGGGGCAATCATCGCATTGGAGTCTGTAGACCGCACTCTTACTCTCAGTCTTTGCTCCTGGGGGTTGAGCAAACCCGTGGAACAAGGAGAAGTGAGCGGTTACTATTTCACAAATACTTCTCATGTTCATGTAAGTAGGTAAATCAATTTTTCAAGTGTACGAGGATGTTACTAAGTTTTGTTAGAACAGATGTGGATAAGTACCGGGTGTTCAGTCTTCACAAATCAATTACTCATTCTTCACTTTATATATTCGTACAACAGGAGTAATCACAAATTTTTATCGAATTATAAGAGCCTTTTTGGCCTTTGAGGGTCGTCCGCGCTTCCGCTTATTTCTCCAGCGTCAAAATGAAACCGGCGCAAAGTTCAGTTTTGGGCCAAATTATCCACACCAAATCGAGCTGTCGTGTGTCACTCCATCCAGTATAAGATTAGGTCTACAACTGATGGCTTGATGTCATCATTCTACGCCAAAAACGCAGAACTTGAATGCAGCCACCAACTGGAGACTCAATCCTGCACAAGATGGAGTCCGATTATATCTTCTGTCCTAGTGACCTTTGTATTTGCGTAAGTATCCGTTGTCTTGTTCGCCTGTTAAGTTTCGTCCTCATTACACATACTTACAATAATAAGAGTTTTTCCAACTCGCCTTTGAACTTTCGAACTGATCTGCGGGGAGCCCGGAAATTTTTTACTTTCATCCCGAAATTGAAATGAGAAGGGGGAGCTAGGATCTTCTAATGAACCAAGAAATTGAACATAAATTCTAGAACTTAGAAGTACGAAATTAACTACTACACCGCTTGGGAAGCATTGCTATGCATGTTTGTACATAATCATACCTTCCGCCGTTCAACACGATAGTTTTTGAAGGATCATATGAAATGAAACATGTACCTACTATATTGCAATATTGTCGCGAGAGGGGAGAGTTAATTACTCGTACTTGAGGAAAGAAATTAAAAAAAAAGATTCTGTCGTTTGTTCTATTTAAATAGTCGTCACTGATTTTGTCGTTGCCTATCAATATTTAGTAGGCGAAATGCCTGTAGTGTAAACCATTTTGTCTGTCGTGCCGTTTAATATTCCCCTTTAAAAATTTTCTGGATACGCCATTGGTACATGTAAAATAGATTATACAAAGATATAAGAATCATTGCAAAATACTCGTTCTCCAGGACTTCAATGAAAAGTGCTCACAAAAATTTGATGAGGTAAGAGGGATCAATAAGTACTCTGTAAAGGAAGGTTTGGATAACTTGAAAAATGAAATTGATGAACTCTCGGCAAGAAGTCATTTTGATGAGTTTCTGATGCAAAACAAAGTTCAAGTTATACCTTGATGTCAAAGAAGTTCCCGTTTTGGTATAATTTTTTTGTTTCATACATCAACTAGTTCAGGTTTCGAGCTATTCTCCTGTAAAAAAGTGACCGTGCAACACTAGATTTCTATCATTATCAATTAATAACTATATATTGTTTACTAGTGGAATATCTTTAGCCAAGTCTTCCGTCAGGTTGGTTAACCGGGGGAAAAAAAGGCACATAATAAAAAAAGTCACGCGATCCTTTCATTTCCCCCTTATTTCCGTATACATGTATAATTTGCGTACCATCGTGAGTTTTCAAATATTAAGGACAAATCGGAAGTTAGTGAAACAAAATTTCAATATTTATCCAAGAGAAGGGTAAATTGATGGCAGCACTTGCAGTCAATATAAAATGTTGAAGCGACCTGGAGTACAAACTTTGTAGGAGACAATTAATTTTGTTTCTCACTCTAAGCGACAGCTAACAGAAACGTTTTGAGATGATTTTAGTAATATCACCTGTACACAAAGTCGTCAAGTGTTTCTTGCCGTCATCCGCTCGTCGAACTTTACTTACGGTAAATTACGTTTCGTAAGTAGGTACCTAAACAGGAAATTTCTGATTTTGTGGATAGATTTTTTACAGTTCCATCATCAATATTTCGATACTGAAGTTGTTCTGTTCGTCAGCAGAAGGAAAGACATTTATTTGGTCTACATAAGAATTGATGGTATTATTTTAGAAGGGGTGACTGCCTCGCCTTCTCGTCCTATCCGAACAGAAAATATCATTTCGCTAACAAAAACGTAAATGTAAGAGATAAGTCCTCAAAATTCTATACATGCAGTCTTAACTCAGAATTTTGAAAACAAATATATACCTATCCTTCTTGCCTACCTTGACGAGCTATCCTTCATCTTTTCGTTGGCTCAAATTAACACATTTGATTATAATGAGACCTGTTTCAAAGGCCACTTTTCTCAGCCTAAAAGTCGTAAAAGCTTTCGGTTTTTGGAAGACGCCAGGAGAATCGTACATGTTTCCACTTTTTTTTGGTTACAATTAGAAAGGGCTGAAAAATCAAGATAAGTTGCTATCTATGAAACCAGTAATTTGATGCGTGGTTGTATATCTTGACATTTATGTTCTAATCATTCGGGATCCTGGTTGACATTACGAGTTTGTTTGGTAATATTTTTACCCAAGATCAAAAACACAATCAAAGAATTTTCCTTTAATTATTGGGTCCTAGTGGAAAAGTTTCCATGATCATGGTGCAGGATAAGTTAAGGAGGTTGGAACAATGATAGACGAGTGGACTCAAGTGTTTAAACTGTCCTTCCAAAAAAGACTTTGGTACTCATCAGCACATTATAAGAAAAACAATTCAACGAATCGAATGACCAGAGAGGAGACTCTACCGAATAAGAGTAAACTTGACGCGACAAATAAGTAGCTATAAGCTTAGAAATACACATACTCTGTATAATATAGCCTTTTTAGAACGCAGCTTACGTTCAAGAGGAATTAGCATATTATCATTTTATTGTGCGTCTGCAGCAAATAATGATAGGTTGACAGGTAAATACGTACCAGGACTTGTGTAGTGCCTAATGCATATGGTTGTACTCACACGCGCTACTACAACGTGCGTTTCTTATCGTACATTGTAAATCAACGAAGAATTTCCTCTTTGAACACAAGTTGTTTTTCACTTTTTATAAGCTTAATTTATTCCAAACGATAATACGCGAAGTTGGCGCGACGTAGGTTTCCGCACCGGTAAAACCAGTATTCTTTCTCGCACCACTAGACGAGGTCCCAAATTTTTTGTGGGTAAAGCTCCCAGAAAATCTATTCGGGGGTTCTAGGGTTTCACGATATATTATGATAGTTCTACATTACAGATTCTTAGATCCGTGCCCACAAGTACTTTTTTGAGGTAAACTTACCAATTTTCGGTGAGCTGTCGACAGATTGGGACATGATATTTCTCGTCTCAAATAGACACGTTCGAGCTCGCCGAAAACTCACGTCGCTTCTTTCAGTAGGCGAAGATTTTCGCACTGCATTTCGACGATATAAGCAAAAACGAAGCGAAGAGCTCGCACGAATTTCATGATTTTAATTATACTTTTAAATTATTATGTATTCGGCGCGATTAAATTTTACGATCGCGTTTTCCAGTCACCGAACACGAGGGTTACGTGACGCGAAGGTGGACGCGAACGCCACCACGACTTGGCGCGCAGAGGTTTCGTAACGTACTGGTAACGTTAGTGTCTCATTGCTACAATGTTGACGACGAGGTTGCCGAGCGGAGAAACTTTTGAAAATAAACAAAAGTACTATACTCAGTTTTATCCCTGCGAGTGCAGTTCTCTACACGATTCTGGAAAAAAGGTAATATCGCGAAGCGCTCACACAGGCGCCATCGTTCAGTGTGCCGCTGTTCGGCTTATCGACCGCACCATTCGCACGTAACTTGTGGGTCTGCTGCTGCTGTACTCTCTTCTATTTATCTCGCTAGTTTGCTTCATTTTCGAGCATCGTATTGTATAATTACGTGAAGCATTAAAATTTTTTCGAATTACCATTTACAACTGGGAAAGCTCTTGTTACACGATTCTTATATTCTGCAGTCATCGGATCTCCCCAAGGGACAAACGGTTACGGAGTCTGCTGTAGACTGTCGCAGACGAGGACCGTCATCCGCGATTAACACCTAATTAAAGAACTCCACACTCCATGTGCAGAGCATACGCACACTGCGTAGGATACAGACAGCTCATTACGATCATACAGACGCATGAGAGTGCCCCTCCTGAGTCGTATTTTTGTCTTCGTGTTCATTCATTATTTAGGTACTGATAGCAAATACGAAAAGAATATAGTTATAGCGCCAGCGTCGCATCGCTCATAAAATAGTCTACCCGTGTTGTTAATTAAGAAAAGGAAGTGTCTTTAAAATTTTATGAAAACGGGAAATATTCATGAAACAGCAACTCCGAAGTAAAAATTTTTCTTATCCCTAGGGAAAACGAACATTCGTAATTTTGTGAAGGAAAAATGCAGATTCAGATTGCTTACAACGGTATAACAATAGAGCAAACAAAAAAGATGAGAAACAGTCAAAAAACAATCTTACCGGGCATTTTTGGTGGAACCTTCTCCCCTGAGTCAGTATATGAACCTGGGTGAACTGAATTTTTCCACTTGATTTACCTAATATCGCGTTTCATGTTTCGATAACCTCTAATCTTTTTCCTTCCTTTTCTTCATTAAGTTCTGCAGAAGAATTGAGACAGGATGATTAGAATACATGTGTTTAATATAAGATTCGCGGAGGATATAAAAAAAGTCACAAAGCACAGATGTTAACAATTTTTTTCCAGAGACACGTAATGTTGTATTCTATATTCTTTGGTTCCTACACTTCAACATGATACATCTATACATAGATTTTGTCGATCATATTGAATTGATGGCACCGATTGTATTGAATTTGATCCGTACATCTTGGATATGATGACGCTATACTCGTTGTGACGTTCCCCTGGCATACTAAATATAAAATATATTAGCAGGGACAATTTAGAAGAAGAGGGAGGGAAAATTGTGAAGAAACAATCGTCCTTCCCGTCCATCCTTCCTCCACATGATCCAAAAGAAATTTTTTGTTTAAAAATTTCTATTGGGGAGGGAGAAATGAAGAGTATGTAATAAATAAAATTCAAAAATAACACAAAATTTATATCCTCTTTTTTTCTCTTCTTCTTCTTCTTCTTTTTTTTTTTTTTTTTTTTTTTTGGAGGGGGGAGGGGACAAAATGATATTTGAGATGTCCAAGGGACCCCTCTCTATTTACATTGCTGGTGCTGTACTGAAGAGTATACAGCGGTAGATGGATTCTGTTTCTGTACCACAAGACTAAAGGCAAGTAACAAGTAAACTTCGCTTGAAATATATATCATGTCGATAGAATTCAGCAATAATTTTCTAAAAATATACATACCGGAGAAACTAGGGTCGATTTTTCTGGTGATGTTCTTCATCTCACATCTCATCTTGTTGAAAAAAGGGAAAGATATGACAAACAATAACAATTAATATCAGCTTTGGAGGCCATAGCTGTACAGATTTCCAGAAAATAATTATAACAATAAGGAATCCATTAATTTTCAATTTTTTGAGAAATCTTCATCCAGTGGAAGTTTTGTTTGCCTGCAAAAAAAAAAAAAAATTGGAAACAAATTTAGATTTTAGTGCAGATGATATAACGTTGATCCCAAGTTGTGAGTCTGAGTGAATGAAATAGGCGATAAAACCTATATAAGAGAGCGCTGCAAAATCACGTGGGTGGGCATACTCGTAAGAGGGAAAAAATGAAAGGGCAATTATGCACAATCTTTATGGGAAAGAAAAATGGTCAGTAACAAGTTTTGTTTCGTCCGAAATGATTAAAATCAATTTTTTAGAACTAGGTATATAAAGAAAGTTTAGGGAAAACTTTCTTACAACACACATTCTAATATAGATTAAAATGAAATTGAATTTTGCAACCAGTGTAATGCTATAAATTTTATGTGATCACCTTTCATCATTATACAACTCTAGCTTTGAGGAAAATTGGAATTAAGGTACTATCAGGTTGGTTTACTATAATGTATATGGAGGGTTACATTTTTTAATTAACACTAGATGTTGATTTTCATACTATCATTGATTCCCGTATGTAATAGACCTTTATCCTGTTGACGTCATAGCGCATTACAATTAGCAGAAACCCTGTCAATCGAGCCTAACGGACTATTGAATCCTCTAAGAAAGACACAGGGAGCAGAGATCATTAGGCTTCTGATTGATAGGTAATTAGGAGTAATCTTATAGCTATCAGAAGCTTATTTTCAAATTTCTAGGGACCTTCTTTAATATGAATCTAAAACTTCAATCACTAAGATATTCCTATTTCTAAATTTATAACATAATGTTCTCAGCACCCTGTGTTTTTTTTTAAGGGAATCAAACGTGCGTTTGGCTCAATTGACATGGTTTCTACTAACGTACTTGCTGGGTGACTTCACAGGATAAGGGCTATTGATAACTTCATCGGTGCCATAATTATACAGCGAAAACACATAAAATTGCTGTCCATTCCTCCTGAAAAATCAACTGTTTTTTTAAGTGTAGAGATGTAACTTACCTACTTGAATGTTTTTACCGGGTTGCCATATGCGCCTCAGCAGTACCCATGTTCTTCCATCTAGATGAATTAGAATTACCGTACCACCATATCAATCATAATCTTCTATGATTACAATACCATTTTAGAATGTAACCAATACCAATTTACGGGAGGAGGACCCGCTCAACTTTCATGCTCCATTACTTTTCTTAGAAGGTAGGTATTGTAATCTTTTTTTGGAAGTATATGACCACACAAATTAGAGGTGTGTAGACTGTCAAGGAGGGTTAGACCAGGGCTGAGATCCAGAACGCGTATCTGATCCTTTATTTTTGGGGCCCAGATCCGGGTACGAAAGGATCCCATTTTTCCCCTTTGGTGAGATCCAAATCCGACCATACTTTTTTTTCTGTAGAATCCAGATCCGAAAGGATTTTGTTTTTTTTTTTTTTATTCTGCGAGATCCAGATATGAAAAGATCTTGTATGTATCTCTTTTGCAAGATACGGATCTGGAAAGATCCTGTATTTTCAGGGATCTCAGCCCGAGCCCTGGGCTAGACAGTGCTCTGAAAATAAAACACCACACTCTTCACACACTCAGTGCTTGGAATCATTTCCTTTCAAGATACCACCTCACCACTCACCAAAAAATCAGTGCAAGAATGGGCGTATCTAGTTGATATCGACAAACACGGGTCTTTCATGCAAGCCCAGTATTTTATAATGAGAGTGGCAATCTTGACCTCAATCATGCAATACAAAACTCCACCTATCAAACGAACAAGTTAAATCAAAGATCTATACATGTACAGACTGGAGACTAAACTAGGCCGCTATAGATTGGAAGTGAGTAAGATGGTACGCCATGGGTACACCAAATACGGTGTAAAAAGTAAGTCTTCAAAGTGAGACTAGAGTCGTGGTAGGAACAAATTTAGCAGAATGGTTAACTTACGGATATTATTCTCTAATTCTGAGATTCTATGTAAAGCTTGCTTGTATTTTGAAGAATTCTTTTTTTGTTAGTCAGTTCTATCGCGATCGCGCAAAAAACTGAAAATTAAAAAAGAGCGGAAACTGGCTTAAAGTGATAAGAGAACAAGGCAGAATGCGATTCCCTGACAAGTACAACGCTGTAACATGGTTCGTTCAATCACATTCCACTTCGGAAGCAAAAATGCCCTTTGTTAGACACCCATAATCTTGAAATTGCATATTTTTGCATAAGTTATTTTAGAGTCAATGCATTTTTTTTGCATATTTCAGCCACTCAAAATGCATAAAATATGAGCTTATTTTGAGACTTAGAGTGCATATCTTTCCGGTCTTTAAATTACACTCACACTTGACATTTGAGGAGGCTTCTGGCAACAGGGCGTGCGCCAGGCGGAAGCCCTTTTTGCGGAGACAGTGATTTTTGAATTCTTTGCATCATGTTTTACTAATGTCAATGTGACTCGCACGCAAAAAACCAAAATCCGCTCGAAAATCCGTGATACAACCATACCTTAGTCGTCTGTAGAATGATGTAAACAGTATCATCTTATCACTTATCAGTAAAACACTTGCGAAAAAGGCGTGGTTTTTGTAGTTTTCATGTTTCAATTTTCATTTTCGGTTACCTATGAATTAATTAAAATGTAAGAGTATTATCAAGCAGTATTGACCTTATCACCGCCAGCAAATATTCGCGCTTCACCTATACTCCGCAAAAAGGGCTTGCAACACTTAATTTTGATTTGTTTCGTTCTCGTTTTCTGTAGCATATTGAAAGGGTATAAAGGTTGGATTCCAAACGAGAAAAGGATGACAAACAATTTTTATAATAAATAATAACCATTTGTTCCTTAAAACTAATACCAAACGAGTAATTCAAAGTTAAAACTTTAATTGCAATTTTTCATGGAATTTTTTGATTGTCAGACGCCTTTCTGCCAGAACCCTCCTCATTTGACCTTGGCCAATGTGGAACCTGGAAGGAAGCAAGATGTACTTACTTTGGATGAAAAGTGAAAGTAAGTAAACAGTGCAGTGTGATTCATGATATTTTTTCTGTGTAGTCGTCTGTTGAGGGAAGGAAGAGGGGAAAACTATGAGTTCGCACTATTTGTTTTCGGTCCAGTCTGTTCCATTCTGGTTAGTTTGGTTGGTTGGATTGTGCCTTATTCGAACCATTAGTGACTTACACGAAAAAAAAAAACTTTTTCAGTAGGAAGTAGAATTATAACGATGGCTTCAACTAGTAACGACTGATGAGTACCTACGATTATGAGCGACGAATGACGAGGTAAGTGTGTTCGTCGCAGTTGAAGTATATAATAGATATTTATATGTAATATCTAATGATTTTTTTTTTCGTTTCTGAAGACACAGTGGTGGTTAGTGAGTCCCTTATCTCCCGTTTATGTTTGATGTAAATGCTCAAAAATGTTGTGTGCTACTATTGCTACAGCTCGAGAGAATAGGATTGTAGGACCGCGAACAACGTGGTCAGAAGAAGACGGAAACACGATATACGAACGCACACAAGCGCACACCAACTGAAGTAACGCGCGCTTCTTGCGCTTCATCACCCGCTACCGCGGACGTATATTTGATATCATAATCGTACCCTCATCAGATAAGACAATAGTATCATCTGTTAATAGTGCAAATAATTTAATTTTTAGTAATTTACTTAGCTAAATAGGATTGATGATGTCAGTAGGTCACATAATTTCGAGTGTCACGTTTTTCGACTTTCGTGCAATCAACCTAATGCGCTGATATAATTCACCACAGTTTTGGCCGAATGAATATTTTCCCACGCGAGAAATTAATTATTTTAGTCGGTACATTCGATGACATAAAACGATAGAAGTGTCGTTTGCCAGGTCGTCTAATGATTCATCATATTTCCGGTCTTTTGAAGCCAGACGATTCACTTTCAGTGTGATCTCATATTAGATGAATACGTCAAGCTCAACGCATTTCGAGCTTTTTAGCTGTAATGGATATGCTTTTCCGCTTGTTAGTGTATTTATTTATCTGTGTTCATTCGCGACTATTCGTAAATGCATTCGAAACTGGTAAGTAAAGTTCGCTTGAACGTTCTCGTCAAGCTTCTATCATTGTATTCCAATCGAACTATCTTTGCAGCTTCCTTTTACGGCGGTAGTTACATAATCATTCCATTGCAAGATGCCAAAAGTACGACTGAAATACAATTCCGCTTCAGAACGAAGCAACCGGATGCTTTGCTGTTTCTGGCTGCTGGAAAAACAGATTATTGTTTTATTAAACTTCAATCTGGAAAACTAAAGGTCCGAATTCATATATTGATACCATCTTCTCTCGACGATGCCGACATCGTATTTAACATATCTTTTTCAATTTAGGTGCATATCAATCTCGGAGCTGGTGAATCTGAACTCTCCTCGCCCAAGGGTCTCAGGCTGGACGATCTCACGTGGCACCTCGTTACCCTAAATCGTAAAGATGCGAGTGTTAATGTTACCATCGATAAAATTCATAGTGTCAGGTACGATTGATCGTGAATCACGTAGTATTTCTTCGTAACAACAAGTTATAACACTAGCGCCTTTATCATTCTAGAGAGACGTTACCAGGAAACTATTTTGAGCTGAACATACACGAAGGATTGTTCCTCGGCGGAAGTGGTTACTCTTTAGATCTATTTTTAGGCCATTTCGATTGGTTAAGAGGCTGTTTATCAGCGGTATTCTATAACGGTATCGATGTGCTTAAACGAGCTCGAAATCGAACATTCCAAACTGACGTGCACGGTGTTACGTGGAGTTGCGCGTCCGAATTTGATGCCTCGTTTAGCAATGATATGAGTTTCATGGAAGATGGTGCTTTCATGTCAATGCCAAATCCTGTTAGTCGAACGGGTGTACGGTATGTAAAGATTCTCGAAATTGTCTAACCGAAGAACATTTTAATAATCGAATTTACTTGATGTAGGTGGCAATTTGAAGTCAAGACCAATACAGAAGATTGCGTTTTGTTCTATAATTCTAAATTGGTGCAAGGTGGACGAAACGATTTCGTAGGGTTGGAGATCGCGAACCGTAAGTTACGATTAGTGATGGACACCGGTGGTGGCGTGACCGAGGTATGGAACGATGCTAGCGTCGTGGATGGAGAATGGCATCTTGTGACCGTCCAAATCAATACCGTCACTTTAGAAATCACAGTGGATGGTAAATTTGTCACTACGACCCACGTTACCATCAAAACCGGCAATAAATATCTAGATTTATCGGATATTGTGAGTATTACTTTCTTAAACTCGATCTACAATCGTGATTGCTCTGTATTCACTAATAGTTTCGTCTCAGGTCTATATCGGTGGTTTAGAACTGAATAAAAGAGCCAGCGCTCTCGCTGTCGGAATGAAATCGGCTGATAAAAGTTTTAAAGGTTGTTTACGAAGCATGGAGGCTGACGGCAAATTATTGGGTTTCCCGAACGCAAAAGTAACTTCGGGCGTATTGCCGAATTGTGTGTGGTCGTATCAGTGTTCCGCCGATCCGTGCATCAGTGAAGCAACATGTACTCAGTACGGTGTGGATGCATTTCACTGCGAATGTGATAAACCTCAGTGTTTTGCTTCCGATTCCGTTACGAAATCGAAGGTACGATAGAAATCTGATGAAGAAAGAAATGAATGGTTGTTACTCGTGTTATTGAGTTGGCCTGATCGTCTTTTTTAGCTCTCCGCCAAATCTTCACTGCCAATTGCATTCGAAATACTCTCTTTGAATCCGGTTCAAGTCATGGAGGGCGAGAATATCCTTATCACCATAGACAATATTAACGTAATTCTCGATTACGCGAAGTACGGAATTCGTGATTCTGGTGTCGCATTCTATATCACTCAGGCTCCACGTCACGGTTCCATTAATATTGGGTCGAATGATCTTGCGAGTATTGATTCGAATACAATATTTAGTTTGCTAGATTTGTCCAACGATAAGGTACGTAAAAGTATGATTTATGGTGAGCAAAAACGACGATTGATTATTAAAAACTGCTTGTTTACAGGTCCACTACATTCACGATGGTTCCGAAAATTATAACGACTCATTCATTGTGGATTTAGAATTTACGACGAGTGTAGGATTTGCTCTACCAGCGTATTTGCAGGGTAGGAATTCATTTACGGTGCATGTTGATATTGCACCAGTCAACGATCCTCCGTTTCTGTTCATAGCGCCAATAAAGGTTCTTCGACTAGCAGAGGTAATTGGAGTAATTCACATGAATAATTTTGAGTGTGTAGACGTAAGACATTTGAATTTTGTTGCTATGGAGCTAACTTACGTAGCTAGATTTTTTTTTGTTCCTAACTGTTGACAATTTAATTTTTCTTTGTTTTTCTAATATGTTTTCTTTATGTTATTATCTTGTTTTTTTCTTCAGTGCATGTTGTTTAGCTAATTTGTGTTTCAATTTGTGTTTCAATATGAGTAACACGTAACAGCTGAAATTTTCTTAAAACGCTTCCTTAGCCCAAATTTCGGGAAGGTGAGTAAATAATTGTAGTTGTGAGGTGGAATCGAGAAATAGGGTTAGCGACCAAAACGAAAAATTGCGTAACAGAGTTGAAAATTCCAACAGGCATTCAACATCATACAAACGCGTCAAGTATTTTTGTTTACGCTCTGAAGGGTGTTTGTTACGGGCCCTATAATCAGTACCATTTTGGAAAGAACGTGAAATTGTGTATACGAATTTGTCATGAACGGAAAAATGAATTTTTGCTCCTTGATCCTTTTTCCTTATTCCACCTCACAGTTGTTGATAACCTCCAATCGTAGCTTTTAGCGAGTAATATTTGTTTCCCAGAGTAGCGCAATTACGTCATTTGCCTACAAAAATACAAATGACATCGAATTTTTTGTGACCACTGTAAGAATCGTGATTACCTCCGTCTGTTTCTCTTTTCTTTCAATTTTTAATATTCATGTTTGAGATGAACTGATTCTATTTTCTTCTTCTATTAGGGCACCCGAAAAGTGATTACCAACGATCTTTTAAATGCTTCGGACAGCGATAACAGCAATTCAGAACTATTGTACTCTGTCCTAAACCAACCCAGTGACAGCAATGGATACATCGCCAGATTAGAGGCTCCTAACATTACGATAACATCGTTTACGCAAGAAGATATTGATTTGGGTAAAATTATTTTTGTTCACAACGGCAATTCTGGCGAAGATAAAATAGCGTTACAGGTGAGGGATACATAGTAGTAAATCTTTTGGTTTAAATTGAAAAGAAGAGAATTAAAATTAATTTCATTTCAGGTATCCGACGGTGTATTGTCAAGCGCGCTTTCGTTCTTGAGATTATCGGTTTTCGTTCTGGAGCTCCACCTCGTGAACAATACTGGTATCACGTTAGCTCAAAAATCTTTCGCTCTAATTACACATTACAGTTTAGCGTTTGAAACGAATGCGGAAGATCCGTTGCTGCAAATTAAATACAATGTTAGTATTTTGTTTTTGTGTGAACCAATTGATTCTAGATCGGTTTTGAAATTGAACTGTCATTAATTGGGAACTTCTTATGGGGTATTCTGGTTAGTTTCATGTTTTTTGCTCGATAACTTCATCGGTCATTAAAAGTATGCTGGGCATTTCCTTCTGCAAGTCATTTCTAAATTAGGTCAGAATTTTTAAAGTTATTCACCATCTACATGACTCTCAATAACATTACTTTTGTTTACATCGGCCTCCAAATTTTTTGTTGACGTCATGAATTCAAAATTTTCAATATTCTGGCCTGTATTTTAGAAGACATCATTGAGGTGAAATCTACGAAAATTCTTCAGTATTTCAAAAAAGCTAGATTTTCAGAAGAAAATTCTAACAGTTGAATCTGTGGCGTGTTTTTTATAATGTCCTGAAATTTCTAATTTCAATAAGCGTAATGATCATTTTCTTATTTTTTGAACTTTTTTTACTCAGTAAAACTGATTTTAAACAACTAGTTCCTAATACCAAAATTGAAGAAGTCATCGTTTCAAAATTGTGCTAATCTGACTTCGTTGTGCAAATGATATTTCTAAAGTCGGTCGAAAAAGTTAGCTCAAAAAGAAGAATAGAACTGAGAAATTTCAAGATTTTAAAATCTCAAATCTCTAGTCAATTATTATCTGATATGTAATTCAGAATCCAGCCTTAGAATAATTGTTGGAGAATTGTGATTGATAAAACTTTTCACGACTTCAGGCATTTCATTTCGCTGGGAGAAGATTGGTCCTACCTTTATCAATATCGTCTCGCATAATTTTTATAGATTTTCATTCTTATTGATAGATTACCGAATTTCCGAAGTACGGTTTCGTTCAGTGTCTTACACGAACTAAAAATAATCAAGAGAGCTGGCAAGCAGTTTCGTGGTTTACGGATCAAGATATTATGCGCGAGACTGTACGTTATGTGCATACGGAAGAGACGTCATCAGCATTTGACGTTTTCAAGGTAAATAGAAAATAACAATTTTTCATTCCTAGCGTCGAATTCTCGTTGGTAAGAATTTCTAACGAGTAACGAAACTCTTCTCTTCGAGTCTACTGGAGAGGAAGTCGTTATCAGCTCATGGATTCTACACTCAAGATTAGTTGACCAACATGTCTCTCTTTTCTTCTTTATCTTCGTTCTGAATGATTATCTGAACGTATTAATACTCTTCCTTCCTTCATTTAACAAGTACTTTAGATGCTTCGATGGATTTCAAATCATTTCCAGACAGCCTCAGACTTTTTGTTGACACATCTTGTCATACCATATTTAATTTTCGTCTATATTTTACGTGTAGTTCAAAGTATCAGCTGAAAGTTTGGTACTGCCGTCCAGAAGTTTGGTATTGTCGACCTTGTACGAGTTTCGAGCCACGTTTGTACAATTGAAATTACAAGTTGTGACCAACGAAACTGTGACACTGAGTGAAACACGAACCGTTATCATTCGAGAATCGAATTTGTATGTAGTCACAAAACCTTTGAAAACTAACGCTAGCGGTATAGTTTTCACGTTATTGCAAGCACCCAAGGTTTCGGACCTGATTTTGGCGTATGTGTTGGCAAGAATTATCAAATACAGTTGCCCATCATTGTCGGACTTGCTTAAACGAGATTGCATCTTGATTTTGTAGTGATCGTATCGTCAGACAGAATGGAACCTGGACGCAAAAACATATCGTCGATGGCAAGCTCTCGTTTCGTCTACATAAGCAAACATTCTCGGACGTTAACGATTATATTATTTTCTCAGTCAGTGCCGCGCAGTGCGAAATAATTGAAAATTTGGTCCTAAATTTCAAGTACCAGGCTACGGAAGAACAAAAGAACTCCGTTCGATTGGTTTTTAAACCAGTACAGGTGAGTAGATGGAGATGTTTTCGTCAAGGGGTTGAGACATATTTATTCTTCACGACGGCAATTTTGTTTCAGGTTTCGGAAGGAGGTCAACAGCCATTGCTGCTCGAAAATCTCAATATAATCAAAGAGAATATCAGCTTAATATTGTACAAAATTCTGGAAGGACCTAGTCACGGATGGTTGGATATGTTCGATACCGATCACACTGTTGTCGATACACATAATGTAACGCAGTTTACGAACGTTGATCTTGCAAAACAGAGAGTGACGTACATACACGATGATTCAGAATCCTTGCACGATATTATCCAGTTGGTAGCCTACGGACAACACGCTGAAGATTTCCAGGTAATTAACGTTTCGGTACCCTTTATACAAGTTTTCAAATTAGAGGAAATAAGCTTTTTTTTTTCTCCTGCAGTTTGTGACAAAACTCAAAATCGAAGTCTTGTTGAAAAATGACAATCCACCCTATTGTATCGTTAATAATGGATTGAATGTTGTCGTGGGTGGAGATAAAATTTTAACTCGTAGAGACTTGTTATACGGCGATGCGGATATCGATGCGAAACCTGAGTCAATCACCTATTCGAACCAAGCTATATCGAATGGAGCCTTTATGTTGACTGATTCGCCTCACAGAGTGTTGATCGAATTTTCTCAGGTAGGAATATTGCTTTATTACGTTTTTCGGAAGTGAAGTAAAGTATGAAACTTGAACTCGATTTTTTTTTTATTCTCGGACTTCTGTTTTTTTTTTCCATTTGATGATCTGTTAGTATTTGATGCAGGTTGAAGGTTTTGGCTTGCTTCCTTTTGTACCCATTATAAAGTAGTAGAACGTCTGATGTGCGAGATTTTTCTGCATCACGATTATTTTCAGTTATGCGAGCGTCATGAAGTTCGTGCATTTCTCTAGCAATACGCGTAATTTATGACCTTCCTTCTTGCAGACTGTCAGTTTTTTTTCAAGGATTTTTTCACCTAATCTATGGAGAATAGCTAACAAAGCAAAATATATTTCTAAACGTTGTATCTGGATTCATTTAGAATTCTCAACAATTTTGACATCTTCTTTCTATCGACTTGGAACATTGTGAATCATTAGCCTCTCACGTTTCCAAAATCATTTAGGACGTTTTTTTTTTCTCTTCTCCTTGGTATGGAAAGCCCTGTGTGAAGATTCCATAAGTCATGGAGTCAAGTACATACGAGAGTCATTAGAATTTGTTTTAGTGAAAGATATGTTATCAAGCGGCGTTTTTCTGCCCAATTGTCCGTGGAGAAGTAAAAATATTTCGCTTTTTTTTCCCCCAAATAATATGAGAAGATGGGCTAAAATTTCTCATGCATATGAAATTGATGAAGGTACGACTTCAAAAATTCGTTTCTCGTTGTAGCAGAGAGTTGATAGCGAAATTGAATAATGTTGACTAAACTTTAATGAATCATGATTGCGATTACTGCCTACATGCCTTGGAATATATTTCTTAATGTTTAACAGTCAGTAAAATTTTAATTATGTTTGGTCATCTATATTACTAAAATAAATATTTGTTATAAAATTACGAGAAAAGTTTTCTTCAAGAAAATATTGATAACAAAAATGGCAGATATTCTGCCTTCTGTATTGCTGTCGTCATTCACATGTGAATGGTTAACAAGAGCACTCCTTTCAGTGTAAGTGGATTTATATAAAACATACTTAAGGTTAATCAAAGCTTAAATGTAAAAACGTTTAAAGATCGTAAATTTATATTTGAAGGTAACCATTGTATTATATTTATCTATCTAGCTTATGAATTCTGAGAGGAGGCTCTGAAAATTATGACTACACGTCAATATTTGAATAGAACTAGACTGAAAGTTTTCTCATCGGTAAAATTAGCCATAGTCCTAAAAATGAAACAGGCGGAGTGAAAGTCATTATTATTAAACTATAGAAGGGGCTTGAGTGTTGTCGTGTACGGCAGGAGTATTTTGGCGTCTGCTTTTTTTGTTTCTTGGCGGAAGTGGCGGAGCATCCGTTGACTCTATCTCTCCGTGCATTTCGTGTAACGTTTTCCCTCTGGTTTCCGGTAATATTATATAAAGAAATATTATCACTAATAAACTCATTACAGTATAAATGAAGAAGTTTGTTTCCATGCCATAACGCTTTGCAATAGGCATAAATATTATGGTCGTGATGAAAGATCCAATTGCTCCCGCGGTAGTACTAAGGCTTGAACCGATTGCTCGTACACTTAAAGGTAAAATCTCGCTGTAAACTGTCATAGCCGCCGTTATCATTAGGCAACAAAAAAATCCTGCTAGCGCTAGACTTAAGAACAGCAACCACGGAAATAATAATATATCGAAATTTCTCACGTATAGAAAAATGATTCCGCCCGTGTAAAGATTGCAAACAAAGATTACGGCGAAAGAAAAAATGATGAAAGGTCGCCTATTAAATTTTTCGACGACGAAAAGCGAAACAGCCGTCCCGAAAAATTTTACCTGGCCGTACATGATGGTGAAGTCGTTCGGTGTCACGCCTTCTTCACTTGGTTGGAATATGACGGAGGCGTAAGGTACGACGGCTTGGAATCCCACCATCGACAAGAGAAATCCTAAACCAATAGCCGTGAGAAGAGCTTTGAAATTCGTGGTCGAAGTGAGTAGTAATCGTAATGACTGTTTCTTCATTCGTTCTTCCTCGGCGTTGTACCGAATCTTCTGCATCTCGCCTTCGATCTCGCTGTGACCCACCTGTAACCATTTGAAATTCTTTTCCGCTTGCTCGTGTTTTTCTTTCATGGTCAAAAAGTACGTCGTTTCACGGGCCAGACAAAACGAGCTAATCAAGCCGACTACTGCTATAAGTGCATTAGCGATGGCAACGTTTCTGTATGATAAATGTGTAGCTAAGTATAAATCTAGGTTTAGTCCGCCCAGAAGTGAGAGGACGAGACCTGCTGTCACAGTCCCACGAAAGTTGGGAGAACACGTCTCAGCCGTGTATATCATCGATGCTACGTCAACCATTCCTTCTACGAAACCAAAAAGAAGGCGAGCCGATAGTAAAATATACAAGTTGCGAGTGAATATTATCATCGTCCACACGACAGCGTATAAGAAGGATCCTATGACTATTGATGCCTTACGCCCGAGTTTATCCATTAGTAAAGGCGCTACGAGCGTGCTGGACATTCTTCCTATCTCACCTATGGATACGAGCCAGGATATTTCCCCGTCTGTCATTTTAATTTCTGAATCGGCGTGTTTTAGTTTCAGTATTGTTGGCGCTGTCCATCCCCAGCCGACACCGGAAATGAAGTGAATGAGCAAAGCTGTTAACAAATAATACACAAGTGAATTAAACAGTCACTATTGGACCACTCAAAATGGGTTGATTTATATTTATTGAAAAAAGCTTTTGAAAGTTTATATTCTTTTATGTTGGATCTTGCTTCAGGAATTTGTACTCCTGATGGTAAGCCGTACATTGCGAAACCTTGCTTCAGTTTTTAGAAAGATGGAGCCCTCGTCCTTTCGCATGCAGAGTCATCTCTTTCATTTGCTCGAAGAGTTGGGATTTATTCCCTCCTTCACAATTTTTGAAGACGGACTGAAAATAACGCTATCTGAAGAGGCTAGCCAGAACTACTGATGATTCAATTTCTCACGTTGTGGCACATTAGAGGTTGTTTGATTGTCGCACATCAACAAACTCCCTCCCCCTCCTTGCTTGGGTATATTTAAACCTCATTATAAGTAGATGACAATATCGCGTTCTATGAGAAGCAAAATAAGAGCGAAATTCCTAAATTTAGTGGCAGCGCCCTTGTTCTTCGGGGCTGACGCTTGCACAGAGTTGGGTGCACAATTTAAACCTTTTGAGATGGAAAGAGTGCTGACTTTCTCGAAAGGTCCCATTTGTGTTTTTTTCTTATTCTCTTTCACTTCCTTATAGAGACTTTTTTGAGCATTTTCAGGGTCTTGTATGTATTTTTCAACATTATTATTTAGGCATGAGTGGCAGGATTAATTATAAATTGAAACCAGTAAAGTGAAACATTCGTTCTCTTTTCCCTTGTGACTGCCGAAACCTTCATCTATTGACGATTTCTGGAAATATTATTCTTATTAGGTACAGACTTCAGTTTACTAATGTGAAATCTGTCAGAGATAGGCTTCTTCTCCTATATAAAATTGCATACTCGATTGCCTGATTCTTATCGTAATGGTACTTACTTTACATGGATCTTATGACAAGGAAATTGAATATGCAATAATAGCATATCTATTCCCCTGTGGTAAACACAATATGAATATCCAGAGTTGTTAAAAGTATTTTGTGACTTGACCATAATGTGACAAAACTGTGACTGACCGATTCCTCCTTGCTCGCGTTCATCAAAGTTCAATAAGGAAGAGCTAATAGTAGGAATGCGATATTGTGATTGTGAAGTAGTGACCACTACCTGTTCTAAGGAATTATAAGATAGGTATAAGTGATAAGAAGAGAGCTGTCGCCGTGTTGATCAAGTCGAAGGCGGAGTAATTTTAGGAGGTTTCAGGAGAGCCGTGAAGAAAATCGAGTTTTGGTTAATGAGAAACATTATGTCGGTGGAAACAAAAGATTAGTGAATTTCTTTAATTTTTTGTAGTTTGAATTCTTGTATTCAATGTTTGATATTTAAAATTCTCTTGGAATACTACTCAGATTGCTCCTCCTTCGACTTTATCAACATTGTGACGACCCTCTTGCGCATACCCATCTTATATCGTTCCTTACCCGTTGTCAACTCTGGCTATATCCTGATGTTCGCCTATTTGGACCAATCATCCGCTAGGAGCGCTACGATCGACAAAATTGATAACTAAATCTGAACGATCTTTCCCATTTTAAATTCTGAGTTATTTCAAATTGAGTGGAGGAAGGAGCTATTTTGTGAAAAATTGAAAGAATGAAACTTGTATAGAATAAGAGTGCTTCCGCCACCACCACGCGCGCCCTCCCTTTTTCATTGTATGCGATACTAGCGCTAGTCGGCCCGAATTCTTCTGAAACGTAAATGTACGAGTAGATATTATTTTCATTATTTTCGTGAATTATGATCCTTTCAAGCTCGCGGAATCCGTCATCTGTGATCAAGAAATGGAATCCTCCCTTTTCGGTAACTCATCCAGCCTTGTTTTCCCCCTAGTATCGTGGAATTATTGGTGATAATTCTTCTTCTTCATGGCCTGTTGATGTGATTCGATCTCAAAACTCATGAAACCCCTTTCGAACCCCACTCCTCTTTGCACTTATCTCAATCATTGACTATTTCTGTTCTTTCAAACAGCTCGTCTGTAAAGTTTTTTCTTTTTTTCCAAAGTCTAATACCTTTTTTCATAATAAAGATGAGCGGTACGACACGAGAATGCATTCTGTGTTGTACGTGATATATTACCACGTGAAATCTGTACCTTACGGCGTTATTTTTATAGTCTGTCTGTCCTCCAAACATTCCGTATTATTCTGCTCGGAAACAGTAGAATCTATCCGTATTACCTTTACGTCTTATCACATTTACAATGCGTAATAATTCGCGATCGTCGTGTACTAGATGTACGCGTCATATCGAAGTAATTTTATGACCTTTTTATTCCCCGCAATCTTTATCTCACGAGTCAATAGAATAACTAGAGCTTCGGTGCTTCACTGCTAATTTGCAATACCTCTTTTTCTATCTTTCTTGCTTCATATTGAGAAACTTGATCGCGATGAAAGCTCAGAGATAGTATAACAATAGCGCAAATTTTATTCAGTGCATTCAAGGATACTGAATGTTCGATATAATTTTAAAAATATTATTGTTTGTCCTTATTACTTGACTCTCTTTTTCAGCTCATTCCGACTCGGAAGTACCCTCATTCAAAAATTTTTGAAAAAAGTAATTTTAAATTTGGGCGCGCAAAGATATTGTGGGTATGCGTTTCAAAACCACATTGTAGGTAGCTACTATAGGTTTAGGATGGTAAGAAAGTTATTTTCTAAACAAGAATCCAAGAACTTCCTCGTATTTATGCACATAACCACTTTAGTCTAAAAAATTTGTTTGTCTTCCTTATTTTCTTACGAACTTCCTAAGTGAGGTGAGCTGTACGAAGATTTCACGAGGGCAGTTACTAATTCATACTGAAGCTTATGAAGAACATCGAGATCGAAGTTTATCAAATATTTATCCGGGGCGATCGCTCCCTCCCCCTCCCAACCCCCACCTGATGAGCATTTAGATGAAAATTTCTGATCCAATTGAGACATCTATTAGTTACCGAAGCTGCCAATTAGACCCTGCTTCGTTATTGTCTTCAGTGAAGTCAACGCCGGCAGTCTGATCGATAATCAACTCTCAGTAATCTTTTTAGTTGATTCAAATTTGACCATGAAGAAGAGTGGGAAGTTCACTGAAATTCTCAAACTTCTTTTCTCCTCAATTTTCGTTTTGTCATTGAAACCCATAAAACTTAAGTACAGAAAACTTCGAAGTGTCACGGTCGTTCTCGTGTGTGATCAAACGCGCGTGAAACGTGTTTATGAGTGCCTAGCCTAACTATGGTCGATACCTCTCAATCTGAAATTGAAGAATAGGTTATCCTACATAATTCATCAAGTATTATTTTTACCTGGAATGCATGCCACCACTTGACGAAGATATTTCAGGTGTGTTGTCATTTTCGAAACTAATCGCACTCTTTTGTTTCACCTGATAAAATCGAACTGCAAATAGAAGATTGCTCGCGAAAACCGCATATCGGAATTATCACTTCGAGTCACAGCCGTTAAGTGTAAGATAGATGCACCTACTGAAATAACAGAAAATATTACGAACGTGTGCAATTTTATTCAGTAGATGACCGCTTTCGAATCAACCATACAGGTTCATCATCAGATCACACCTCCGCTCTTGAATATCGATTCAACCGAGACTATCCCAGCGCAAAAATCTAAGGAACGCATAAATTACACATATCGTCACAGATAATGAGACTCGTCATCATTTATACGGTTAGTTTTCTTTAAAATAGTCTTTTAACACTGATTAAGACGCTGTTGAAAAACAGTTAATCATTATTATCGTCAGATTGTCGAAGAATTAGTCGAACTTGATGGCGTCACATTTATTTTTTGCAGCTTGTTTTTTGTGCTCTTATCTCTCAATTTTTTTTTCCCAAAAATTTTAATTGGTTTTTGTGGTGATCGTAACTGAATGGTGTGAGAAAACGATGGGTGGGTATCATTTTGTCAGCACGACTGACCACATCATGTTCTAGGAAATTGACTGAAATCTAGAGAAAAAGTAACTGACGACTAGATGGACGAGAGCTTGTGGAATTTTTTTCGGTGTTACTAGCGTACGCGCTTTACCTAGTTGAAATTTGATCTACACCCGGAAGAAATCATGAGAAAGACGGCTTTCAAGTCTTCCATCTATCCGAAGAGGAGTTTTGTCTATAATTATGCTACAGCCACTCACTGAAATGATTAAAGAAACCCTTCTTCGCACTTCCCAAAATAGCGACAATCTGTGCCTAGGCGAAGACCAAAGATCCAGGGTGCATCTACACTCGCGCGAAGATTCCGTATATTATTGTGGATATTCGACGATAGCCGGTACGTCACATCACCTTTTAGAAGATAACCTCAATTATATTTTCGACATCCGGCAAATAGGGTAACATCAATTTGAATTGAGTTGTCGTCAGTGCCTTTCATTTCAACTTTGTTTGACATCAGAATGACCAAGCAAGAGTGCGACACAGCTTGAACCAGGAAATGACCATCATCTTGGCTCTTTTTATTAATTCTCCAGTCCTCGCAATCGGTATTCTCATGGCGGCCAGCACGTTTGCCAGCACTGAAAGAGCGCGTATGTTAGTAGAGTCTTAGACCACACTTTGTCAAGCGGAGAGAACAACGCGACACCTTTGAAGAGCTCGTATGCTGGTAGCACCCACTTTTTTTCTCTCTCTCTCGTAAATCGTAGCCTAGGTCTCTTTCTCCTTGTAAGAACGGTAAGATAGTGTGCGTATGTGTGGCCGAAGCCGCTTAGAGTCTGTGCCTACCTTATGAGATATCCAAAGCCCAAGTCCAGTTTGTTCGTATCTAGTTGGAGGTTTCAAATTTTCATAAGTTCTTCACGTTGGTCAAGATCATGGTCGACGAAAAAGATGATGCTACATTTATGGGACACGGATGTAGATTCTCTGAAGTCGTACCCTAGTTTATATGCGTTCTGTTTGTTGTTATCCTGAGTTTCTTGAATTTTAGCCTAATCTTCTCGTCTTGGCCTAGCATATGTGATTTTATTTAGCCTACTGAGTTGTGATACATCACCTGTAGCCAATGCATAAGTTCTATTGTCATATTATGTGCTAAACTTCAACGCTATTGTCGATTTTAGGGCTCTGCAGAAATTCAGTGTTTCAAGATTTTTTTCTTATTCTTACAAGTGCCTCAAATAAAACAGTTTCATCACAAATTGGGATGTAAGATCGACGCCACGAACTAACATGATTTGCCTGTATAAATTGCCGAACAAAATTTCATTTTTCAAACATGAATAGTAATTTAATACATGATTATATAGAAACATTATCGACTCAAATATCGGTATGAATCTGCATGGCAGTTTCGGTAAGTCGGTGGTTTTGATACAAAATTGAAATAAGATTACTTCTTTATATTCTGAACAAGTTTTTCCCTGTAAGAATGTTACAACAATTAGAAGAGAACTTCTTTCTGATGGTTATATTTTCCATCCTAATTGATCAGCCATAATTGTATTTGACTATTTGTTAGCATCATAATAACATTATACACATTAGGTTTCATTTAAAACTTTTGCATGCAACTAATTGAACGGTACAGAAGACAAACGTCGAAATATTGAGCTCGAACAACATCACGTTTGTTCTTTTTCTTCAGTCTTTTTGTATACCTCATGCAGGGATTTGCCCCTCGTTTCTGGTAATACAAAATGAACGAACAAGATCGTCAACAAACCCATTATTATATAGATAGCAAAATTCGTCTCCATGCCAAATTGCTCTGTAATAGGCCAGAACAATATGGTCGTGAGGAATGTTCCCAACGATTGAGCGGTGGTCGTTAGACTGCCTCCTATAGCTCGTACGCTGAGAGGTAGGATTTCATTGAAGACACATACAGCGACCGTTATCATTAGACAGCTAACGAATCCAAACAAGGCCAATGCCCAAAACAACAGCCAAGGATAAATCGCGGCACTGATATAGTTTCTGTCGTGGAGGAACAGCAACAACAGGGTGCAAATGTTACAACTCGTTATTACCACGAGCGAAGAAATCATCAAAGGCCGCCTATTAATCCTCTCGACGAATAAGAGTGAAACAGCAGTTCCTAAGAATTTCGCCACTCCGAACATGATGGTGTATTCGTTAGCTGTAAACGTTTGTGATGAAGTGAAGATCAAAGACGCGTAAAGAACTACTGTCTGGAACCCTGCCATGGAGAAGAGTAAACCGAGGCAGATTGCTGAAGAGATGCCCTTTAGATTGATAGTTGAAGTTAACAACAGTTTCAAGGACGACTTTTTATGTTTTTCTTCTTCAACATTTTCTTGTATCTTTTGTAGTTCCTTATCGATGTCCGATTGATTGATATGTAGCCACGTGAAATTCTTCTTCGCCCGTTTGTGCGCTCCATTCATGGTCAAGAAATACGTCGTCTCCACAGTGAAATATTGAGATGTAAACGCACCAATCGCTAGTATTGTGTTTACAATTGCAGCGCTCGTGTACGATGAATACGTTGTTACAAAGAATTCAAATGTCATACCAGCGAGGACTGAAAGTATTAAGGCACCCATGACCACACCACGAAAGTTTGGTGAACACGTCTCTATCACGTAGATCGTGGATGTCACGTCGCTTAGGCCGTTTCCTACGCCAAATAAGATACGTGTCGCTAATAAAACGTAAATATTGCGAGTAAATATCACTATAGACCAGACTAGAACGTAGATGATGGATCCGAGGATCAGGGTACTTTTACGGCCAATCTTATCCAGAAGTATAGCTGATATAAGAACGCTGAGCATTCTGCCGACTTCGCCTAAGGATCCGAGCCATGATACTTGACTTGCTGTGATTGGGATGGCGGAATCGGCACTTTGCAGCGTGAGTAGTGTTGGTGCTATCCATCCCCAGCCAATACCAGTGAGAAATTGGACGAGTAAAGCTGCAAAAAAATGATGATTATTCAGAAACTGAACATAGGAATGAATATAATTCATTATGTTAGGATGCTTGTCGTTAGGGCGTTGCTGGTGATAGTGCTTTCAGGTTGATCCATGTACAACATAGGCGAACTTGGGCTTAGCTGTGGAGAATACATGTTGTTGTTTAAGAGGTTACTTGGGAATGTGGGGGAATGGTTTGCAAACTTATTCAAGTAGAGCTGTACTGGTCGGGGAATGTCGAGGAGTCTGATACACCTTTAGTTGTGATAGTACAGAGGCTGTTCTGTCCGAGACACAGTGCCAATGAGATGAGCCCTTTGGGGATGACGGTCTAGGAAGTCGCGACCGCTGAATTGTGAGGAGCGTCATTGCGTGGGTGAAATTAGCTGTACGATGGTCGTATCATGTTTAGAGTTAGTCTCACTCTTGGTATTTGTTGTGCTTGGCAGTCACAAGCCATTTGGTTTATGTGATAGGTAGAAAGAACATATTAAACGAGATCTTAGAGCTGTTTATATGAGCTCAGTATATCGTTAAGGGGATTAGGGTGTTTCACCGGAAGATTTTTTCCCTGAAAAATTCACCGATTCAGATTCACGTACGGAAAGTTCACCTACAGATAATTCACCTGATAGAAGACCGTGACGAAAGTTCACCGACAAAATTCGAATATATTTTCATTAAAGGAGTTAATTAATCAGTTTAATTTAAGTTTAATAGTAATCAAAAATTAATTTAAAATTTTATTTTCGATATTTTATTTAATAAAATTAAATTTTATATCATTTTTTATATTTTCAAGTATTTATTTTTATATAATTTTAATCAAATTTAATCTTGAAAAAAAAATAATATAAAATAATTTAAATTATTATAAATTTTAAATAATCATTTATTGAAATAATTATTTATTAAATTTTTTAAACAAAATTTTAAATAAATAAATCGATTTATTAAATTAAAAATTATAATTATAAATAATAAAATATAATTTATTAATTTAATTTAATTGATTCAACTTATAAATATTAATAATTTAATTGAATAAATTAATTTTCTTTATTAAATTATTATTCATTTAAATAATTTTATAAATAAAATTTGGTTTATGAAAGCATCAAATAAACTTCGACTAGCTGATTGAAAAAATGAATTTTGTCGTCGGTGAACCCAAAAAAAATCTGACAGGCGAACTTTGCTGTCGGTGATGTGTATATTCCTTTAAAAAGACTTACTCGGTGAAAAATCTTTCAGTGAACTGGTCGGATCCTGTGGTTGAGTTCGTCATTCCCAGAAAAAGGCAATTGGTTGCATTAGTTATAACTGACATGATGATTCAACTCGATAGAAAGGCGCCGTGTGTCATTTGGGTTGTGTGTTATAATAATGTTATTCTTGGATTTTCGAGTTCAGGCTCATAACCATCTTGATTGCGGAGTAAATTATCAGTTTTATTTAGAAAAATTAACTTTTTTTACCTTTCAGAATTGTCACCCTCTGTGTAGAACATTTTGAAGATGACAAAGAAAAGTGTGTATTGATAAAAAAGATAAATTCACCTCATAGACTTACGAAATAATTCTTGAAAACTCTATTTTGGTTTTTGAACCTATAAAGCAGGACCTCGTAGCTGATCATGTTAGTCGAAACTGTCTTATGTAACGCCCCAGCAAAGAAAACTTTTAGGTTGTGATTAAATTATTCATGACGACTAAGTGGTTAAAACGTCAAACTTTTTGCTGCTCTCTAAGGTCGTTCTACCTTTGATTTTCGTCGGGAAAATGTTCAAAAAGATTCACGCTCGCGTTATAATATGTGTGCACTGTGTATTATGCTTAAATATTTATGCGTCCTCGTCTGTGTCTACTATTCTAAAAGCCATACAAATTCATTTCAGGGTAGAACCCAATAATAATCGTTTATTTTTGAGATTGAAACAAACTTTCTTTCAAACGGCATTTAATCGGTGAATTTAATGATAGGTTCCCATTACAGAAATTCGTTTTGTCTGAATAAGATTGATCGAAACGAACTCCTGTATTGCTTTAGAACTCACACGAAAACGATCTCAAAATTAGGTACTCGAAGTCCTTACGAAACTTTTTTGCCACGACCAGTAATAATTCTTAAACCACATCAGAAATTCTGGAAACCTCTTCATTGTAATCTTATCTGTATCTGCCACGAGCGTATCTTACTGCCATATAAGGTCAAACAGGCTGTATGTAATTCATTGTTATGGTCAACATCGTATTATTATTTGTAGCATTCATTCGAAGGTTCATTTTTCGACGAAAGTATGCGCGTGCACATCCGATTCGCGGAGTTACAGTTCATAAAAATGCAGTAATAATAGAAGGCAAACGAGTACATCCTCATTTCGATGGTTTCATTGCTGAACTTAGATAACCTCGAGGATGTTCCTTTCGATTAATTTCTTATGTACAGTGTACGCGATGATTAATACGAGTACCTATCTAGTTTCTTCAACGCCGATATAGACTTGAAAACTCGTTATTTCGTGAGTACATGGATGGGTTGCCCTGCCAAAATACTTTGTTTTAAACAAAATGATTTGTCTGAAATATTTTTGCTGATCGAGCATCAGTCATCGAGCTATATTAACGAGTCAATCTCAATTGCCGATCAGGAAATCTTTATTTTCTCGGTGAAAAAAAAAAAAAAAATGAGGAAGAGCCGCGCCGTACCTAAGAATATTGATGAGCCGAGCATAGTAGTAATGTAGTTTAATCGTTAATTTAATCGGACTATGTAAAGATTATAGAACGTGAAGAACAACTATCTGGAACCCCGTTGTGGAAAAAAGCAATTTAAGATAGGTCGTCGCGAGGATCACCGATCAGCTCGTGATTTATAATAAATGCGAATTATGATTTGCAAAACAACTTCTTGTCTTTCTTTCCTTGACATTTTTGGCCCTTCTTACATTTCAGCCTTGCAACGTCCTGATGATTGGTTTGTTATCAAATGAAATATTTTGTCTTTGCTAATCTCAGTATTTCACTCTCTCTATAATAAAATACTGGCGAGCAAACGCTGCGATCGCTTGTCCTGTATTCACGATGCCAGTGTTTTTGCATGATTTATAGGTTGTGACGTAAAAATGCCTACAAGGACGGTGAGTACCGTGGCACCCGTGACTGCACCGCTGTACCGCGGAAGTTTGCAGCACTTATTGTCTCTGTCACTTGATCGCTGAGGCCATTTCCTACACCGAGTAATGCACGATGCTCATGAAACGTATAAGCTGAGCATTGCATTATAATTTGAGAACAAGTTGAATAATTATTGTTAGACTTGGGATTGAGCTAGCTCTATCCAAAAATCCCCAAGCGTTAGATCTAATGTTTGGGATTAGGTTTTGAAATCGAATGGATCTGAGGTAGGAAGCGTGGATGGAAATTGAGAATATCTTCATTATAGTCCGTTATGAAAAGCTCTCGTGTTTACAAATTTAAAACATTGTGGAGGCCCATCCGAACTGGGTATCCACCAGCATTGCTAACTACGCGCGTGGTTTGTCCAACAGTGATGGTATTTTTGGTGAATTTGAAAGAGGTATCTGAACTATGGAGGTGTATGGGAGAAAAATTAAGAATTTAGAATAGCTCTCAAATGAAGCGCAGTCGAAGGTTTCGTCATCCCACTTACTTTCTAGAGTGTGTATTTTCTGGACATCTTTCATGGTATGTCAGAAAGTCAAATCCGCGTCATTCAAGTGTTATTTCAATTTTTTCATTTTTTCCTCTATTTACCGCCATAGTTTAGATACCTCTTTCAATCTCTCTCTGCTCAAGCGTTGTCAGGTTCGAATTGGGGAGGGCTCAATCGGAAGATATGAAGTGTTTGTTAAATTCTTTGTTGATTATTATCTTGTAATTCGTAGTATCTCCTAGAAATATCTTTTCTGACCTCTCCACCTAATTTTAAGTTTTGTGAATTGTCGCTTTTTCTTTTTCTTTAATAATGGTTCGTCGCCATTAGGCCTCGAACTTGAAACATTTTCACTGACCCGTCTACCCAACTCCATTGAATGGTACATCTCCAGACCTAAGAGAGAAAGGGGGAGAGAGAGAGAGAGAGAGAGAGAGCCTCGTCTGAACAGCGAGTGATGGGATAGGTAGCCTGACGTACAGAGGCTGAAACTAAAGGTGAATGAGTGGAGCGAGTGAACCCTTCATTAGTCAGACTAACATACAATACTGGGTGGACCAGAAAGATGTTACCAGTTGAATGGGAGTTTGCATTAAATTCACTCTAGCCAACGTTAGATGTACACTTCAACTCTACAAAATTTGTATCTCAATTTTATCTTCAATTTGCGCCCCTAATCAACTTTGTACGACGTTTTTGAGCCGACTTATGGACCAAAATGTGCCAAAATTATCAAAAATTAAAAATCTCTTAAACTTCCATGTTTTACTTGATTTGAAAGTGAAATTTAACGCTGATTCCGAAAAAAATACCTAAATAATCCTATGAATCTTGAAAGTGGAGGAATTTTCAATTTCTTATTTTAGAAATCTCGGCATATTTTCGGTATACTAGGCTTATATATTAGGCTGAAAGGTGGTAGACGGCGAGTGAGCTGAGTGAGGGAACTCATGAGCAATTTGGGCTTACATACAATATATTAGACTTACACTTGACTAAGAAATGCTGTAAAAGGGGGAAGGTGACCTAACGGTGCTAATTAGCGTGACGAGTAGTGTTCTAGACATGGACCTACTGTAGGGATTTGTGAGCATAGGATACCTTATTCGTGTCTGAAACTCTCTATCTAAGATTTCTATCTGCTGGTGATACCATATGGTCTGCTTGTCCTCAACTCACTTCAGGGATAAAAATTAAGTCATTTCCAGTCTACAAGGCGTGGCAAAAAATGATATGAAACATGATCTTCATTCTTTGGCTCTGTTGGTATATTTTTTTATTCGTTCTTTGAAATGACTTATTTTGGATTTGACACCCTCGATAGATGAAACAGAAAATATAAAAATTTATTTGAAATCACTTATGAATGGTCATTGCCCCACTGAATGTGAATCGGAGAAAGGTACCTCTTGGATCGTACATATAAATGCAGATTTATCATCATTACTACCACGTCCTACCAATAGGTTGAAATTTAGAGATTTTATTTCTCTTATTTGTATTAACTAAAATGGAAGGAAATATACATCTGCGAGTATTTTGAAAAATTCTTCGTTGCATTGCTTTGCCTAAAGAAGTCTTTCTTGTATGATAGACTTTGCTATTCATATTGAAGATGGCTCCCGACATTTATACAGGCAGGGGAAAGAGGAGTTTTCATGCCCGTGTCCGGAGTTCATGAAGGGCTGTCCACCCGGTACAAATCAATAAAAAAATACAAAACTCTTGGAAACTTCACACGTTCACCACTTATCCTTACCCTTTCCGGGCCCAGTTGTGTGGTTCTCTGCTGACATGATACCAATGGAGAGGAGGAAGGTGGTATTTCCCAGCCGAGAGGAAGTGAAGGAGATCCAAATTTTTCAAATCGATCTTGTGCGAAAATTTTTTCTTTATTTTGTAGGCAAATTTTTCAGAAGAATTTACCCGACCTAACCTGGACGTGCACTTGGATACAAATCGCTTGTAAAGGGGGAAATTGTCGGTTTTGAAGTCGCAGATCTCCTCTTAGTGTTTCAGGAATGCCCTCCGCAAAAAAAAAAAAAAAAAAAAAAAAAAAAAAGAAGAATGTTGCAAATTTCCGAAGACAGTCTTCTTTGCTCGTTCGATACATTCTTTCGTCGTTTTAATGTAACGTAAACTTAAAAGTCTGGTAGTACAAAGTGTTTTAATTATAAAAAATTGAGTTACCTGGAACGCAAGCTAGAATTTGATGGATATGACTTCTGGGAATGATCATTTTAAGATGTACACCAATTTAATTGCGCGTCCAAAAGTCGAACCGAAAGAAAAAACGCTTTCAAAATTTGCGATCGTGTGGTATATCTTTTCATCTCAACGAACGTTCATCGAACTACGAATTAATGTATACATCTTTCTCGTACAAACGTTGCCACTCATTAAATCTCGTAAATATCCGCGAATAGTGCAATTCTTTAGCTGACTTGACAGTAGAATAAAAAACGTATAATAGAAAATTGAGAATGAAAAAACCTTCCTCTTTTAACGCGAACCGGTTTCTGTCAACGCAGTCGCGGTCTTCATCACGCGCTTGTAATGCGGTGGATCTGAAAT
The DNA here is from genome assembly GCA_035079385.1 of Aspidiotus rigidus. NCBI lineage: Eukaryota > Metazoa > Arthropoda > Insecta > Hemiptera > Diaspididae > Aspidiotus > Aspidiotus rigidus. The sequence goes on along the minus strand of JAVHKY010000031.1, from coordinate 4,738,606 downwards.
TTTCTATTCTAAGTAAGGGTGAATAGGCCTACTGAGAGCTCTCAACTTTCTGCATTCTTGAGTCAGAAAATTCCGGTCGACTATAGAATTTTTCCGATAAGAACAAATTCAACAACAAGAGAATAAGAATTATGAACAAAGATATTCAGAGTCAATACACGTTGAATATATGTATTTTTCTTCTTTTTTTTTTCCGATAAATCAACAAGCTTCGAAACTACTTTCAGGGTTATGCGGGCTCGGACTGGGTAGGTGGAGACAAAAAGGTTGAATATGAATTAGATAGTGTCGTAGAAATAGGTGGATCGGAGGTAGTTCATCGTGCTTATGATTGTTTCAAAAATCTTCGAGAGAAAGTTTGCGATGTAGGCAGAGACATAGTGGTGAGGTGAAGCCGGATGTTTTCGAAAGCTAGGCAAGAGAAGAATTGTTGAACGAATAGATACTCAACATTGCCGTATATGCATGCAGGGAATGAGAAGCGTGAAAAGAAGGAAGAGTGACTAAGGCGGGTAAGACATGGGTCAGGATGACTTCTCGTCAGGAAGGGTCTTTTGAAGTAGACCAAAGAATTGGAGACTTTTGGGTGGATAAAGAGGATGAGGAATTATGCTAAGAGGAGAGGAATCATCTTTGGCTGGTTGTTCTTTTCATTTGGGCCAAGCGTGGAATCGTAAGATACGGAAGCTAGGCCTCCAATCTCTGTATCAAAGTGATTTTGAGGAACTTTTAGGGCTTACCTTTCTTACGACCCGACAACTCACATACACCAGGCAATATCGATATTGACACGTGTTCTCGAAAATTACGTTACTCATGGATGCAAGTTTTCCCCAAAATGTGAGCTTTTTGCGATGCATATTGAAACGAGTCATGTCTTAGGGTTGAGGCCAGATTGCCCACAGGGAGTATTGGTTACCGGAGGAAAAGTGTGATCTTCCCAGAGTGGGTAACATTACCAGAGTTGAATCTCTCAATGGTGTTCCGCGAAACGGTTTTCGGTGGGATGCTGGGAACCGAGGTCCTCGCGATGCTGATTCCGGAGGACGGGATTCTTTGAAGCTGTCCCCGGAAAATGACCTTGTTGATGGTGCCCACTCAGGTACAGAATGTGGACCGACGGCTGTCGGCTAGGAGGCAGGTGTCGATGGACAGGGTTGATGCCAGTCCAGATGATATCACAAATCACAAATCCGATGCTGGGGCAGGCCAACCTCAGATTGGGTGGTAGAGTTGTTTGGACAGTACAATGGTATTTTGGCTCTGTACTCGTGCTCAGGAACTCGTTGTTCATTTGAGGTCAGACTAGTAGCAAGCTCAGGTGGGTCTGTGTTTTCCCTGTTCGAGAGGAAGGAGAATTGTGAACCTTAACTGTAAAAGGTCGACCTAAGAAACATTTTGTGCACTGATAGTTCAAGCTAGTTATCAATATTGTAGTTTTAAGAAAAAGAGCTCACGCTGGTTTATTTTCCAGGTGATTGGAAATTGTCGAAAAGAGTTCGAAAACAGTACGACACGTAATCAAAGATAGGATCATATACCTTAAGTTGCCTGTAAGGTGGATGTGGGTAGCATACTGATAACTTACACTACTCAATTTTTACAGTGTCATTGAAATGATCTCACCCTCGATTTGACTTTCTCCCTTTTTTAAATAGTGTATATATTTTCGAAAGGGTAAGTTACAGTCTGGTATCGTACGTGCATACGAACTCGTATTAGTTATAAGAGCAGCTCAGTTTGGCAACGTTTAATAAGAAAAAAACTATGGGGATGTAGCTTCATGTGGACAATAGGAAGTCAAAATATTCAGATTGAACTGCGGGACTGCAGGAAACTGGTTCCGAGTTTGTTGGCGCTAAAAATCGGATATAATACACAGCCTCTCGTCACGGATATTATTTGATTGCACTATTTGGTAGGGGTGGACAGCTAAGATAAAGGGCTGTAGACAAGTTAGCAGGGATGCCATCGAAGTTAGGTGGATGTGATTTCTCTATTTCCGACTGCATCGAGACGAACGTAGTAGATATAGTATTCTAGTTCTACTATACGGGTATTGTGGTGCGTTGTATTGCTCGTGCGGTAAAAAGGTTGTGAATTCATATTATTGTGTGTTGATCTGCTATTTGACTATTTGGTGAGTAGTCACTGACTCTTTTTCTTGGATTATTAATCGTAACTATTATGATGTAGTTAAGCGTCGAATAGGTGTCGTCTATAATCTTAATGAGAGAAGAAAAAACTGTGAACGAATTGTTATCGGGCGTTAATTTCGAATTAGGGTATCCAGTGCACACGAATGATGATTTAGAATACAATGAAATGTTTTCGGGACGTCGCGAGGGCGTGCCTGATGGTTTTCTACAGTGATCAATGTGGTGGACCTTTAGGCGTAGTGTACGCACCTGTAGATCGAGTTTGAGCGGAGCACGAGTCTTATCTTAGGGTTGAGTCGGGATTTCCCAGAGAAGGTATTGGTTATCGGAGAAAGTGTGTCATCTTCTCCAGGATGGTAACATTACCTGAGTGAAATCTCTCGATGTTGTTCATTTGGAACGGTTCTGGGTGTAATGCTGGGAACCGGAGTCCTCGCGTTGCTGATGCCGGAGGACGGGACTCTCTGGTGCTGACTCGAGAGAGTGATCTTGTTGATGGTGCCCGGCCAGGTACAGATTGCGGGCCGACGGGTCCAGGTCATTGCAGGTGGGATGCCGGTCCTGAAGATACCAAGGGCTGGATCACAAATCCGATGCTGGGGCCGACCAACCTCAGATAAGGTGGTAGTGTGAAGGCTCTTCCAGTTGTTTAGACAGTACAGTAGCATTTGGGCTCTATACCCGTGCTCGGGGACTCGTTGCTCATTTGAGGTCGGACTAGTGGCCAGGTAAAGTGGTTTTGTGTGTTCCCTGTTTGAGGGGAAGGAGAATTGTGATACGTTAGCTGGTGAAGGTCGACGTGAGAAGTATTTCGTGCACTGGTAGTTAAAGGCACTTATTGATTGTGGTTTTAAGAGTCTTACATACATACTAGGAGCCACTGAACATATTCGTAACCATGGGATAGGTTTAAGAAAAAGAGCTCACCCTCGTTTATTTTCCAGGTTATTGGAAATATTGCTGAAAAGAAGTTGAAAATATTACGAACAGATGATTAAGAGTAGGTTTATGCACGTTAAGTTGCTTGTAAGGTAAATGTAGGTGCCTGTGTGATGCGGGTAGCATATACATATCTTACACTTTCTTTCAATTAATATCGTTATAAAGGTTCTGTCTGGTCTTAGCCTTCTTTGGATTCGATTTTGTATGGTTATTTTATATGAACTTTTTTCGATCTGCAGACCCGGTGCAAGCTATTCTGGCGCCTTGTACAAAATCCAGGATAAGTGCCCCTAAAAACTAAAACCCTCAAAAAGGACTCATCAAACTTCGATTTATGTATCTTCTTCTTCTTCAGTGCCCTGACCGATATCGATCTTTGGCTCTTCATATGGCAAGCTGAATCAACTCTGCGTATGCTTTTCGATCCGCTGCTGTGTGGAATAATTCATCAACGGTGCAACCTGTCCATTTCCTTAGATTCCTCAGCCAGGACAGGCTTTTTCGTCCAATTCTCCGCTTTCCTTCCACCTTGCCCATCATGATATTCTGTAGTAGCGTATATCTTGCCCTCATCATATGACCAAAGTATTCCAGTTTCCTTCTCTTGATTATCATGATTAGTTCTCTTTCTCTTTTTACCATCTGCATGATTTCATTATTGGTCTTCTTTGCCGTCCATGGTATTTTCATCATGCGACGATAACACCACATCTCAAAGGCTTCCAGCCGGCTCAATGTTCCTGCTTTTAAGGTCCACGTCTCCACTCCGTACAATAATGTGGACCATACATAGCACTTCATTGTTCTGATTCTCAAGTCAAGTGGCAAGTGGTGTGATGTGAGAACTTTTTTCATTTTTACAAAGGCGGCACGTGCCAATTCTATTCTGCATCGTATTTCTTCATCTGGACTTCCTGTATCGTTTATCCAAGCGCCTAGGTACTTATATTTATTTACTTGTTCCAATGCACCATTTCGCACCATTATGTTGACAGCTACTGGATTTTTTGCAATGACCATGACTTTGGTCTTTTTCGCATTGATCGATATGCCATAACAGTCGCATTCCTTCTCCACTGCCTTCATCAATTCTGCCAGGTCTTTTTCATTCTCTGCTAATAACACAGTATCATCTGCAAATCGATTGTTGTTTATATTCTCGCCACCAATTTTCACGCCCTCTTTTTTGTTGTCAAGGGCTTTCCTAAAGGCTTGTTCGGCGTAAATATTAAATAGTATTGGTGAGAGTATGCATCCCTGCCTTACGCCTCGTTTGATTTCAATATTGTCGGTTGTTCCATTTTCCTATTGAACTACTGCGCTTTGCTTTAGGTACAGGTTTCTTGAAATTCTTATATCCGCCTTATCTACACCAATGCTGTCGAGTATAATCAGCAAATCGTCGTGCAGAACCTTATCAAAGGCTTTTTCAAAGTCCAAAAAGCATGCAAATATTGGTTTCTGGAATTCTTTCATCTTTTGTATTAGGATGGTCATACAGAACAGTGCCTCACGTGCTCCAAGGCCACTCCGAAATCCGAACTGCTCTCTACTGATGTTCTCCTCACACTTATTTCTTATTCTGTTATGCACAATTTTGAGGAAAGTCTTCAAAGTGCGGCTCATTAGACTTATCAGCCTGTATTCACTGCAGAATTTCGGCTGTGAGGTTTTAGGCAGCATGATGAATGTCGATAGCAACCATTCTGAAGGGATTTGTCCGGTGTCGTAGATTTTGTTAAACATTTTTGTGAGCATTGTGATCCCCTCTTGGCCAAATATTTTTAATAGTTCAGCAGTCACCTCGTCAGGTCCAGGTGCTTTCCGGGTTTTCGCTTGCTCAATAGCATTTTCTACATCTTCTCTTAAGATAACCAGATGATCCTCCACAATGATTTCTTCCTCCATCTTTGGACGGTCGGCATGGAATAGGTCAGTCACATATGTTTCCCATACTGTGCGGATTTCTTTTTCTTCAATTATCGGCTTTCCATCTGTGTTGTACAACATCATTGGTTTTCTGGGTTCATATAATCGTGCCATCATCTTTAGTTCTTTGTGTATGTGATATTTGTCGTGCAGTTTCTGCAGTTGCTCGATATGTTCGCATTTCTCTTCCATCAAGTTTGCCTTTGCTTCTCTGATCTTTTTTCTTAACTTTCGTTGGATTTGTTGGTACTGAGTTCTATCCTCCCTCGTTGCTGCAATCCTTCTTTCATCAAATATGTTGAGTATTTCATCATTCATCCATTCCTCACTGTTTTTTCTTCCGTTTGCTTTTTCCAGTACTTCTTCGGCCTTCTTCATTGTCAGGCGTTTCATTAGTTCCCAGTACTGGTCAACAGATCTACTGTCATTAAAGTCTTCTGAATTTGCCTTCATTTCTTTTTCAATTTCTTTTGTAGTCGGATTTGCGTTTCCTTTCTCCTCAGTGCCATTATATTGGGTCGTTGTTTCGTCATTGGCTTTACTATTCTTTTAAACTTTGAATTTATTGTTGCAACTAACAGTATGTGATCTGTATTGGCATCCGCTCCACGGTATGTTCTGATTGATTTGAGAGCGTTTCTGAACTTACAACTTTTCCAAAATTCTATGCTACTTTTTTTGTAGAAATTCCCGCGCAATTTTTCCCAACATATATGGCGGCCCTTTGCCTTATGGTTGGCCTTGTCTATCTGAAATCTCATGATATCGGGCAGAAGTTGTCTCTCCTGTGTAAATTGTCATATCGTGTTTCGTTTCCCCATACGTTGCCGAATAAAGTGCCGGAAATTCTTATGCCTCTATCTGCCCATGTCTGAATTTGAAATTTTTATAAGGAAGAGAAAATTACTCCGGTCTTTCTAGTCTCGACATTCTCCCACGATTTATTATGTTGTTTGATAGTTCGCGTCTGTTATCCGGAATTCCTTTTGGCGTATTTGTATACTGAGATGAGAGTATTTTGTAATTCGTACTTTGTAAACATCATCATATCATGACATGCTGCTCATCCTGATTCGAAGCTAAAAGGCGTACGCGTCTCTTTAATTATTAAAAGATTCGTCTCGTTTCGTTTTTCGTAGATGAAGGATTATCATCACTGTTCTTGTTATATTCTGAAATTTTGTTCGGGGATGTCGATGTCGTTCGTCTTCGTTTAATGGCACTCAAATATTTTATTAGTTCTGTCGCTGCCTCGACTTCGCCGCCAGCATCGTTTCCGGGTGCTTTTTCATGTTGTTTTCAGCAAATCTGTCTCACCGAACCTCTTTAATTTCGTATCTTTTCGCGTTTGTAACATATTGTCACACATCCCCGCTTGACAATTGTATACCTCAATTTATACTACTCGCTTTCCCTCAGATACTTCCAGATTTTTCATTGATTAGTTTTCCCGTTATAGGATTTGTTTTCTATAATGTCAAGTGTGAACGTAAAAGAAGACTTTTTGTTTTAACAAGTACCGGAGATTGGTGTTTAATTTGAATTTCAGCTAGAGAAAGGATAGATGATTCTTTTCTCTTAACAGTAAAATTTATTCCTTGTTCTTGATCTCATGCTGTGAGACGAATTTTTTGTTATTTATCTCATAATGTAAGAAGGTTTGGAGGAGAATGATTTGATGACCACATTGAGAGTAGAGAATAGTCTTGACGACTAGGAAAAAAGTGTTAATTTAAGACAATCATCTTTCTTTATCTCAATTTGATAATTCTTTTCAGTTATTTTGACTGTAAAATCTAATCACAGTGAATAAAAAAAGGATTAACACCTTTTTTTTTTTTTTAGTCACCAGGACTATTCTCTTCTCTCAGTGCAATTAACAATGATAATCGGTTTATTAGATGACCGATTTCGTACGCTAAAGATAGCTTATTCGCCGAAAGAAGTTGCTGGATGAACCGATTATCTGCGGACTTGTATTTATGATGGTGTGTAGAATGATGATAATCATTCTGCAAGTATAAATTAATTTTTTTTAACGCCCGAAAATTTGCTCGTTTGAGCGGTCTTTTATTGAAAATAATTTAATGTATAACAAACTATTAAAAATTTATAGACTAGTCCCCATATCTGATGTTTTGAAGTAGAATTCGCGAAAGAAACCGGTCACCCGCCCAAATATTACACTCGCTCCATACTGCTTAAATATTTAAATGATAATTGTTGTTCTTGGGCACTGCACGGATGATAAAAATTTCAGAGATACCCTTGACCGAATTCGTTTCTCATTATTACTGATTACCCTAGATATTTTTGGTTTACTTTACTCTCTTTTATTTTTTTACTTTTTTCTGTAGGGCACTGTCAATTTTTAGTGTGTTTTCTCAAATTCCCAATTTTTTTTTTCGTACGATAAATACGACCTCGTCGTTTCTGCGATCTTGTATATTTTCAATTTTGTGCGGTAGTAAAAGATTATTCGATTGACTTTGGCCTTTCTCTCTTCATTCCCAATTTTTTTTCAATAATATAATAATAATGGCTAATTATTAATGATATTTACATCCAACTTTTTTTCTTGTGTTATCCCTTCCACTACAATTTTGTCATTTCATGTACGTTGCGGTACATTTTTCACGCATCAATTCATGCAATTTTTTCGTCGTCAGTTTTTGTGGCCTCATTTATCCTATCAATTTTATTAGAACGATTTTTTTTACGAACACGCAGGAATGAGAAGAAGGTTCTTCTGCTTGGTTTGCTGATCAATTATTCGAGTGCACTACCAACAAAATTTTGAGTTTAGATATTGATTTCAGGGTCCTTTTGCTCTCGAAATCGATTTCTTTTGTTCCTCAGCAAGGAATTTTTTTTTTCCAATCCATTCCTTTATTGGGACTGTAGTGCCAAAAAAAATATTGAGTCGAAAATTTAGCTCAGGGTTTGATATTAGACTTGGCAATCTTACCTCAATAATACGGGTTTTGGTAAACCGTATTTCATGTTCTTGTATTTGCTTGATGCATCTTTCATAAACGTTATGAAAAAAATACTTCCTACCTTGGACTGTTTTTGGAATCATAGATCTAGTCTCTTTACTCACGGACTCTTAACGATGACAATGTTTTTGCAGAGTGGAGTGTAAACGTCAGCATTTTAGTGTAGGTCGTACAGTATAGAAACGGTTCAGGAACGAGTATATGAGGAAATATAAAGAGTCAAAAATGCACGTAGTGATACTCGTGGGTGGCGAGCACAGGTTGTATCCTCAGTTAACCTTGAAGAAGGGGAAGGAAAGGTTTTACAACAAACACAATCATATGTGGGCTGTACGTAGGTCTTCAGTGATGGATATCTCTCATGTGGTGAGGCGTACTTGGTGGACATTGAAGATATCTTGCATCCAGAAGGCAGCCAGCTAGTTTGGCCTGTATGTAGGCCTTTGGTGGTGAATATCTCATGTATGATGAGGTGTAGCTAAGTGGCATTATGGATGTCTTAGCAGTGTGGTTCTCGTTTGTGTCTAAGTGGGGATGACTTAGGGGCCTGAGTTGCTGAGAGTAGCGTCCTCAGGCTGGCCTGCAGGCCAGGCACAGTTGTGAGTCTTGCGGGGCTACAACTTGGGCAGGAAGATAGGACGACCGGGGGAACTGGGCTCGATAGAGGTACCCAGTCCACGTTGGGATCCGGTGTCTCAATGGTTGGCGGACTCCTTCAGGTGCGGCGACACCGGTTGGGGGATGCCTGGAGTTTGTCTCACAAATCCGAAACGGGGGTATGCGCAACTCCTTTGATTGATAGAATTGGTTTGATGAATCATCGAGTCGAGAGGATACCGAGTGTACCTTGAGATGCATTCTTGTACTGTTAGGCGTACTCTGGCGCTTTGATGAAAATGTTAGGTTACAGGGGTAACACTGACTCAAGCAGTTCCTTTGGCTTTGATCAAATTGGACTATCCTTCCATCCTTTTATCATTTTCTACATTTTTCCTCATGAGAAGCTGATGAAGATTTTCATTGTAAATTGAAGAGAGTCCAGACTGATTTTACTCGTATAGTTCTCATAAATCCCAATTTAGTTTGGTAATTAAAAAGCATAATGGAAAATTCTATGTCTTCAAAGGCTTGTTTCTGTCCTTTATAACAGAAATCAATACACACAAAATATTGCTCAACGACTGATTATTTATTTCATAACTTTGTGTTGAATAAATATGGTTATAAATTAATACGGATGAAAAATTTTTGATAAGTTTTGAATGCTCATTCAGCGTTGATTATCGTTAATTTTTTGTATTCACGGTGCAATAAATTTTTGGTTTCAGAGTGACATCAACAGTGGACGTGTTATGTTCCGCCATAATGGATCGTCGAATTTCAATATAACAATGTACGTGTCTGATGGAAGTGTGTTCAAGATATTAAATTTCAGTATCACCGCTTCTGCGCCTTTTGTCAAAGTTTCCAACAACAGTAAATTATTGATGAGGCAAGGCAGCCAACTTGTGATTACCGCGAACAATCTGTACTCGATGACAAATATCAATGTACTGCCGCAGTTGATCAGGTAAGTGTTGAAAAGTTACTCTTTATTATGAATTTTCTAAAAAGTTCCTCTATACTATTTTATTCTCATTTGAAACTTGAATTTTGCGATCTTTAACGACATAAAGAAATGATAATATATTGAAGAACCATATGAACTGAAAATCTATTTTATTCTATAATCAGTAACAATACAGAAACCACAATACGTCATGTAGGCTTGGTATTGTATATTGTTACACTGTAGAATTTGAATACAATTTTATGTAGTACAAATTCCTGTACATGAATGTACTTTGATTATTTTGAGAGAATCGAAGTATTCATAAGATTTATTATCAATATTGGTCGTCTCGGGCGTCACCGAGTTCCAATTGTTCACTACCCAATTATGTACTCGGTAACTCATTTCTCGTTTTCTCCGTTTGGAGTTTGTTCTGCATGCTCGATACAGATGAAAATTCAAACGTTATCAGATTTCTCTTGTTGAAAAGTTAATCTTGAAAAAATAAGTCTAACCGTTTTCCTGGCACATTTATGCGTTTTCCTCGGAAGATGATTTGAACCAACAAATTGTTTCTTACATGACGCGTCAATTATTTTAATTGCAATAATGAAGAATGAAATAAGATAACAAATGTATTAAAAATGGCTCGGTTTTGTCGTAATGACGGAGATAATCTGTTACAAGCCGAGTAACAAGTTTCGATGCGACTTTTTTCGGCTTTCGCTTGGGCCGTCTCTTTATTTTACTATACAGGTTCATTTTTTCTCAATTTCTTGGAAATTGTTATTGGTCTGTGAATCGCACGATAAATTTCCTATCTTCCAGGAGAAGAGCGCAAGGATTAATTACAAGCAAGACGACGAAGTTCCGCTTTTATGACTACTAAGTAATGGTTTTAAACCAATCCTTCGCTGCGGTTTTGAAATCATGTTTTAGGCTTTGTTACCTTCCTCTCTCTAGAATCTTTCCGGCTGCGTTTTCGATGATATAATTCCGCTGGATTTGGTGCCAGTGCTACAAGTAACAGGAATAAGTCGATATCTTCTTTTACAACACTGTTTTGGATAGGTTGAAGATCTATTCATTGTAAGTTGCTATGCGCACAGAATAATGATTCTCTGTCAAGTTCTGTTCACGAATCCTTATGGAACTCACTTCATTTTTATCTTTTGACAAAAAGACGAGATTGTTTCATCGTACTATCCGCATTCTCGGTGCATATCCCATCGGTTTCTCTGGTTTCCATACTCATTCGGTTGCCTTCTCACTTTTTGGTATCTTTTTCATCTTCTTCATGTCCATCGAGTACAATTGTTACAAAACAGAATGTTTTTTCAGATAGTTGATACGGCGACGACTGCGTACAGAGTTCCCTGAATGAGGTGAACTTCTTCTGCATGAGAATCTTCCTGTACGCCTGCCTCAGCATCTTTCGGGTGAGTAGGAGTACTGACCTAGATGTGTCGCAATTGGTGCGCTTGATACGGCGGGCGATGGTCTTCAGAGTTCTTTTGAGGACCTCCAGTTCAGCGCACCAGAATGGGGGTTTCTTGTTTCTGACTACAATCTCCGTAGATGCGGATTTTATGCATCCCTGGAGCATTGCAGTCAGATTCCCTAGGAAGCCGTCCACCTCGCTGATTGTATCTACTTTCAGCGGGGCGAATGTGAGGTTCCTGATTGCGGACGAGAGTTTGTCTGGGTCAGTAGGCCTACTATAGGACTTTTCTTTCCTACTCACCTCCATTCTGGCCACTGCCGTGATGAGGTAGTGGTCAGAATGGGAGTCGTCGTCTAGCACCATATAACCGCCTACTTCCACAAGTCGTTTATTGTGGTGTGTTTGCCGCGTCTCCAGGTTGGCTGAGTGTTGTTAGCCAGTTCCAAGTCAGCCAGTATCAGGAAGTCCTCAAAGTGGGTATCTCTCTCGGTGGTATGGTAGCCCGGGATCATGCTGGTCTGACAGTTGAAGTCACCCGTTATGATGATGGGTGATCCCTGGAGACGTTGAACATGTGTGTGCAGTGAGTCTAGGACATCATGGATTTCTTCACTGGGGGACAGGTAGCAGCAAGTGAATACCGTTCGTCCAATCTGTGTTGCTACCATGTCCTCATTGTTGGTTGGTGTTGGCACATGTTCAATGTCCTTCCTGACTAGGATTGCGCATCTGGGTTGGCATATGAAGTCCCAGCCAGGTGCTCTTATGCTGTCTGCTCCAGGTGGATAGTGAGGCTCCGTCAGGCAGAGGATGTCTGCATCTACTGAAGCTGCAAACATGAGGGCGTTGTATGTGGCGCTTTTCCCATGGTTGCAGTTCAGATAAACAATTCGCAGTGTGCTGCTCATTGTGTGGCAGGTGTTGGAGCCTTTTCTGACGGGCGTGTTGGCAGTGCTTTCCTTTGGAAGGCCAGGAGGGTTGGGCATTGTTTGTTGCCCGTCCTATGGTTGATTGGCCTCAGTCTAGCCTTTGCATATGAGGTGCCCGCTGTGGTCTTCTTCATTTTGTCGTTGTAATTGACACAGTCCTTACAGGTGGCTTGAGCGGGTTGGGAGGAAGCATCTGCGGATGGTGTATCCATCCTGGTGCATTTGCTGGCAGTGTGTCCTAGCAAGTCGCAGTTGGGACAGCGTTTCACCTGGATGGTGGCGTCGATGCGGCACATGGTCCAGCCTAATCGCATGGTGTTGGCTTTCCCCATTTTCTCTCTCAGTGCCAGTGAGGTTGTCACTACTGCAAAGAGGGAGTCAGGGTACTTTGTAGATTTGCTGGGGAATAGCTTTACCTCCGTGGGTGCTTCCCCGAATCTGGTGGATATCTTCTTGGCTATATTCTCTATAGTGATGGTCTTGTGGATACCGTGGATGCGGACTTCGGGTAGTTTTTGGGTCATCTTCTTTTCCTGGATGCCAACACTGCATGCAATTTTGCGAAGAGCGTCTGCCTTCTCCTGTGTGGAGCAGGAGACGAGTACCGCTCCAGATGGGAAGGGTACATGCCTCCTGACTCCCAGGGCCTCGGGGTTGGCCTCCGGCATATTTTGGAGCTTCTGCAGCACGTTCGGGTTGTCCTGCGATGGAAGTAACAGGACGTTCCGGGTGTTCTGTGTCTGCGAGGAGGGCAGACGCTTCTTCTTCGTTGGAGCTGGGGTGGGCTTTTTGGGCACCTCGGCTCTCTTGGCCTCCTTGGCCTTCTTAGGCAGTCGGCGTTTTTCCGCGCGTTGGAACTGGAATACGGGTTCCTGTGCAGAATTGGCGGGGGTTGAGGTGGTTGTTTGTGACTGGCTGGAGGTTGCCGCCGCATGGGCTGTGGCAACCTTCTTGAGGTGGCTGGTGGCTGGGCCATGGCCGGCAATCTGGACCGTTGGAGTGGTCACTGCTGCGGCATAGGTCTTCTGTTGAGTCTGAGCCATGGGTATTGGTGGCGCAGGGGCCTTCTTCTTCTTCTTTTTCTCTCCAGTGGTAGTGGATGAGGCGTTGCTCGCTAGGGAGCTCAAGATTGGTTGAAGTATGGTGTCCACCAGTTTCTTGATTCCTGGAGCTAGGGCATCAAGACTGGGATCTTCGGTGGATGGAGTTGTGGTGGGAGTCTGCTGTTTACTCAGTTTATCAGTCAGCTCCTTAATTGTTTTTGTCAGCGTCGAGATCTGTTTCGTCATAGTGTTCACTTTGTCGTTGAGCTCCCTGCGGGCCTTGCGTTCATGGCTCAGCTCCTTCCGCAGGTTCTCTATGATGGTTGATTCCTCTAAGGTGATGTTGACTGGTCGAACAGCTCGGTCTAGTAAAAAGTTGCCGTCAATGACGCAGTGCACGCCACTAACTTGTTGATCAATTTTCGAAATTCAGAAGAGATCTGTAGTGGTACAGGATCCGACACATCCTTATCCTCTTACTTTGAAATTTTGGGGAGTCGGCGTTCTCTAGTTTAAGCAGATTCAGCATTGAATTTCCCATGTAGGCGGTTTTTGTAGTACAGTACTTTCATCCATAGATAGAATTGATTTCTTCTCTCCTGGCTGAACATATGTGGTGACTGTTTCTGAAAGCGATTCGTTCGCAACCTCAGCTCCAATAGTATCTACTTATCAGTCGCGTTGTATAAAGCTCATTGAGTATTAGCTTATTGAGCACACCAACTACCTCATTGAGCGCACCGTCAGCAGTGGTCTGCAGCAGAATGGGGAAAAGAACCACCGAATATATCGAATAAAACTACATTGAAAACAATTGTTTATGAGATATTTATGAAACAACACTAGAGATGTCGATTTTTTACATTGAATTGATCGAAAAGTAATCGTTTTCGATTTAAAAAAAAGATCGACCAATACGATTAATCGTGGGGAAAAAAATCAAAAATCGATTATCGATCAAATCATCAAAGACAATCGAAAAATCGATCATCGATTAATCGCCAGTAAATCGAAGATCGATCATCGATAAATTGGAAGACAAACGTTGGTCATGCAGATATGCAGTTAGTTTTCATATAGGTAGTTTAAAAAATTCAGTTTTCATGATAGAATTATTACAATTTTCATACGCTTTAAAATGATTCTTCTCAAGTTTATCGCCACGCCTTTTTATCGCCTTCCTTTGTGGGGCTGTACAGATTAAGATCGTAATCAATGTTCTCAATCTTAGTTCTTGTATTCTGAATCAAGCATTAGTGGTAGAACTTCTTAAATTTATTCGAAAATTAAGAGATTAAGGTGATGGAAAAATGAGAATTAAAATCTTCAATTTTTATTGGACGTTGACAACATTCTTCGAAAAATGTAAAAACATCTAAATCCTAGAACGGGTCTGTTAGCTATATCGGGAGTGTGAATGTGTTTGATGAACGCTTGGTTGTTCGTTCTCAGCTTCAGAAATTGGCTCAAACTCATTCACAATATTCAAAAATCTTATTTAATCAAGTTCGATTGAAATTAGTCTGACCAGAATTTTTTAATCATGTAAGATAACGAAATGAAGAAAAGTGAACACAATAAAAAATTCGAAAATATGTAGGAAGGCAGAAGCGTGCCGTCCAAAGAAAGAAAAACTTATTCACAATATTCAAAAATCTTATTTAAGTAAGGTCGATTAGAATTAGTCTGACCAGAATTTTTCAATCACGTGAGATAACGAAATAGAGAAAAGTAAACACAATAAAAAATTCGAAAAAAGAAGACGTAGGTCAGGAAGCGTACTGTCTACAAAAAAAACTTATTCACAATATTCAAAAATCTTATTTAAGTAAGATCGATTAGAAGTAGTCTGACCAGAATTTTTCTATCATGAGAGATAACGAAATAGAGAAAAGTACTTAAACACAATAAAAAATTCGAATAATGACGTAGGAAGCGTACTGTCTACAAAAAAATAACTTATTCACAATATTCAAAAATCTTATTCAAGTAAGGTCGATTAGAATTAGTCTGACCAGAATTTTTCAATCACGTAAGATAACGAAATAGAGAAAAGTAAACACAATAAAAAATTCGAAAAAAGAAGACGTAGGTCAGGAAGCGTACTGTCTACAAAAAAAACTTATTCACAATATTCAAAAATCTCATGTATATATCCGATTAGAATTAGTCTACTGGTCAGAATTTTTTAATCACGTGAGGTAACAAAAATATGTAGGTAGGTACGAGCTATGCTAGCACCAACTACGAGTAGGCCTATCATCTTGACTAGAAAAACTAGTAGGTATACTGTACATAGGTACCTAATCATTTATGCATTCAATTTAGCAGATTAATTTATTCTACTAAGATGGACATCCTTACGTTTGGTTTCTGGTGCGCAATATTTGTGAGCCTTCGTGTCGATTGCGAGACAACGGTAGATTATCAGGCTCTATACATGAACGAAGCACGCACAAGGAACGAAACAGAGCTGAAGCTGGCAAGAGAAGCACGCATAAGGAACGAAACAGAGCTGAAGCTGGCAAGACTTGAGAGGGAAAATTGGGTCGTCCACTGTGGTCAGGAGCAGAGGTACTTGAACCTATTCCAGCCGAACGGGTGCTTGTTTTGTTCTCCGACCTTTCGATTTCGATTTACGATGTACACGATCGTTTTACCGCAACTTGACGTAGGTTAATTCATGTAATATTCACAATCAGAGAGAAATAGTCTTCCTTCATCGTCCAAAAGATACAGTTTGCCTGATCGTAAGTTTTGATGTACTTCAATTCAATTTAGTATGGCACTAACAGGAGCGCAAAAAATAATTCAATCAACAGAGTGCATGAACCTCTTCCGGCCTGTCGCGGGCCGCTTGTTTAATCTAACGTTGTTTTACGAGCTCCGGTTGACTGTCGACGATCCTATTTTCCGTGTTCACCTCATGGACAGAAGGAAGTTTCTGAGAAGAAAGTAAATAGCCTACCTACGAAAGAGATCCGAGCATTGAAAGTAATTTCGATAGAGATATTTTCTACACCTTAATTATTTTCTGATGCGATCTTCCGATTCCCTGTCTACCAGGTCAATAAGTCCAATTAAAGTTCACTATTTCAAAAATGGTACAATAAGTCAATAAAAGTCCATTGATTTTGATGCAAGTCCAATAAAAATCAATAATCGAGAATAAAAGTTCTAATTTTAATACATAATTATTCAATAAAAATCAATAATCCAGAATTGAAAAAAGGTTTTTTTTTTTTTCTTGGTTGATTACTCGAATAAAACTAGTGAAAGGGTGACCTCGTGTCAAATGCCTGGTCGTCCATGCAGCAAAGGCGGTCACCGTCAAATCAAATATTCGTGTCCTAACCATTTAATAGATACCGTTTGAGTTTGAATACAGAGTGGAAAAATCGTAGATGGAAAAAACGATGTTGTCTCCTTGACGTACCTTTGAATTATGGCGAAATGAATTGGGTAACGAAAGAGGTAAATTTAAATAAGGGAGAATTTTATAGTGGTCAATAAATATTCTGTCGAAGAACCGAAGCTGTAAGCCAATTTAGATTTCCGGTAGCGAAGTGTAGAAGAAAGAAGATGAATAGCGTTTTATTTCAGCGAATGCTGAAAGCCGAATAATTTTCGACGACATGGTTCTTCATACCACAAAAACCGCAGACCTGTTGAGGTGTGGTTGTATTGGATGGTGTTGACGTATTGTATGGTGTCGGTCATGATAAAAGTAATTCATACAGTAAAACACGGCATCCAGGGTGTCTACCAGGTCAACTAAGTCAACTAAGTCAATTAAAGTCAACTTTTTTGAAACATAGTCAACTAAGTCAAGTAAAGTCAACTTTTCTATCCGTAGGTCAACTAAAAAGTCCAAAAATGCATAATTTTGTATAAAGAATGTTTTTCACATGTCTTCCTATGTGGACAATATCAAGGTATAATCAACAAACTTCTGACTTTTAAAATGACACTTTTCTCAATTAAATATTAATTCTTGCAAACGAAAAAAAATACCGAAATTACGATATTAGTTTGGAGAGGGGTGGGGGGAGGAGTTTGATATTTTTTAGGGTCAAATAAAATATCGAAAAAAGGTCAACCAATGTCAACTATTTCAATTTTTCAATTCTGGTAGACACCCTGGCATCAATTCTAGTAGGTCCACTTTGATCTCTATTTTGGAAAACTGTGAACAAACAACAACATTTCATATTGATACATCAAATTTTCAATAAATTATAATGATATATACAATCAATAGGTACTTGAAAAATGAAAATAGTTTTTATTTTATGGTTTTTAAATTTTGTAGATTATTGTTTCCACTGTAGTTGGACCTTGGCTTTTTTAACTTGTTTGTTTGTTTCGTACTTACCTCTTTACAAAAATATCAACTGAGTGCATCCTTTCAAGGAGAGAATTACTTGTTGTTAATTATAAAGCACTGCATGATATAAATTGCATCCTACTTCTTGCATTTCATCTGCAATTGCAATAAATGAAGAAAAAAATAGAAGAAAATTACTATAATATTTTTTCCAATAAAAGCGCTGCTGAAAAAGAAGGAAAAAAAATGTACCTCCTTCTCTGTTTGTTGGTTTGAACTAGTCCTGGGTTGTAGGGTTTTAGGATCAAGCCAGGGCCCGACTAGCTGTCTTTGTGGTGCTGCTTCTGTTCCACTTATTAAATTGAAAATGAAAATCTAGCATTGGTTATGGGCCTTCCTTCGCTCGAGATAAATTTGACCCCCTCTTTTTTCTTACATTCGTATATCTTTCTCCAAAATGATGGAAAGGAGATGAAAATTGTTATGATTCAGACAAATGCCTATTTGAAAAGAAATTATTTCTTTAATTTCTCACTTCCTTAATTCCTCATTAGGACTATTGCCACTGCTCTTTAATTCCTAGCACTAATCAGCGTAGACGCTTGAGATGATCCTATAGGAACCAATTGCTTCCTGTATAAGATGAGCTGCTTGTTTGTCTTTGTTTGTAATTTTTTGGATTCGCGAAGTAAGATCTAGATGTATTGTGAACAAACCTGCTGTATAAAGATTTGTATTTGTCAGTTCCACCGTGTTTTAATTTTTTTTTTTTTTTAATGAACATTGCAAAAAGTTTACATCCGCAAATGTAAGAACCTTTAGGCGGCTTTGCTAATAAAAACCATGAAGATATAAATATTGAGAAAAACTTTTCCTTCATTTTTTCTTCTGTTTGGCAAGGATGGAAAGATATAATACATACAAAATGAGTTAATAATTGACCTTCCGCTTTCCTTTGTATTGCAAAACATTTCTGGAGACAATAAAATTGACGTTCATTCATCGATAACTCCATGTCGGCAATATTATGGAATTAGGTTTTAACTTGGGCTAATTTTCAGACGTAAAACTCGTTTTTTTCTCCCGTATTGTGCAGCAAAAAAAATTTTTGCACACATTCAAATTGTAGGTCTCAATCATTGTACTAGAAAATCATTAATAGAATCTACTAATGGAATTATTTTCCTTGAAGTATGTAAAAGAAATTTGCATCTGAACAGCTTTTTAAAACTCTTACAGCTTGTTTCAGGCATGGTTTCATTATTCTTGAAATCATACATGTGGCTTTGAGCAATCTGAGTTTCTTTCTTGCGGTTTGTGAGTTTCAAATAGTCTTCTCTGACAACACAAGCCGTGATGGTAAAATCCCAACCTACTTACAATTGTTCTTTATCCAAAAATCCTGACTACTACAAATAATTGAGTGTCAAACAATTTATGCATGCATACTGTAAAACAGTTATGCTTTAGTAACATATTTTTGATTTTTGGATTGTTACAATACAATAGTAACACTCTCTTGCAACCAATCCTACCTTTGGTAGTCAAAAAGTATGATATGTAGATAGATTACTCGGAACTTAATGCTGTTTTTTGGTATTTTTTGAATAGTTACAAAGAACTTTTTGGTCACCTTGTTTTCATTCACTCAAAATATTATGACGAAAAAAAAAAAAAGAGGATGAACAAAACAATTTTTTTTTTTTTTTTTTGGTATGAGGTAGCACTCACATACTACACTGCACTGTTAACAATTCAATAGTTTTGGTGTCCCTTCAGTCAGAACTTATCAACAGATGAAGTGAAATTCCAATCGTCAATTCTCATTGTCAGTTACAGAAAGCTTGCGCCTATCAGAGTGTGTAACTTTGGCTTTTGTAGCAAGTTGCAGTCATCATACAAATCATTGATCAATGAATACTGTCCTGAATTATTGCTCTGTTTGAAAGTAATTACCACCTTTGTACTAATATTTGGTACATGCATTGAATAAAGCAGCACTTGAATTGAACCATTGTTGCCTTACGAGTTATATCTCAAGGTATTGGTTCATATTTGAATAAACGAGCATTAAGCCTGTTGTGCGCTGAATAGTGCTACAGCAATAATGGCGCTATGAATATATCCTATATTACAGTAACTGACCTGATTAATGGCCGTGGAAATTGTGAGATTACTATATTGGAAAACATAAGCCCTGTACGTCTTCAATCATGTAGAATATGGGAACGGAGCGGTAGCTTGAGCACTGCTTGTAAAACCTGTGTGTAGATGGGAAAATACTAAGAATAAAGTACAAGTAGGAATTGAAACTTTCATCGATCGAAAAAAAAAAGAAAAGTGAAAGATGACTAGTAAATTTAGTCACAATGTATTAAATGAAATATTATATTTTCTTTATTGTTGTGTTCATAGTACTGTGGCTTCTTAACGTTGCTAACCTAAATTTTATTGTAATTGCCTTACGCTCAAAAATATTGGTAATTCATCTAAAAGGCGTAGATTACTTTTTAGATTGGCAAATTGTAACACAAGAAAATTGATAACTTCAAAACTCTCAATGCTTTGGCTTCAAAGACTAGGTGTGGCTTTTAGTCTTGTTGTTAATTATTAACATTAAACTGATCTAAATTTATTTGTTGCTTCATTTTTTGAAATTTCAAGTTACGTGAGAATGCTTTTACAGACTCACAAATTACAGGAAGGAAACTCTGATTTGTAAAAATGTGTCTCGCCAGCATTCTCAGCCGCTTGCTGTTTTTTTTTTTTTTTTTTACGCCTTGGTCTTAAAAACTGTGAAAGATATTTTTGTTCAAAAGTGAATACAGCAGAAAAAGATTTCAACTTTATTTTTGAATTGAGAATTTTCATCAGCCAGTTTATCGTATCAAAAGTTGACGCACTGTTAGTCTCAAAGCAAAGAATTTTATCTGTGATTCTTTATTCCGGATGTTTCTGTACAAACAGTTTCAATTGGGCAATTTGTTCACTGTTCAGTTGTGGTTTGGGATTTAATTTATCCGTGACCTATCGCCAGAATCGCGCAAAACGTGTGCTTGGAAACATTTTTATTCCATCTAGGTTGTCGACTTATTTGAATCTACAGTAAACCTTTTTGAAAAAGAATACAAATAAATGAGAAAAAAACGAGAAGGAAAAGAAAGAAAAGTTGATAATATTGTGCTGAAAATGATGTAGAAATTGTGATTCAAATTAAAATGCGATACAAAATTTGGATAAGATTGGAAGAATTCATGAATTATTCAATTATTACGTATTTAGATTACAAAATGATGCATTCTGATGTGAAAAATTGGTATCACAGGCTTGTTCACAATACAATTGATAGATCAAAGAAATAAGCTGTCATATTTTGGAAATTCCTAATAACAAACGGCGACGGATTGTGGGTAGAAAGTAGAAACTAACGTTTGAAAAAAAGAATTCTGTCCAGTGAAAGGAATGGAACTGAAAAAATATTCAATTTCCGATTTATAACGCTGGAATGAAGCATCAAAAATTCACTGCAAAATTCAAAACATTTCTTTTGTGCTTAGTATTGTACATCTCTACCATCCTTTTCCAATTGCACTCAATACAGCGTTCATTTTCTCGTAATGTTTCGTATTTAAATGTTGTTCACCAAGTCGGAAGGCAATGCGTAGAGCAAATGGATTTGGTTTCCAATCCAACTCTCGGAGGAGATACAATGACTGTACATTGCATTCTCCTGTTCAGCGCCTTAGTTTTTTCTGGTTCAGTAAACTCTGATGTAGAATATCAAACAAGTGTACAACAAATTTTAAGAATAGCCCCGAACATAAAAAATATTACAGATGTTGGGTACCCATAAATTAGAAAAATGCTGTATTTGAATCTGATTGATTAGTAGGCTTATCAAATTCATTTCTTATCTTTAGAGTTTGGATTTTGAGTTTGTTCGAACACCTGATACTCGTATAGCCTACTTCTTGTTTCGTGACTTCTAGTTATTTCTGCCGCGAGATTTTCTCTCGTTGGTTTGTCTGTGTGGACAATGTTTTGTAGGACAAAGTCGTTCCAATCGTAGCATTTCACACGGAATGGCGGTCAGATCAACGTATTGTCAATTTTGTCAAGTTTGTTATGGAATCCTTCTTTCCACACTGATGAAAATAGAATGAAAATATTTGTAACTTAACAGGGTGTCTACCCGTCAAATAAGTCAAGTAAATTAAGTCAAAGTCAAGTATTTTCATTAACGGTCAAGTAAAAATGACAAAAAATTTTGAAAACAATAATTAAGATGCCGTTGCGAGTTTGGAACCCGCAAGATCCGCATTTTTCTTCGAAATATCTTTTAAAAAGTAGAACATATAGAAAATCCTATCATAGAGTATAGCTCGAGTGTGGAAATTTTTTCAAGTCCCCCCCTCCCCCGTGACTTCGTCAACCTCGGACCGCACGCGTCTGCGATCGCAGACGGGAAAATTTTCTGAAAGTACTACCAAAAAAATTTTTCAACAAAAGGGAGAGCGGGTTCTCCACTAAAAAAAAAATAACAGCATTTTTATCCAATTTGACTTTTTTTCCTTGCTTGTTGACTTGCTTACTAAGTCAAGCATTTTCAGAATTTCCTTCAGTAGACACCCTGAACTACGAAGACAACTTTTATGCATGCTTTTATTTCAAATACACAATGACATACAGAAAACAGGGAAAACAAAACTTATGGTTAAAGTCTAGTAGGCCTCTGCATCATTCTAAAAATAGAAACAAAAGTATATACATATAAAATTCTGATTAGATATTAATTGAAAATATATTGATCAAAATGTTGACTTCTTGAGGTTTTTGGTAGGCGATGGTGTATCAAAAAAAAGAATATTGCGTAGAATTCCAAATCTTCGTCCAATTGAATATGATTTCGACCATTCGATATAATATGATTTTATTCTGACCTTTCGATTAATATTACATAAATAACAACTTTCGATTACAATTTATCCTTCGATAAATTATTACATTATTTGACTCTGCTATTCATTATCGGATGCATACCGAATATCCTTCTCCTGAATCGGTTTCTTTCTGTAGACGTCATATTCACCCTCGGCGATGTATGAATATTCGGGATAATACTCATTGTAATCTCGGTTGCACTTTATCAGCATCGCCATTTTGTGGTAGTTTTCTAGGCATGATCCTTGGAACGCCAAAAACTCTTCTCTCCTCGAACAGATTCCACTTCTGTGGTTTCCGTATAATGCTGGGGATATTTGGTTGGCTCTGTTCTTTCGAACATGAATCCGCAACGTCAACTCTTCCCATGAGGACACCTTCGAATTAAATTCCTTCTCCCCTTGATAATCCAATACTCCACTTAATGTTTTTCCCTCGTTCTTTGTCGATATTTTGAGTCTCCTTATATCATCGGCTCCTATTATCGTCGTTTTCTTCAACTCGCCGTCCCGCACCACAATTGTTTCAACTCTATCAAATGTGTTGCGATTTCTGATTCTTCGCTCAGCACCCTGATCGGAACCACCTTCGTAAATATCTCCGCTTCAACGTCTTTTCTTTTTAATATTTTGAATCGTAATCCCATGAGACTGATATTTCTTCAGATATGGCGATTCGTTTCTTGACAGTTCCAATCCACCCTCACCTTCGTTTGACAAGAACGCGTTTGTCACATACAAATGATTAGATGAACGCGTGCATCTTGCATTCGCAATCGCGTTGAAATGTTTCATTCAACCACCACCCGGTCCGTCGGCGATAGCGGTGAGAGACTTGGGAAAATCCCATATAGTAGTGCGTACAGCGATAGTACAAATCTGGTCTATCACATCGCCCCCCCGTCCTCATTATTCCAAGGGGGTAATAGAGGACGCCTAGTCAACATGATAGCCACCAAGTACCACCACTGCAAGCACCACCCTATCTAGAAACGAGGACACTAGAAACAAGGAAAAATAAAAAAATTTATAAAAAGTAAGAAAATAAAAACAAAAAAACAAAACAAAACAAACAAAAAAAAAAAAAAAAAAAAAACAACAAAAATACAATCCAAAATCATGAAGAGAAAGTAAAAAAATATAGGAAAAAAAACTTATATAAAACAGAATGATCATTCATCTTAATTAATAAGTTAAAAAAAAAAAACAAAAACAAAAAAAGAAGAAAGCACACGAAATGATAATCCATCTTAATTAGCAAAGATCTCATAAAGTAATATTTAAATAAAAACTTCTTAATAATAATATAAATCAGAACACTCTTGTCAAAGGAAAAACTCTTCATAATAATAATAATAAAAAAAAACATCAAAAATAAAATTGTCACATAAAATTCTTCTTAATAATTTACTCCGGATCGACTCAACCTAAAAAAAATAATAAAATATATACACTTATCAATACAAACGATTTAAAAAATAATTTAAAAAATAATAATACGACAAACTCCAGAGATCAAGAACAATAAAACCGATAAACAAATAGAAATCCAGAGAAAAGAAAGAAAGGAGAGAGAATAAGGATTCTTCGGGATTCTTTATTCATAGGTGTATTTCTGACGGCCAAACAACTCCACAACTCCGTGGGGTATCGTCTAGCATCTCTTTCTGTATCCGATTCAATAAGAACCGGATATTCCTTTGCCTTTTCCTGAGAGATGCTCTCTGTGAGTTGATAGTCCGGACGTAGGTGGAGTAACCCGTCTAACCCTTTATTGTACAGCTTAGAGCGAATTCCGGACGTCCTCACTCCCACATCATCAATATGACCGTTCCGATGTACCTTCTCTACCACCCTCACCCATCGAGAAATTCTCAACACCATGTAGTGAGATGGATCTCCTCTAAGAAACAGAACTATAATGTTTCTGTTTACATTGGTAGCTACGATGAAGTTGCGTAATTCTTCATGACCAACTATCGGGAACTGGATAGGAAGGTCTGAGTTGGTCTTAAAATATACTTTCCAGTAATTATCAGGAATCGTTTTTATTTCGAGAGTTTTTCTGGCTGATGATACATAATCTTTCTTTTCTCTCCATCTCAATTCAAAGGTACTTGGAGCCTCCGGATTTCTGATATTTTCTAATCTCCTCTTAACCATCTCCGGTACTCCGGCTTCCGGAACTATATTTAGGCCGCATCCCATGTCAATCATGATCTCAACTGTCACCTCGCTTACTCCGGATTTAGATATTGGTGCTCTTACTATGGCCCTAGCCGTTGAAATATATCCATTCTGAGTTTACTGTCCTTTAGATCCCGGAACGACCTCGGACTTAGAGCCACCATCAAGTGCATCGGCTCCAGCAACGGAAAAAAGCACCCCTTATTTTGGAGATCCGCGACCTTTTCTCTTAGGAGGCATTTATCCTTCTCCAGTGGAGTTATATACCTCTTAACTTCCGGATTAGGTATTATATTCTCGAATCCCGGTGGGGGCCTGATGATCACCGCTTCCTCTATCTGATTTTGGTCCGCCCACCGGACTCTTCTGGATTCTTTAGGGCACTTACCGTTCTGGATCCCCTTCAGTTGAACGAACTGATCCCGAGCCTGTGGACTTATTATTCCATCTTCAAATGGTTTCTCGTCGAGCACTGTGACTTCCTCTATTCCCATTAGCTTCATCCGGATGACTAAGCAATTTTCGAGTTGTTTGGAGACGTCTTGCTTAATGGGGTGGAGGTGCCTTTAAGACACTCCCCTATTAATTTCCTAGCTTCTGTTTCCATTCTGAAACTAATATTTTATACGACATATATTACATTTTTATCTTATTTTTATTTTATTTTATTTATTTATTTATTTTTTTTATTTATTTATTCAATTCTGGTCCCTACTCATTTCCTTCTCCTTTGTAGAAGTACACTATTCACTGTTTATTTTAACTTATCCGGAGA
This sequence comes from Aspidiotus rigidus, assembly GCA_035079385.1. Taxonomy (NCBI): domain Eukaryota; kingdom Metazoa; phylum Arthropoda; class Insecta; order Hemiptera; family Diaspididae; genus Aspidiotus; species Aspidiotus rigidus. Next base: position 4,713,380 of record JAVHKY010000031.1, on the reverse strand, counting down.
ACATCACACACCTTGAGAGGCCAGGAAGCATTTAAGGTCGCTGGGGACAAGGTAGGTACCCGCAAGGGCTTTCTTCGGCCATTTCTGGAGAACGAGAAGGAAAAGTCAGGACGCCTCTCCAACGTAGGTAGACTGAGGAAGGAATCTTGATGGATGCTCCGAGCAATTTATATTCATCAGACTCGTTATATAATAGTTATTTATTCTACAAGGCGCTAAAGCGAGTCTTTTAGTCACGAGCCCGATGGTTTACGGAACGAGCCGAAGGGCGAGTGGAGTAAACGGGCGAGTAACGACACGAGCCGGGAGCCGAGTTGAATACTAAGTTTTATTCCATACGTACCACACGTTCAGGCCGCGTTGTCTTTTTTATTTCTCCAGCCTTCGCGATATCTTTTGTTATTATTGAAGTTTTTCGAACATTCCCTGCTACCAGAAGTTAGGAAGATACGGAGGTAAACTGGATCTGAAAACTCTCGTGTCGTTTACAACTTCAGGATTTGATCGAAATCGCTTCGAATAATGTATAGCCCATAAAAGTGAGTGTTATTTTCCGTGAATCTATTTCGTTTGTATTCTCCTTCGTACCCACTGGAATTATTGAACATTTTGTTTCAGATTTGCGAGAAAGTTTTTTCCTCTGGTAATGTTTGATACGCCCTGGACAAATGTTACGTAAATCGATACGAAGGAATTTATGTGGTACCAGTGAGATCTCTGTATATTGGATTGTGTGCACTATTTGAAGTTCGCTGAAGTTATTGAATGCATGCATGATCGATTATCAGATTCGGTTGGTATTATACATATTCATTCGTTCAAGTATTCGAGTTTAATTTCGCAATAATCGTGTGTACGTACATCGACAGCTTTTGAATGTACGGTATTACGTGAATGAATTTTGAAGAATCAATGCGGGTTGAGAATGAAATAATGTTTCTCTGATTGGACCTTCGTCGTGTCGTACGTGATTGGAAAGAATTGAAGGACTACAAAGTTATCAGACGCAGAGATGATGAATTTACTTGTTTCATACATCTGAATTATTCGTTATTGATTATGGTACATTTTCGTTTTTGGTTCAATTGATGATTACGTATTTAATTAGTGGAAAAATCGACATTAAAGAATTGAAGTGTATAATTGAGAAGTCTTTCGACGTAAGTAGTTGTACAAATGTGAAGATAAGAATAATAATCATGCAAAGAAAATAATAATCCTTTAAAGAAAACAATAGTAACTCTTACTTTCAGCAACAGTGAGTGCCTATGTAATATTGATGGTAAAATTAGAGCAATTATTCAAATTGAAGACTTTGTCTCCGTGACGAACCACTTCTGTCGAGACCAATTCTTGCGAATGTACATTTACTTGCTGGGCTCCTTCATTTGTCTCGAGATTCGATTCTTCTTCGGGAAAATAGTCATTGACTTCCTCAGCAATATAATAGGAAACTTGTGACGGACTGATTACTGGTGTTCGATGATCGGACGTTGACGGAACGGTCTGACAATTGTTGGAATCTTGCGGACTTGGTACAGAAATTTGATGAGTACTTGTATTCTGTGAGTGCTTTGGTAGAGAGTTACAATGACTTGTGGTGCTTCGCGAGTGACTGGGTAGAGATGAGGGATGAGTAATCTCAGCATTCGCAGATTCATGTGCTATAGAGTTGGAAATAGACGAAGATACATTTTTTTTTTTTCGCGCATGTTACGTGCCCAATATCTCCTTGCAGTCGCAGCGCTTTTCCAAGATCCATGACGTTGCACAGTTTCTATACTTGCTCCGCCGTCCATTAATAATGTAACGGATGTGCGTCTGAATGCGTGACCTGATGAAAAAAATGGTGTATTAATTTTCGATAGTTCTACCAGTTTTACTCAGAAGTGGATCTCCATGTAATTAGGTTATTTACATACCTGTATATTGTTCAGGATTAGGTAAATTCAGAAATTTTGCGATAATTTTTGGCATATTGTAGAATTTATTAATTCCGATCCGCTGCGAAGTTCCGCGTCCCTTCTGCCAATTGAGGAAGAATTTATCGCCCGCATTGTTGGATCTTCCTCCGATATACCTTTCAATGGATAAAATGGATTCAGCGTACAGTCGATTGTAAAGGGTATAGGACAATTCTTCGTGAGCAATTCTTCGCGCGCAAATCTTCGCGCCCAGTTCATCGCGCGCAGTTCTTCGCGTACGACAGTTTTACGCGTACGGCAATTGTACGTGTGAAAAATATTATTCATTATTCACCGTTTCATTGAGTCATGTGCAGATAGGGATGAGGCAGCTGCCATAAAAGTTTTCGAGATGGAATTCCCAGCGGCGACAGTGCAAGGGTGCTTCTTCCACTTCTCGCAATGCATCATGCGTAAAATTTCATCCCACGGCCTCAAAGGTGTGTATGAACAAGATGCTGACTTCGCTCTCCGCACGCGCTCTTTAGCCACGCTCGCATTCGTTCCTGTTGACTGCGTTGAAACAGCTTTCGAGGCATTACAAGCCAGTGACGTTCTACCTCCAGGGACGGAACCAATCGTCGACTACTTCGAAGATACGTGGATTGGGCGTCCCTCGCGAGGTAGAGGACGAAGACCACCTCTTTTTGCACAGGATTTATGGAATTGCGTCGACGCCACGGTGACCAATCTTCCGAAAACTAACAACAACTGTGAAGCTTGGCACCGTGGGTTCGAAACGATCGTCGCGGGAGCGCATGTTGACGTTTACAAATTGATAGAAGCATTGAAAAAAGAGTAAGTCCTCATGGAGGAGCAGTACGAGAAGATGGTGGCGGGTGATGAACCACCAACAAAACGCCGGAAATACAGAGACACCGCTACACGACTTCTCAACGTGGTGGCAACATTCGATGAGGACGATAATATTATTGACTACCTGCGAGGAGTGACGCACAACATATCCTATTGATACTGTCCTTCTGATTAAGGTTAAACGCTGCTTCTTCGGCTCAGCATTTGTGATCTTGACGCTGCTTCTTTGGATCAGTATTTGTGATCTTGACGCTGCTTCTTTGGCTCAGCATTTGTGATCTTGACGCTGCTTCTCTGGTTCAGCATTTCATTTCTGTACCTCTTCTGTACTTTGTATAACTCTTTCATGTTACACACTAATTTTTCGTAGTGTTTATTCTTCAACCTTTTCTTCAGTATACAGCTTTACGCACCTTGATTTCTTTAACTCATACCACCTACTATTATGATACATTCCACAAAATGTATACCCAATATGTGCAATAAATGAAACAGTTACTTTCCTCAAAGTTCATGTAAAGCTTGCTATAAATCTGTCCGCGAAGAATTGCATTTGACCGCGATGAACTGCGCGCGATGAATTGTCCTGATCCCATCGCCCGCATTCTCTGATCTTCCTTCAATGTACCTACCTTTCAATGAATGGAATAAATTCAGTATTATCGATTGTAAATCTTCGGGGTGTCTTCGTCTTTGTTTTCCATACATCTATTACAAAAATACGTCCTTGTTTTGTAACGTCTTTACAATTGAGGTTATATAACTCTTCGCTCCTCATTGCTCCGTAAACCCCAAATATTGTAGCGACCTAGACAAGAAGATAGGAAAGGCGAGATTCAACAATCTGCGGTAATCTAGAGTTCTAGTCGTGAATCAGTTTCACTTTTCACTTACTTTATGAGCTAAATATTGGTAGTCTGGGGCGGTTACAAGGAATTTTTTTATTTCTTCTCCGGTGAACGCTTCTGCCTGAGTCGGTTCATACCCCTCACTTTTCCTTTTTAAGTACGAAGTTACCGAACTATATTGTCCTATGTCGATTTTGTGATGGAACTGGATAAGGCATTTGAGTATTGAGAAGTAGGACCACAATGTGCTTGGTGCCAATTTTTTTTCATTCGAAAGATAATACATGTACGACAAAATAACATTCTCCGAGAATGTTTCCAAGCTATTCTCCGTCCGCCAACTCATGAATTTAGTGTAAATAATATTGTAGGCATCCACCGATTCTGGGAGCGTTTCATTTAGAGCGGCTTTCGCAAATTCTCGTATATTATCAGGTATCGATGGCCTTCTTGGCCGTTCGGCCATTATTTAAAAAAAAACTAACCAACAAACGCAACGCTGAGCACTCGAAAATTCGCAATTGAAATTATTGAAAAGTGATGAGTCGGCAGTATCAAGAACGAAATGGAGGGAAGCAATCATCGCGGGAGCTACGAGCTTGGAGAATTTTGATCTCTGTTGTCGATCTGCGATCTCCGCTCCCGACCAGTGAAATAAAGTACGCATGACTACATGCGCGACTTAACGTGCCCGTAGGTAAAAGTGAACTTTTTTAAACAGTTTCGGTCTCACGCCACTTTAAACCTGTCTCTTCAAGCCCGTGAATAAAAGATCAACTTTAGCTACGAAAATCGATAGAATAATGTACCATTTTATCAGTGCGTATGGAATAAAATTTATTATGTCGTTTTCCCCATCTCTTAATGCAACATTACAAAAATTTTTCTATTCTCTATTCAACCTTCCAAAATTTTGTTTCTACAGATTCCGGAACAGGAACATTCGATGATGCAGTATCCTCTATACAGACTTTCTTAATTCCTAATCGTGTTGCAATTTCTAAGGTACCAACGATAGCTATTATCACTGTTTATTATTTGGTAACCGTCGGTCTCTTAAATGTTATCACGAGTCAATTATTTCTTCCTTGACATTATCATATCACAAATTTCTAACTAAGAATACCCTATCGTAACTCCTGCGTACAGTTTACCACTACCAATGTACTGTGAAACGTCTGTATAAATTATCACGTTATGATCAACCATACCCAGGTGCGAACCTTGAGTATTACAGTGATTTGATTCTTCTTTCTGTAAATTTACTGCTATAGTAACGTTCGTTTTCGAAGACTATAACCTACTTTCGATGTTTCTCAGCATTATTAAGGCTCTCCCACACTGGCGCGGTAGCGGTAGGGTGACGGTAGCGGTGCGTCAATGATACCGTGAGCGGTAAGGTAGTGGTAGCGGTAACTCTCACAGTGACGCGGTAGTAGTATTTTTTCAAATTTGAGAACGAGGCGGTAGTTCTCCAGAGTTTTGCGGATATCCACATTTTTGAATTCTCTGAACCATTTCCTATCGGTATACAAAATTTGAAAAAACATAAAAGTACATTTACACTTATGGTCACTCAATCTCATCTCCATAAAAAGGGCACCCGAGGTACACATCTTCATGGAATTGCCCCAGATTCATTTGTCGATCAATTTGAAAAATAATTAGTGATCTGTAAAGATGAAAACACGCAAAATATTTTTTGTCATTATAGATTTTTTGATAAAATGAAGATGGAATGAGTAATTTGAACATGAAACTCCAAAGACGTATTTTGAAAATCAAGTATTGCTCACGGGTGCCCTTTTTACAGATAGGAAGATATTCAGGGAAAAAAGTGATCCGTAGATATCACCAAATTGTCACGTCACAAGGTTGACCTGACGTCTTCAGCTTGTGACGTCAGAGACCCCACCCCCAAGTTATATACGACAGGGGGACTTGGAAACCATGACGTCATCAAATTGTGATGCACAGGCTCCGCCTCCAAGCTATAGGGCGAACTCAAAAAAAAAAAACTGATCTATGAATTGATCAGATTGTGACGTCCCAAGCCCGGACTTCGGAACTATTCATAACAGGAGGGGTACTTGAAAACAAAAAAGCATTTCCGTGTTGAATTTGTCAGCCATCATCAACGCGAAAAACACCCGACCGATCGACACAAAAAAAAACACTGATCTGATTGACAAACGTCCATAACTTCATCATCCAGACAGTGTCTGGCAAGCGGTGCGGTAGCGGTGAAATGCGATCAGTCGCATTTTACCGCGCAGTTGTAATAACGCGATGTAACGCGTCAGTGTCGCTTCACTTGTAAAGGCGCCGGTTTGCATGTCTGTATTATAAATCAACGCTTACAGATTCACCGTACCGCCACCGCGCCAGTGTGGGAGAGCCTTTAATCGATCTCTGATCTTGATCGGCACTTTTGCGATGATAGAAGGTTTTGGAATTTCAATCTTCGAAATCACTGGTTTATTCACTCTTTTCTAAATCTCGTTTACTTTTAGTTCCTTTCTCGCTTTTCTTTTGTGAAGACATGATTACAAAGACTTATGATATTGAACGCAATAATACACTTATCAAATAATCAATCGAGTATAAATTTGTAATAACTTACTATGAAAGAGTTTTCGATCCGGATATCAAGATCTAAATCAAGATGCGAGCACAGGATAGTCTTCTATTAAAATCCAAGTTATAACGATCCACAAATATTTAAATAAGAGCACACTACTAATATCTTTATAAAAATACAAAACAAAATGACAAAGCGAAATCAAATGTTAAATTACAAACAAGTCTCATATAGGAAAAATAATACGGCGTAAATTATCTGCTGCTGTATCACACGCTCGTTTTTCTTTGTTGGCGTTGCCAAATTGCCGGGCTAACGATGCCGCTGCTGCTGACTACTAGTATTAGGTATGATGCTGAAGTATGATGCTGAACACAAGTCATTCGTTCCAGCTGTTTCACGTTCCAGCTGTTTCACGTATCTTACAATTTTGCTGCCTGCTATAGCTACAACCTTCTACTCTATTACGGTGCGAACATGAATTGTAGTCTATCGTATCTTCAGTAGGAGAATCAGCATCTCGATTATCACAATATAACTTCTCCGGATTGATTACTAAATTTAATGAAGTACGAGTGCGGATATTTTTTGATCAACCGCTGGCACTTGACTCTAAATGATGTCATTAATCTACAAGATATTCCTATAAGGGTGTAGTGTGCTCTAGATTACATTAACCGCGACGGCAAACGTCTGTCAAATCAGGGAGTCAAAAAAAAAAAGTCAAAATTGGTAGGTCGAATCCGGCAAAAAAAAATAAAAATAAAAAAAAAAACACAAACAAAAACAGACACTTAGTCTACGCTTGTCGCGTGTAAAAAGAAAGGAAAAAAAAAGGAAAAGAAAAAAAAAATGACTATTTTCCGGAGCAAAAATGGATTCATCTCCGACGACGACTACCTCGAATACTTTCGACTAGTCCACCTACTCACAGCAATATATCCCCGGCTATCCGTGAATATAACAAAGAAAGAAAACTAACTAGAACAACGTAATCCTCGCTTCCAACACTGACGCCTAACCACAAACGGCTACAAAAAAAAACTAACCAAGACAAAGAGAATAGTAAAAACTTACTCTTCTTCTCCTCTCCTCGACCAAGGTCACGACGTCATATACGTCTAAGGAAGAGAAAAAAAAAAAAACTATAACGAGGAAAACTTCCTCTCAAACCTCAACTCCGGTAATCAGGGTTGCTCAAAGAGCCTTTAAAATTAACAGAGGGCGCCAATCCGTGAACGTATCAAGAATCCACCTAAGAATTTTGAGTCACGAATATCTAAACTTACTGTCACGGCATCAGCATGGATAAGAGGAGGAAAACTGGAGGAATTTATACTGGATCATCAGGAGGAAAAGGAATTCCCTTCGAGTCCAGACTGGGAGTGACCTCGCTTTGAATTTCTCATCAATGGATTTTAGATCACCCTCTAATTCTAGGCACTGAGATAAGGTTGACTAAACCATACCTAGAATGAGTAGTCTGATTATAAAAAGGTCTAAACAAGTGTACATCACAACTCCCCTCAGATAAATCAAGATTAACAAGGACAAAGTTCTTGAGAATCCCGACCCCCTGAGGTAAACGAGGGGCCCCACGTTGGGCGCCATTTAAACTTAGAACATAGTAGTATGTTGTGATACAAGAACCATCGGCGTACCTAGCTAAGCTAAATTTAACTGCTTCCGCTCTGTCGAAGGATGAGCATTGTTTCCTATGTTCGAGAGTGTAAGAAAAGAAGGCTACGAAGATCGGAGGTCTCCTAACTCACAGTCCCACCTGGAAATTCAACATCCCCGGACAGGGCGTGGTAACCTTGCTCCAATCCTCCGGGTGGACCTGCCTCAATACCGACAGACCAAAACTCTCCTACACGATTGCCACCAAGCAAGGCGCAGTACACTAATGCTACTAACTCACACAACCGGCTAGCTCGCGGTAGTAGAGCATGTCCAGTTCAGGGACGTGAAATCACCAGGATGGATATGTGCATAGAAAAATTTAGGCTAGATAGGGTTAGATTTCTCAGTAATCTTGGGACAAATAATCGAATAAAATTCCGACGCATTGACGAGAGGTATCAATTAGAGGCAAAGGAGATAAGAAATATCACCACACTCCCGACCCAAACACGAAGAGAAAACTAAAAAAAAAAAAAACTATCGAATTTTCCCCTCCCCCCCCCTTACATTTGAGTGAGTATCAAGGCATCACGTTTCGAAATACAAAAACAGCATCCCGTCTAACAATTCATCTCATATTCCCATTCCCTCTTCTAAATATACCATCATCACAACAAGACGAAAATTTCATCCGGAATCTCTAATCAGTTTCATATCGCTCCGGAACGTGCTCATTTCGGATTAGTGATAACGACTCCCAACTCGGTGTAACTGAGTAATTTGTAAATAATTACACTAACCTACGATACGAAATGCTTATTTATTAAAAAATAACGATACTTCAGGATTATTTAGGCGTCTGGAGAATAATTCAAAAATCTTCTCGTCGCTACTGCTGATGGTCGGGCAGTGGTCAACTGAAGCACGTGGCGAAACAACTCGGGAACGATGCAAAACCAACAGTTTTCTTATCTGTTATTGTTAAAAGAGCAGATAATACGACTCCGGAACGAAATAACGTTTTTATCACAAGCCGAAAGAAGAAAAATCTTCTTCGATTAATTTACTAATTAAATAGTTTAACTAAACTTTGGATAATGAAAACTCATGGGTTTTCTTAATTCACGTTGCCAAAAGGTTATCACTTTTTAATTTTGACCAAATATAATTGGGTTTTATAATTTACTCTACGAACATCAACGCGTGCATCTTGCATTTGCAATCGCGTTGAAGTGCTTCATTCAACCACCACCCGGTCCGTCGGCGATAGCGGCGAGAGACTTGGGAAAATCCCATATAGTAGTGCGTACAGCGATAGTACAAATCTGGTCTATCACAACACGTATCTGAGAATAATGATACATGTTGTGAACAACGTTTCAAATTACAGGTTAAAAGTTCTTCTTCGAAGTTCATACGCTTACCTGTACTCATCATTTGTAAAGTTCTAATCCATTGGACGAGGTGTGAGTTGGCTTTCAAGAAAGCGCAGCATATTCATAAATTGTCATTGACATGGCTATCAAGCCGCGCTTCCTGCAGACTCTCTTCTTTTTCTTTCTCTTTACAAAATTTCTCTCATAGAGCTTTCCATTTTTTAGTAACACCTATGAAAGTACATTTACATTTTCACCTAAACACTTCTTATCAAGAATTATTAGTTCCCTTGGAAAATTGTCTGGACATTCTACTTACAACTCTTATTATTTACACCAACATCGTCCGCCACTTCTTTCCAGAGCTTATCTAGTTCAAACGGTTGTGGTGATTTTGGTTCTGTTTGTCCCAAATTGCCGGCTGGAGGTAGATCAAATTGACCAGTGTTTCTTCGTCCATCATAGAGACTGCGAATAATTACTAACAAAAATAAAATTTGATTTGACTCACTAGTCAATTTCGCAGTTCAAAATAATTACTCATAATTATTATCATTATTGAAAACATACCTTGTCAATGAAACTTCTGATGTCTGTCGACGGAAAATAATAAAATATAAAAATGAAATAAAAAAAATTAAAATGATATAATAGTATAAAATGCTGTTACTTATTGGAAAAAATACTCGACCTACATAGGTACACACATACACAGAGGCTCGGTGATAACACCCAATTTCCATCTTCCTCTCTTTAAATTTTTCTCTTCAATCATGACGACATATTTTCTAGCGCATTGTGAGACTATTTCGTTATATTCCTTCACTTTTAATTGATTTTAACTCTAAAATACGATAAATGAGATAAAATTCTTTTAATGTGATATTTTAAGTCACATTTTATGAATAAGTAGCTTCAAAAAATCATAGGTACATACGAGAGGAGGGTTGGTAGTAGCGCGCGGGAGTTCTAATTTTATCTCTTGTGACGGTCCCGGTGCCTTTTGCGCTTCTAGCTGGGCTTTCAAAGATGCGATTTCCTGCTTCAGGGTCTGGACATCTGCCGCCGAGGCTATTTCAGTTTCATCGACCTCAAATTCATGATCGCTCTCTTCTTTTCCAGTTATTTTCACCACACAATAACACCACAAACACAAGACGAGCAAAGAACCAATGCGACTTTGTGATAAATTGGATATTTTGATCTATAAAAAGGTCGAAAAGAAATAAAAATATCGAAAAGAAAACGTTCACGTCAAAAAAGCCGCTGATAACACTACTAACTTCTATTAACGGAAACCAGGAGTCACAACAGAAACGTTCCAAAACGTTAAGATAGTAGCGTTCGTTCGAACCGCGATAGGCCTATAAACCTAAAATATTTTGATCTAAAATATTCAAACCTAAAATATTTTAACATAAAATGAGTTGAAATATTGTAACCTAAAATAATTTTACCTAAAATAATTGTACCTAAAACACGACAAGTGTTTCATGAAACCATGCTTCCAATAGCATGACCAGCGTTCATTGATACCAACAGTTATCAAAAAATACTCTGTCTTATGATGCATGAGGGAAAAGAACTAATATTTGCTTGCGTGCTACTGTACCAATATTCTGACTGGTACTTGCCTAGCCCATGCTCTTACGCTGCAATACTGCTGATCAATATTGCTTGACATTGCTGGCAGTGCCCACATTGCTGGATTTTTTGGTTGTCCTAATTTCTTATCATGGTTTTACCTATGTACAACAAACAATCATCCTTGCATTCTATAAGATTCATTTTTGTTTGACTATCCAAATGATAATCTCAAAATCTCAATCAGTTTTCTAAACTCCACCAAAATTGACTGGGTAGATTTGAAGGAATAGGTAATAATTTAAAATTGAAGAGCGTTTCATAAGAAAACATTATTCTCATTTTTATTGTATTGCAAGTAACAAATGAGACTCGTGCCATATGCAAGTTTGCAAGAATAATTTGAAGAAATCAATTTCTCATAAAGTAATGAAATTAACCATTTATAAAACTAACTACATATTGGATGTAGGTACCATGATTTTGTTGTACAGAACATCAAGTCTCTCAGTTATTTCAAAGTAAATTAAAAACTTCTCCAGAGAACCTTCCTGAGCAACTTATACATTGTTTGTCGTCCGTCCGACGGACGGGTATTTCAGCTTGTCTTTAATAAACGAAAATGACGGTCTGTTTGCGGTGAAAATTTTATCATCGTTTTAAATATAATTAATTACTGTTCATAAGTATACTGTGTAAATTCGTACTTCAATCTCTTAAAAGAAATTCATTAAAATATGTTTGCAAACCATGAATGTATTAAAATTTGCCGTTTTTCTTTTGCGTCAAATTGAATTTCTATTACATGACAATTCATTTTGAATCACCGGTATCGACGAAAAAAAAATTTCCAATTAATCCTCGTCCGAAGATGATTTAGCCATGATTGTTTTTACCGTCGGAATTTTATAAGCTTCAAATGTAGGTATCTCGCTGATTCGAAGTGAAATTGAAGTTGAAAGAAAATTGTCATATCACGATTGTTACGCTTGAGTAGGCCTAGTCCTGATCACTCGATAAAACTATGATACATAATATACTCGATATGGAGAAACACAAAAGTGATTACAACAAAATTTCTCCGCCTCATATTCGATCAAACTTCAACCTGGATACCACATATTAAATTCCTTAAAGGAAAATGTAATCGCACTCTGAATGTCCTCAAATATCTGAATTATTTAAAGTACTGCATTTCCGGATTTTTCATCTTTGGAACCGAGTCCACGCCTAATCTCTGAACAAATATGCCTCTAGGTCTAAATAATGATTGAAAATATGATACGAAAACAAAGTAATTATCATATATTAAGAACATATCAATTTATTTCAAGTCAAACGTTGGCAATAATTTATAATTTGAAAAAATTTCGAAGTTGGTTCTTATTAACATGATATCATTAAGAGTTTCGGCTGATAAGGATGAACGAAGAGGGTCCAGAATAAAGTGGACGTTGGAGAACAATCTTTCTACGTTTACTTCAGTCATAGAAATTTGAAAAAGTAACGCCGAAATTTTATACAACTGTGGGTACCGATTCTTTTTTTCTTTCCAGAAACGTAATAGGCTTTCTTTCGCTGGCATTAAGCCTTCTTTTCTATACTCGGTGCTATTTCAATATGCTGCTATTCCAATATGCGGTCTACCCAACACACATGTAATAATGCAGTCTACCTGTCATTCAATTCTTCACAATGCTCTTACGTGAATTTTATGAAATTGCGGGGACAGATAAAAAAGCTGTGACGTTTCTTCGAGATGACAATCTTTTAGGCCAGGAGGACAATGTGCCACCTCGTTCAAAGTGTGGCGGAGAAATGGTGACATCTAGGAAACGTGATCCGGGCGGTGCATTTTGGCCTCTCTTACGGTGTCGTAAAAAGAGATGCCAGACAACTCGTTCGATAAGAACAAATAATAATTCCTGCAGGCAAATTGTATGCAGAAGTTGACCCAAATCTTGGAACTGGTTCAATTTTTTGTGATGGACTTTCCAATCGCAACAACGGAGACTCCGACCGATAAGTCACACAGCACGATTGTCCGCCGAGGGCGGAAAACCATTTACAGTCCCTAGTCTTTAAAATTATATCCTCAATTAGTGGGAATGGCTGACTTTCCGGGACTAATAATTTATTTAATTCACGGAAGTCTATGCATAACCGATTTTTTTCCTTTTTTCCCCCCTCCCCTGTTTTTTTATACGCCAACGTTACTGGTGCCGCGAAAGGGGAACTCGATTCTTCTATTCTCCCATGTTTCAAGAGCTCTGTGACCTGACTCTCAATCTCCCTCTGATTATCTATTGAACAACGATATGGTCTCTTTGCTACATATTTATGCTCAGTTAATTCAATACAGGCCTGATAATCACTTTCCTTAATTGTTCCAATATCATATTGATCTTTAGCAAACACATCTCCAAACTTATCTACTAAATTGTAAATTACCTTCTTTTTCTCTTTTTCCAAATGTTCTACTTTCATATTGAATTTTTCTACAGGAATATACTCGTTCCAGTTGACTGATACCTCATTTGTTGGCTGATCGTTTACCTTTAATGGCATTCCGTTTTCCCAACTCACTTCATCTTCTTTCACATCTATTGGTACTTGTGTTATCTTACACAAATGATCCTGTCTCAACCGGAAGTTCATTATTGAGTCTAATCCTATCAAAACATCATATTTGAAATCTTTTTTATCAACAACGAACATTCGCACTCGTTTTTCTATTCTGCCAATTCTCATACGTACGTAAATGACCCCCTTTATTTTATCCTCCCCTGTTAAGGTCCTGTAAGTGAGTGATTTGGGAATATACATTTTCTTTTTCAGCTTTTTAAAATATGTGCAAGAACAAATTGTGATATTTGCTGCGGGGTCATACAAACCTTCACCTTCTTCATTTTCAACACTCACTGACAATCCTATGAGGGGAGGCAACACTAGTTTTTTAGGTCCTCATCTACGTTGAATAAGCTTTCTAGCTCTGTGTTATTTGCCAATTTTACGTTCCCTGACTTATCCTGTGGTTTTCTTTCTCTAAAATAACACTTATCTTCCGGATGCATCATACCTGGTTTCCCTCGCTTTTCACAGATTGAACACGGCTTCCTGTCTCGAAATTGCTGTTTTCCCTTCAACCAGGGCTTATCCCTAGAAAAAGCCGAATTAGAAGAGGTAGATGAAGGGAAGTTTCCCATCTTTGCTCTCTGTTTATTAAACCCGTCCTCAATCTGTGTTAAATCCGACATAAGTTTAGCAAAGGTGACCACTTCTGTCCTATTCAGTCTCGATTGCGCGAAAGCCGGAAGCCCTACCACAATATGACCTATTCGCGATTTTTCGGAAAGTTCGGGATCCGCGTTTACAAGTAAATTTAATTTTTTTATCGCGTAATCAGTATAAGAACCACCTATATATTTATAATTATAAGCAAAAGCTAAATCTATCCAATCTTTGTTGCCGAACGTATCCAAAAATGCTGTCCTCCATGACGGCCAGTCTGCTGCTCCTATCAAACATCGCGTTGCCGTATACCACTCCGACGCTGAACCTTCGAGAAACAAACGCAGGGCGTCTGGGTACCGTTCTTGCTTAATCTTTGCACGTCGACATTCCTCTTCAAAGGAGGTAATCCATAAACTCGCGCTTTGGTTCTTTCCCGTTCTATTTTTGTCTAGGACCATATCTTTTGTGGCTGACGTAAGGCTTTTTTTCTGACATTCTCCACTGTTGGTGCTATAACATCTTCATCAGCTGTCTGGCCAGGTTCTGGTTTTAGTGGTGGTAAGAAACTCATGGTGGCGACATTAAGATAAGTCTCTTGAATCCTGAAATTTCCATCCTCATCAAAGTATACATTGGCTACGTCTGCCTTCAATTTAACGTTCACTTGCCGATATAAATGACGCGACTTCATCGTTGCGTATGCATTTTTCACCGCAGCGTTCTTCATCAATTCTGCATGATGTTTGATATTCTGAATTTCGGGTGGAACTTCGTACACGACTGAATCTTGACGAATTTGAATACCTTTTACTTGCAGCACAGTCGTTCAGTGGACGACGCAGCTTCGGTAACGAGAAAAACTCTCAATTCAACATCCATCCCTGGTATGAAGTTTTCGATTTGTAAGTTTCCGCCTTAGTTAACAAATCGAAATGACTGTTCACAATTGCAAGATATTTATTCAAAAAATCGAAAACAAAAGTTCATACCGAAGGTATTTGACGTAAAAAGAATATAAATAATAAAATACGAAACAACATTCTTTACAGAAAGATAATACACATAATTCACGTACGACGTGTACGAACTGAGAAATTGATCTGACTAGTACCTTCGTTAGACATGACAGGTATCGACGATTTTATATCCGATGATTCACAAAATTACACACAAGATGACATTCGATGATAGGTGCCTATCATTGCTATCAACAGCAGCATCACGAACTGCTTTAGATTTATCAACAGATTTTTGAGATACTATGCTACTTGTGGAACTTACAGAGCTTTTTCGACTACTACTTGGCAAATTAGGACAAAAAACATTCTTTAGAATTTCATAGACAGGTTTCTTTTTCTTAAAAATAGGAGGCTGTTTTGTTTCAACAAAAATACCAGGTTTCGGTCTAGCACTTCTCTGAGGATTTCTACGAGATAATTCTTTCTCATTATCGCTCTTCATTTTAGGAGCAAGATTACTCGTTTTCTTATGAGTATTCGACATTGTAGAATCTAGGTTGTACTTACTAGATGCGGTAGGAAGCCTTTGTTTTTACTACGATAAGAACTAGTTTTCAAACTTCTCAATGGAAATTATGGAATTTTAACGAATACATTTGCAAAAAGGAAACACAGGAAAAGAACAATGCGTTGTAAATCAGAAAAATTTTCAGCTAAATATATCAACAAAGAGTAGTTCTCAGATTCCCGGCAAACCGAATCGACCAGATTTCGACGTCGATTTTTCAATTTTTCGACCAGAAATCGACCGGAAAAATCAACTATATTTTGACCAGTTATCGACGTCGATGGACAGTCGAAATATTTCCGAATAGTGACCTAGTTTCGACCAAATTTTGACCCAATTTCGACGTCAAAATTACGTTCATAGATTCAATCGACCAGATTTCGACGTCAAAATATTTTTTCTTTTTGGAAATTTATTCTAAATTCGACGTCGAAATTTGGTCGATAATTTGCTTTTCGAGAATTCATTCGAAATTCGCCGTCAAAATTTGAGCGAAATGTGGTCGATTATTCTTTCAGTTCTAGAATTCACTCGATATTCGTCGTCAAAATTTGAGCGAAATGTGGTCGATTATTCATTCAGTTCCAGAGCTTACTTGAAGTTCGACGTCTTATCAAATACAATTATTTGCATATTCCTAACTCCCTCATCTACTATTCCTCAAATTTAGTCGAACTCCAGAAAATAAGATTAAATTGTTGCAAAGAAAAATTTTAATTAATTGAATGTCTTGTACATACGAGTACTTGCAAAAAAAATTAAAAGGAAGAGAATATCATAATTAATATCGTTGAAAAAAAATTTGAGTTTTCCTTCATGACGATTGTTCATCAAGATTTGGATCGTCACTATTTTCGTGTACATCATGAGAGCGATTTTCGTGTACATCATGAGGGCGATTCATCTCGTTCCAACCTAGAAAATGAGGTACAGATTTCTTATATTCTGAAGAATTAAAATGACTACCATTAAAAGACAGAATAAAAAGTGGCACAGACTTTTCAATTCGTTTTGTGCTTCTTCAACGACTTTTCTTTTATCCGGATTTTTTGTAACGGAGTACGCAAAATTTTTGATGCGTAAACTTATATATTCTTCGATTTTTCTCGGGTCAGGTCTCAGCTTTTCTCTACGGCTTTCTTTAAACTTGCGAAACTTCCACATTACAACACCTGATGAGATATGTGTTCAAAAAAATCATAATACATCACTAAAACAGCGGTAGGTACGAAATCCCATACTTGGTCTAACATTACTTACTCCTTATAGCACTCAGGAGTGATGGCCCATGATTTTTCAAAGTCAGTTTTTCGGGGTGAGTCGAGAAACTAATCATGAGAACTAACTTATCCGAGAAAACCCTGTTTACAACGGCGTAAGTCATTTCTCTTACCGTGTCTTCATTGAGAGCCGACAAGAATTGAATCTAAAAATAGAATAACATTAATGTATCACCCTAATATACGCTGTATGATATTATGTTGACTACAGTGGCGTAGCGAGGGGAAGGTGTTTGGGAGGAATCAACCCACTCTAGTTACTTGAAATAGCAAATTTTCGAAAAAAAAAAAAAATTGATAGAAGGTGGAATACTGCTATTTCCTTAGAAAATGTTCCATTTCAATTATTTTTCTCACCTTTTTTCAAGCTCCGCCGCCTCTAAAAATTTCTGTATTCTGCTATTTCTCAAAATTATATTTCATCAACTCCCATCTTTTTTTTCAAAAATCCCCCTAAAAAATTTTTTACTTCTCAACCCCCCTATAAATTTTTCTGACTTTGCCACTATGTTGCCACAATTCAATGCCGAAATGACTCACCATTTGTTCTTTGTACTTCGCGATTTCCAAATTTTTTTCCATACTTTGAAACTCGGATAGGTTTCTTATTGGAAGAAGTGCCGAGTCAAATAAGAAAGTTATGAGTGGCTCATTTGGTGAATTCGCTCGCGCTTGGACCATTTCGATGAGTTGATCCAATTTTTTGACTATGATTGTATTCATATCTGGTGTATCTGAATTTTTAAAAAAATGAGAACGATATTTTTTGAATTTGCGGTCCAATAAGACGACACGTGCAAGATCGAAGTAGACATTTGAAATGCAGTTTCTGAAGCTCAATTAAAAGTTCATTGTCAGGTCCGTTCTGGACGATGAAAATTGTTGTCAATACTAAGGGAATTACAGAAAAATTAAAATTTTGAACCGAGACAAAAAATCATCAGATCTTCTGCAGATCCGGAAGTTAATCAATGTTCAGTTAATGGTTTCTATAGTTTTTTTTTTTTTGAAAGTTTGTTTTTTAGAGCTGAGTTGTACGAGAGGGGTGTTTGCGTACCAAGTTTTCCTCATTTCTTGCTTCAAAAATTAGGAAAATGGACCTTGGCAACGAAGTGAGATTGACCATTGGGTAAAAAAAGGGGGGGTTGGGGTTAAAAATTGAGCATAACATTGGGTATTTATCTTCTTACCTCTTACATTCAAGTTGAGAGAAGCCGCGTCATTCTCATCGTCGTTTGTTCTATTTTCAGCTTGCTGAGTGTTTTTTTCTAAAGAAGTAGAATGTAAGAAAAGAAATTAGTAAAACAGAGAACTATTCTGAAAAATTTATGGAAAGAAAATTTCAAGCACGTTTCTTACCAAACGAGTGAGTTCCTGCATCAAGATTAAACGTAGTAACAGATTTCGACCGTTTATTTGTTTCGGAGTGTTTGACGGGAGTGCGCTTTGTTCTACTATCAGCCTGCTGAGTGTTTTTTTCTAAGGAAGTAGAATGTAAGAAAAGAAATTAGTAAAACAGAGAACTATTCTGAAAAATTTATGGAAAGAAAATTTCAAGCACGTTTCTTACCAAACGAGTGAGTTTCTGCATCAAGATTAAACGTAGTAACAGATTTCGACCGTTCATTTGTTTCGGAGTGTTTGACGGGAGTGCGCTTTGTTCTACTATCAGCCTGCTGAGTGTTTTTTTCTAAGGAAGTAGAATGTAAGAAAAGAAATTAGTAAAACAGAGAACTATTCTGAAAAATTTATGGAAAGAAAATTTCAAGCACGTTTCTTACCAAACGAGTGAGTTCCTGCATCAAGATTAAACGTAGTAACAGATTTCGACCGTTTATTTGTTTCGGAGCGCTTGACAGGGGTGTGCTGGGTGCGCTTGACGGGAGTTCGCTTGTGGCGTTGTATTGGTCTTGGTTTTGAGGATGATTTACTCAATTTTGGATTCGATGATGAAGATTTGTATTTATTATTTGAATAAAATCTTCGCGAACCATCATCACCTAATGAAAAAGGAGATCAAGCAAATGCAATTTTTACGTTCTCAGAACAATTCTTGGTTTTTTCACAAATTTATTCACAAACCACGAAGAAAATACTAAGCATTTTTGACACTTTAGTAATCTGAAGGACGCATCTCGTTTAAAATGCATAGTTCATGATCTTGAAATAGAGGGTTTAGCAAGATAAGAATGGTCAATGGGCCCCCAAGAGGTGCCACTACCAAACTTGGTGCATATTCTTTACAACATCGAAAAACAAGAGATATTTTTTTCAGAATTTTCTGAGTGGTGCGCCATGGTCAAAATGAAGGTGTATGTAATACGAATGCAACGTCGTTGAACCCTTTCACATTCGTCTTGTTTCGTTGCAGTGTCCAGGAGAAAATTGAACATAGAACTTTCATTTTGACCATAGCGCACCACTCAGAAAATTCTGAAAAAAATATCTGTTGTTCTTCGATGTTGTAAAGAAGATGCACCCAGTTTGGTAGTGGCATCTTTCGGGGGCACTTTGACCATTCTTATCCTCTTAGGCCCCTTGTGAGAAAAAGCCAAAAACAATCTATCTGAATTGTTACTCGTATACGTTGTACGTTAAAAATCATCAAAAATGTTCATTGTAAAAAAAGAAGAGAAAAAGATAGTCATACTTTCATCATTAGACAAGGATCGCGATCGATGAGAAGAAATTGATGATTCGGATTTGCCAGGGGATGTCAACTCAAATTCATCGACCGTACTATTGGATTTTTCGACTTCTTTTGATAATGCTCGAGCCAACCCTAGAGATTCTGTGAATCAAAGAATTTCCATTCATGAATAGCTGCGAAAAAACAAGCATACAATATTATGATTACCGTAAATCATGTACCTATGTTATCATGGTGAATTTTTCTAAGGTTGAACTTAGGCCAATGCGGTTGAGCTGGTAAATTGTTCTTTAGATATTTGAGTATATAATTCTTTTCCTTGTCTGGAGGATATTGAAACGTTCCAGCAGCTCTATCTATCCATTCCTCAAGAACAATACAATATTCAACTGTTCTCGAGAATATATTCAGCGAACTAACAATTACATACAGTAGCAAGTTGGACATATTAGTGGCGATGACGGATGGCTGTAAAAAACGAGAAAATAAAATTATTATTAATTTTTTTAAATACTGAATAGTTGAGGGTACATAAGTATGCAAAACGTCTTCCATATTTATACTGTTTAAAGAAAATATAGCGATATAATTTTCCATGCATGCAACATGAACTCAATTTCAAATGCAAGATGTGTTAGTCAGCGTGATACACTACACACATAATACATCAAATAACTAGCGTACCAACCTTGAAGCAGTTTTTACAAAAAAAAAAAAAAAGAAAAAAAAAGGGAGAGAGAGAAAGAAGAGATGAATTCAAAGTTATTACTTATACAAATTTTATAGTCATTAAGTTTTTCGATTCAGCAGAAATCCCCCCTCCCCCTCCTGTTTGAGGTATCTTCTCTTAATAAAATGAAGATTTCAAAGCATTTTCTAATATTCGTTGAAACCTACCTTTAATGTAACATTTCTACTGCCACAATCCTGTCCTCGCCTTGGGGAAACCCCACAAACTTTTTTTGAGCTTCAATTAGATGGACTGTTTTACATAGAACTTTGCAACCGTCGTCATCCTTTGCTTCATAGATACCAACAAGACTAGACGGAGCTGGGTAGGTGTAATAATCATGTACGTCACAAAGGCAATACCCGTACAATAAAATTTCTTTTGTTATTCTACATTGTAGAATGCTCTTTACACGAAAAATGCGTTGTCCGGTGAGTTTTATCAAATTGTCTGAATTTTTGCGAGCATTTATATAATGCGATTTAAAAGTGATAGCTGAGAAAATATCGAAGTCTTCTTTACATAAATTCACAGGAAATGGTCCATCAGTGAACAAGTGATTACTGGAAACCAAATTCTTAGATCTTTTGGTTTTGAAATATAAGTCTCTTGCCGCAACTTGCCTTTCAATTATTCGATTTACTATTTGTTGGTCAGGATGTCTTCCACTGCGGGTAAATTTTTTGAACAATCCCAAATAACTTTCAAAGAGAAATGCGCTATAGTGATCAAGTGGTCCATGTTTCTTGACATCGTCCGGTATGTGCAGCAATCCATGTATATAATGACCTACAACTTCTCTACCATATGTTGTTTCTTTCTGAAATACACACGATACTCTTTGAGGCATAGTGCGATAATAACTTAGTAGGCTATTATGATGCGAATGAAGTTTCACAGGTTTCACTTACCCAAACGATCGTTCTTTCGATGGTTTTAATAGCGGGATCAGACATTTCAAACTGAAATTTGATGAAACAGCAGCAGGCTCCGGTGGAACATCAGTTTTTTTGCGCCATTTCTTTTCAGACTGCAAGAGCAGCAGAGCAGCACGATGAAGACAAGAGAAAACGAGTAACCGCACGCGCCGGCGATGCGTTCAAAAAGGAATAGTGGTTGCACGTTCCACTGGTTTAATGACGTCATCACTCCGGATTAATGATTGTACACCGGAGCACTCGTTTCTGAACGCACTCCAGTATCTAGGTAACTTTCTACTCGCCGTTTTTCTTCAAATTCAGTCATAGATGCGGGACTTACAGATTCATGAAAAATCACATTCAAATAACCATAACAAATGAAATCCGCGGATAGTCTGATACTCAGTTCTCTGTTCTCAGTACTCGCGATACTCGGCACTACTCAGTACTCGCCGGCACCAATTCGGACTCTACACGGCAGTATCGCGCTAGCTACGTGTGTGTGTCTTTGTAGTAGTGCGTAACGCGTTCTTCACAGTTTACTCGTGTAGGACTCTATACGGCAGTGTCGCGCTAGCGTCGAGCCTTCCTCCCTCACCGCACTAAGCTTGTCAGAGTTAGGATAACGGAAACATCCCCATGCATTCGAATTTCGAATGGAAAAATCTCAATTTTCAGTTAGCCCTCATTTCGTCAGAAATTTATTTGAAACTTCAAGTAAAAGAAGAATATTCAACTTAATAACGCGACAATAATACTCAGGACACGTTTTTGTCAAGAAATTCTTTAGAATTGAATAAAAGAATGATAATCAAAATTTTCAGTTTTTGCATACGTTCTTATGTAGCGTTGTCTGTTTATTCTAACTTTGATGCAAGCGACGTAGGTGTGTGTGTCTGTAGTAGTGCGTAACGCGTTCTTCACAGTTTACTCGTGTAGAGTCCGAATTGTTAAATTTCTTTAACCATGCGCGAAATAAATTGAGACATTAGACAACGACGACCAGACGAATATATTTTGATGTAATATCATCGACAAGAAGGAACTTCTACGTCGTAATTAATTGAGGTTTTTTGCGTCTTAATTAGTATAAGACAATGCACCGCGAAAAGCTAATTTTCACGTTGCCAACTCTGGTCGGACTGTGTGCTGGAGATTTTATAATATTTTTAACACGGATTACGCAAATAACGATATTTTTCTTTTTATTTGGACTCCAAATAATTACGGATGTAAGTTTGTAAGTTTAACGTGGGGAAAACTCTGTTTCATTTGAATTAACAGTTTATTCACTGGTGGCGCTAGTGACGTCGCAAAAGTGATTTCAAAGTTCCAACCAGTGGGATATCTGTTTATTGTTGCTGTTGGGTACAAATAGTTTATGGTAAATTATTTCAAGTATATGCCAGAAAAATCTTGATTGGTATCAAATTTCTTATTCTGGTTCATTTCATTCAATAAATATGATCTCGTTCCAAGAAAAGATGATCAGCAGAAAAGAATATCAATTTGAAAAAAGGCTTTCTTGCACAAACAGAATAGACCCGTATCTCCAGATTGATATTTTGCTACTTATCATCTTTTCTTGGAACCAGGTTTAATGAATAAAACCTCATACAGCTCTCACAACACTAACGGTACCTGGTCCAAAATAATCAATCACTTTCCGTTCTTTGCTTCAGCAGTTTCCTCGATTTGACGTCCATTTCTGGTCGAAATTTGTGTTTTTGGAGAAGTAACATTGGCGGTCTTATAATTCGACTTAATATTGACGTCAAAATACAGCCAATTTTGAGTCGAAAACAACTTGGGATTATGTCAGTTGATTTCGACGTCGATTTCTAGTCAAAATTCATGCTCAGAAAAGTAACATTGGTGGTCTTATAATTCGACTGAATATTGACGTCAGAATAAAGCCAGTTTTGAGTCGAAAACAATTTGGGATTGGGTCAGTCGATTTCGACGTCGATTCGACGTCGATTTCTAGTCAAATTTTGTGTTTGGAAAAGTAACATTGGCGTTCTTATAATTCGACTTAATGTCGACGTCAAAATGAAGCCAATTTTGGGTCAAAAACAACTTGGGATTATGTCAGTCGATTTCGACGTTGATTTGACGTCGATTTCTTGTCGAAATTCATGTTCAGAAAAGTAACATTGGTGGTCTTATAATTCGACTTAATATTGACGTCAGAATAAAGCCAATTTTGAGTCGAAAACAATTTGGGATTAGGTCAGTCGATTTCGACGTCGATTTCTAGTCGAAATTTGTATTTGGAAAATTAACATTGGCGGTCTTATAATTCGACTTAATATCGACGTCAAAATCAAGCCAATTTCGCGTCGAAAGAAAATGGGGTTTGGGAGACACATATTTTGACTTGATATCGACGTCGAAAATAGGTAAAAATCTGGTCGAAATTCTCAAAAATTTAAAATCGCCGTCGAAAATAGGTCTAATGTTGGTCGATTTTTTGATCGACCAGTTTTTGACGTCATTTTGACGGTCGATCTGGTTTGCCGGGTTGTGATTACATTAAGAACATGTGCAGCTGATAAGCGTTTGCAGTAAAGCAATTGGAGTATTGGTAGTATACAATCACAAGCTGAATGAAGGTAAGCCAATGAGCGGGCAGATTAATATGTTGCAATTCGTGACTCGTGAGCGATGAAGGTAACACTGATAGTTGCTGCTAATGATTCCGACCACGTGTTCCGGCCAAAATAGAACCCACACAACCGTTCGATTGTGGTCGTTTGCTTATCTCACGTACGATAACCTTCAGGAATACTGGATACTGATACGAAAAGGCGTGAAACTTCAGTGACGATTCTCGATGATACGCACAAAATACGAGAAAAATTCTTATATATTACACGCGAAGACGAATTTTCGAGAAATACAAATAGGAATAGGTCCAAGTCGGTTATAAAAGTCAATATCGGGAGAAAAAAAAATAAAATTCTAAAAAAAATATAATGCCGATTTTAAGTAGATTCGACAACTACAAGAAAAGTATACGAAAAAAAAGAAAAGGCTGAGACCTAAAAACGATTAAGTACGTACGTTAATTTGGTCAAGCTCCAAAAAAAAAAAAGGAGAGGAAAACCTACATGTAACCGGATCAAGAATACGAATTACCCGTACACCTTAAGAAAAGATTTTCTTTATTGTATATGCGTTTAAGACACTTGCTTTCACTAATACCGACGAATAAAAAAAAAGGAAAAATTTAGAATTCGCGGTAAGTCGAGTTCTAGACTTAAATCTTTAAAGTTTAGGTAGCTACTTCAGGGACAAAAACACCCCTGAGTGCTGAAACAGATTTTGAAATAAAACTAAACTGTTGACAGTCTGTTGGTTTGATCTTTGTTGCGTTAATTGAAAAACCAATAAAAAATTGTCGTTTCTTTTACCTTCTGGGGGAGGAAGCTTGACACTTACAGGTGGGAAACTTGCAGGCATTCGTAAGGAGACCATTTCCAACGAATTTACAGCAAAAATCTTCACTGAAGATTTGTTCCAGATTCCACTCTTTTTATGTTCAATTTGACTGGACTAGATCAGACTTTCAAATTGAGAACTTTGTCAGGGCTGGCTGTAAGGTTTTTAGGATGTAGAAGACGACCTAGGCAGGCATATAGCTCTGATAGTCATTGATCATTTTACTACATAATTTAATACGTACCTTCTCCAAGGTCAAGTTTTCGTGTGGCGGCCTTGAGGGCTTCATGTTCGCGCTCTTTGATAGCTGCTTGTCGTGAACGCATACGTTCAGCCTTCCCACGCGCTGATTCACGTTTAGAGCGGTACTACCGATTAACTACGTATTCAATTCTTTTTTCAAAAGATTTTTGGTGCCAGATTTCACGTGTGAGGTACCTGTTCTTCATCCTCTTCCATGTACTCATAAAATCTACAAAAAACAAAATGTAAATTACAAAAAACTCCAGTTTTATAAAGGATAAGACGTGTAAAATGTCTACCTACCCTGTAAAAGTCCATATAACGGACTTTTTGTCAACTCTGATTTCGAAATTGACCCCATAACCTTGGGAAGGAAAAATCGATCTATTAAAATAAATACGTCTCGGCTAGCTGTAGTGGGGGACGTCCACTACAAAGGACACTTAAGGTACTTTAAAGTTGATTTGCCCACCAGGGGTGGGGGTGGATTGCTGAATATGTAGGGAGGAGGTAGAGGGGATCACTATATGCATTGTATGTAAAAAAAAATTCAATGGCTTGTTCTGTTTGTGAGATATTAGGGTGGGACACAAATATCAACCTTTTCAAATATCTACCCGTATAAATGAGAGTACGTAAGAAAATTATCATAAGTCGAGATAAAAAGGGAGATTTCATCACTAGTCACCACTGAAAAGCACTGCTTTGCCATGGGCTTTCCGTTTCGATATCTGATGACTATTTTTCCAGGCCGTCAGGCTGTAAATATGAATTTTCAAGTAAAATGCACATATACTTTGAATTAAATTTAACTTATGGTTAGCAAACGATTCGCTGTTGCACTCAGGGTTTTTGAAAATTACATTCATTTTTAGCCTTACATACTTGCATGCACGAATGCAGTTTCTACGCATTTACATACAATTTCTTCCTCTTCAATGCTCCCTTCAATGGCAACTTTTTCATCCGAATTGATGAAGTGTTTCATGTCTCTTATCGGAAAACCATATTTGTTCTCCAATGTTTTACGTTGATTGATATCAAGTATTTTTGTTGGTGCATTATTCGTTCTGAATTTGTAATGCGTATCTGAAATATGAGTATAAATTAAGATAGTGTAAACGGTATTAAAAGAAATAGAAGGAAATCGTTATTATGGACGCACTTCAAGAAGAAAAAGAAATTTCAAGAAAATAAATTGAAAAGACATTTCCCTCAAAAAATTGTCATACTTCAAGGTACTATCGCAGCACTACCATAGTATTACTACCAAAGTACTATAGTAGTAGTACAACTACATATTCCTAGTAGCTGATACTTCCTCAACACTCAGGAGCGTTTGAGATTCACTCCAAAATGAATTCTAAAATGAGTATGATATTATTCCTGAAATAATACAAGTATTATAATTTTTTACAAATTGAATAAATGAATAAGAAGTCAATTTTGGGTTATTCCTCCAAAATAATATACAATGATTGTAGTAATGATAATTGGAGAGATGGTTGCTGGAGATACTAAAAAGACATTAGGACTACAAATTGTATATCCGCTATAAACTTTGAAATCTCTGTTCAGCCATGTCATTAGCGTGTAATAAAAGAATAATACAAATAATAATAATAATAATAATAATAATAACAGTGAGTAATATACTAACAATTTATTTATTTTTATTTATTTGGCTTTCATATAAATACAAGTTTTCTAGTACATTTTATACATTATGTACATGAGTACTTGTTACCCTTTCGGGCGAAAGCTACTCTCAGCCTTTTCCATTCTGGCCTTGACTGTGCCACTCGATGGTACAATTTGTGAGTTAAGAGGGAGGTGAAGTCATCCATCCATCGTAATTTTTGTCTTCCTTGTTTTCTTTTTTGATACCCCAAATACCAAAAAGTTGATTTTTTTACCCAGGTGTTTCCCTCCCTTCTTGCCACGTGTCCCGCCCAGTCCCATTTGCGGTATAGACATTCCTCTAATATATTTTTATTGTTTTTGAGTACGGTTTTTACTTTTTTTGTTTTTATTCTTACATTTTGCTTTATCCCTAAAATTCCCTTTTCCATTTTATTTTGTGTTGTCTGCAGTTTTTCCCTATCTATTTTTCTTAACGCCCATGTTTGTGCACCATATGTTATGGTCGGAATGATACAAGCATTGAATATTTTTGTTTTTATTTTTAGAGAGAGGTTCGTTTTTAGTATTCTTTTTAGTGCCCAGTATTTACTCCATCCTAGTTTTATTCTTCTCTTCACTTCTTTTTCATATCTGTTTTTCATACTTATTATTTGTCCTAAATAAATAACTTCGTCTACTTTCTTTACTATTTTGTTATCTATCTTGATCTTATTTTCTTCTTTTTGATTTTTCGTGATATTTGTTATGACATTTGTTTTTTCAAAATTTATTTTCAGTCCTGCCTCCTCGCCTTTTTTGTGTAGTTCATTTAACATTTCTTCTAGTTTGTTTTCATCATTTGCTATTATTACTACGTCATCAGCAAAGCGAAGATTATTTAGCCAAGACCCGTTTATATTTATTCCCTCTTCCTCCCATTTCATCTTTTTAAAAACCTCCTCTAGCGTAATATTGAAAAGGGCGGACGACAGTGGGTCGCCCTGCCTTACTCCTTTTTTTATTTCGAATTTTTTCCCTTCAACGTCAGTGGTTATAAATGCTTTTGCACCATTGTACATTTCCCTTACTATTTTTATTATTTCCGTACTATATCCTTGATTTTCCATGGCTTTAAAGAGAAAGGAGTGTTTTATCAGTCGAAAGCTTTCGTGTAGTCTACAAAAGCCATGCATAAATTTAGGTTATGTTCTTCACTTTTTTCTATTATTTGATTTATTATGTGCAAGTTTGTTATTGCCGAGTATCCTTCTCTAAAGCCTGCTTGTTCTTGTGCTTGGGTGTTGTTATAATGTTTCTTCATTCTGTTGTTTATGATTTTTGCAAATATTTTTGAGATGTTTGAGGTTATACTTAATGGTCTATAATTTTCGATTTTATGCTTGTCTCCTTTTTTGTAAATTACTATTATTTTTGAGACCTTCCATATTTCTGGTATTTTTTTGTTTTCGAGTATGTTATTAAACAGATGGGTTAATGTTCTTATAAATTTATCTCCTGCGTACTTTATTTGTTCGTTCGTAATGCCATCTGGTCCGGCAGCCTTATTGTTCTTTAGTTTCTGTATTATTTGTTTTACTTCGCTCTCCATAATTTCTGGCTCTTTTTGATATTCTTTTTCTCTGTTTCTATCATTGTCTGCACTTTCTGTTTCATTTGAATATAGATTTTCGTAAAACCTAGTTGCTACTTCATTTATTTCGGTTCTGCCATACACTTTTTTACCTCCTTCTTCCATCAAATAGCTCATCCAGTTAGTACCCAGCATCAAATTTCTGTTTATTTTTTTAACACTCATTGTTTCTTCTAATATTTGTTCCATCATGTTATCCTCCTTCTCTCTGTACGTTTCTCTTCTTTTTATTTTTATGAGTTTGTTCAAATTTATTATGTCGAGTCTGTCCTTCCTCGTTATTATATTCTTGTTGCTTATTTTTTGTCTTCTTTTATATAGTTGTTTTAGAGGATCGGTCTCAATTTTATTCTCATCTTCTTTTTTATTTATTATTTCCCTAGAGGCTACTTCTAATAAGTTTATTACTTGTTCATTCCATTTTTCGTTGCTATTTGTATTCCATCGTGTTCGATCTATAGTTTCTCCTACCAAAGTTTCATAAGTTACTCTATATTTTTTCATTTTATCATTTATGGAGCCTGTATTTTTTCTTTTTTGTTTTCGTGTTTCAATCTGATCAATTTCTATTGTTAGTATCCTATGATCTGTATCGCAATTAAAATTTTTTATGATTCCACAATTTTTTATATTTTTACTATGCCTGTCCATTAATATGTAGTCAATTTGGGTTTTTGTTTGTAGATTTGGAGAGATCCAGGTCCACCTTTTATTGTATTTTTTTTTAAACCACGTGTTTATTATTTTTAAGTGATTTTCGTTACAAAATTCTATTAGTAGTTCTCCGTTTTCATTTCTTTTCCCGTATTGGTAGGGTCCTAAGATTCCTTCCTCTCCTTCTTCTCTTTTTCCAACTTGACTATTGAAATCTCCCATAACTATGATTTTGTTTTGTTTATTATCTTTTTCTTCTCTCATCGTATCGTTTAGGATGTCATAGAATTCTTGGACCTCTTCTTTTTTTGATCCCATTGTAGGGGCGTGAACCTGAATTATTATCATTTTCTCTCTTTCATTTACCTTTAGTTCCACTTTTGCGATTCTATCATTGATGCTTGTAAACTTCTCAACATTCTTTTTGAGTCTATCATTGATTAGGAAACCTATACCTCTGTGACCATCTGAAGCTGTATAAAACCATAAATTTCCTTTTTTTGTGTTTAATATTGTTTCATTTTTTCTTCTAACCTCTGCCATTCCTAATATGTCTATACCATATTTTTCTACTTCTTTTTCGATTTCCTGAAATTTATAATTGTCTTTCAGTGATCTTACATTGAGTGTGGCTATTTTTAATTTTCCCCCCTTCTTTATTTTGTTTTTTAGTTCCCTATACTTTTCATCTATGTAACCTTTATCGGCTGTGATTCTATTTTTTAATTGATTATTGTTGATAATCTTAGTGTTCCTGACTAAATTTGCTTTCATTTCTGATAGCTCGTCATGTTTTTGCTGAGATTTAGGCCTTACTTGCCTATGTTGGCCAGTCAAACCAAGGCAAGGTAGAGAGTAGCTTATCACTTACTTATTTTTACTACGAGTATTCACGTTCGTCGTCGCTGTTTTTGTTTCTTCGTTCGGTGTGACTGCCTTCGAAAAAGTTGAAATTTTGAGTTGACGTTGCATCTTCTGCTTGCTGGTTGGTTTTTGTTGTTTTTGTTTTTCTTTTCCCGCATCGCTTGATTTGCCTTCTTCATCATTGATGTCATTTGATTCACTTTCTTCATCGTTGTCGTCGTTTTCATTCACTTCATCTGTCTGAATTTCTTCGTTTTCGGATTCGTACCTTTCTCCTCGGTGTACCAAACTGTTGAGGTGCTTTTCATTCATTATCTGTATTGCCTCTTCGTTGTCGTCTTTTCTCATCATGATTTTGTTTCCAGCGTTCCAAACATATTTTATTTTCCCTTCTCTCCTCAACTGTCATGCTTCTCGCAGAAGGTTAGCTTTGAAAGGAGTGAGTTGTTCGGTGATGAAAATTCCTCGTAACTTTGCTTGTTTTGAGGCGGCTATCAGCTGTTCTTTCTTCCAACGATTAACGAGTCTGACTATGACGGGCGGAGGCGAGTTGTTATGCTTTGTAGGAAGTCGATGAGTTGTGCTAATGTGGTGGCCTTTCAGATCTACTTTGAGCTTCGTAGCGATATCAATTACTTTACCGATCAAAACTTCTACCGATTCGTTTCTTCCATCATATTTTATTCCTTTGATTATTACGTTTTCTAATCGGGAATACTCTTCTAATCCTTCCGTTTTAGATTGTAGTTCTGTTGTCACCTTTCTAATACTCGCTACTTCTTCCTTCGTGTCTCTTATTTCATCACGAAAACTTCTCATCGTTTCCTGCAAGTTCTTTTCGAAGACTTTCGACATTCCTTTGAAGGCGTTTTGTATTTCTTCTCGAATCGTTTTCTTGATTTCTTCGGTCTCCATTTAATCGCAAGTGATAATGAACAACCTAGGTCAATTTTCACGTTTCAACTTGCTTAAGGCACTATGCGTTGAAGTACTTGAACGCGTTGAAAATATTTGAACACAGTAACACACGTTTTATCTTTATCGCCATACTAACAATAATGATGGAAAAAATTTTGAATATTTTACAAAAAACCAAGAACTATAGATCGCAATGTAAAAAATTTGGTAATACTAAAAACAACGGCTTCTTCAACAAAAAGTTGAACAATTGGAAATTTTTCCAAGATTTTGGTTCGACGGTGCACGGTGTGGGACAAATTTTTCAAAAAGTCTCCCGATAAAACAGGTTCCCCTGTTGAAAGGGCAAAATCTATCATTTTCTTAGGTGTATACTTGTGATGGAGCCTCTTCCTATTCTGGTTCAAATTTTTGAACCAGGCTTTCAGGGCCTCCTTCCTGGTCGTAGTAGTATAGTATTCCTCAATTGCAACTATCAAAGAAAAATAATACAATTGTATTCACAGAATATGAGATAAGGAATTTACATGAAAGAAACTTACTGCATAAACAAAATAAAAAATTAGAGTGTGTCGCGGCAAAAAAGGCATATAAACGGGAACACGTGTTCGAGAAAACGCGATTGAAGTTTCACACACCCAGTGTTACTAGTAATTCAGCGTGAATGGTACCACTGTTAGTGTCTTTCGTTAATATCAACTTTCTAGTTTCGAAAAAATAATGCCTCGCCGAGAAATATAGCGTATTTTTTTTTGTATTGCCACTAACAGTGAGGTACTTTATGTGCCCTTTTTGCGGCGACTTTTTTTCAACGCAAAATTTGAGGAATGAAATGCAAAATAATTCACTTTATTAACAAAAATGATTGAAAAACGTCATTAATATTGAAAAGAAATGAGTAAAGAACATTAATAACATATTAGGCTGGTCATTAATTGATTTTTCTTGGACGTCCTACAGGTCGTTTTGTACTTTTCGGTGTACATCCTACTAAATGCTTCTTCGGCTCTGCTTGTGATACTTTTGGTGGTCGACCGCGTTTACGAACTGCTACGGGAGGTGACACATCACTTTCAAGTTCTGGTGTTTTTGGTTTACAGGTCTTGGTGGTCTTTGAGCCATACTTATTGACGATCTCAGTTAACAGAAAACGATCGTGGCTATTTTTGACGTATTTGAGTAGGGATCTGACATCCTCTGCTTTACTGCATTTCATGCCTTTTTCAGGAGACGGTATTCTCGGAAGTTCTAGTTCAGATGGGGAGGCATTTCGTCTCACGATCTGAAATGGTTTATATAGAGGAAAGTAAGAAGAAGAAACTTGTACAATACCATGGACGTACTTCATGCGGCAGTACCCACGAATCTTAAACGAGCTTGACTTTGGGATGAAGAGGCCAGGGTTCTGGTCAAACATATCAGAATATTCAGTTAGCAAAGAGCGATCGTAGATAATATTGAATGGCATTGGGTTTTCGCGGCATGTTGAGAAGATTTGCAAGTACGTTTTGAAAGATGTTATGGTTTCCTTTTTCTTAATCGTTTTACTATAGATTCCAAAGTTGCGGTCACAAACACAGAAACTGTGACCTCGGATAGGGTAAAAGTGTTCGATCTCCAAATTTTCTTTCCGCGATAGCCACGCAAAAAAGCGCGTCATGGTCCAATTTTTGTTTTGTCCCCCCGCGCCATCAGAGAACACGATCAGCTTTTGAAAATGACCAGGGTTTTTGTCTAATTTTCGTCTAATGAAATCGTACACGAACGACGCAACGCTGTTACTTCCTTTAGCACCTTCATACTCGCAAAAAGTATAAAACGAACTGTCGCTATCATTATGACAATGAACGTTAAAGTTGTAGAGCCACATAAGTCTCTTATAGAACTGTTCGTTAATGTTCAACTTCGGAATAGGTAAGTTCTGGGCGTAATCAAATTCGATAATTAGAGTGTTGGAGGGTGGGTTCCGCACAATTTCCCTCTTCAAAAATTTGTACTTACGGACTCGACGTTTATGCAACATTAAGCTCACTCGACAATGATCACGAGGGCGTAATCGAAGGCGTAAAGTATACTGCTCACAGAGATTACAGCGGTCAGTGTGTGGTTTCCGAATTGAAAACTTGCAACGTTGGAATAACTTGTAGTAACTTTTCAATGTCAACTTCAACTTCTCCTGTTTCTTCTTGAAGTAATAGACACGAAAGAGATTGTACAGCCGTTTGATTGTCAGCGACGAATTGGTGAAGTACTTCATAGAAGACTGAGTGTAGTGCGACTTTCTGTGTGGGATCAAAAGTAGATGCGCGTTCATGAGCGCTCGCAGCTCCTCCGTTATAATCTTGTTCTTCCGCTCATATTTGCCTCGTTTTTCAACAAACGTCTCATTTTTGACAATCTTCTCCTGAAGTACACGCAAACGTTTTGAAGAGACCTACATATCACACATAAAGAAGCAGTAACAATCACAATGATTCACGAACAATGTCAGGGTATTTCAGATCTACATACATGGAAAATTTTCATAAATAAAGTTTTTCATAGCTGTATTTCAATTTGACTGTCGTACAATACAGTATATGTCCATAACTTTGATCGTTCTTTCTTCGACTTTACTTTGATACGATTTGGTTCGGCCCAATGCATACAACTACCAAGGTGCATATCTTGGCTCTCTTTCTTGTCAAACCGGATGAGCTTCGAGTACAATTCTTCTTGAACATCTGCTGGAAGTAGTGTGTAACATTATTTTTTGCAGCATTTGTTGCTCACTTCAAAAGATCCCTCTGAAAATCACAGAAATATACCGCTTACAAGATTACCTCAGAGCTCTCAGCTTTCGAACTTTCGATTCAGTAACCAATGCTCACCTCGACGTTTTTTTGATTCTGCTTTCTTCTTTGTTCGAATATGATCTTCAGGATGATCTTCACGTCTTTTTCCCATATCCCCTCATGAAATAAAACAAGCTCAAACGCATAAAACACTCGAATAATTCGTAAAACGCACGCAACAGTCCAACTTGTTGGTATTTGCACCAGATAACACTTATCATCATCGTTTTTTCTGATTTCAATCGCTTCGTTCTCGACAACGAATAAAGTTAGGAAGGTGGGGTAAAGTGCGTTAGAACGAGGAATGTACGTAGATTCAGAATCCAATGTCGTTTCAAAAAAGGCACATGACTCATATATGCCCTTTTTGCCGCGGCACTGTGACATACGTTTTTGAAAAAGCATGGTCTTTCTTTTCACCGCCCCATGAATATTCCATCGTTAGATCTTCTGAAATGAAGGGCCTCACTGCTTCGTTTACCGTTCTTCCTACCGTCGATCTTTCGTTCATCAATTTCTTCTTGATATTATTACTAATCTAAAATTTTAAATAACATCGCTCCCTAAAAGAGAACTAATCATGTATTCTGACTCGCAACAAAAATATCTTGTACAGCGAAGAAAGTTGCATACCGTCGAGAACGTCGTGAGCAGTTGAAACTTTCAACGAAGAAGACAACCTTACATCATCCTCCTTCTCACGAGAAGCTGCTACGGTTGTGGCTCGATTTTCGGTCGTGACTTGATTTTCAATGGATTGCAGCGATCGACCTATCCCAGAAACAGACAGTCATCAGTTGATAAGTAACTATTTCTGCAACTAAGAGAAACAAAACGAAGAAATTAATGATTACAGGTAGTCACCACTTTGGAATAAGAAATTTTGAAACTGGCACGATTAGGTATTTCACGAAACCAGATTACTTGTCAGCCTATTTTTCGAGTGCACTTACAATCCGCTTTATAGCACCAGCAGTCCGTTCCATTACTTTTACTTTTGCCTCATTCTCCACTCGCCTTGTCTCTCGGTTTTCCTGAATTTCAAGGAGAAGCTCATCATCTCGGTTCCGATTTCTGATGCCTCTTTTCCTGGTTACGCAGAGCACCACCGGGTCCGTTATCGGGTCATGTTCCTCAGACTCGAGGTTCTGTTCATGTGGAGGTAGCGAAATGTTTTCTGCTACGGGGAAATTATAAATTCCATTTGACAAATCTTGCACGGAGACGGGTTCAAGGTTCGGGTCTTCTCGGAAAATCTCATCCATGAGATCAAAGTATTCAAACTTCCGTCCCCGTCCAGTGCCGGTAACGCGGTTGCTCATATTATCCTTCTGTTTGACATAACGATCCTTCAAGTATTTCCATCTATTTCGAACTTAAATGACAGTCCGACCTTCCAGTTGCACTGTGATATCTATCCAAACACGGTGTTTTCGGTGTTTTCGAACAGTTGTGGAATTAAATCTCGATTTATTGGAAGCATATAATTTGATTAACTTTAGCGTCTCTGCATGGCTCCACGCATGACAGTCCCGTTCAGCAGTACTTTCTTCTACAGTTGGTACTTGCACATGGTGATTTGATGCCATGTTTCCTTCGCCATCAGTTTGCACATTTCCGGCCTGGATATCACTTGGCTGTATAGTTTCAATTACCATAGGTATATTGTAAACTAAAAGGAATTTTTATACGTGCAAGGAATAATTCAAACGAAGAAAACCAGGCTTTACCCGCACAAATTTTTATTTTTAAGACGACGTTTCGACCAACTGGTGGTCTTTTTCAAGTAACTACAAAATGTAACTGAATAGAAACTAAACTAAGAAGTACAGCTAATGTGAACGATGATTCAGAAAAAAAGTAAGAGTAAAAACAAGAAATTATTTGATATTCTTGATTACGGGAGTGTATAGCGAGGCGAAGTTTGCAGTATCGCTCTTGTAGTTTACGGTGTTGGCGCGTTTTGTAATCTCGATAACCTCCCTGAGCTTTCGTTTTTTACCTGTTTCTATCCATCCTTTCCTTCTGCCTAGAAAATGGTTATTTTCAGTTTCAAGGGAAATTTTATTCTCAGCTACACGGTGTACCTATGGGCGGCCCTCTGTCGTCTATAGTTTCCGAACTTGTACTCGATGACCTTTTTAAAGAGATAACTATAAATTTTGGCGATAACATTAAATTTATGACTAAATATGTAGATGACTCTTTGTTTGTAATTCCTGACTATATTTTTGACGATCTTTTTAATTTTATGAATAATTTCCATAACCGTATACGCTTTACCTACGAAAAAAGTTATAACGCTATTAATTTTCTCGACATATCTATTTTACGTACTGATAGTAATAATTTGAAATTTTGTCACTACAAAAAGCCAACTTATACTGGTCGTATAATACATTTCCTGTCTAATCAACCCTTCCATTATAAATTTAATACCGCTTTCAATCTCATAAAAAAATGGTTGAAAGTTTCTGATCCTGAATTCCACATCCAACTTATCTCCGATTTCCGCATCCTTTTGACCAATAATGGCTATCCTGATAATTTTATTAAGCGCGTGCTTAGCTATAAACCTAAAGATAATATTACCCTAAAAAATCACAAATTTTTTTCTATACCTTATGTAGGCCAGAGCAGTATGATCATTCAAAAATTCTTAAGATCTTTGGATCCAAAAATTTGCATCGCTTTCGCTAACCACAACACCCTCCACGATCAAAAAATTTTCTCTCGAATTAAAGATCCTACCCCCCTCAATAAAAGAGCTGGTGTTGTTTATTCTATTCCGTGTTCCGATTGTCCCCAAGTTTATGTTGGTGAGACCAAACAGTTTTTATCTGCCAGAATCTCCCAACATAAATATGATGAAAGATTACAGAATGATCACACTGCTCTCGCTAGTCACTCTAAAGAAATGGGCCACAGCTTCAATTTTAAGAACATAAAAATTTTGGCCAATGAATGTAACAGCAAAAAACGAAAGCTCAGGGAGGTTATCGAGATTACAAAACGCGCCAACACCGTAAACTACAAGAGCGATACTGCAAACTTCGCCTCGCTATACACTCCCGTAATCAAGAATATCAAATAATTTCTTGTTTTTACTCTTACTTTTTTTCTGAATCATCGTTCACATTAGCTGTACTTCTTAGTTTAGTTTCTATTCAGTTACATTTTGTAGTTACTTGAAAAAGACCACCAGTTGGTCGAAACGTCGTCTTAAAAATAAAAATTTGTGCGGGTAAAGCCTGGTTTTCTTCGTTTGGTATATTGTAAAGTTCCATCTAAAATTAGTAACAATAACACTTTATTGGTCCATTTGTACAATTACTACTAATACTATGTGCTGGGAAGTTGAAAATACGGATATTCTTTTGCCCTACCAGTAACATGGTTTGAACCACGCACCTCCGAATCAGAAGTCCACGACTCAACCGCTCCCATCCTAATATTCATACTACTGAAACTACCCAGAAGATAATTTATGAAATTGAAGTTTACCTTCTAATCTCAGCAATGTTTTACCTTTCTCGTTTGTGATGTGATCGCCGTGAACATCACTTACTATCATTGCTGTGAATGTCGCCATCAATAAAACGTGAGAAAATTTGAGACAAATTTTTGGTACTTGGGCCGACGATTGTCACTCAAGGCAACACTCGACGTAAGGTAGGGTGCCACCAGTTTGAAAAGTATCCGTGTTACTCTTCGTTTTGAAGTTTATTCTAAAACCCTTCCCTGCAATGGGTGCTGTAGACTTCGCTTTAACACACTGGGGTATCAATTGTAGCATGCAGCTCTACAGGAAGGAGAAATTTTCATTTTTCAAAATGATAGATGAATGGCGTAGTTAGGAACCCGGTTGCCCAATTACGCCACACAAAAAATAAGGTCGAAAAATTAGAGAAAAATGCTAATTTTATTCAAGTTTATTAACTTAATCACATTCATGACACACGAACGCATCACAATCGTTTTTTGTAAGACCCAAACACTCGTCATGTACGTACGTTGTGCAGGAAGCACATTTCCTCATATCCTTTTTCACATCTACATCACAGAGATAACAATACCAACGCTCTTCATCTCTCTTTTTCTTCACTGCTGTTTTTTGATGAGCTTTCTGAGGTGCTTTACGTTTTTGACCTTTCCTTTGAACTTTTTCCACGACGTCCAACTTTCTATTCTCATTCTCGGCAGCTGGTTTCTTCGAGTTTTCTATCTTCTTTGAATTTTTTTTCTCCTTCAAATTTTCTCCCTCTTTTGATTCTTCCGTCAATTTCTTCTTTTCGTTCTTTTTTTCATTCTTCTTTTCTTCCACAGCTTTTTCGACCGCCTTTTTAGTTGTCTCTTTTTTTTCTTCCACAGCTTTTTTGGCCCCCTTTTTAGCTTTCATCTTTTCAGCAAGCAGTCTTTGGAAATTCCTCTCTGGAACAATAGGTTTATCCGAATCATCCGAATCATAAGTAGCCGAAGTCTCGCTGTCTGAGTGCTCAAAAAGAGACTTCTTCAAAGTCACAGCTTTAGCATTTACAGCTGCCCGTTGAGTTCGAGCTGGCTTTATTTTTGGAGTTGACAAAATTGAATGGAATGATACTGCGCTTGAAGAACTAGACATTGTGTACTTTTAGGAGTAATTTGCGTAGGTGTTACCTTTTGAGGTGTTGCTTGCTTTGTAGGACACGCAGTATCTGGCCTCACTTCACTTGAAGCACTTGTAGATGGTACACTTTCAGAAGGAGGAAGTTCACAATGTGTGACATCGCTTGGTGCATACGCTTCATCTGGTATGACAGAAGGATTGAAGGGATATATACCGCATGCGGAGAAACCAGATTTCACATTCTTAGGAACAGTTGCTCTGTCCCAAGTGGGGGTGAGTAGGTGTCCAAATCGCATTTTATTCATATCACGAGTCTCGAACCGAGTCCAATAATTTAGGATCTCTTCATCCCAGTAAACTTCAAACGCCTTAAAAACACAGTGAGAAGAATTTCGTACAGAGTTGATCAGGAGAACGCAAAACATCAATAATATTACATCCTTTCGACGTACTTCTCGAAAGACGTGGCAATACAATCAAGAGCATCCACTGCCAATGTTTGAACTTGCAGTTTCTCTTTCTCGCACTCACGTCTTGATTCCAGTTTCATCATAAGCACGTCCACTTTTCTTCTTTTGGCTGGTTTTGTATTCTCTTTTTTGGACTACTCCATACGTGATACCAGAGGGTCTTCGAAGTCGCAAGGGCTCTACATCCGAAGGAAGACAATTCAGTGAAGAGCAGGTTCCAGGACTTGCACTTCAAGAGGAAGGTGAAAGCTCAAGGGCGACCAAAACGTGTCGTCCGTCAGCTCTGTGCATTCAACAAGTCCGATACAGATAGAATACTGTGACAATAGCCAAACCAGCGTCACTAATGCGAAAATGTAAATTCATTCCAGAAGAAGGACTGATGAACCCAAAAGACAATGGCGATCTCATGAGTTCCTATTTGTCAGAATCCCCTCGACAATGGCACTATCATTACTGATTGTTGCTCTGCTCGCGTACATGAGGATTGTATCATTGAATATGACACGTGTCCACTTTGCTATTTATACTATAAGTACATAATATGCGCGTTACCAACTATTCGGTACGGTACCTACAAATAACTCCATCCTTTTATTTTTTTCCCATAATGAGGACCTATCTGTACAAACTACAAAGGGCGTCCGTCTCATAAGAAATACATTGATCGGACGCCCTATGTACAGATAGGTCTTCATAATATGTAAAAATC
Source organism: Aspidiotus rigidus (assembly GCA_035079385.1). NCBI lineage: Eukaryota > Metazoa > Arthropoda > Insecta > Hemiptera > Diaspididae > Aspidiotus > Aspidiotus rigidus. Next base: position 4,674,228 of record JAVHKY010000031.1, on the reverse strand, counting down.
TGTATTCACTGTGAATCTGTGATCCACCGATTTTGAAATCAAACTTTGTGCCCTTCCGGCTTTGCATAGAGTTGTAAACTTGCAAGAGCCAACAGGAGCCAACTTACACTGCCCAGAGAACTACATAACAGAGAACTGGAACGCTCACGCTACGAGAAACGCCGGTCCGCTGGTATAGAGAGAGAGAGAGCGAATAGTTTTTGTATGGGTGTCTCTCTCCAACACACAGCGTTATATCGCGTCGGAAGCAGAAAATACATAAAAATGCATTTGATTTATTTGTAAATGTGCCAGGAGAATTTTTTTTATTGAGGAAATTATCTTTCCAATATAACTGTTGCATTTTATTTAGATTTCTATCAATTTCATGCATTTTTTAAACATAGTAGCAAGCAGAATTCAGGATTAGAAAATGAAGTATTGTATTTATCTTAGATCTACTTCTACTTTTTGGCATCATTGAAATATCAGAGAGGTACAGTCAGCGACGTCAGCTAGGTGTAAGATGACGTTAAGTATATCTTACCAAGTTGTCCTTCACAACAATGAATATGTAATCACATAAGTAACCCAGAAGGTTTTTAATTTAAAAAATTAGGTATAAAGTCTACGCAGCCTCAAATTATCCGTTTCCTTTGGGATGACGATTGCAATTAAGCAATAAATAAATAAAAAACTGAATACATAAATAAATGAATAAATAAATAAGTCAATGAGTGAGTGAATAAATAAAGAAAAATAGAAAATACAAGAAAAATGATAAAAGGTTTGGATCACAGAAAAAGAATTATCTGTCAATGAAATACAAGAAAAAATGATAGAAGGTTTGGATCACAGAAAAAGAATTATCCGTCAATAAAATACAAGAAAAATGATAGAAGGTTTGGATCACAGTAATAGAATTATCCGTCAAGAAAAATACACGAAAAATGAATAAAAATTTGGATCACAGTAATAGAATTATCCGTCAAGGAAAATACACAAAAAATGAATAAAAATTTGGATCGCAGTAATAGAATTATCCGTCAAGAAAAATATAGAAGATTGTTGAATAATGTAGTAAACTGGAAAAGGTAAATGAGGATATTGTTTCACGAGGATCTTCATTTGAGGAGATCTTATACTTCAATTTCTAATCCTCCAAATCCACATTTGGCACGGAGTAGAAGTTTTTCTTTCACCTGAAACACGAGAACAAAGATAAAATGTGAAAACTGCGATTTTATTATAAATTCTATGTAACGAGCAGGTTTACAGATCAAAGTTGAGAACGTTTATGTGTTATTAAATAATGTAGTATGATGTAAATGTTGTCTCAAAGTAGCTTTAGCACCTAGAAAATCAGCCGTTGCTTTTTTACACTGCGTGTGAATTCGAAGAGTCAAGTATGTGGACGCAATGTAATTTACCACTCTGATCTCATGTCTTTCTCCAATTGATGTGTCCAGTACTGGATGCTCCAACTTATTCAAATCAAAATTAGTAATAAAGTGTTTCCGAACGCTGCGAAGCATATCAGCTTTCATTCGATGTTTCCTCATATTACCAGTCGTCGTCATTCTTGTATAAATTTTCTCCGAAACTCTCACAATTTGCATTACAAATGGAGAGACAAATGCGAGACCTCCGCGATTCTTCAGGTTTGTGAGCGATGAATAGTCATCAATGGGGCAGTACAAATGGTCCTGTACAGGTTTTATCATCATGTCCTCGCAATATTCTCAAGAATATTTCTCAAAAAATTTCTTTGCGAGACTTCTGGCGATAAAAAATAATTAATACATTATCCTGTAAGTCACATAAGTTGACATTTTCTAACCCATTTAGTGCTCTCATTTCTGCTGTGTATTCATTTGTCATGTGTTCATCAATTGAATCATTAGCAGAGAATGAAAAGATACCACAGTTCAAGTCACCTGTCTCTTCTACATCAAGGCAATTAGCGTTCTTACTGGGAGCAACGGAATTGCGGAATAACATCTTCCTCAGAATCCATTTTAATTGCAAGGCATGAGGGTTATCATTATGTCTTCCGGCTGAGCGAATACATGAAAATGTTAACTCCTGATGATCCTGCGATGTCTTGTATGGGAGAAAAAATTTGAATGGTGTATCTTCCTTAACTAATAAATCTAGAGCAAGCTCTTGATAACTAATGGTATTTGCATAAAAACCTAACGCGAAAGTTTTACGTCTATGAATTAAAATATTCTGATCATCACACGTCAAGGTTCTGATATACGCACGAGCTTCTTGGTTTCCCAAATACGTCGGTTCTTCAATGTCATGGGTGCCTTGAAACCTTTCCCAAATTTACTTCTCGCATTCATGATGTCGAATAAACGATCGAAAATACGTATAAATTCAATCGTTGCACCCGCGTCTTTGAACTCTTTGGGATCAACTTTCTTTAAATATTGCAAAGTATCTGCTACTCGAGAACTTACTGCCTGGACTGCTAAACTTACGTTCATTTTTTTTCTACCACAAAAAACGTGCCTAGAAGTTATTTTATTGGCCAATTTGAAATTTATTGCCTTTTGTATTTCATGGATTCTCCTAACATAAGCAAATGAAATAGGTTTATCATCTTTTTTCAGGTCCGTTTCTCCCCAACAGTTACGACACAATTTTATCATATGACAGGGATCAAAAATACAATATATCTTTCTTGTGGCGTCATATGGATGGGTGAAATAGGGTTTAAGATGCTCTAAGTCATTCACATCAAGTTGACATCCCAACTTACGATACGTCGATATATTTGTAGACGCTCCATCGCTAGTTATTGATCGAACAATCACTCCAGCGTCATACAGGGCTGTAATAACAGCATTCACCAGCTCAGCCTGTACCTTGGCCTTAATTTTGTTCACTAAAAAGTAAGCCACTGGACACTTGAACTTTTTCGTCAAACTTACAATTGAGAACATTAAGACTTCAGTGGCGTATTCTTCTGAATTTTCAGGTACAATGTTACCTAGATCGCAATAACCGTAATATTTATCTTCTTTGCTACAGTACCAACGACCAGATCGTATAGACATTGCGTCATAAACAAGCGCCACATTTTTCAGGTGGGGAAGTGAAGGACAATTTTTTTTCAAATATGATATAACCTCCGTCAGTATCCCAGGTTTGCATTCACGTGTACCCAACCACCTCCGAATAGTAGACGGGTCCGGTAATGTACTTCGTAAACGTAAAAACTCATATGCTTTGGGCGAATAAAAATGCATAGTCAAACAGAATTGTTTAATGTTGTCGGCATATCGTCTGTTATGGGCAGAGTTATCACGATTCGCGATTTCATTTTCATATAATTCAAACGGTAATGAAGAGCCCGAAGGAGTAGGCGGCCTATCAAAAGATTCGTCTGCTGTATGCAATGTGGGATACTTGTTAGTGGCATTTGATGAGTCGCACACGGCTATGGGGGTGACATTTGGTTCTTTTCCGAAAATGTCGTCAAACTCTTCCAGGTAATTAAACGTTATCCTTTTTTTCCCAGTCCCTCTCTCCGACATACTGTCTTTCACTGCCATGTATTTACCTTTTAGATACTTGAACCTATTGCGGGCTTGCTCGACGGTTCTTCCGCAAAACTGAGGTACGATGCTTAACCATATTTTATGGTTCTTTACTGACGTACTCTGAAATTTCTCTTTATTTACTGCATACAGATGTATTAACTTTAAAGTATTGTCTTTCGTCCACGGAACTCCTTCCTTCGAATCGTCACCTTCTGTACATGCATCAGTTGTATTTGAACCACTTGCAGCAGTTTCATCATTGCTCGTACTCGCAGACACCGACGAAAACACCGTTACCAATGACGGATCTGCCGTTGTTTCCGTAGCATTTCCCAGATTGACGTACGCCAAATTTCCATCTGCGAGCAGGAAAAATTACAGTTTTTCGCCACATTTGTGCAACTGATAATACTACAAGACAACCGAGAAATAAAATACATACCACTCAGACTGACAAGGGTTTCCCCTTCTTCATTAATGATACTTGAGCCACGATTGTCCACGACAATTGTGGCATTCATCTTAGAATAAAAATATGCCTACGGATATGTTTCTTCTTCAATCAGATTATTCCTGCAGAGGATGATATTAACTTTGTGTCAACTATTTATGAATCATACATCAGAGTTCCCAAAACAAGACTTTACTTACAATTTTTTTAATGTCAATCACTTCATACACGGGATGTAAATCGTAGAACTTACTCCCGAGATCTTTCGCTCGAACTTGGACTGTGTCTCCTTTTTTCAAAGATTGTATCACTCGCGGATCTATGTCATATGTCACAATGAGGTACGGCCCTTCGATATCAATAAATGGTACGCCAGCAAATCCTTTCTAAAAATAAATACACAACATACGACATCAGAGTCATTGGCCAAATTTAACCCAATGAAATACTGAGAAATTTCATTTACCTGAATGATTCTTCCTTGAACGTTTATCACGGACATTTTTTCAGTTCTCACAGTCACATGTGCACCACACCATGCAAAAAGTCGGCAACTGCTGGGGCAAGTACACAGGTACAAACCAGCGCCACCGACGCGTTCAAAAAACAAGAGCGGTGCGCACCCTTGCTTCATTAGGGAATATAAGGGGAACGTACTAACTGCGTCGGTGGATAATAAGAGGAAATTTCAAAACTTAAGTAACAATAATTAAGAAGTAGCGATGAAAAACGCGAAATTTGTAATTCACAATAAAAAAAATTGCAAAATTTAATCAACAACTACGAGTAACGATGAAAAATGCGAAATTAATAATTCATAATAAGAGGAAATTTCAAAACTTGAGTAACAATAATTAAGAAGTAGCGATGAAAAACGCAAAATTCGTAATTCACAATAAAAAAAATTGCAAAATTTAATGATTACTTGTTGACAAACTTTTCAAATGATTTTAAGATGCTTTCCAAAGTATCAACTGCTCGTCTTTTCACGGTCATTTTTTTCCTCAAACCCTGCGCTCTAGCCAACCTGGAAGATATAATTTCCTCGCGTAGCTCGTCGTCGCGGTTTCTTTTTGATTTTTTAATTTTTTCCCGAATTTCAATGTTTCCAGCTTACTCCAGTAGTGACTTCCTTCTTCAACAGACGATGACTCGGTTGCCGACACCGCCGTCGATTGCACTGTCGCTGTTGCATTACTTTGTACTTCGTCGGATATCACTGAAGGCTGTCCTATATTTACATAAGCTCACTTTCCACCTGTGAGCAGGAAGAAGAACAGTTTTTTACCACATTTTTACAACTATAAGATAGCCCACATAATCTATGAAATGGAATACATACTACTGAGACGCACGAGGGTTTCTCCTTGTTCGTTTAATATCGCAGAACCGTCATTGTCGGTGACAAGTGTGGCCGTGTAAGTTCGGCTTCCTTCACTCATTACTTGTTTACTTCACAGAACAGTTAACAACGATATTTCAACTTTCGATAAATGATTTTCTGTCGAGGAGAGAGTATACTAGTTAATCATTCTCTACATTACTGATGAGAAGTTTCCAAGTTGAACTTGTGTCACAAAAGACACTTATTGATTATTTACCTTCTTAATTGAAGAAGAGTGGAATATTATTTACACCTAAAAGTTCGTTGATGTTTCCATATGGTCCTTCTTCTGTGTTACACATCTCCACTTTTACTTTCACATAGACGTCTACACGTAATTTCTTGTACACGCGCTTGGTTTAATTTTGTCGCTATAGCACCACAGTCGACTACTTTTAAATTGTATCTTAATTTTTAAAAAATGGCTAAATGGGCAAACTTCCCGCTTTATAATTTTACCAACAATAATCACTTCCTTTAGTTTGTTCTCCATCATCTTTTCTCGGTAAAATGAGTAAAATGATGATAAGCTACAAGCTCCCGGTGTGGTGTCAACAACGTGTTGAAAACTGTAACCGACGCGTTCAGATTACAAGAACGGTTGCACGTCACACCGATGTAATGACGTCATCACACCGGTGTGAAGTACGCTCATCGGTTACGCGTTTCTGAACGCACTCCCCGGGTGTGATGTTTGGTTCTCTACCAAATAGCTCATTGAATTCCTGGAAGTATTCAAATTCAATTTGTTTCCTTCCAGTCGCGCGATCTGACATATTATCTTTGACAGCGACAAATTTCCCCTTCAAATACTTGAATCTGTTCCTTAATTGGGTAACAGTTCTTCCTGGAAAATAAGCAACGAATCCAAGCCAAACTTTGTGGTTTTTTACGCTGGTGCTGACGAATCTATGTTTATTTTCCTTATATAATTCAATCAATCGCATAGTTTCAATTTTACTCCACGGACTGGGGTGCGTTCAGAAACGCGTAACCGCCGAATGGTTACGCCACCAGTCACAAATAAGTCGTTCAGAAACGTCGGTCACTACTGGGTAATATTTGCCATGTTCGTTCAAAAACTCGGTTAGAACGTCTCCGGCAGATCTCCGGGGAACGTGTAACGTACTCCACTTCGGACTGGAGTGAGAGACACTTTACCGGTTGCGTATTTTTTTGTTGATTACTTTTGATTATTGATTACGGAAAGAACGTGATTATTATGCGGCTACTGACTTATACCGTGCTATAAAATAACTCAGCAATACATTATTTTCATGAAACACGGTACTTTATGATTATTTTTGCTTTCCGGTAATTTATATACGATGGAAATAGCTGCCCTTGCTGTTCACGCAGCTACAAGTGCAGTTAAGTTAATCTTTTGGGAATTCGATTCCGATGATTCTGAACTTGAAACTGATGAGCTTTTTACAACATTAATTTATTCAAGAAAACGTAAAAGAAGGAGCACCTGCAGAGTCCCGCCAAGAGTGAAGCTGTTTGTAGAATTAACTGTTTCACAATTCAATGAAGCAGAATTTCGTGAAGATTTCAGACTGCCCAGAAGAACATATGAGAAATTATTGAATCTTATTCGTCCCTTGTTAGATACAAGGTCTGAAACGGGAAGAAAGCGAATGAGTCCCGAAAAACAACTGCTATCTGTCATTTGGTTATTGGCTTCTCCCGACAGTTACAGGTATGTACATTACAATGGTTTGATCCCGCTGAGAAGAGAAAGATTATATGATCTCGTACTTATGATTTCTCTCGTATTCCTGCTTTAGGTCAGTAGGTCGAACTTTCGACATGGGAAAATCATCCTTGTCCGTCAGTTTTTATCGAGTCATAAAAGCACTCAATGCCATTGCACCCACCGTCATAAAGTGGCCGGATGCACAAGAACGAAGATCGAATGAACAGAAATTTCGAAAAATGGGTCACATCCCTGGAGTTATTGGGGCTGTTGATGGCTCATACGTACCCATAAAGGCTCCTATCGATCATCCAGAGATGTACGTGAACAGAAAATGTTTCTACGGGATCACCTTACAGGCGATCTGTGATCCTGATTTGAAATTCCTCAATTGTTTTGCAGGCTATCCGAGCTCCTGCTCAGATACTCGTATTTTTCGGAATTCCCCAATTTATAGTAAGATGAATGAAAAATACGCTGAGTATTTTAATGAACGACAGTTCATTATAGGAGACAAAGCGTACCCTTGCGTTAAATTTTGTATTCCTCCTTTCATCGAGCGATGGGATGTTACAGCCAGAGAGATCAATTTTAACAAGAAACATGCTCAAACCAGACAAGTAATTGAGCGCTCGTTTGCACTGTTATTTGGTCGCTTTCGAAGGTTGCGTTATTTGGATATGAGCAGAATCGATTTGATACCATTTACAATAGTGGCAGCGTGTGTTCTGCACAATTTATGTTTAGCTGAAGACGACGACGTAGATGATTATATAATTATGTTGGCGAGTTAACGCACAGCAAGCATGGTTTAATCCAAATAATAAAAACGCGCACAGAGAAAAAAGAACACTTCACTATATTACAGAAAGCACCGTTTCACATTAACACTGTAATCACTACTACTGTACTACTGCTATACAACTTTACTACTACTTTAACTGAACGGTCGACCTGCTTATATACTAAAACTACCTTTTTCTAGAACTGACTAGCATTTTCTCTTATCACTAAAACTGTACAGATGTTTTCTACACTATTCCAGAACTTTACATTTGTACTTAGGACACTATCTAGTATACACTTATGATCTATGGCTTAAGTCGATAGCCTGGTAACATATCAGTGTTCTTATCAATGAATGAGATTTCATTCTTCAACAATATACGAGAAGGACAGGCATTTCTTGATAGAATAGCTTCGGATGGGAATGTAAATGCAGCAGGTGTACAAAATTCTGCTGTGGGAAACGATGCCGCTGCAGAACATTTGAGAAATTTTATATCTGAAACTTTGCCTCTTCGTTGAGCATGTTCACATAGTAATAATAATGTTCATTTACCTGTGGCGCAGTTTCACTTTCACTCGTACATGAAATCGATACGTAGTTACTTGTTATTATTTATTGCCTAGATGGCAAGGCGATAAAAATTAGCTACATTTTAATGTGTATATCATACACGCATGTGTTCATGAATATAATTTGTTCAATTTTTTAGTTTCTTTTTTCTTTTCTGGTTGTCCATCGCAGAATTGCGTCGCAGAACGAGCAGTTCATTCTCTCCAATTTCATAACTCATTTGTACTTCGTCTTCAGAATGATGCATCAAAATGAATTTCAAACATGATTTTTTTTTTCTTTCGAGGTACAATAAAGAAAATAACAAATGTCAAGTCTCGACTCTAAATTTTACAGTAAAAATTATACGAACTTCATTTTTAGTGAAGTAAACGTTTACAATTACAATATCGAACGTAGGTAGATATTGAAATAAATTTTAGAAATTACGAAATAGAATTGTAGGAAAATAGCGAACACGAAAATTCACATTATTTGTAAAAATACAGAACAGTGTTCAACAAGACGTGCCCAAAAAATAAAAAATAGAAAAAAGTAACAAATAACAATGAACACCGTTTCAAATGACTTCTAAGGAGGTAGGTATGCGCAAAATCACAGAGAAAGTACGTTCTTGTACCATAGATGCAGTACAGGGGTATCACTTGTCAACTAATTTTTCAAATGACGCAGCTATTCGTTCTAAAGCTGTAGCAGCTCTTTCTTGAACGCTCATTTTCTCCTTGAATTCTTCCTCCCTTATGGTGCGCTGTTCAATGAGCTGTGCTTGAAGCTCGTCATCACGATTTCGCCTTTTTCTTTTTCGGGAACCCGCACTCAAATCAGGTAAATCATCAACATTTTCTTCAGATTCTAAGTCATGAGTGACGTCGGTTGGTAGATCTTGCCCAACAACAGGTACACCTTCATCCAGCCGGGATGGAACTCCGTTCATTGGAGGTGGAAAATTTTCTAAGCCTGAGTCGGAGTCGTGAACAATGGGATCAATATTTGGTTCCTGTCGAAATATTTCATCGAGTTGCGAGAAAAACTCAAATTTTATACGTTTAGTTCCTGTCACTTTGCCCGACATGTTGTCCTTCACCAAGGTATACTTCTGCTTGAGATACTTCCACCGGTTTCGGACCTGGTCCACGTTCCTGCCGGTCAATTGTCTCGTAATATCTACCCATACCCTGTGGTTTCTGATGGTTGTGGATTCGAATCTTTCTTTGTTCTCTTTGTACAATGCAATTAATTTGAGCGTCTCTGCTCTGGCCCATTTATTACCAATGTCTGCATCCACAGTGTCATCTGTTGTACTAGCCAGACTACTGACGGCTGATGTAACACCGACACTGCTATCCGCTAATGTATCATGCACGTTGTCTGCTGATGGTGTATTATCCACATGAACAACGGATTCACGTTCTTCAAGTCGATAGTACATTAAATCCCCAGCTAGTAACAAAATAGGAGAGAGTATCTTAGATACCAACATGTTTGACTGCATACTAGCTGAAAACTCTTTCTGTGAAATGATTACTCACCTCTCGTTCGGATCAGGGTTTCCCCCTGGCTATTCGTGATGTGCTTGCCATCTATATCCGTAACGATGGTCGCCGTAAAACTTGAGCTCATTTTGACTCATCAACGTGTACTATGGTCGCCAACAGTTGATGAGAATCCATGAGAAATAAGATGTTTTGACGAGGATCGATCCTATTGTTCCTGCAAAAGATGATAATAGCCTTGTTTTACCCATAGCAGAATCATAATTCATAGTTCCCTCGATAAAAATTCACTTACAATCTTGGCAATGTTGATCGCTTCGTAAATGGGGCGAAGGTCGAAGAATTTTACGCCAATCTCTCTTGCCTGCACTTCTACGAAATCTCCCTCGTGGATCGTTTGTAAAACTTCTTGATCAATATCGTAAGTTACAATGAGATAGCCCGTTTCTTCGGATTTCAGATCGATAAATGGCACGCCGGCAACTCCTTTCTAAAAATACACAATCATACAACATAATTCTATCACTCACAGGACAAATAATATGACATATTATGCATGAGAAGTTTTATTTACCGCAATGATTAATCCTTTAACTACGAGTGACGACATTGCCCACGAAAAGGTAATAATTTCCACACGATTTCATCGAACGCATCATACAGAAGGCCTGCCACCATGCTCCTATTATTCGTGGTGGTTCAACACGTACCGGCAAGAGGCAGCCGGTTTCCCGGGTGTGATGTTTGGTTCTCTACCAAATAGCTCATCGAATTCCTGGAAGTATTCAAATTCAATTTGTTTCTTTCCAGTCGCGCGATCTGACATATTATCTTTGACAGCAACAAATTTCCACTTCAAATACTTGAATCTGTTCCTTAATTGGGTAACAGTTCTTCCTGGAAAATAAGCAACGAATCCAAGCCAAACTTTGTGGTTTTTTACGCTGGTGCTGACGAATCTATGTTTATTTTCCTTATATAATTCAATCAATCGCATAGTTTCAATTTTACTCCACAGACTAGGGTGCGTTTAACCAGCAAGCGGTTGCCTAACCAGTACATAGAAAACCGTTCAGGAACGTTATTTTTATGCGGTCGTTACTCCGGTAAGGACTGATGTTTGCGTTCAGGAAGGTGGTTGCACTGTACCTCGATAATTTTTAACGCAATCCAGTCCGGAGTGGTTGGAGTTACAGTTTTGCGGTTAATAATTGTCGGAATATCTATCATAAAACTTACTTCGAAATAAAAGTCAGTTGGACTTCAAATGGAGGTTTAATTAATATTCAATCAAATAAACAATCGGTAATCGAAAAACGAAAAGTATTCTTAATTCATCGGAATAGATCAGAGATCATCAAAAGGTACATATAAAGTAAGGAATCTTCTTAGTAGTTGTAGTAGTATTTACACGCAGGAAAACATCGTTGACAACACTTGGTAGATCCAGAAAACAGGAATCAGTGATACCAACGATACCCGGCTTACACAGGTTGTGTCACACCGAATATGATATTTGACAATAATACATATTTTTATCAGTCAAATTATTTATCAACAATCATTCTTCATTAGAATAAAATCATGTATTTGTACTAATTTTTGTAAAATTATTTCAAGTACGGAAATTCCTTTACTCGTAGCCATTACGCAAAGTGTTGCTAGTGCATATAAGTTACTCTACTCGTCAGATTCAGATTCTGAAAATGATGAAGTCAAGTGGAAAGTTTCGAAAGATTGGTAGCATCACGAATACGTAAATGACGAAGGAATTGCGTTGTTCCTGTGAGAATTAGACTGTTTGTTGAAGTCACCATCCCACAGTATAGTGCCAAGGAATTTCGATAAGATTTTCGATTGCCCAAGCGAACGTATATGAACGTTTACTTGAGCTCCTTACTCCTATGTTAGGCACATCTTCATATACTGGACGAAAAAGAATGAAAGTAGAGAAACAACTACTAGCAGTTTTGTGGTTATTGGCCACTCAATTGTATAATTGAGGACCTGTCTGTACAAAGGGCGTCCGTGAAGAAAAATTCATTACAGAAAATTCAGTTTGAAGTTTCACTTCAAAGTATCTCCGCAACAACAAGTTTAATCAAAAAAATGGTAAGGATGAAAATTGAAGAGCAACTCTTCTTCTATAAGAAACGATAATCACATTTTGAATACATCAGAAACAAACAAAGTAGAGATCATTGAAAATACGACAACGGATGCACTTCTTGCTGAGATGGAAAAAATTGTGGGTTTGAAAAAAAAAAAAAAAAATTTATAAAAGATAGTTTATGATCTGAAACGCACGAAAATCGAGGTCTCCGCAAAAAGGGCGTTCGTCAGACGGACGCCCTTTGTACAGATAAGTTCTCAATTATGTTTGTAAAACACTAAGAGTTTATTGCCTTGTGTGCTACTGAATCAGCAACCTTTAACTTATACATTATTTTAGGTCAGTGGGACGAAAATTCGACATGGGAAAGTCCTCGTTAAGTGTAGCGTTCCACCGGGTTGTAGAAGCACTCAATGTAATCGCGCCAACTGTGATCAAGTGGCCGGATGCCGATGAGCGCAGAGTCAATGAAAGAAAATTCCGAAAAATGAGCCATATACGGGGAATTGTTGGCGTAGTGGACGGGACATATGTACCAATCAAGGCGCCCGCGACACATCCTGAAGTGTATATAAACAGAAAATGTTTTTACAGTATCACACTGCAAGCTATCTGCGATGCAGAACTGAAGTTCTTTAATTGTTTTGCTGGGTATCCCAGCTCCTGCTCTGATGTCCGCATTTTCCAAAATTCACCGATTTTCAGTAAAATGAGAGACAGGTATAATGATTACTTTGGTTATCAGGAATTCATTGTAGGGGATAAGGCATATCCATGTGTGAAGTTCTGCATGCCCCCATTTATTGAAACATGGAATGCGACTCCGTCTTGTCAAAGGCTCGCCAAGTCATTGGAAGATCGTTCGCTCTACTTTTTGGGCGATTTCGACGATTAAGATTTCTGGACATGAATCAAACGGATTTGATTCCCTACACTATAATTGCATGTTGCGTTTTGCATAACTTGTGCCTTGCGGACGACGAAGACTTAGAGGAGTACATAAGAGAAGGAGAAGATTTCATGAACCAGCACATACACCAAAACCAACCGCAACAAAATGATAACAATGTAGCAGCCCATCCTCAAAATGAAGGTGGTGATGCAGCGGAACACTTGCGATATGCCATAGCTGACGGCTTGCCGCAGATTCACTAATTTGTTATTTGTCCAATTTATATGACAATCTCAATATCCCAGCTAGGAATCTGCTACTATATTTCAAATGATGCTTCCATTCTTGCTTCTAGCAGCAAAAATTGTGAGCAATGAGACTGGTTTTGTAGTAGCATTACTATTAGTGCTTCTAAGTAGCGCAACTAGTAGCGCTCTGCTTCATATAAGTAGGCACGGGGAGCGCTACTAAGAGTGCTCCTAATGATGCTCTGGTTGCGCTTACAGTATAATAATTTTTCTTTTGCTACCAAACATTTTTCTTATAATGATGCTACCATAGCGCTACTAAGAATGCTCCTAATGATGTACTGGTTGCGCTTACAGTATAATAATTTTTGTTTTGCTACCAAAAATTTTGCTTATATAATGCTATCATAGCGCTACTAGGAGTGCTCCAAACGCACTTTGCTCATACAATACTGTTTTTCTTCTGCTACCAATACTCCTCAACCCCCAGATTAAAAGTTTACCTCAAGAAAGTTCAGGTCTTTTTTTCTCATTCAAATCCAAACCATATTGAAAAAGTTATACTTATTTTATTCATGACTCTGAATGACAGAGTCATTGTGAGTAAGGAATTATATGAAATGGTTATGCGCAAGTGATGAGAAGAGGATCGTTGCCATGTTGATGAAGTCGAAGGAGGAGCAGTTTCAGGAGGTTTTCAAGAGGGCAGTGAGAAAAATTTGAATATCAAACATCAAATGTCGGATAATTAGAAAGATTATCTACATTATATCGATAGAAACATAAAACTAAGCGTGTTTCCTTAATTTTTTGTAGTTTGAATTCATGTATTTGATGTTTGATGATTGAAAATTCTCATGAAATACTTTTCTGATTGCTCCTCCTTCGACTTATGAACAAAGGAACGGTATTATTCGTATCACTTGCGTATACCTATCTTGTATAGTTCCTTATTGTAAGTAGTTTCTGGACGTAAAGAAAACGCGTAGTGTAATTAAAAAAATTTTTTAAATTAGGGAATAAAAAATCGGAAAAACGTGTTTTTTTTTATAATTACTATAATTTTCTCACAAAAAAATTGAACGTAAAAAAGTTGTCACAAGAAGATAGTAGGCCCAAAACAATGTAAAGTGAGTTATTAATTTTCCTTTGATGGAGTGAAATTTTTGTGGTGACGTTTTCTGACAGTGTTCCTGTTTTTGAACCACTCATAAACTCCATTCCGCGCCAGTCGCAGTTGTTCTTTCTTGTCGTGGGTAGCGTTCGAAAAGAAAACAGTTGCACATGAGTCTACAAAGAAAAAAAAAATATATATATATATATATATGACATCGTTTCGTATAGTAAGCTAACATTCAACGATGCATATATATTTTATAATTTATTTCTTCATCTAACATGTGAACAAAAAAGGCGTACCTTATTAAATGGTATTGAGTGAGTAAACGATGTTTTTCTTCAGTAGAGATTGTAAGAGACACAAGATACGTAAGGTTGTAACACAAGGGACAGATAAATACAAAAAAATTTTTGTCTGTGTCTCTTACAATCTCTTCTTAATTATGGCTCATATCTACAAGGATAGTGTTGAATTGATGTTTTTCTTCGATTGGAATAGAGAGTGTAAAACTAATTCTTTCGTTCATATATTAGATAAAATTACGTTCCTCATTTCTGGGTAATGCGAGCAAACGTTGCTTGTGCATTTAACAAAACTTACCAACGATTGGTTTGTTTTGTAAACTTCGCGCTCACAATAATCGCTCCCTATATTCACTTATGTCGATTTACAACGATTTTATATCGAAAATATTATTTTTGATATCTCAAATCTTATACATGAATACTCGAATAAAGAAATTTACGTACTAATTATACAATCGGAGAAGGGAGTCGCACTAAAATTCTTCTTGTCGGTTGATCCCACCCAGCTGTACAGGTAGAAAATTTTTTCTTCGATCAAACCGCGAGCAACTTCCAGGACACTTGATCGCGGTAACCTCTTTTTGTTCTTTTCAAATGCATTTTCCAGAAATTGTATCTTAAAAGAAGAAAAATGAATTAGATTACGTATTGAACGAAATTAAAATATATTTTCATGAGGAATCTGAAAATACTCACAAATCTTTTACACTTTGCCTCGTCTGTCTTCAAATATTGGTTGAAATCTTCAAACCTCTCCCCATCCGCTAATGGAAAAGTGAAGATACTCCACCACTCTTCCTTCTCAAAATTGTCACCATCTGATGCACGCTTCTTTGTGAAACATTCATTCAGATAGTCTAACTTGACTTGGGTTCTATCTGAAAAGAAAGCAATTAGTAAATAAAGAAAAGTTATACATAGGTAGTTTCTTATGCTTTATGAAAATCAAAGACTGAAAATTGCGCAGTGGAGAGGTTATTAGATGGGCTCCGGTCAGCAGAATTTTTGGGAACAGAATGAGTGACTCCATTCAACGAACCTGGGTTGGCGTAATTCCTCGTTGCATTGGGAACGTTGTTATACGCGGTTTGGTCAGCAAAATTTTTGAGTGTAGGATGAGTGACTCCGTTTGACGAAAGTAAGTCGGTGTAATAACTCCTCCCATTGTTATCAGTCGCGTTCTTATAAGTGGTTTGGGCAGCAAAATTTCCAGGTACAGGATCAGCGACTCTGTTCAACAGAAGTGGGTCGGCGTAATTTCTCGTCACAATATTATCAGTAACATTGTCATACGCAGTTTGGTTGGCAAAATTTCTCGGTACAGGATCAGTGGCTCCACTCAATGAAACTGGATCGGCGTAATTTCTTGTTGCATTATCATCAAGAACGTTGTTATATGTGGTTTGGTCAGGAAAATTGGGAACAGAATTATAGGTGCTATTCATGTAGTTATATCATTAGCAGTACTTTCACTGAATAAAGAAATAATAAAAGTATTTATATATTAGGTACCTACTTTGCAATCCTCCTCAATTATTTGTTAGTTTTATTTGTCGTCTTACTTGACATTAACGGGCGTGGCGTGATCAATATTCGTTTCAGAGAAATAACTGAAAAAATTATAGGTAAAATAAAGGTGAATTATTGTTATTATTATGAAGACGTGACCATGCTTATAATCTAATTTAACTCTTACTTGTTTCCAAGAAGATGGTCGGAATTTTTATAACAATTATTATACCATGAAGGGAAATTAAATGTATTTTTGTGTTGTCCATCAGAAACAGGGTTCGAAGCAATCAGACCATCATTACTCGTACTGCAACCAAAACTTTAGACTGAAAAAAAGGTAAAAAAGTGAAGAAATAATTAACAAAAGAAAAAAATAACAGTCACAAACTCGAAATTTGAGGTAGTTTCCCTCGAGGAAGTTTGAAAAATCCACTTCTTTACTCTATCAACGTTTGTATCAGGAGCATCATTGCGAAAGTCTGGTAATCTTAATAAATTGCATCGCCTAGGAGATTAACAGAACCACATGAGTTGAATATGGAGACAGTGAGAGGCACGAAAAACCAAGGTCAAGTTTGAACGAGAAATTAGGTGGAAAATTTCAAATTCTGCGCGAGTTCACAGTACTGAGTGCATGTAAATACCAAGTACATGGAGCTTACACTTCATTGTTGAACATGGGAGGCGTCTTTGTGCCACTTTTCTCAGAATCTACGGATTGATGACTGGTTGCTTTTTGAACTTGTTTTCTTTGCGATTGTAGGTTTTTTCTAGGTGTCTGTTTCTTGGTTTTTGTTCTGGCTTGTATTTTTAATGAAGCTGGAACTTTCAAGGCTAAGTTTGTCAACAAGGATCCTCTGAAAATACAAAAAAATTAGAACCCCAGGAAGAAATATGATAAAATATAGAGTGAATATTCTCACCAACTTACTTAGTTTCAGGTTTAATTTTTTTTTGGAATAACTCTTCGTTTTATAGGGCTTTGATCGTTGTCGGACGTATCTGTATTGATTCGTTTTGAACGTTCGGCTTGCACAACACCAAACCGATCTGTAAGGTATGAGAAGAATGCTGTACACCAATTAACCTAAAAATAATAATTTTGGCACAAACTCCGTACCATTGTGGAATAAAATCCTCCTCAGTGGAACATTGATCCACGTAGCAGGATCTGGTTCTTTCTCATCCAGCATTATATCGGTGGAATTCCCGAGCTCCCGCGGAGGCCACCCAAAGTTTTTCCCTCCTTGTTGGACACACTTTCGATGAATTATCACTTTCGGCGAAGAGTAGTCATTCAAATTGCAGGGTCTCTCTTCAACAAGCACATATTTGCTGAGGGCATCTAGTTCTACGTTTTGTGACATCTCAATCAAATTACTGAAAGTAGAAGACAAAGAATGTAATTACGTTTAGTTGGTTGAAATAAAATCTACAAGACCGCCTTACCTATTACATTACAATGGAAGGGATTTTCATCAATTTTGAATGGTGAATATGACCACCGGATGAACTGTACTACCGATAATAAATTTTACTTCGTATTTCTAACATTAGATTGCTTCCAATATATTAGGTCATACATAGTTATTCTAGAGGGAAGACTTTCTCGCTTCATAGATTATATGTACATGTGTATCCTATATGACTTTTAGTTGTATAATTATTATGAACTTGACTCGAATAAGGAGCCAACTGCTTCAATTCGTCAGATAGAAATATTCCTTGAATAGGGTGAGGTAAAAGTAGGCCTACCAGAAACTATTTTCTCAATTATATCATCAAGTATGTCATTCAATTTTTTTTTTTCTTCTATCAAATACCGACAGTATATTACTATTTGAAGTATTTTCTTTCTACACTCTATATTATAACAAATGTACCTACATAATGTAGGGCAATTTTCAATGAAGCATTTTTGATAATGCGTACTGCCCTTCTCGCTCATTCTGAGGTACGCAATAATATTTTGCAATGATACATTTCACTGGAAAAGAATGCGCTGGCTCAGGATCCATGTCATGTATATATACGGTCACTTCGTCCACAAATGTTGAGTCGCATGGCACAGTGTACAGTGGTCTTGCAACAGGAATACATACACCATGCACGCATTGTTCATTTTCCATCAAATCTGAACTGAAATGGTGAATCATGAAAATATGCTTTTTGTTATTTACTTCTATTTGACAAAATCTATTTTTCAAATTTGAATCAAATCGGTAATCATTGTTTCGAAATACTTTGAAAATATTATTATTATTAGGATCACGATCTTGTAAGCCAATATCAGTACTCATTTTTTTCTAGCTCTGCATGGACCCAATTTTTAAAAAGTTCATTTCGTATGCTCTACGGGCAACTTGGGTGGCTGGAAATCTGGCAGACCTTACAAACTTTCCCAAACATCCAATAAAACTCTCATACATGTAAGCAGAGAGCTCAGTAAGTGTCTTTTGATACTTTTCAACGTCATCTACAATGTGTATCAACACGTGTACATTATATGATACCCATTTTGGATCATAAATGTTAGGAAAGTCTGCGACAAAGTTACGCAATAAAGTTCGGGCGAAAGTAAGAGTATCTTTACTTTTGATCATGTTTTTGTCGTTTAATATCCGGTAGGCTACATGTAGTGACATCAAGTGGTTGTACTCTGTTTTGGATAACATGTTGGAGAAAAGGACTGGAGTCAAATATAACAATATACTACGGTACTCCTTGCCTTTGAAAAATGCAAACTCATCCAATGATCTTGGTTTTCGTTGAAATTCTGCTGGTGCAAATCTAGCAATCTCGCATAACTTTTTTGATATTGAATCTTTGTGTGACGATGCTGTCACGAGGGAGCCCAGGTTTCTAAGCTGGAATCCTCACCGCCTCAAAATGGAGTTCGGGAGCAGTAAAAATTTCTAATCAAAAATCAGGGATGCCATCTTATCCTTTAATTTTGTGTCTAAATGGGGAAACAAATTTTGTCTATATGCTTGGTAGGACAAGAAAAACCAAGATCTTACGAACCAAAAATAAGTCTACGCGTATGTAGAATCTTACCAATAATTTTAATTAATAAAGGACCAAAACTAAAACCATTTTGAGGTCACAAACTGGTTTAAACTCGGGATAAGCCCAGAGAACTTATATAGATCCCGAGTCGAGACCTTGGTAGGGGCCAGGTCTTCCCGTAAAAGTAAATTTCTGACTGCGATTAACGCGACCAATAGTAATGAAATTTAAATGAATACGCCTCGTGAGGGGACCAAAATAATGTATTGAAAGTAATAAATTTCGGAAATATTATGGAGCACAAAATAATAACGAATTAAGATAGGTAGCATAAATCGTATTAATTAAATAGTCTAACCTACGCTGTGAAGACCCTTCACAAACATGAGCATTGCACGGAATCGATAATTTTCTTCTAACAACTCAACCTGCTGGGGTGCACTGAACGTCGTTACTGGATTCCGATAAGAATAAAAATTAAGTATGTGAAGGAACCATGAAAACCTATAAACAGCCCGGGCAAATTATCAACCCCGGGAAAGGTATCGAAATGAATACTCAAACGCAATAGAGAAAAAACTATAAACCAAACATTCACCAGATCCGGTCTCTCGAAATGAGAATGTCCAAATTGTTACACGTGTCGACTCCCTCAACTCGTACTACAAATAAATATAAAATGAAAATAATAATCCCAAGTGCAAGGCCCGCGATTGCATTCTATTTCCGCGCTTCTTATTTGCGACTTACGATTTCTACCGCAAACCGGATACCCGCATAAAACTGCCACTGAGGGCTATAAAGAGACGACTATTGGGGAATCGACCACGTGGTCACCACTGGATCTTTCGAGACCAGATCGGCGAATTAAGGAAAAAACTTCCAAGCCCACAATTTGGGTTAGGATACAAGGACGAATAAGATAAAGTGTGTACGCGTTTACTCTTAACAAATGAGGAAAAGTAGATTAACAAAAATATTTACGACGGTCGTCTTTTCGGAACCCAATTAATTGATTCATGTGCGCCCCAACAAGGAGGGACCAGAAATAATAAAAATGAAAAAATAACTCAGAATTGATTCGTGAGTGAACAGTCTTCCTTATCAATGGCCATTGTAAAATAGGGAAACATTAATTAAACATATTAAAAATTAGCATATGAAATAAGATAAAGTAACGATACGTGATAATTGGACGTGTTAGACGGATGATGATGGTTGGACGGATTTTGTACAATTTCGTGGCCGTGGGCGTCGACACCGGTTGTGTGACCCCACGACCGTTTAGCCTGACATGATTTGTGTGCACTTAATCACTTTGACAAGAAATTAACATCACACCACAGCAAAGAAATTATTCGGATTTTACTTTAATTCATGGATCGAATTAATCTATGAGAATACTGAATAAAATACGTGAATTTATCTTTACAAATGATAATCAACAGCTACGAAACAAAAGATACATTCGAACACTTAAGGTGTTCGAGATGTCAAAACGACGAACAGGCCACGTATAGGGACGTAGTGCCTATATTCGGAAAGCGACTTCCGATTCCGAACGGAGTGAAGAGACTAAAAATCAAAAGCGTGGTCGATCGCATCGAGCCCTTTCCCATAAGCGTCCTCTAGCTCAGCAGGATTTGGTGAAGCCAAGAAAATGGAACATCGTATCAGTCCAGTCTTCAAAAATCTCGGAGGAAGAAATAAGCCCATCCGAAAAAAAAAAATACACAACCCCAATTTAGAAAAAAAAAACTAACATGAAATTTTGACGTCGCATCCCTCGTCCACTGCGGAATACAATGAGTGCGAGTTCACTCCGAGATGGGCCACAAAAAATATATAGTATCAGTACGTTACAATAAACAACAAGCCTAAAATACGGGGTCTTTTAATTTTACAATAGAACCAGGAAGAAATTCGTCGTCAGTATTTTAAGAAAAGAAAGAGAGATCGTGTTAGCCCGTACAAACAACGATCTGTAATTTTGCGCTGGCGACGAATATGAAGTTAAATAAGAGAACGAAGTCTGGACAGCTACCTGTTCAAATCAACTCCACGCGAATCTCCCGTAGAGGGTTGGAGAAAAAACTTCGATGCGATCTTCACTATATGGTGAAGCTCGTAATACCCGTACGAGGCTAAAAATGCCACGTTACATTTGAAATAAGAAGGATTCATTGCAAGTAATATTTTGAACAATTTTTTCATGACGCCAAGGTCAATTACATGCAAAGAATCGAAAGTGACACATAATACTAAATCAAAATCTGTAAGTCGCAAAAATTGAGTGGGATCTACTGATTCTTGATGATTCAAAAATTCTTCCATGACTCTCAAAGGAGCATCAATACCAAGAAAAATAATTCTATTATCTACCCATACTCCTTGTTCATATTTACTTCCTTACAAGTAGTAGACCTGTTACCAGTAAATCCAGAGTCGTTATCCTGGGCGATCAATTTCAACTCAGTGTCCACGTTCTCATCTACCACATCCAACAATGGTTCCGGCGGTGGAGGGGTGCTTTCCCTCCCACCCCCAGTTCCCATTGTGTGAACTTTTTTCCGGGCAAGCTGTGACTTTCGCGCAGATTTCAAGTTGTCCCACAATTTTTGTAATTGCGTTGTTGAGCGCTGTCTCAGAATCGCACAAATCATTTGGTCGACTGTTAGGATCATTCCCAAAGATTGTGTCCATTTCTTCGAAAAATTGGAATACTTTCTTTTCGTCTCTCGTTCGTCTTGGTCCCCGATTATCTTTAACTTGGGTGTATTTTCGCTTTAGGTATTTGAAGCGATTCTCGACCTGTTTTGTTGTTCGTCCAGTGAAATTGGAGGCGATGTCTGCCCACACAGTTGCGTTTCGAACACTAGTTGACGCAAAACGCGTCTTGTTTTCAACGTACAGTTCAATTAAACGTAATGTGTCAGTGATTGACCATAGCTCCCCAGGCTTGCGTGACGGCTCCGCTTCAATAGTTAGGGGTATATCTGAGGATGCAGACAATGCTGTTATACCTGTGACCTCATCTGCAAAATGAATACAAACATCAAATTCCAACTTGATATTGTGATACACAAGCACTGCGTATTTGTACGTACCAGTGTCAGGTGAAGTAAAATTAGAAGCGGAGGAGTTCGACGCTCCGAGATTTGAATTGGAAGCAGAAGAGTTCGACGTACCAGTAGCGAGATTCACCCACGTAAGGTTTCCATCTATTGTAGGAAATAGATTGTACGAAAGATGAAATGTGGAATATGAGACACCACTGTACTCAAATTAGAGACAACATACAGTAAGTAGGACAGAATTCCTTACCTTCCCCCTTCGCCAGCACTTCTTTTTCTTCATTTTCGATCCACTGATCGTTCGCATCGGTCACTAAGGTGAGGGTAACCGATGAAGACATGATGAAGTTTTGAAGAAGAGATTCTAAAGAAAAAAATTGGTAACATCATAATGCTTTCATGAACTACTTCGTTACCGTCATTCATTCTAACATTCTCGATAGATTCTGCTGAGGGACACGCACTGGCTTTTGAGTTGACTTTGGAACGACGAGGTTTTGATTGAGTTGAGCTACATGCGGTACTTACTAACATTGCTTTACACTGTTCCATCACGTTGTATATCGATGTACATCAAATTTCCGTCTGCAATAGCAATTGAGACAGAGAGTTGATTGTATGATTCATATTAGAGAGAAATGATATCATTTTGAATTCATAAACTCGCCACTTAATAATTGTACCAGGTTTTCCCCCTTCTCGTTGACGATTTCCTTGCCCTCTTCATCAGTAACAACAGTCGCTTTGTACTGTTGCTGTGTAGACATATTTTACGCCAATTATTCCTGCAAAAGATGATAATAACCTTGTGTTATCTAGCTAAATCATAGTTCCCTCAACAAGAATTTACTTACAATTTTCACAATTTCAATTCCTTCGTAAATTACTCGTAAGTCGAAGAACAAGTTACAATCAAGTGCCTTCGCACGAACTTTTACGAGATCACCTTCTTGTAGTGATGCCACTACGTGAGGCTGCAAGTCGTAGGTCACGATGAGATAAGGACCCTCGTTAGTTTTCACGTCAATAAATGGTACTCCGGCGTATGCTTTCTGAAAATACGTACACAACGTGCAACTATTTTGGTCATAGAACAAAATTTAACTTGATAAAATCCGTGAAGTTTCATACCACAATGATCTTTCCTTCCACACAAACTTCTGGTGACTGCGACATTGGAAATTATGCAAAATACTTTCAATTAACGCAAACGCGATTTCATCGAATGGTCGTTGGTCTTTTTCTTTTACAATTCCGCCAATTTCTCTCCACACGTTCACGGCAAGTACACAAGTACAAACAGAGCACAAACCAGCACCACCGACGCGTTCAAAAAACAAGAACGGTTGGCAGTCACACTGGTGTAATGACGTCATTATACCGGAGTGATGGTCGGAAACCGGAGTAAACGTTTCTGAACGCACCCCACGTCTACAAGATTCATGCATGGAAGATTCATACTCAGCTTCATCAAGCGCTCTCCTCTCATGTTCGGGAATTCCTGCATTCATAGTGGAAGTTTCTATGTGGTTCTCGTGTTCTTCGAGGTCATCATTATGGGCTGAAGAAACATCTTTAATCAGAGACGGAAAGTTGTCTGATCCACTGACTGAATCTTGTAATGCCACTGGTTCAATATTGGCTTCCTCGCGGAAAATATTGTCCATCTCTTCAAAGAATACAAAACGTATTCTTTTGGTCCCGGTTACTTTACCTGTTGTGAAACAAAATTTGTAAGGAAAGAGAATACGCACACTACTTTTTTCCCTACAACAGGATTGTTTGCGAACATGATGAAAATTTATTCATATTTACCTGACATATTGTCTTTGACAACGGTGTACTTATTTTCCAAATATTTCCAGCGATTACGGACCTGATCCAAAGTCCTTCCACAACACTGCCTTGTAATGTCCACCCATACCCCTTGTACTCTTAAAACGGTCATTGTTCTCTGCATACAAGCGAATAAGATTCAAGGTCTCAGCACGACTCCATGTACGGCCAACCTCCTCGATTGATCCATTCATTTGACTCACATCTTCTTCATTCTCATTGCCGTTATTCTGTTCTGTTCTGTTCCGAGAGTATTAGATTGTGCGCTTGTAGATGCGGCAGAAGAGTTATACATCCGCTTGAATCTGATGCTACTGAGGAGTTACGTTGGCTTGAATCTGATGCGACTGAAGAGGTACGTCGGCTTGAATCTAATGTGACGGAAGAGTTATGACAGTTATCGTTACTTACAATTTGGCTCGAATTCGATGCAACGTGACGAGTATTCAAGCGGACAAATCGATAGGAACCATCTGTAATTTGTGATACAAAATTTAGTACAACGAGATGATAGTACCTTGTACACGAGATACAAATGCAAACTGCTACTGTTAAACAAAATACGCCGACGATGAATGCCTCACTTTTTCTCTTGCTGTTTTAAAATATTTTATCGATCATAAAAATTTCAGATTTTTCCTCTTCTTTTTTACCTGCGTACTTTTAATGTTGGTAGAAAATAATTCCGAGCACAAGTAGTGCAAGTATTTAAATCGCGCAGTAAATTAGCAAGATCATGAGGCCAAAGAAATCAATGTATAAAAACTTGAAAATAATTAAAAATGAAAATTTTATCCAAGAAATTTACATTTTCTTGACATATTCTTCAAAAGACACGGCTATTCTTTCCAACGCTGATGCAGCCACTCGTCGGACTTCCATGTTCTCCGTGTCAACCTTCTCTTTTTTTTTTTTCCTTCGTTGTCCAATTTTTCGATTAGTATGTCTACTTTTCTTTTCTTTTCTTTTTTTGAGCGCGGTGTAGCTATCTCGTCCGCGGTGATATTGATTCCGTCGTCTGAATTTACTTCTTGTTCACCTACAAACTGTTCCAGGAAGTGATCTTCTGTACCTGACGTTGGAAACGTTGACATGGCGTCGCTGGAGTCGGATGTAGAAACCGGATTTACATTGGGCTCCTTACCGAAGATATCCTCAAATTTTTTTTTTTTTTTTTTTGAAAATTTATTTATTTATTGAACTACCAAGTTTGGTATCTACAATATTTGTTTGACTATTATGTGTAATTTACACGGCTGAACTCAATTAATAATCTCTCATTAGAGCATTAACTTTTTCATCTGACTTTATAGCCAAACCGGGCCGATCCTTAAGGGATCGGTGGGCTTTACAAACCTACAAATTATAGGAGTTATCACTTACACTAAAAACGTGTTGGCAAGTCGCTAAATCTCGGTCGTTTTAGTCGATGTACACCATGGGCATTCCTCACTATATCCTGAGCTTCCTCGTTGATGTGGTCGTCTAGCTTATTCAGATGAATACCGGCTCTTAGGCTTATCTCTTCCTTGACTGTTGTTATTCTGAGATCTCGGCGGATATCAGCATTTCGTTCAAATCTGTAAGCCCCAACGATCGTCCGAAGAGCGACGTTTTGACAGGTTTCCAAGATGTTTATGTTGGAGATACTGGCACAGCCCCACAATTCGAGGCCGTACATCCATATAGGCTTGACTAGAGTAACGTAAAGTAATCTTTTGGACTCCAGGGAGACTGGAGATTGCCGACCCATGATCCAGTACAGCTTTCTCATAGTGTCCTTTACTTGTAGCTTCTTGATTCTGATGTGCTCCTTCCAGTTTAAGCGGACATCCAAATGGATTCCGAGGTAATGAACCGCATCAGCTTTTGGTATCAATTTTCCGCCCATTGTAGCAGGTTGATAGCGGTAACTTCTAAGGGTGAAGATTATGTGCTTGGATTTGGTGGTGTTAATCTTGATCCTCCAGTACTGAGTCCATTTATGCACTTTTCGAAGGGTTTCCTGGAGTTTGCGGGCTGATTCGTTGTAGTCATCGTCTACTGCCATTACACCAGCATCATCAGCAAAAGTGGCCATTAACATATCCTTGTGCAGAGGAATATCCGCTGTATACATGAGGTAAATGATTGGTCCAAGCACGCTTCCTTGTGGGACGCCTGCTTGTATATTGCACCATTTTGAGTACTCTTGGTTGTAGACCACTCGAAATTTCCTATCATCAAGGTAAGATTCGAAGATATCGACTAGCTTAGTAGGCAGCTGTGCGCGTAGTTTATCGATCAAGCCTTTATGCCAGACCTTGTCGAAGGCTTTTTCCACATCGAGAAATACTGCGGAGCAGAATTTCTTTTCTTCTAAGGCTCGTCTAATTTTGTCTGCTATTCGATGGACTTGCTGAACAGTAGAATGTTTTTTCCGGAAGCCAAATTGGTGGTTTGGAATCAGTTTTTTGGCAGTGATTATTGGTGCGAGTCTTAAAAGCAGCAACTTTTCGAATATAGTTTGGAGAGCGCTGGTAAAAGCGAAATTGGTCTATATGAGCTCGCTTCATGCTTAGGCTTTCCTGGCTTAGGAATCATTAACACCTGTGCTTTTTTCCAATTTTCAGGTACATATCTCAGTCTCACAATAGCATTATAGATGCAAGTTAAATGTACTATTGCTTTTCTCGGTAGCTCCTTCAACATTCTTCCGGTTATTTTGTCAAATCCCGGGGCTTTCTTGACATTTATGTTTTTGTCTATCTCGTTTGCTACCTCTATTGGCTTGAATAGTTTGATTTTTCCTTCTTCATCACTGGACCTTGGAGAGAAGTACTCGTCCCTTGAGGTGGGTATGGACTGAATACTGTTTCCAAGTGTTCTGCAAATCGATCGGCTTTATCTCTATCGCTACTAGCCCATCCACCATCAGCTTTTTTGATTGGCGGGTTCTGCTCGATTGGATGTTTTATTCCTTTGGTGACTTTGTAGAGGGAATAGTCAGTGTCCTTGTGCGGGGTTAATGATTTCAAATATTTTTGAAATTTGCTGTTCTTATGCTCTTGTATTCTTTCATGAGCTTCTTTTGTCAGCCGATTCAAATTAGCCTTGTCGCTTGGAAGTCTCGTTCGGTGCCATTTTCTGCGTGCTTTCCTTTTTTCTGTCACCAGTTTCTTTATTTCTTCTGAATATTGTCCCATTTTTTTGGTGGTCATTGTAGATTCTGGTGTGGAGGCTTGGGCGGCATCTTGTAGGATTATTGTGTAGCGTTCAACACAGTCATCAACGTCCTGGTTGGTTCTCAGTTGTGCTCGCATATTGATGTTGTCATCAATATATTGGCGATATTGGTCC
This sequence comes from Aspidiotus rigidus, assembly GCA_035079385.1. Taxonomy (NCBI): domain Eukaryota; kingdom Metazoa; phylum Arthropoda; class Insecta; order Hemiptera; family Diaspididae; genus Aspidiotus; species Aspidiotus rigidus. The sequence goes on along the minus strand of JAVHKY010000031.1, from coordinate 4,646,860 downwards.
CAATTGGTTCTTCTCGAAGTGATGCCCCTTCTGGCTCCTAGCAATTGACGCGTTACCATTGAGTTGTAGCGTAGAACAACTGGAATGTGATCTGAAGACAATTCTTCTAGTGCTTCGGCTTCGATGTAAAGTTGCGAGATTTCTTTTATAATGAAGAAATCAAGGACATCTGGCTTCTTGGTCAGGTCAGTGGGCCAGTATGTTGGGGTTGGTGTGGTTACTACTGATGCTCTGGTTTCATATATTGCCGTTAATAATTCCCTTCCTCTTGGATTTATCAGCCTGGAAGCCCAGTGGGTGTGCTTTGCATTCCAGTCTCCTCCTATAATGTAGGTGTCACCTAAGTTGCCTAACATCGCCTTGAACTGTTTGGCCTCTGTTTTGCAGTTTGGTGGGCAGTATATTGCAGAGAGAATTGGTTTTTTATCTCTTTGCTCTACACACACGCTGGTCACTTGGAAGTTTTTTGTACATATATTTGGAAGCTCGTAATGGTCTATCTCGTTTTTAATTACAACTGCTGATCCTCCTCTCGCTTTATCGCTCGGATGTACTGCATCGTACAGTTTATAACCGGGTATTTTTAGCCTAGTCCAATTTGTGAAGTGCGTTTCTGATATTAACGCCGCGTCTATGTTTTGTAGTTTTAGGAATACTTCAAGTTCATTTTTTCGTTGGGCGAGACCGTTTGCATTCCACGTCGCTAGACATAGTGGTTTCATTGTTTTGACTTTTTCTTTTGTTTTCCTGCTGGTTGATTAACTTCTAGTCTTTCTAAACGCTGTATTACGTCAGCTTTGAATGAGATAAAACCTGCTGACAGGTTTGCTATCTGTACTAGGATATCAGATAATGTACTCATAGTATTGGCTCCGGAACTGACTTGCATTGTAGCATTGCTTGCTGTAGGTATTTGGGAATTCACTGTTGGGTTAACAACCTGTGAGTACGTAGTATCAGACCGCACTGAGTTGAACTGTTTATTTCTTATTCTATCAACTGCCGTAATCTTGGTACCTTTTTTTTGTTCGATTGCTGCTTTAAATATTGGACAGCCCTTCCAGTTCGCAGTGTGTGGACCACCACAACCCGCACATTTTGGTTTGGTAGTTTTAGGTTTTTGACAATTACTAGTATCATGCGTTCCTCCACATTTGACACATCTTGGCTGCTTCTTACAGTAGTTACGTGTGTGATGTAATTCTTGACAGTTTTTACATTGCACCACACTATGGGCTCTTGATTTGGGTTCCTCAATTCTCACTTTCTGGTACGCTAAATATTTTATTTTGTACGCTACTTTATTGTTGGCCTTAGGGGTGAGGTCAACGAAAAACAACGGGAGCGGTATTTTGATTTTCGGACTATCTTTATCGTCCGGCCTAGCTTTTTTATATGCGATATTTGTAATTTTTTCTGCCGCGTGGCCTAGTTGAGCGAGTTCATCTTTAATCTCTTCTGGCTTAGTTTCTGGATGTAGACCTCTGACTACTATTCGGTATGGTTTATCGCTTTTCAGCTGGTGACAGTGGTATTCTGCTTTTTGATCGTCAAGAAGATTTCTAACTTTCCGGAAGACTTCCTCGGTTTTTGTGAGGATTTTGACTGTACCATTATTCATAGTAACATATATAGGTTTAAGTTCTTCGCTCACCTCAAGATTGCTCAGGATATAATCCATGATTGATTTCGCATTGTCCTTTTTAATGAAGAAAGGCGGGGGTCTGAAACGGTTGGTCTCATCAACTTGGGTGTGTTGATCGAGCAGGTGTGTATCACTTTCATTTGATGAATTTAATACTTCTTCCTTTCGTTTTTTGCTTACTGGAGTGCACACCTGTGAGCTGAGTTTCAGGTGAGACTTTAGCTGACTGGCTGCTTCTTTATCAAGAGTCAGCTCTTTGACCTGTTCCGTTAATGACTTAACAAGTCCGAGTAGGTAATCTATGCTTTTTTGAGTCTCTTCTGGTGTTGATGTATTTATAACCGGCACCTCAGCATTGGGGTCCGGCCCCATTCTGCCAGCCTAGCTGGCGAGAAAGTTCACGACAACACTACACTCGCGTTGTAGATTATTTACGTGGTATAAATCAAACAGGCCTTGTAGGCTTATCAAGTTCAAACGCGTATCGAGGTAGTTAACGAACCGAGCGTATCCGTACAACGTACAGACGTGTTCGCATAATCACGGTTAGCACAGCACTATCCTCAAATTAATCATAATAATCAAACTTCATTTTTTTCTGGCCAGTACCTCTTCCGGACCTGTTGTCTTTAAATTGCATATATTTGCATTTAAGGTACTTAAATCTATTGCGGATCTGAGAGACAGTTCGATTCGGGGAGTGAACCACGAACTCCAGCCAGATTTTGTGGTTCTTCACGGTCGTACTGTTGAACCTGGATTTATTGTTGGCATATAACTCGATTAATTGCAAGGTTTCTTCCTTACTCCATAACGCACCCGTTATACAAATACTCGCCACAATGTGACACCGGAATAATGACATCTCTTTTGACACTTAGTGACAAATAAATTGACCAATCAGCGTGCAGTATATCGAATGACAGATGGCGTTGATGTGTGACAATTAATTGTCACAAAATTGTCACTGCGTGGCAATAAATATTCATTTAGTGACAGGCATTTTTAGCCATATTATGTCAATTTTTTGTACTCTTTGTGACATTTTATCCAGGGATGGTTTTTTGTCATTATGTGGCACTTTTTGTGTCACATTATTGAAGGGTCAGGGGGAGGGGGAAATCAGAAGTATACCAAAATTATGCGATGAATTAATAATATTGCTTCATTTAAGCTTGCCTTCATAAATCACACTTCCTCAGATAGCATTATCTACTGAAATGTGGAATATGACAAGAAATAAATCAATATGATGAATACATCGCAGAATTTGGATATGCAAGATTACACCTAATCCTGTGAGTCCGAAATCTGTGAAATGAATATCATGAATTAATTATACAACAGGTACATTTACAAACACTGTATTTAGGAGAGAAAAAAAAGAAGAGAGAAAAAAAACAGATTATTCTGACAAATTTGAGTTGAACATTGAGATTTCCTCAATTAATGGAGATCGAGGAGCAAAAGTTATTTCCTCAATTAATGGTGATTGAGGAGGCGAAGTGATTTCCATTTCCTCGATTAATGGCGATCCAGGAGGCGAAACATCTCTCCTTTCCTCTGAAAAAGTTGCTGAATGAATTGCAGTAGACGTTTCCTCGATTAATGGCGATCGAGAAGGCGAAACATCTCTCATTTCTTAAGCAAAAACTAGGCTAACTTCACCTTTTATTTTCAAAAACCATACACGAAGTTTCGAAAGGGTGAAGTTAGCCTAGTTTTTGCTTAAGAGTTAACGTATACTTCACCGATAAAATTTAAATCTGTTAATCTCTCATTTCCTCTGAACAAGTTGCTGAATGAATTGCAGTAGACGTTTCGGTGCATTTTTCCATGCGATCCATTAATCGTTTCGAAGTTTGGGATTTTGAACGAAACCAGCGATTAACAATCGCGGTTAATTTCTGGTCCAACGATTTATTGTTCCATTCTAGTTCTCTTTCTTCAAGGGGAACATTTTTTGACCCCTTCTTCGTCGGCATATTGATTATTTTGGGTTTTAATTCCGCCCATGAACGAACTGTTTCTACCGTAAAAGAAGGAAAAAAAAAAGAAAGTAATAATAATGAGAATAGTTCTGTTATATACATACATAATATTTGAGCTCACAATTTTTGGATATCAAATAAACAGAACATTAAAAAACGAGTGAAACCTAAGAAATTTCTTACTCATTCACTGCGTACCGGTACAAGAGCTACTTTAAAATTTAGGCCAACATCAATTAATTATCAAGGAACTTGGGGTCAAGAATGTGATTACCGCGTTTATTTGTGAGATCTACGTTTTTTTGATGATCAAATGTTTTATCAATATACGTGTAAAGAAAATTTAGCAATTTTCCTTTTTTCAGTATAGCCAATCTAACAAATAAAGTTCAATTTTACAGCTGCAAAAATACGACTATTTGTTAATAGCAAACTGAGCGGTTTTGAAATGCGGTATAAGCTTTCATGAACGAGACAAAATAATACCGGTAATGAAAAACAAGAATGATAAACGAAAACTACAACAAATTATTAAAGTAAAACGGATGTGAGGTGATCTGAAATTCACGTACTGTTGTAGGTAAAAAAGAAAAAAAAATTATAAGGAATAGACTAGAAAAATAATAAAATATAGTGTCCCGCCCACTCATTGGCTCTCTCTCTTAACTTATTTTTACACGTCACCTGACTTCTATAATTTACTTCAATTAGGTTATTTTTCATTTATTCCATTCTTGTTCCCTATTACATATGTATTTTATCTTGTGAGTCTGAGAGAAAAAGGATTCTGCGAAAGTTACGGAATTTAAACTGTCAAATATAGATACCTCTCATGATTGAATATAAGCGACTTCGTTTAAAGTTTACTACTGACATAAGTGCAAACCGTTTATCAAAAATTGAATCGAAAAGGCCATGCAAGCCGTTTGTAGTTTTGGAGAACGAGTTGACCAAATTTTCCTGTAAGAAAACATCAATAGACAATAAATAATAAAGGACAAAAATTTAACAATAGAACAAAATTATTATCAAATTAAATCATACTTACAAATACTTCGCGGAGGTGTGCTTTGTCGACATTCCCATCAAAAAGCACAAGATCACCCATCGTCTTCAATGGAAGCCCCAGGATTTCATACACGTCATTCTTTTTTGGAGTTAGCTCCCCATTCGCGCTTTATTAAAAAAAGAAAATAAGAAGATTCCAATTTTAATGATAGAACGTACATTGTTGGGTCCTGCCGGAAGTCCGCGAGAGAGGACCGTTGTATTTAGCTTCCGGCAGGACGGCTCATCTGACTCGTGGAAGGACAATGCACCAATACACACAACAACTGAGCCTTCCGGAAGTACCAAAAGTTTTTTCCAACAAATTTTTCACAGTTACATTCAAAATATTTATTTCGAATTTTTTTTTCAACAATTTGAGGTATTCCCGTAAAAAAATTAAAAGTTTGAAAAAGATTCTTGAAACTGTTAGCTTATATATTATAACAAAACTGAGAATCATAACATGAATTGTAATTTTATGAAAGAAGAAAAGAACAAGAAACAAAAACTGTTTTGCAAACACATTGAAAATGATTTGCATTATGGCAAACCATTTTCAATGTGCCAAGCAAAATAGTCCCTATTCGTTGATGGGTTACAGAGAACGGCATTTGGTCCACAAAAAGCACAATAATAACTGGACTTTGTTTTCTTTGGGCATTTCCTTACTCGTGAGCAAACTACGCATTTCCGTTGAACCCGATTTCTTCCTTCATCTGGTAATAGTGCAAGGGGTTGAAGAACATGATTTTCTACAAACTTGTCTCCTTCTTTTTGTGAGTTGGATCTTTCATAGCCAATCAACTGCCTCGCTAACTCACTAACAGTCTTCCGACACCTCTGGCCGTGGTCATCGGGTGTGGGGTAAAATATCTTAAATAAGAAGCAAGGGGATTCACATGTTTATTATACTAACAACTTCCCGTCTGACAAATCGCGGCAGTATTTCGGCAGTGTCGGAATTTGCTCACGTCGGCAGCAGATACGGCACCTGCGACGAAAGCTCCAGCCAATGAAAACGCTCCCTCAGTGCTTTCCTACATGAACAGTGCGGCAGTGTTACGACCATATTTCGGAAATTTCACGACAGAAATACGACTATATCTCGACAAAAGAAGGACAATATTCTGACAGAAATACGGCCAAATCTCGACGCGTTCTAGGACAAATACAAGGCAATATCTCAGCGTAGTTCCAGCCATATTCCGATAGGGAAGCGACAATATCTCGACAGGAATACAGCCATATCTCGACACGTTCTAGGTAAATACGAGGCAATATCTCGGCGTAGTGCCAGCCATATTCCGATAGAGAAGCGACAATATCTCAACAGGAATACAGCCATATCTCGACACATTTTAGGCAGTGGCGTATCTAGGGGGGTGGGAGGATAGACCCCCCAAGGACCTCCAAAAACCTGTAAAATCATCAATTTTCATTCAACCTTTTTTTTTTTTTCGTTTTGCCTAATGGAAATTTTGTCTTGAAAATTTTCGAAAATTGAAAAAACAGACGAAAATTTCGATTGTCAGAGCGACTTGAAAGATTAATACAATGTTATATATCAAAAGAAAGGTCTTGACGAAACGAATCCAACGCGCACCCGCACTCTACCGTAGCTATCAAATTTTTACGCCCAAAAAAACGTAAAATGAGCCAAACATACACAACACCAACATTTCAACATGTCAATTTTTATTCTAGTGGAATGTTACGAAAATTTCTCATAACCGCAAAACCTGCAACAAAAAATTTATTCTTAATTATTATAATCATCTTATTGCCAAGGAAATCTTGCACTCTAGTCTGAAAATAATTACTTTTTCCCGATTCATCGTCTCTGAAAGTGGCAAAATGATCTCCTTCTGAAAAAATTCAATACAATAAATTTTTCAAAATCAACATACTTAAATATCTAACAATATTATAATATTTTATATTATGTGCGCAAAACAACGCATTTGCCATCGACAAGACACTCAATCTACCTAACTCATACAAAGAATAAACTTCTTATTCAAAAATTTTTTTTACTTGCCAATTTCAATGAATTCCAGAACTTATCTTCCTCCTCAATATTTTTGATTTTAAAATTTCATGACAAAGCCCTTTTTTCCTCAATCTTTAGAAAATTGCGTTTGGTATATGTTCACCGCCTGCAAATCTCGAAATTGAATTCAATTTCTTTAAACAAGCTTCTTGACAAACTGAATATTGTTTTGTATAAATTAGTACCAAATCAAATTTTCATTCGAGTATTCCCTACTCCCCCTCTTCAAGAAATATCCGTACCTGACTCAATTTCTCTTATGTATGTTATTGCACATGATGATTTATTTCTTTTTCAAATTATTAATCCAAAATACTCACTTTGCCCTGATCCATCTACACTTATGACCACATCATTACTTTCATTACCTGTCGAAGTCAAAATTTATTATCAATTTTACAAATATAGGAGATATTGTACCCGGCCTCATTGTGAGAGGAAGGCTTGAGAAAATTTTTTCAAAATGATGATTATGTAAAAACTGGATAATACCAACACCCATTATTGAGAAGTTTCATGCGAAGGAAGTGAAAAACAGATCTGAAAGTAATAGGGTAAAAAATAAACGCGAGATAGAGGAATTTGTTACGAACGGGTATTTTCAGATCTTCTTTAATGCGTGGCGCGATTGACTACGCCGAGGAGCGGGGTTTTAGGTAACCCCTGAAAGTCCCACCACCAACCACCTTTCACCTCCTTATTAAACGGTTCACTTTCGATGTACTGTCGAACCGGATAATATAACCGATCTATTGTCGCTCGGCTATTCTGACGTTAACAACCAGAGTGTTGGTAATTCCAAACACTCGCGACGGATTCGCTAGGTACAGTATTTGCTAGAACGTCGTTTGGGAACCAAGACGACGACTGACAAATAAAGCTTCGCGCTATTACAACAATCTTGAACGCACTAGTCGGTAACCGAACTAGAAAACTGCTGGGAACCAAACAGTTGATTTTCCTTCAAATCTACCCTACTTATATGACGCGAAGTCGTACCGTATTGTGCGCATTCTCGTATATCGCGAATAATTATTTAATCAGCAAAAATCAACGGCCGTCTCTGATTGGTTAGGATGTCGCGAAATCGCTTTTCGTTCAAAATATCATAGCGATATATGTAAAATGTGATTTCTTCTAATATCGGCGAATAAGAATCGTTCCTCTAAAAGTCGTCTTAAATCAGTCTCATTATTGGTCTTTTAACGAGGAGTCTTTTCATATAAAAACGTATTCCACTATAATCGGCAAGTATTGTACAGCGTTAGTTATCGCGGGATTGTTTTACTCTCGTTCGCTCGCATTTGAACGTACTCGCGTGCTGACGAAATTATCAGCTCGTAAAATAGACGAAATTATGAGGTCATAATATTCGGCCTTTCCTGACGGAGTTTGGTCTCCAAACTCGTTACTAGGGAGACAGCAACTCTTCCTTTTAAGAAATTCATTCGGTGGTCCTGAAAAGGACCTTTTCAAAAATTATGCATCGTTCTCGCGTCTTTTAAACTTTATCTACGACGCGGATGGAGAGAACACGAAAGTGCGTGTCCGCCTTTTACTCGGCAACTCTTGCAACGTTCTTCTTTACTGACATCCTCTTCCTTGTTCAATTCGGCTTGCTCTTGTTCTGACAAATTTAAGGCTAAGGTATCTTCTTCTTCCTTGTCTTCGGCTTGCAGTTTAGCTGCAAAGTCTGCCAACTCTTGATCGATTCTACTTCCTGTCAATTCTTGTATTTTCTTTTCCATTTCTGTCCTTGGTTCTTCTCGTTTGGATTCACACGCTGGTAACTTGCGTTTAGCTGGAACTTCTATGGTGGTACGCCGACCACCCAACGGAATCGGTGATGACGGTCGTTTTAGAATTCGATCTTTTCTCTGAATAATATTTCCAGGGCTGGACGAGGGTACAGCGGGTATCGCTTTCTCCATGGCAATAACGTTTGCCGCGCGGATGGCTCCCAATAGAGCCGGTATGTCCGGTGCGAGGCATAATTCTTCGAATCCTACGCGCAATGGAGTAGGCAACTCGTATGCCACTGCCGGTAAAAGTCCAATGCCTCTTCGGAGAACTCGTATTTCGGATAACAATGACTGTATCAGATGATCGGATGCGGCCAAATACAAATCAATCATACGGTTGCGTCGTCGCTCGTTGTTCATCTCGACTTTTCTTCTTCGATCACAATCTTTTACAAATATTAAAACACAGGAAATAACTGCTTGACGTATTTGCGAACTATGAAAATTTGCTCTTTCTGCTACTGTTTTTATATTATTTTCATGCAGTAATTTGGACCTATGACCATACAGTTTTTTCGTGATTGGTTATTATAGTCAGAAATCCACTCGCGATTTTTATGCTCTTATCTTGATTTTTATGCTGATATCGACAATTATTATTTTCTGTCTTTGTTTCTTTTCTTCTCTTTTCTCCAGTTTCTTTTTACTCTTCGTTCTTCTTTATTTTATCGTTTTATCGGTTTTCCTTTTCTTCATTTTCTTCGCTGGTTCTACGAGATTCTCATATTTTACTTAATTACTCTTCCGACTCGGATTCAGCTGAAGAGTCGGCAAAAATTTCTATGCGCTTTAGATGTTCAGGCGCATGTACCGCGTCATACTTGCGGTGCCGATTGTCGAAGTTCTCCACTTTGTATCTATCATTTGGATATGGCGTTGTAATCTTGTATGGTCCCTTAAATCTCAATTTAGTTTTTGTGGAAGGGTTCTGATTAGTGATCAATACATAATCTTCTTCGTTAAATTTTCTTGCTTCGCGACGAGTTTCATTTTTCGCAGCCATCTTATCCTGTATTTCCTTATTTTTCTTTTGGGCCTCTTGGCGCTCGGTTATTCGTTTATTTTCGAAAACTTTTTGTGCGTTTTCATTCTCTTCGTTACTCCGATCTGCGTCAATTTCGTTGGCTAGAGGGGCTTCGTGACCCAGTCTAGGTCGAAAGCCAAATAATAATTCATTGGGCGATTTCCCTGTACTTTCATTTACAGTATTATTTATACTCATAGTAACTTGCGATAAATATTTGTCCCATGATTCTTCCGCCGGGATGATCGCTATCAGTTTATCTAAAACAACGGAGTTCATCCTTTCAACTTGCCCTGCTGCTCGTGGGGTACTCACCGCCGTCAAAATCAGACGAATACCATTTTCTTTACAATACTGCGTGAATTGGTCTGATTTGAAAGCGCTCCCCCGGTCCGCTATGATTCTTCGAGGGAAACCGAAAATTCCGGCTAATTGCTCTAGAAAATTAATGACTCCTTTCGTCGTTGTCGACTTGCTCGGCCACAACCATACATATTTTGTGAAAGCATCCACAACTACTAGAAGATGGGTATTCTTTCTGGCCGTTTGTACAAATGGCCCTAAATGGTCCATATGAATAGTATCCATTGGTATACACGGTTTGGGAATAGGATGTAGTTTCCCACTTGATTCTCCTCTTTTAGGCTTCACATATAAGCAATTTAAGCATGCCCTCAAATAATCTTCTACATATTTTCGAAGCTTTGGAAACCAAAAACGTTGTCTGACTAATTCTTCTGTTTTGGTCACTCCGGGGTGCGCGTTATCGTCATGATACATTTTTAATATTTGCGCGCGGGCACTTTGAGGGACGACCCATTTCAGTCCACCCTCGGTGCGTCTGTACAGCCTACCTCTTTTTAATACAAAATCTCGTTTTATTTCTTTGCCCCTGGAAGTTGGCTTTTGTGTGTTTATGGCTTCAATAAGTTCGGCACATTTTGGATCCTGACGTTGGGCTATTTGGACCCAGTCGTCTAAGTCGATCTCATTCATTCTTTTGATGTTAATAACCTTATCAGCAATGGTTTCCGCATCTTTAGGGTTCACTTTGTCAACGGGACTCCTACTAAGGGCGTCTACATGTCGCATAGCAGTCCCTGCTCGGTATTCAACTTCGAAATCAAAATCCTGAATTAACAACCACCATGGGGCGATCCTAGGATTAATATCTTTTTTGGTTAAGGTGTATCTCAAAGCGCTACAGTCTGTAACTACTTTGAACTTCTTACCATATAGGTAAACTCGCATTCGCTGAAGCGAACGTACAATTGCTAAAGTCTCTAGTTCATAAGAATGATATCTCTTTTCGTCATCTGTCGTTTGCTGACTGAAGTAAAGTACTGGCTTCAAAGTTTTATCAGATTGTCGTTGCATCAATATGCCCGCAATTCCTATACTGCTCGCGTCTGTGTGCAGTTCAGTTTCGGATGAAGGATTATAAATGGCTAACACTGGCCTAGATATCAATTTTCTCTTCAATGTCTCAAAAGCTGTTTGATGAGTTTGTTGCCAGTTAAACTCAATTTCCTTTTTAGTCAATTTGGTGAGGGGTGCGGCCAGTATACTGAAATCTTTGATGAACTTGCGGAAATAACTAGCGAGGCCTATAAATTGCCTAACTTCTTTGGCATTCTTGGGACGCGGAAAAGATTCTACTGCTTTGATCTTTTCCATACCCGGTCTTATCTGACCGTTTTCTATCTCGTGTCCCAAGTACAATACTTTGTTGTACAAAAACCGACACTTGTCTAAGCGTATGGTTAATCCAACTTTTCTCAGAGCTTCAAATATTTTTCTTAGCTTCCCTAAATTTTCCTGACAACTGTTTGACGGAATCATTATATCATCTAAATAGGCCACAATTCCCATTCCTGATAACGGTGTTAAAATAGTATTGATTACTCGTTGAAACACCGCTCCTCCATTGGACAAACCAAATGGTTGGCGGAGCCACTCATATTGTCCATCAGGAGTCACAAAACTGGTCTTATCAATTGAGCCAGACTCCATTGGAATTTGCCAATAGCCCCAAGCTAAATCCATTGAGGAGAAGCAATTGGCGTCTAGCATACAGTCTATTAAATCATCAATTCTTGGTAATGGATATTGTTGTCTCACAATTTTTGAGTTGAGCCGTCGAAAATCACAGCACATCCTTGGTTCACCGTCTTTCTTTTTTACAAGAAGAATAGGGCTAGAATAAGGGGAGTTTGAGTCACGTACTATACCGTACTTTTTCAATTCTTGAACGTGTTCTTTGACAAATTCCCTTTCAGAATATGACAACCGATATGGCCGGTATACAACTGGTTCTGGATCCATTAATTTTATCTCCATTGAGCCAATCTTTGAGACGCCTAATTCGCTCAAGTTTACTGAAAAACAATCTCTGAATTCATTAATCAACTCCAGTAATTGTTGCGCATCTTTCTTCTCTACATCTTCTCCAATAATATCTTGTAAATCTGCTAAGGTAAATGGAGTTCTATGTTTTTGTGGTACATCTTCTTGAGCAATATCTATATTTGCCCGCACAGCACGTGCCAAAATTCTTTTAGGATTCAAAGTTGTCTCTTTATCAGTTATATTAATAACAGGTAAGAATCCATTTGGACTGGTGACACAACGGGGAATATATATCTCTGGTCCCCTCTGTCCTCCTTCTACAAATACTGTAGAACATTCTGGAGTGAGTGACTTTAATTTACAGAGTCGCATTGTTTGTGGTGGCAAAACTATATTTTCACATGGGGTTAGAGGTATTTTGTTTCTATTTTCATCTACCCCTTCGGCATTATCTGGAAAGAAATACCACTTTCCAGCTTTTAGATAAGCTCCAAGATCTGCTTTGTATAAGATATCTTTACCAATAACAATATCTTCCTCCTGAAGCTCATTGGGCACTACGTGTATTTCAATACTGGTTTTGTAGGTCCCCAATACTAGATCAACTTCTGCAGTGCCTTCTGTGTAGCCACTTTGCACTCTACCATAACCTAGTATTTCAATTCTTTGTGGGACAATATTCAGTTGCAATTCCTCTGCAATATCTTTTCGAACAGTAGTGGCGTCGCTTCCACAGTCAATAAATCCAATCATCAATACATCATTGACTTTACATTCTGTATACCCAGATTCCTGAGTTCCTCCATCAAGTTGAACTTTTCTAGCAGATATCTTAGGGCATTTTTCAGCCAGGTGCCCATACCAGTGGCACTTTGTACATTGGATTTTATCCTTTGGGCAATCCGCGACTCGGTGTCCACCCTTACAATTGAAACAAGAGAGACTTTTTCCCTCCAGCTTTGTCGGCTTTTTGGGATTTTGCTCTTTAGACTGATCACTATTTTCTCTTGGTTCATATTTTGTACCAAAACTCTTGTCAGTTTCTTGACCGTTACCTCTACCACTTGTCCCTTTGAACTTGTCCCAGTAATTTTTCTTGTCAAGTCCAAACTTATTCTGAGTTGACACTTGTGGTTTGTTTCTGAGGTCTGTCTTAGGCTTTTGATTACACTGGCGGGCCAAATGTCCCACCTTATCGCAGTTGAAGCACTTCTTCTTTGGTGTAGAGCTCTCATCTAATAAGCCCTCTTGTGAAAATGGAAGAATACAATTCTGGTAAAGCGCTTCTGGAGTCTCAAAGCGTCCTGCTATACCGCTTGCCTTCACAATCTTGTCTGTGATACCATCCAAGATATGGTCTACTTGTTGCCATGGAGTTAACTGGCAGGGTCGCAATAATGCTACCTTTGCAAAGTAATATTTCTCATAACTTTCGCCTTGCTTTTTGGTGCGCGATTTCATTTTGTTCATATCTACAGCATGATCTCTTGACTCAGGGAAAGTCACCAACAATAATTCTTTCCATTCCTCCCAGGTATACTGATAATCTATCAAATTATCATACCATTCACGTCCTATACCTCGGAGCCGTGCTTGCATATGATAAATAGTAGTTGTTTCTGTCCACTGGAATATATCACGAAATTGTTCCAATGTATGTATCCACTGTCTTGTAGTCCACTTTCTTTGGCTAGGATCATACTCTGGAATACTTTCCAACTTCATTGTCTGGTGCACCGGTACTGGCTTTCTCTTTTCATTTAGAAGCAAGTCTATCAGTTGTTCTTAAAGTTTCATTCTAGCCTGTAGATCTTCTGTGGAATCCAATCTAGCTCTCTTAGCTAATCGTTCATCAGGACCCTCTTGAGTCCGCTTTCCTCGTTGAGCAGCATCCTCTTGGAAACCTTCGGTTTGCCTGGTCTTATATCTCCCTACATTGGGCCATACTTCATCAGTATTACCGCCCATATCTACCGATCTACCTGTTCGGCCTTGGGTCTCATACCCTTCGCATCCAACTCCAGGTATCTCAGTTTGGCCTCGACCTTCCGGTCCTCTCGGCCCCAATTCATTGTCAACTACAAGATCAATTCTATCCAGATTGATCTCTTCTCTTTGTTTCGAGCCGCAACCTCGAGGCTGTCCTCGGATCTGTGCTCCACCCCGAATTGACCGCGATCCCTTAGCCTTCTGAGGAGTCGCTAGGCGATTCCCGCCTCCACGAGAACCCCTAATCAATCCTGGGTGTTCTACACCTCTGCTCTGAGAATTCGTTTGATTCCCTGGGCGCTGCGGCACCGAGCGACCTCCAGGCTTCCTAGTGATCGCCGACCCACGTCTGCCCACTCTTGGGTCTCTCCCTATCTCACGAGCAAAGGGCGCCAGGCTATCCGCCATTTCCTCTACAGAGTCTGCTACTCGGTCATTTTCATCATCAGCTTGATTATGTACATCAGCTTGTACTTCTTGGATTTCAAATTCTTCTTCATCAGCCGAACTCGGCGACATCTCTCTAATGAGCCGATTACCAGTGGCTCTCAACTTCTGTCTTGTCAACATATTCTTCTATTCAAATCAGCGGGAACGGATTACTAATCCCACTTCTGAAATGTTACGAACGGGTATTTTCAGATCTTCTTTAATGCGTGGCGCGATTGACTACGCCGAGGAGCGGGGTTTTAGGTAACCCCTGAAAGTCCCACCACCAACCACCTTTCACCTCCTTATTAAACGGTTCACTTTCGATGTACTGTCGAACCGGATAATATAACCGATCTATTGTCGCTCGGCTATTCTGACGTTAACAACCAGAGTGTTGGTAATTCCAAACACTCGCGACGGATTCGCTAGGTACAGTATTTGCTAGAACGTCGTTTGGGAACCAAGACGACGACTGACAAATAAAGCTTCGCGCTATTACAACAATCTTGAACGCACTAGTCGGTAACCGAACTAGAAAACTGCTGGGAACCAAACAGTTGATTTTCCTTCAAATCTACCCTACTTATATGACGCGAAGTCGTACCGTATTGTGCGCATTCTCGTATATCGCGAATAATTATTTAATCAGCAAAAATCAACGGCCGTCTCTGATTGGTTAGGATGTCGCGAAATCGCTTTTCGTTCAAAATATCATAGCGATATATGTAAAATGTGATTTCTTCTAATATCGGCGAATAAGAATCGTTCCTCTAAAAGTCGTCTTAAATCAGTCTCATTATTGGTCTTTTAACGAGGAGTCTTTTCATATAAAAACGTATTCCACTATAATCGGCAAGTATTGTACAGCGTTAGTTATCGCGGGATTGTTTTACTCTCGTTCGCTCGCATTTGAACGTACTCGCGTGCTGACGAAATTATCAGCTCGTAAAATAGACGAAATTATGAGGTCATAATAAATTGAAGAACCACCAACTCAATCTTACATTTTAGTCTGAAAATACTCACTTCTAACTGACGATTCATTGCCCATAGTTGGCACGTCGGTATGATCATTTCCCTCTGCAAAAATTCATTTCAATAAATTAGTTGAAATAAATAAAACTCGAACAGTTAGCTCTCATCGTGGTTATGGGCGCAAAAAAAAAGTATCTGCCTGCATCGACAAGACACTCAATCTCATACCTAATTTCTACTGTACAGAATAAACTTTTTATTCAACGTTTTTTTCCTCTCCAGTTTCAAATGAATTCCAGAATTTATACCTTTCTTCTCAATATTTTTGATTTTAAAATTTCATGAAAAAGCCCTTTTTTGGTAAATCATGTTGGCATATGTTCACCGCCTGCAAATCTTGAAATTCAATTCAATTTCTTCAAACAAGCTTTTTGACGAACTGAATATTGTTTTGTATAAATCAGTACTGTACCAAATCAAATTTTCATTCGACTATTCCCCCCTCGCCCACTTCAAAAATTACAATATACCCGTCTCAGTTTTTTTTTGTGTCCGTTATTATTGCACATTAAAATTATTAATCCAAAATACTCACTTTCTCCTGATCCATCTTTACTCAACAGACCATCATTATTTTCATCACCTGCCGAGGTAAAAATTCATTCATCAATTCTACCAATACTGAAGATATTACACCCGTACCCGCCCTCATTACATCACCTTCTAAAACTGAAATTCATTCACTAATTTTACTAGTATTGGAGGTATACATCCGACCTGAGTATGAGAGGAGGACTTGAGAAGAGTTTTTCTAAATTATAACTCGGTAAAAAATGAAGTAACAACAATACATGATTATGCAGTTTCATAAGATGGTGACCGATGAAGTGGAAGGGGTCAACTACAGTACTGAAAGTACTAAAGCTGAGAATAAGCGATATAGAGAAATTGAAGAAAGAAATAAAGAAATTCACGGTGATGTTGTGTGAGGAAGAAGTGCTATAAAAGAAAATGATTGTTAACAAGTATTGAGCTATACACAACATAGCCTAATATTGAACGTTACCAACTTATGCGTGAAATAAAAGAAAGAACATGAATTAAAAACCCTCATCGGCAAAATCTATTTTCTAAATTTTCTACTTTTTGTATAGGTACGTTTTGGAATTTATACTGAGTTACATAAGAATGTGTGCAGTATTTTCAAACTATGTGCGGTTCTACAAACACTTGGACTCTCATTGTAGAATTAGAAATGTGCAACTGTGTGATGATATAAAATTTGAAATTTTCTTTAATCACCAGTGACACACTTCACTTTTCTGGACTTATAAAGAATGTAAGTAGGAACGTACTTCTTTCGGGCTCATTTCTTTTATTTGAAGAAGTCTTTCGTTTTGGATTGAGATTTTTTTCTCTCTCATTGCGGAACCACTTGTATGCTGCCCAGTCTATTTTCGTCTCTTTTGGCAAATTATCCCAATGTTGTTTTTGTTTTGCAAATTTTTGGGGCGTTTTATATTTCTTGGCAAAACGTCTTTTTATGAAATGTTCTAAACAATGAAGTAAAATAAATTCATTAGCGAGGAAAGGTACAATGTCACATTAAAACACGATGTCTCAAAAAAAAGGGAAAAAAAAAAAAAAAAAAGGCGTAGTACCTATAATGGAAAACATAAAATCACCTTTACATAAGACGAAAAGTGAAGATTTTAAGAAGCAATCAGCATCCATCTTTGCGGTTAGTGACGGATTTATAATTTGTTTTAATGCAATGGAAAAATCGCACTGCAGATATTGTACGTATTGTTTCTACACAATAGGAAAAAAATCATCCAATTACTAAAAGGTTGTACTCAATTTATAATTTATTAAAATTTCACTCACAATGTCGTCCTCAACAACTGAATTGGGAGTTTTCAGTTCTGTTTCAATGTGTTGAAATTGTTCAATCGTCGATATGGGCAAATTATATTTTTTTTAAATTCCTTCTCTAACGGTAAGATTTGGGGTTTCTACAACTGCTGCAGAACTTTCTTCTTTGTCTTGTCGGTAATCTAAAAGCATACAAAGGGAAAGTATGAGTATACTGTATACTGGGAACTGAGGAAGAAATGGAAAGCCTAATAATATTCTTGAATGAATACAAAAACTTCTCCTCTTCTCCTTCATGGAGATAAATATTTGAATAGTATGTTGATCTCAGTGGCACATAACTATAACAAGCCTTAGTGACTCAATTTGGACCGCTCATTTGCTAGAAGGGCTAAAAGGGAAAAATTAAAGAATAATTTTATAAATTACGCACCAAGTGAGGGCTGAAGAGTTAGGAGAAACTCTGTAGTTCTCTGTTTCCATTCATTATCTGAGCGAATGAAGGACATTAAGTGGGCACTCAAGTCGGCCAGTCTTTGTTTGATTTCTCTTTCAAATACAAATACGCTGCTTCGAGGAGGTTCATTGAATATATCCAGAGTCTTCGTCGGCGTTACATAAATATTTCTAAGAACACGATATCTCGGGTATAAGTTCTATTTTTATGAAAATGAGCTGAAATAATTCTCGTAAGTGCTTACTGGTATGAGGCAAAGGTCGAAATATTCGAACATGATTCAGTTGGAGTCATATAAAAATACATTGCATCCAAGATAGTCCTGTTCTAGGGTACCAAAGAGTAAATAATTACCAAGAGCATTGCAGGCTAATTTGCTAGCATGACACGCGTCAGGTGTGAAATAAACTATTTTTTCAATTCCATTGAAACTGTACTTCAATATGTGTGCTATATTCTCGGGATCGAATTTATTTTCAAAACCTAAAGTTTTTAAGCTGCTCCAGTTTGTGCTAGTACCATCGCAGGTGAATGATCTTGTGCGCAAACCAGCTTTGTCACATAAATGTAAAGCCGTCTTTATCAATTCTCCCAATAAATCAGCGTTGCACTTATTTTGGAAAAAATATGAAATTGGTAATTTCCACGAACCATTCAGGCACGAGCACATAAAGACGAGCACTTCTGTTGCTTCGGTATCCGACGATGTTACTTCAATTTGCCCGTAGTCTGGGTACCCCCACATCTTATCCCTCTTTCGATCCCATTGGGTAAATTTCTTTATGGACATGGCGTCAGCAAGGAAATTCACATCACGTTTTTCATCGGGAAATTTAGCAATCGCGCTTAAAACGTCTTCCATAAACCCTGGTTCAGCTCCAACTGTTGATATCCACGCACTTATGGTTGCAGGATGCGGTAAGGCTAAATGTTTTCTATTGAATAAAGCAAAACATAGGTATTCGTTAAATAAATAACAAATTTCAACCTCAACTTTAAACAATTTCTACCATAATTTTCTTGTGATACTACGACAAGCTCGTTTACAAAACTAACACATGCGTAAAGAAACAAGAGTAAAGAAGGAAATTGACATGAAATGTCGCTGTCCAAAACAGATTAATTATCAAATTTCCTCTTCACTCCTTATAGGCCTACTACCGTTCTATTACAATCATCTGCAATTCTGCAACTACATATATTATAAAAGCGCAAAAACATGCCGGATAAAATAATCTCACTTCCTTCCCAGTGATGTACTTATTAGGATTACAAAATGTCTTTCGCATTCGTCAGTAATCGCGTACTTCATGCACTACTTGATAAATATACTATTCTACCCCACGATGCGAGACAATACAGTATACAAACCTCTTCGTGATGAGGAACAGCATGCGAATAAAGTAGTTACTTACACTCTGTCCACGTTCTTTTTCGCGTCGACGTCCGACTTTGTTCAAAGTGTCTGCAAAGAAAGAATGAGTAACATGTGAGAGCGTACAACTTAGTAATTTTAGCACGATAACACCTGACTAGTCAAGTTTCTTACCTTCCATATTATTCTTCTGCGACGGCCGTGCTAATACTGGAAAATGGAAATGGAGGTTAAAACACTTGGAAAACGCAACCACAAAATAGAACTCCACTTTGAAACACGATTATAAGGCTTCACCATTTGAAAATGACCGAAAATTTTAAAATACGTCAGATTGAGTTCGCAAAATTCTTCATAGCTGTGGAACAACCACGAGGTGAATTTAAACCAAAAATCAAAATGGAAAAGTGGGATTCGATCATGTTGCCACATAAATGTTTCTGAGCTGGCATGAGAATCTGCAAAACGGTTATGAAAACACGAGTGACGCAATACGATTTCTCCTAATCATAGACAATGCATGTTTGTCACACATTAGACGCGGCAGCACCACAGCAACCGAAACTGAAAATTATTATTTCTCATCCACCAGAGAGCAGCATAATTATGCCATGTCAAATTACGATAAATTATGTCATCTGCGAGATAATTAATCTTCCAAATTATTGAATTGGTATTTTCAATACTAAGGAAGAACATTTTTTCCGGATGAAAATTACTCTTAAAAACAGTCTCTTCTACCTTCATTGCTCTATGTAACTCACAAAAATGAGCAAAGTTGGTCAACCACTCTGGGGACCAGAGAACTAGAATTATAGAAACCAATGGAAAACCCCATTTTCTCAGATTGATAATTTCATCATAGGAATGTTTTTTTGTACTGAGAATGGCAAGGAGAACACAGTAAGAATTTTTTGGACGATTAAAATGCAAAAAGTTATATGTCCAAATTTAGTGATTTTGGGATTTTTGTTGTGATATATTTGTGCCATAATTATGTATTGACTTGATGTAAGTGAAAGATGGATTCAATTGCAATTGAAGAATATCTAATTGAATCTGTCAAAATTATCACTGACTCGACCCTGTTATAATTAATTGTTTTATTCCTCACTTCCCTCTTCCGCAGTTCAATATTGAGGATACTTTGAATGATGGTATTTGTGACAATGATTTTAAAGAGGTAATTAACCGTTTCAAATTATTTTTCATGAAACATGCAGGGAACAAAACTTGTTGCCCTTTCAATTTTCTTTCAGATGAATGTAACCTCAGATTTTTCGGATAACTTTTTTCGCTTCATCACTTTTTTTGCAAGCTTCCTTAAATCGCCGCTGTGGTAAATCTGGAGGGCGCCTTCTTTGCCTTTATTAGCGAATTGTTGAATTCGTTTCATTTTTGGTACTGTACCATTGTGCTGTAATAATAGGTAATAAAATGTTCACCAAATAATTTGTCATTCACCGTGTATCAACGTCGATTTGAAGTCGATTCTCAGTCAACAATTGTGGTATTGTGATTGATCAAAAATCAACTGTTTATCGACGTCAAAATCTAGTTTACGTATTATTGATATAGTTTGACATAAGTAATCTGAAACTGGTACAACTTTCACTCAATGTTGACGTCGATTTTCAGTCGTTTTCAAGTCAACAATAAGAATATTGTAGTCGACCAAAAATCGACTACTTGTTGCCGTCGACATTGGGTGTACGAGTTGTTCACATTTTTGGTAGCTCAAGAGTCGACGTCGAAATACAGTCGACATGATATTGGACAAAATATTTCCTAAGTCGACGATATTTCGACTCCAAATCGACGTCGTCAGGCAGTCGATTTACCTTTAAAATCGACTGTAATTTTATGGACTTCTGTGAAGATATCGTTTTGACGTCGATTTTCAGTAGTTTTCAAGTCAACAATAAGAATATTGTAGTCGACTAAAAATCGACTACTTGTTGCCGTCGACATTGGGTAAACCAGTTGTTCACATTTTTGGTAGCTCAAGAGTCGACGTCGAAATACAGTTGACATGATATTGGAGTTTTTTAAGTCGACGATATTTCGACTCCAAATCGACGTCGTCAGGCAGTCGATTTACCATATGAAGATGTCGATTTGACGTCGAATTTCAGTCGACTTGGCGTCAACATTGCCGATGACTCAAAATCGACCCTAAATCGACGGTCGACATGGTTCAACGGGAGCGGCAGATCTGGTTGGAAGGAGTCATCAAAGATATATTTATTTGGCGGCCACTGGTTCAGATCAAGGAGCCACATTGGCCCTTGGTGCCAGAGTGAGTCTTGAAGATGCGCTAGAGTTGAGCCACGTGATGGTATGTCTGCCGGGTTCAACTCTGTTGGTACATACCGAAATGTAAGATCTGAGGCTGTGCGGATTTCATTGATTCTATTCTGGATAAATTTAGGTAGAATTCTTGAAGAGATTATCCAACTCAAGACACATTTGGAGTCTGACCACAAGACTTGTTTCTCAAAGTGGATTGGGAGAGCTTGTCGAATAATCGTGAGTCATACGTA
Source organism: Aspidiotus rigidus (assembly GCA_035079385.1). Classification (NCBI taxonomy): domain Eukaryota; kingdom Metazoa; phylum Arthropoda; class Insecta; order Hemiptera; family Diaspididae; genus Aspidiotus; species Aspidiotus rigidus. The sequence goes on along the minus strand of JAVHKY010000031.1, from coordinate 4,625,303 downwards.
TGAGATTTGGTATTGAGAATTTAAGGAAACCTAGACGTAGATAAAGCTAGTATAAAGAAGGCCTCGACCTACTATAAGCCTAGTATAATATAGTTTGAGAGTCTAAATTTTTCTCGAATCTCGAGTTATATAATGTGATAGGAGAGGGACTTGAAAAAATGTTGACTCTCGTGTTATATATGATAGAAGGGGGACTTAGAAAAATTCCTATCATACAAATGACTCGACAGTCGAAATTTTTTCAAGTCCCCCTCCTATCATATATGGCTCGAGAGTCAAAAGTTATTCCAAGTCAACCTCCTATCATATATGGCTCGAGAGTTGAAATTTTTCCAAGTTTTTTGTTGAACGGCGGATGGCGCACGGCAAATTTCTTAAAAAAAACCCCAATCGAACAGGTTCCCTGTTAAAATCACCGTTCTCTGACGCAATATTGGACTCCGTTTTCTTTCCGTCGTTCTTCTTTTTGGAACATCGGTTCTCAGGGTGATTGTCTCTGCCACAATAATCACAGTGAACTTTTTTACTCTTTTGGTTTCAAATTATTTGACTTGGACTTGCTTTTCAATATTTGCGACCCTTTTCCATTCGAGAAATACATTTGATTCCACTTTCTTCATTACCTTTCGTTCGTCCTTCCATTTTAGATCGTCCCGGTAAACAATTTGAAGCCCTCTGAAGCCCTCATTTGAAGCCCTGTTGATTCCCTGTTCCCCTCTTACTTCCCTATTGAAGCCCTCATGAAGCCCTCAAATATAAAGGGCTTCAGGGACACAAAAAGGAAACAGGGCTTAATTTGGGAAAAACTAACCTTTTAATTCCCATTTGAAGCCCTGTTTCCTTTTTGTGTCCCTGAAGCCCTTTATATTTGAGGGCTTCAAGTGGGAACAATGTTTACCGGGGTAGTCCAGAAGAGTGCCTTTGACAGTCTCCAACATAACCGGCGCGTTCTCCTTTCTTTCACCAAACAAAGTAATGACTGGAGCAAACGCAGAGGGCAAACATGAAAGAAGAGTGACTACAGCTTCAATTTCTTCAATACTGCCAACTCTACCTCCCCTCGATCGAATTTTTGCAATAATGTCATCGAACTCTTTAAAAAATACCAACAGCTCACCTTTACCATCATATTGGAGATTACTCAATTTTTGACGTAAATATGCGTGTTGCAAGTAACTACACCGGCTGTACGTGACTTGAAGCCTCTTCCATGCTTCATAGCCACTGATATTAACAGGAGCATAGTGTAAGAACAAGTCCGCCAAATTGTCCACAATAATTCTTCGAGCTCTCGCATTGGCTTGAGTCCGCGAATATTTTTCAGACGCAAAGGTTTTCTTCTTGAAGTCATACCAACTCCATTAGGTTCAAACATTGGAGTTTGGTGTAAACTCTATTTCACCAGGCAAGATAGTTTGTCCCATCGAATCTCTTTATACGAGAGATATTTGTTGCCAGCGACATAGCAGATCACGACAAAAAATTTCTAATTTAAGATAGCAAAGCCCAAGGGCCCATAACCTGTTGAATGATGATCTAGTTAACATTTACAGATCGTATAAAACTGTGAATTATTAAGAACTGCTTCAATTAAAAATGACTTCTTTTTATTACCACATTATTTTCTTTCGACCATACATACATAGCATGTTGTCCGATAGACAGAGAGAAAAAAAGATATACCATAAAAATAACCGTACTTGTTTTAAAGCTCATGAAAAAAGCTTTGTAACCCAATTTTTGACCATGTACAGAGCTCTGTTCGACATGCATCCTCAAGTATTGGATTTATGTTAGATTTGCCGGGAGGTATGGATCAAACTCCCCTTCATCTTTTGGGAGGCTGCAGCCACTATGTCTCCTCCGACGTGAATCACTCAAACCACTAATGTTGATGTGGTTGGTGTGAAAAGTATAATATTTTAACTGCTCCAGGAGCCCTTCTTTTTAAGAAAGTGTGCAAAAAAAAATAAGTTCCGTCGAGTGATTGCATTGGGATTGAACGACATTATTCTTTGTTCTTGTTTTAGATATAAAGTTACCAAGCCTCCGGAAGTTGGTCAACTAGAATTGATCGGCAAAATCGGGCACGTGCTGGCGTTTAGTCAGGACGATATCGACAAAGGTCAGCTCCTCTACAATCACACTGGCGATCTAAATAGCGTAAAGGATAAGTTTATGTTCCAAGTCACAGTGAAGGACAAAACCGTTGAAGATGAGTTCCATGTTCGCCTATTTCCGGCTGTATATTGGGAGCCTCTAGTGTTGGTGAATAATGAAACCAAGCACGTCGACGAGACTTCCGATGTTCTGATCACTCGTGACGATCTATTGGTAGGTACTCGTTATCAACGTAAACTCCCTTAGCATTTTGTTTCTATTCATGATCACCTAGAAGACAATAAAGCCTGAACATCTAATCATTTGTCCAGGTGCAACAAGCTCACGTACCTCCATCCGATATCTTGTATTATGTCGTGGAACAGCCCAAATACGGTTATCTAGAAGTGGAAGTGGATGGACACTACTCGGAGGTGGACTTCCACTATTTGTTCTATCCCAACAGTACTGGTGAAAACAACGCCATCACATTCTTCAATCAGACAACGGTGGACGATGATAGATTGCATTATATCCAGTTCATACTGAATCAAACTTACGATCGAGTCGTCTTGGACGCGACAAATGGTATACTCTGGTATCGAAATATCGTGGTACGTATTCTTGTTCGCTCAAGACTGTAGAAATCTCCTGAGCACAATCCTAAAGGAGATTATTTTTCGCAGATCAATTTTGTGATCATTCCGGAACAAATGTACATCAATGCTAGCGAATTACACGTCGAAGAGGGCGGATTTACGCGATTAATCCCGGCCCTGTTCTCCGCATACTCGCCCTATTACGCGGATAAGATTAGCGAGTTCAAGGTGAGGAAATTTCCGCAGCACGGATGGTTACAGTTTATCGGGCTGGCGTCGAAGAGCGCTAACGTCTCACGTTGGACGAGTTCGCAGTTGTATAATAAACAAATTCAGGTACGTTGTAGTAAAAGAAAAATATGGAAGCTTTGGTCGATTATTATAATTATGTGATCGCTTTTCTGTCCTTCGTGCCGCAGTATATACACGATGGTAGTGAAACGGTCAATGATTCGATGACGGTGGTCGCCTACGCCGGAGATAAAGAAAGTGTGCCGGCTGTTGTCAACATCATAATCTCTCCGGTCAACGACGAGATGCCGACGGTCGTAAACAATACCGGCGCTTCTGTTTGGAGAGGTGGAATGTGTAATATTAACTCGTCGAATTTGGGTAAGGATTATTCCATTAATTGCGGTATATAGGCGGCTAAACGACATTACGCTCTCGACTCGACGTAATTATTTTATAATTCGATTTTCAGCCGCGGTTGATCGAGATACCCCCGCCGCAAATATTACTTACCTCATTAAGTCAACTGAAGCCGGCTATCTAGCGTATTTCTCTAATCTGAACGCCACCGTAGACAAATTCACGCAAATTGACGTTGACGCTGGGAAAATTGCGTTTGTCCATTCTGGTGAGCGAAGGCGACACCTTACGCCGTATTTGTTTTGTGTATATTTTTAAGTTTGTAAATTGTTGTCTAGGTGCGGAAATCGATGGAGAATTTGAAGCGGTCGTGTACGACGGTAAGCACACGACCGAGTTATTCGTATTTCACGTGAAAACTCAGTTGCCCATGCTAACGTTGATGAAGCACGATTTCCAAATTTTTCCGATGCTGCGGAAGACGATCACGCCGATGCATCTGTTGACGTGGTGCTCGGATACGAATAAGAATATTTTTTACGTCGTTAAGTCGCCTCCTAAGTACGGCATTTTGACTACCGCTGATTCGGAAGGGTCAATTTCGATTAGTAATTTTAGCCAAGCAGACGTCAACGCTTCGAGGATCTGGTATCAGCATACGGCTCACATCGTCGACGCGGATACGTCGCACGACTCGTTCAGATTCGACGCGATCGCCACCTACGCTACGCCTATAACGAATGAGGTAAATGAGTCACGTTTAGAGTGTCTAGACTGTTTCCACGTAGTTTTTGAAACTTCTCTAGAATACGCGTATATTTATGTCGCTCTTGTTTGCGTACTTTTTCATGCGTACTATAGTCAATGATGTAGAGCAGAGAGCGAACGAAGTTCTTCTCACTTCCTTCAAAGTGCTCTTAAAAAAGATTTCGACTTCTATTTTGAGTCGGGCCGCCGACCGATAGTGAATGATTTAGAAAATAACGCTTGAAAATACTAATTATCCGTACTTTTGGAATAACGACTGCATGAAGAAGATCCCCAAAGAGGAAAAGAGAAATCCTAATTATAGTAAACGATTTTAGGGGGGAGCGAAATTTCACCTACGTCATCTCAACGTATTTGCAACCTCTCACCTTTAGGATCATAAAAAAAACACTAGCTCTTGTTACTTCATTGACTTTCGGTGTAAAATCGCGATACAGGCTGAGAACTCAGTTCTAGATGCTGCGATTTTCAAGATTTGAATACTTATATCAGAAGTCAGATCCTAGTGTATTACACTCCCCTCCCGCCAATATTCTTGGTACCTTGTCTGAACAATTAATCATCCGGAGGCACAAAGGTTGGCTAAGGTTTTACCAATTCTGATTGTCAGAATTCAGAATTTAACTTATATTTAACGGAGAGTCTAATAAAATTGGCCGAATTTTTACAAGGGATTTACAGTGCGCATTTTTATTTTCAAAAAATTGATTATTTTTCCAAAATTTGATTTTTATGGGAAAGTTTTCAACGGAGATCATAATTATTCTTAGAAGTTCAATTAAAGTGTGAATAACTTTTGTTTTATTTCACCTCAGCTTCCAAATCCCATGAAAAAGCATTTTAAAGTCAGCCTCTGTTGCTGTTATGCAGGTTATCTAGAATTTCATAATCAATCTCAGGCTTGTGTTCCAATCTTTTTCAATCCTATCCTTTCTAGTCGGAAAGTTTTTCGTTATCCCGTCGCCTCTTTTCTTTTTGCTCATTAATCCGCAAGACATACAAATGACAGATGAATCGAACTGGATGGACTTCCTCAAATTACTTCAATGTTGTCTTATTGGTGGATTCCCATCAACGAGAATCCGAGGCCAATCTTATCTGATCATCTCATTTGGAATCAACTAGGAAATTATGGAGTGGTCCTCTTTCCAGATTGAGGAGGAAGAAGAAATATGAAAAAATCTCCTGATCCAAGTGGGGATTGAACCCACAAACTCTTGTTTCCATGAATAGTGCGGTTCATTTTCTTCATATTTTCCCCTCCCGTCCTTATCTGTATAATTCCTTGTGAGCATCCGCACTCATCAGTGAATGCACAGACGTCTTCCTCACTGAGTGGCGCTTTCTTGATTGCTACTGTACAAAATTTCAAAACTTGGAAGTCACAAGACGCCTTCCTAAAATCTTGACGCCCTCTGACCATGGCTTTTACTTATCTCCAATCGAAACACCTTCGGTCATATTCCACCAAAGTCATTCTCTATCTTTTCTCCAGAGCTTTAAAATCGATCTCCGAACTCCCACCTATTGATGGTAGCCATAAGTGGTACAGTATGTATAGTTGATATGTATACTCTTACTTAAACGGGAGCAAGTTGAAAAATCTATCCCATAATTATTAGATACAATGCTTACAGCTTCAATAATACCTGTAATTACCCCACGCTCCTGGCCTGTGCTCAGTTTTTACGCCGCTGTGGCACCCCACAATGCTGCTTTAAGCTGTCAATTTCCTTACCCCCACTGCTTAGTTCTCCTCACTCCATTTCCCTCCATAAACCTCTCTATAGAATCTCGTCTGTGTGGAAATTTCAAATCCTGTCTATGGCCTCTATTCCGATGAAGCTACACCCCTCCCTTAATACTGCTTGAATACTGACTGTCAATTTCCTTGTACGACTCAATTCTCTCAAATTCATATTCAACCCAAATTCCCTTCAAACTTCAAACCTTGAAGTCACATGGCTCTTCTATAAAGTCTTGACAGTATCTCATCATGGGCCTCTGACCATGGTTTCTACTTCTCACCAATCAAAACACTTATTACCAGAGCCCTTCTCCTCCTGTTCTTCTGGGCTTTAAAATAGATCCAAGTTTACCCGCCTACTGAAATGAATAGTTTAATACATAAACCTCTAGATTATGGTATTCAATCAGAAGCGAGTCAAAAACCTACCCGGAGATCATTAGATGTATAGTGCAATCCACGGCTTCAGTCATACATCTGTAGTCATTCTCCGCCCCTAGCCTATTCTCATACTAATGTGACTCTCTACGACGCTGCTTTTGAACCCTAACTGTCAACTTCTTTGCACCCACTGCTTAGTTCTCTCAACTTCCAATCTACACCGTCGTAACCTTTCTCGTTTCCCCCCTCCCTAAAGCTGTCCTCGTTGCTCTAGAATCCCATCTCTCTTCCGGGATCAGGGTGTTTCACCAAAAGATTTTTCACCTAAAAAAATTCACCGATTCAAGATTCACTTACAGAAAGTCCACCTACAAATAATTCACCTGATAGAAGTAGTGGTTCACCACATGGTAAGTTCACCGTAACGAAAGTTCACCGACAAAATTCAATTATATTTTTATTAAAGAAGTTGATTAATCAGTTTAATTCAAGTTTAATAATAGTAAAAAATTGATTCAATAATTTTATTTTTGATATTTTATTTAATAAAATTGAATTTTATATCATTTTTTATATTTTTAAGTATTTTTTATTTTTATATTTTAATTAAATTTAATTTTGAAAAAAATAAATAAATAAAATAATTCAAATTAATAATAATTATTTATTGAAATAAAAATTATATATTGAAATTTTTGAAACAATAATTATTTTAAATAAATAAATTGATTTAATAAATTAAGAATTATAAATAATAAAGTATAGTTTATTAATTATTTTAATTTAATTGATTTAATTTATAAATACATAATTGGATAATTGATTTTATTACTTAATGACGGTAGAACCTTTAAGTAATAAAATCAATTATAATAAATCCGTCAAATAAAGGTTTTCTTTTTCTGTTTTAATTGGATAAATTTTCTTGATTAAATTATCATGTATTTAAATAATTATAAATAAGATTCGGTATATCAAAGCATCAAATAAAAGTCGAACAGCTGATTGAAAAAGGTGAATTTTGTCGTCGGTGAACTCAAAAAAGGAAGATGAACTTTCCTGACGGTGAAAAAGAAAAAAAAAACTAACAGGTGAACTTTCCTGTCGGTGATATGTACATTCCTTCAAAAATGACGGCTTCCTTGACGAAGTTAAACGAGGAACGCAGGGAACCTGTTTTATGATTCGAATGAGATTTGGTATTGAAAATTCAAGGAAGCCTAGATTTGGAGAAAGGTAGTAAAAAGAAGGCCTAGACCAACTATTAGTGTAATATAATATAGTTGGATAAATCAGGTTCCTTGTTAAAATTTCCACTCTTGAGCTATATATGATAGGAGGGTTTTTTTTTTTTCCAAGTCCCTCTCCTATCATATATGGCTCGAGGGTCGAAATTTTTCCAAGTCCCCCTCCTATTATATATAGCTCGAGAGTCGAAAATTTTCCAAGTCCCCCTCCTATCATAGCTCGACAGTCGAAATTTTTCCAAGTCCCCCTCCTATCATATATAGCTCGAGAGTCGAAATTTTTCCAGACTTACTCGGTGAATATTCCCCATTGAACTTGCTAATCCTGTCTAGATTTGACCCCTCCTTCTGTTATTACTCAACACCCATACTAATATGAAGATTTCTGATCCGACTGGCCTAGAAAAAGCAGTAAGCGTTCAAATATTGATCTGGAGATATGGGTCTCTCTCAGTACGTAGGAAGACCCGTATTTCCAGATTGATATTCAGACGCTTACTGTCTTTTCTTAGAATCAAGTCTCATTTATGATGTACAAATATAGCGTTCGTTCAATGTATTTCTCATTAAATTGACGTCCTTTTTTCCTGATAGTCTTCATAGTGAATTAATGGAGCATGGAAAAAGTCCGAGGAGGTGGGGCATTCAGAGTAATATTATCTGCTCGGCGTTTTTACCAATGTCACAAATATAGAGAAGCCATATAAATCGAAATTTCATAAAGTAGTAGTAACGGAAGAGTTCATCGACCTTCTTATCGATCCAAGTTTTTCCTCCTTTTTTTCAGGTGTTCAACATCAAAATCGCCGTGTCATCTGGAGGGCTGGACAGCATGTTAGTGTTGGAAACTTACGAAGTAGAAGAAGGCGGCGTTGTGAAACTTTTCGTCAATACGACCAATCTTACGAATTTCCTCTCCAGTGATACGATCGGTTTTCGCTCGCCCTCCTCTTTGAAAGCGTTCATAACCGAGCCTCCCGCTCATGGACTGTTGTGCTCGAAACGTGACGTGTGTTCGTTAACGCGACTCACCAACGAGCAGATGAACGCCGGCTTCTTGTACAAACACGATCACTCCGATTCCAGACACGACAACCTCACGTTGACTTTGTATATGGAGTCGGACAACATCACACTGTGTAACACGACCATGCACATAATTGTGAATCCGATCAACGATCAGCCCTTCAAGTTGGTGCAAGATTCACCCAACCTATCCGTCGTACAGGGAGAGAAGTTCGTTCTGACCGACGAACAGTTGCTGACGATCGATAAAGATTCATATCCGGAAGAGATCGTGTACGATGTGATTAAAGAACCGAGTGTGGGTACGCTTTACGCGAATGGCGTACGACAAGCGGGCTCGTTTACTCAAGCCGATATAAACGCTGGTCGTGTTGTGTACGAGCACTCGGGCCCTGTTCAGTCGACCTCTTTCCATTTTCGCGTCTCGGACGGACGTTTCTCTCCCACGTACAAAGTTTTCAACATTTTCGTGCACGCAGCCAAGTTGAGCGTGTCGGTTCTACAACCGATCCTCCTACCGCAGGGCTCTGATTCGACGATCATTCCAGCCAACATCTTCAGCATACAGACCAACCTGAGAGCGACCGAAGTTATCTACATTGTGACCACTGCACCGCGTTACGGTTTCGTCCTCGTCAATAATACGCGCAACAGTACGTTCACGCAAAACGATTTAAGAGCGAAACGAGTCGTCTATGTGCAGTCTGATATGACGGTGTTTGGGGACGTATTTGAAGTGGAGGCTACCCTATCCTCGACCGACTCTCGATCGCGGAACCTCTGGCTGAATATTACTGTAAAACCTTTGTTGACAATAGGGTCTTTCAGTCCGTTCGCTGCCACGCGAAATTGTATAAACGAAGAAATCCTAAATGCTGACTTATTGTCCAGGAAAACCTCCTCTAATCCCGTATTCAATATTATTAAAAAACCGAAGTATGGTAAGCTGCAGAAGATAATCAGGCGCGATCGTAAGAGCGACAGTAAACCGACGCGTGAAAGCAGAACCGTCAAGCAAGAAGATATTGATAAGTTTACGATGGATGAGGTCAACAGCAAAGTTATTTATTACATCGTGGCCAAGAAGGTAAATGTCTCGGTCGAGGACAGTTTCACCTTCATGTTGACCGCAGCTTCCGTCCAGCCTGCAGTCGGTGAGTTGAAATTCCACGTGAACGTGGAATCGACAACCGCTCGAACGACCGCGTCTTCGTTCAAACCGAAAACTACGACACCATCGTCCAAGTCGACAACGCCGACAAATATGGAGACTCCGGTGTCCGAAAACGGCGATGTAAAAATAGCCAGCCCAAATATGACTCCCGACAACGAATTGTTTATCAGTCTGTTCATCGGTATTCTGCTCGCGTCCATCATCTTCGTCTACTTGTTCAGGTGTCGTTCGAAGAAACGCGCCGAAGAGGACATGAAAATGCATCCTCCGTTGCCCCTACCACGTCCTCCAGACGATTTATTACCATCGTCCCCGTATCCTAAGAGAAATATGCTGCATTCAACGCCACAGTGCAAAGTAATTCCATTGGGCAGCGATTCATTAACCAGTTCGGAACACGATTTTAATTTGCGTTATCCGTACGGCGTGCCGGATGAGGACTGGAGCAGTTGCGATACGGCGGGCTATTCGACCCGTAACAATAATCCTATGTTAAGGAAAAATCAATATTGGGTGTAGTTGTGGGCTGTATCCTGAACTTATAGTACGTATTTAAAGCTGGATCCACCTTATAACGGGTTAATCCAGCGAGCTCATCTTTCTTTTTTATTTGTATATATTTTGTACTGTATGGATGTTTTTTAATGTTTCCTATTTTAAAAGTATTCTTCTACTTTTGTAATTTGACTGATTATAGAATCGTTATTATTATATGTTACGTAGGTCTTATTATTAGACTAAAGAATTAATTAACCTTTGGATTCTAGTTAATTGTTTCGTGATACGGAGTAGAGATTTCAGGGAACGACTTCATCTATGCATCTTGTAGACCATAGATTTATTGTGTAGACCAATTTCATATTTCAGTTATCAGTTCGTTGACATGTTTTTGTTTTCGTAATCCTCCTTGTTTTTCGTGTTTTTATTAATTTATTTATTTTCGTTAACTGTATTATTAAATGAATTAACCTTATAATAAATTGGAATATTTCGTACGCTCAACGAAATCTGTGTCTAGATGTGATTAGCTTTCTTGATGTTTAAAATACGTGCTTTTAGGTGTCTATTTATTGTTGAATATATTGCAGAGGACATTGGCAATGTTTTAGGAAAATGAGAGGTGCATTTGTGCCACATTTGCTGATCGACAATCTTAGATTTTCTCTTGTGCGTGAAACACTAACTGATTGGTTTGCGAAAGAAGAGGCTGTATAGATAATTAAATGGTTATGTACTGTGTCTTGTAGCCTTATATATTAAATTATACTATACATAGAAACGATTAGCCTTGTACATTTAATGTGCTTAGTTCCATCATTATCGTATGAAATACCTAATTTCTACTTTTCTCGTACAATTTGAAGAAAATAGCATTGTTTTTTTCCGCTTTACTCGTGTTTGTTTGTTTACCACAAGCAGTACCAAAGATTCAATTGTATACGGTGTGTTAAAAATTGTTTCTGATACGAATTTTTAAATTTACAATAAAATGATATCCGTGAATTGTGTCGTTCTAATTGTGTTGTTCTTCTTTCTTTCTTCAATGAGGATGTAACGAAGAGATTATAACATTTATTTTGGTACAAACTAATATGAAAAAGTAGGCTTAAATGGCCGCGTGCAAGGGAGAAATCCATTGTGCTCACTCGAATTTTACAATTTTCACTCATTATTAAAATTTATGATTTTATTTTTTTATCTATTTATTTTCTTTTTTTTTTACATCCAACCATTGAGAAAAATTATAAAAGAAAAACAACATACAAAAAAAAAAAAAAACAAAACAATATAAAATAAAGAAAAAAAAAAAGAATGGGAAAAAAAATTTAACACATGCATAAATGTAAAAAACAAAAAGTGAAAACAATAGTACTCCGACATAGCAATCCGTTGTAAGGACTGGAGCCGAGTTTGATTTCTTGTATTAAAAGAGTATGATTTAATCGCTCTTTAGAATTTAAAAAAAGTAAATCGTAAATCATAAAAAAAAAAAAAAAAAAAAAAAAAAGGGGGTTGGAAAGAGGATGGGTACTGGGCCTTACCTCGAAGGAAAAACGGAAAATATGAATTGAATTTAAATGTTGATGGAAGGAGGTAGGTCAGATATAAATTTGAAAATGTGTGAGAAAATTGAAGGGTTTTCTGATGATAGGAGGTCGGTGGCTCTGAGTGGAGTAGCGAATCGTAAATTGATGGCTTCTGAGTATAGTATTTGTCTAATGTTGGATATTTCTGGGCATTCGAAAAGATGATGATTGATGTCGCCTTTAGAAGGATTGTCTGGATGGAGGGGGCATATATCAGATTCGAAAAGATTTAAACGTTTTAAGTGAGTGGGGAAACGATTGTGTCCAAAACGAAGACGGCTGAGTTCAACTATAAGGGAGCGGGGAATATCGTTAAAAAGTTTATACCAAGGGAATGCCCGAAGTATAGGTTTATTCACCAATCAAGAAAAAATTACCCGCTTTTGGAACTCATCTGTTCTTGTATACCTATTTCTCTTGGTGAATCAACAGCCTGAGTATGAAATACAGTAAAAGTCGATCGGTAAAAAAATACTACAACCAGGTTTCAATGGTGCATCGGCCCCTCATGCATTAGAGAATGTTTGTTGCTACATTAAAAACGATTTTTTTTTTTTTTTTCTAAATTTCAGGCTTTTGTATTATTTTTGTGACAAAGTTGACAGGGGGAGGAAGCAGTGAAGTTTCTTGACGTTTTTAAGGTACTAGATCACTTTTAGCCCAGAAATAATTCAGGTTTCTTCTTATAAACAGGCCTACATTTAGGCTTACACAATTTTTCTTGTCCGCGTATCTCCTCCAAAACAACCGGATAGATTTTTATGTGACGGTCTGTATTATTAGAAGAGATATTGAATGACAAGACTGGCGCAAAATGAGCATTAAAGTAATGTAAAATTTATCACATTCATCACCTTATTTAATTTATGTCGTACGTATTTATCATATAAAAAAGATTACAATAGGTAAGTAAATAGATATGAGGAAGGGGGAAATATTTTGTTCCAACAAATAATGTTGTCAAAAAAGAAAAAAAAACGAAAAACAAAAGGCTAAATTTATCAGCTTTAAAAAGAAATTATTAATTCCATGTCTCAAAAATGTGACCGTTCATCATCAAAACGCTTCAACCGTTTGTTTTTTTTCTAATTGAATAATTTTAATTCCCTTCATTAATTAATACAAAAAAAAAAAAAAAACAATAGGGTCGATCTTGTCTTTATAGACTCGATCGTATTCTCGATCAGTTTCATATAATATTACCTGTGATGCTACAAACTTATGCCTCTCGAAGACGAAATCATTGAAATTTTTCTTTTCCTCTTTTTGCGAATAAAATAATACTCGAGACAAAGCTCGCTGACTTAAATATTCTACTACGTCGGTATCGGTGTTACTCATTTTCTGAACCTTTCTAGTTTATAATTTTTCATTCTTTTTCTATCTTGTACGTTCAGTACTATTTTCGTACATAGATATCGAAACGCATCGTCTGATTCAAATGAATACGATTGATTAAAGTTTTTCGAGTTCTTTCTCTTCTATGATGGAGGGAGAAGTCCTTGACAGTGGAAATAGGAGTTCAAAAAAATCCGATCATCGAGCGAAAAGTGGTTCCGAAAGGAGGTGGTCTCTGACCTAATATAGAGGCTTCGAAAAGTTTTGATTTTCGAGCCATATAATTAGTGGTAGTTTTTGTAAGAATTCCGATCGACATTCCCAAATAATCAATTCTAATCAATCATTGATATCGCAATCGAAAAGCCTCCGTAAAACAAGATTCCTGCTCGTCTCAATCAACGCAAAATACCTCACTGCGACTCTTTTTCTTTCAACTCTTACCGCCTATACCGTATAAGAATTTTTCAAATGTTTATTTTCGTTTTTAAAACTCGTTTTTCGGTCGTCCATCGCTTCGCGGAGCCGGAGCCCCTGGGGTTCCGCGAATGCCAAGATTTTTGTTTTAATCAACATTTTTTAATTTTGACAATATACTATCTTTAAGTGCTCCGCGTTAAATCTTCTTTTCGAACAGCTAGGGTTCCGCCAGTAAAAGAGTTTTGGAAGCGCTGCGCCATTCTTTTCCGTGCAAAATGCTTGGATTCCGATAGGCTCGTAGTTCTCCATAATTATCTGCGTATTGAGTAAGTCTTAATCTGGGAGGCTTTACCAAGATAAGTAGGTACGTGACTCGTATCACGATTGAAATCTTAATCATCAACATCGGAAAAATTATAATCGTTGAAGTTCAGAGAGACAATCGGTAACTTTAAATACCTACAGTATACGTAGAAGAAAAATCGAATAAAAATAAAATAAAGAATGAAAATTTTATCCAGAATATTCTTCGGTTTGTGTTTAGTCCAGAGTTCAGTAATTGCTTATTACGAGTACGAAGATTTCTCTGTCGTTTCTCCGTTTAGCAATGAAGAGGCTTCGTGTCCGACATTTCAACTTTTGAGTGAGTTAGTTACAATTTTTTCCATCGAAATGAATCGACGCAAAAATGTATGTACCTACACTAAATAATAAGTTTTATAGAACACATGATCGAAAAAGCTTACTTTTTTCAATAGAAGCGAGTCGGTAAAGAGCAATTTTATTCGATTGAAACAGAGAGTGAAGTAAAAATTTTTTCTAAATACATGATGTTAAAGAGCTCTTTTACCCACGCAAAAGAGTGGGTAAAGTTGCGTTTTAACAGCGTCTGATTTCCAGCATGATGTAAAGATAGCGCGACGAGCGCAGCAGCTCTTTATGGAGAATTATCATTGCCGTATTCTCTCAATCTTCCTTTAACATCATATTATTTAGAAAAATATCTTACAATACAAGAGGGTAAGTGACCATTGACATACTCGTGCGATTGCTCAACTCGTCTTCGACTTGTTTCGCAAACTACCGCACTCGATGTCAAAAGGTCACTTTACCCTCTTGTATAGTAATATACTATTACCTACTTCACTCTCCAACTGCCTAGAGTGAGGTAAAACAAAACAGCCCCAAGTTGCACAGCTGCAGACCGTTGATTACGTCATTTCATTGCAAATGATAACAATGTCTTGCAGCTTATTTTAAGGGCAGGCTCTACCTCGTTATACTAACACATGCAAAATACACTGTAAATACTTGAAACTATGCAACCTGCAGTACACCATGGGAAAATATCCTGGAATACTAATTACAACTTGAAATTAGCTCCAAATCTCTCGAAACTTTGTAATAAGATGATACATGACACTATCAAGACCGGAAATTAGTTAATAATCGCTAGTTTCAATTATTATTAGATCAACAATCGAATGAAAAAAAGGATTATTCGCACGTTATCAGTTGAAAGGAGCGATACTTCTCACGAAAGAATAACGTTATTTGAAGAAGTATAGGTGTTATAAACCAATTTGCGGTGTTTTTAGAACCTTCAACTTTTGATGTACCAAGTTTCATATAATTTGGTGCGCATTTCAAGTCGTAATTAGTATTCTCCGTAACGTGTTTGTGTTCCCACGGTTCTGTGTGTTCTTGTGTTAGTAACGAGGTAGAGCACGCCCTTAAGGGTATGCTCTACCTAGTCACTCACACACAGAAAATACACGTGTATTACACAAAATGGTGTGTTGCGGGTAGTGATTTTTGCCCACAGATAACATATTGAATAATGCATAAAATGATTAGGAACGTGGTGTAATTTATTCTTGAAGTTGAGGAAAATACGGCTAATTAGTTGACAGATCGCGAAATATTCTGAATTATCTTCAGGAAACGTTTAAACTTACGTCTGAAGGGGCCATCTTTGAATCGTTGAATTCCAATCAATGAACAAAATTAGTTCGTGTGAACCAATTAGCCGTATTTTCCTAAGTTTTGTCTACGTAAATACGAAGTTTCAAGATATTTCATGCTTTATTTAATCAGTTATCTCGGGGCAAAAATCGCAACATGTGATACATATTTTGTGTGTGTCTACGTGTGAGTGACTAGGTAGAGCATACCCTTAATGTACCGTGTTTTAATGTGATGGTGCTTTTGGTTACACTGATCATTTTGAATTTTGTTAATCGGGATTCCTTTGCCGTAACTTGTATGTTGGATTGGAATATTTGCGCGTTTTTTCTTTCCTCACAATCCTAACGTTTATTATGGCCGATGATGAAGAAGAATTTAATGATTCTGAAATTTGTACTCCACCAGAGTTATGTGCTGCTGCCGATACAGCAGCGTATGCTACATTACCTGCAAAATCGAAAGAAAAATACGAAAATACTTACCAGAAGTTTATGAATTGGAGACAATCGAATGGAGCTAGTTCATTCTCAGAACGAGTTCTCTTGGCATATTTCAGCAGCTATTTTGTAGAAATTAAAAAGTATTCCCCCCCAACATTATGGTCGTACTACTCAATGCTAAAAATGACCCTACAGTTACATCATAATGTCGGCATTAATACGTATTCCAAATTGATTGCATTTATAAAGCGAATGAACGACGGTTACAAGCCAGATAAGGCAAATACTTTCACTCCGGAGGAGATCGCCAAATTTTTGAATGAAGCACCGGATAGTATTTATTTATCTGAGAAAGTAAGTTTCCCAAGCATCGATCTACTTAGCTGTTTTCACCCTGCTTTTTTACGTGAACTCACTTCTTTTGTATTTTCTCAATTTAGGTTATAACTATTTTTGGTATTCACGGAGCTTGTCGTAGCGCTGAACTTACAAACGTATACTCGTAGAAGATATTAATGATCTCGGGAATACGATGTTAGTTAGACTGCCATGTACAAAAACAAAGGTGGAACGCAATTTCACAATCAGCGGAAAAAATTACGAGATATAGTCAAGAAATATTGGAGTCTCCGACTGAACGATATGATGTCATCTGGTAGATTTTTTTTGAATTACCAATGCAAAGGCTCAACCGCAACGTGTACAAGACAACCTATTGGCATGAATAAAATTGCGAAAGTAGGTACCGCGAATTGTCGCAACTTATCTGAATCTCCCAAATATAAAATCTTACAAAGGTACCTACTCAATATATCTTGCTATAAAGTTTTATAAACGGCAGTATTCATATGTGGATATTTCTGATTGTTCTCTGTAGGACACAGTCTCCGTCGTACTTCGGCTACATTTCTAGCTAATGCCGGAGCAGATTTGCTTACGTTAAAACGTCATGGTCGATGGAAAAGTAATACAGTCGCCGAGGGGTATATTGATGATAGTTTGACTTATAAACAACAAACGGAAAACCTTATTGTATCACGAATGAACTCGACATCTTCACTGCCATCAAGCTCTTCATCTCATCAATCAACGCGTAGTGACGATATAAATTTGCAATGTACCCCATCTACAAGTTTCGCTAAATCAATTTTCGAACCGGTGAAAAATAACTCACCTCATTTTCCCAATGATGATGAATTGTTTTTGACAGATTTTAGTATTCTGCCTCATGATTCTTCGCGCATTGCTTCTCAAGCACTTCCGAATGAAAACACCATTGATGAAAGTGATATTGACAATTATATACAGATGATTGATGAAGAAATTCCTGCTAATTTGACGCAACAACCTCAAAATATCGATCAAAGATTGGCTTTCAATTCTACAAAATGCCCATCAATAACTCTATCAAACTGCTCCCAATGTACCGTAACAATCAATGTTCAAAAGTAAAACTTTTCCTAGAGATGACTTTCAACTCTCGTTTTCATTTTTCAAAACTTCATTATTATTTAGATAAATATTATGTACAATATTCTTAAATAAATTGCATAACTCAAGATAATGAATTACATTGTGAATGAAAGGCCAAAACTGACGATCGAATTACACTCAATTTAATTCTATTCTTCAATTGATCTTAAGACGTCAAGATTCTCATCGCCATAATTCTTGCCGGATATTTCCAGAATTGAAGGTACCTACCTACGAGTTATCAAAGAATACTCACAGTAATCAATGCACCCCTTTTTGTAATGAATCGTGAAGATTGGATTGGAAAAATCTTGACTGGTATTAATTTTGATATAGCTATTGGCAGTAAGTACGTAACTCGATAATTCTAGGACATGTAGGTATTGTGAAGATTGGATTGGAAAAATCTTGATTGGTATTAGTTTTGATATAGGTAGCTATTAGTAGTACGTAACTCTATAATTCAAAGAAATGACACGCAACATTCTTCTTATTATCACAATATCCGCAAATATCACTCCCGCTCCTTTTTCGATCATATGTTCTATAAAGTTACATACGTCATTCGTGGGTAAAGTAAGCGAACACTGCTCGTGCATTCTACAAAACTCGCCTTCAGCTCGTTTTGTAAACATAGCACTCGAAGTAATCGCTTACTTTACCCACTGATAACGTAATAACTATTATAAATCGACCACCTCCAGGATCAACGCAACCCTTTCCAATAGAAGAAGAAAACCGAATTGAAAATGAAACCTGTACGACTATAGCAGGAAGTGATTTCATTCGCGACACTCTTCATATTATACCGATTAGACGAAAGCGGCCGAAAATATTCTGGAAAACCTCTCTTATTGAAACTCCAACCAATATTACCGGTCCTTATAGGCCACGTGAGATTCTTATTGGCGGAAATATTTCTCATGAAGTGGTCTTTCCATGCTTAACTTGGAACTATGAAACTGGAAACTTCGTTGAGATTTTTATTTCACGTCAGTTCAGTTCCAATCTTTTCAAAAGCGATATACTTTCGACTCCTTTTCGGTTGGTATTCACGCAAGACGAATCAGAAAAACTTCTTACAGTTGCTATAGCTGAAAATCCCGCAAAAGTATCGGATATTGGAAGCCACTATGACTACTTCGATAACACAGAAAAGCTAGGTATTTCAGTCTTAACGATTATGTGCAGGTTTTTCGAGATGATAATATCAATTGTGCGTATTGTTTTTTTTTTAAACAGAAAACTCCAGTGGCCAAATATGCGATCTGACTGCGAGTACGAAACGTAGACTATGTGCGATAGTACTTAGCGCCCAAGAGTTCCGAAATTTGATTGCATTTCCTTATTCATGCCCGAATAATGATGAGCCACGGGACGTATGTTTCGAATATCAATACTCAGTACCTGACCCCATTGAGGAAACAAGATGGCTTTCCGGAAGAAAATTCATCTCTGTATGGACAGTGGAATGTACAGCTATGAGTATTAGCAACCAAAGAGTCAGTTTTAGCATACCAGTAGTCCACTTTTATATCTTTGGAGAAAACGAATCCCATTCATATTACGTTGCTCGAAAGAAAAAGTCCAGGATGACAATAACGCACGAATGTAACTTTTGAAATTTGTCTGTTCAAAAATATATCGAACATACGAATTGAACAATATCAATACATAATATGTCGAATACTTTTCTTTTCTGCACTTTGATATCATTTTGAACCATTGGTACAAATCATTCGAGAGGAAAATATATTCTCTCGGAAGTGTCAGCAGGCCCGTCGAGAGCTCCATTCGGGTCCGGGGCAAGGAACACAGCGCCCCCCCCAAAAAAAAAATTTTTCGACCGCTCCCCTTGAGAATAGGGGCCCCTAACAGAGCCGGGCCCGAGGACAAAATCCCCAGTTACTCCCCCTTCTCGTCAGGCTTGAGTGTCAGCTCTGTTCATTTTTGGCAAGAAATCGGATGTCAGTCGAAATCGCCCACGTTCCTCTTTTATTCCCTACTTTAGACATACCTATTCTGTAGGCAAGACAAATTAATTTTATATTCGGGAAGAGGACTTGGTAAACTGAAAGCTTTATATGAGGGATGGAACTTTGAAAAATTCCAATTCTCGAGCTGTACATGTATTCGAGCAGGAGGGGAAGGATGGACTAAAAAAATGTTGATAATCGAGTTTCCTATAATCGGGGAGGAAGACTCGGAATCATTTCGAGCATAATGAGTAGAGCCCGGATTTTTTGGTATTTATAATTTAATTTTCGGTACTAAAACTTTGATTTTCGGTATTATTCGGTATTTAGAAAATAATGACCATTTTTTACATGATTTTGCGTAAATATTGGTATATTTTAGACGAATTGATGGCCAGTTTTCTGTAAAAATGATGCTTTCGGTATTTATAATCTACGTTTTCGGTATTTTACCGAAAAATCCGGGCTCTAATAATGAGATTGGAAGAATTTGGAAAAAGTGCAACTTCCGAGCTGCATATATAAGAACAATTCCAACCATCGAGAGAAACGTAGGCTAAGATAATAATAAGAAAGAATGATCGGATTTTCCGACACAATTTTTTTTTTTTTTTTTTTTATTAGGGAGCTATGCGACTACGCATACGGGTCGTCAGCTCCATTTAATCTTTAATTGTACAAAGTTGTTATTAGATGGCTTAAGGTTATTACAGTAATTTGCAGAAGTAAGTGGAGCGGAGTTAATTGAGGGAATTTTCGATGGTTTCAGAGTTGTTGGATAGAGCGGAGGTGATAGATAAGGGAACGTTGTAGGCGAATCGTTGATTTTGGAAGACGGGACATGAGAAGAGATGTTGAACGGTGAGGTTATTTAATTGGCAGTAGTTATATGACGGCGGGGCGTGAAGTCGTAAGAGGAGGTAAGAGTGGGTGAGTCGGGTATGGCCAATCCTAAGACGAGCGAGGATGACCTCTTCATGAAGGTAGTTTCTATTTGAAGAGGACCATGGAATAGGGAGGCTTTTTGTTGATCTTAGTTTGTTATGGTATTGTTTTTCCCAAAGGTTATGCCAAGAAGTTAGTATTTTAGAACGGTCATATTTTTGAAGGTCGTATACTGGTGAATGAGCTGGGTCAGTAATTTTTGGTAAGAGGGTGGAGTTCTTGGCCGCACGGTCAACGTTTTCATGTTGGGGGTGATCGATGTGACCCGGAATCCAGATGAAGGTGACTGATGATTTGATAGAGGTTAGCGTGTGGAGAATGACGGGAATGCGTTGAGTGATGGGGTTGTTCGAATGAGGATCTTGTAGAGTCATGCGGGAGGAAAGTGAGTCGGGCAGTAAGACATAGTTGAGTCTGGGAGGGCGTTGAGTAAGGGTCGAGAGACAAGAACGAATAGCACTCAGCTCAGCTGTAAAAACAGAGGCAGTGTTTCTTAAGCGATAGGGCGTAGTTTTGTCTTGGATGGAGTACGCGCAGC
This sequence comes from Aspidiotus rigidus, assembly GCA_035079385.1. Classification (NCBI taxonomy): domain Eukaryota; kingdom Metazoa; phylum Arthropoda; class Insecta; order Hemiptera; family Diaspididae; genus Aspidiotus; species Aspidiotus rigidus. Next base: position 4,604,485 of record JAVHKY010000031.1, on the reverse strand, counting down.
CTGTTTTATTTTTTGTTTTGGAGCCATCAGTGTAACATATTATATGGTCGGGGAATTCTGCTATAATTTCTGAGACAAATTTTCGGTAGGCAGTGTTGCTTGAGTTTGGAATATTTGTGAGATCGAATCTGATAGTTAGAGGGGTGAATAGCCATGGAGGAATAGATGATTTAATAGGAAGGAGGGGATTGAATTTTGGATTAAAGTCGAGATACGGTTTCAGAGAGTTTACTAAGGTATTTGGAGGGAAGGAGGAAGCGGTGTCAGTGAGAAGTTCGGGAAATTGAGCTGAGGATGCGAGGAAGTTGGCAGTTAATACTAGTGTGCGAAAGTGAAGAGGAAGTTCGGCTGCTTCAGCACAGAGGCTGAGATTTGGACTAGTGCGGAATGCTCCAAGGAAGATTCTGAGAGCTGTTGATTGAACAGTGTTTAATAATTTAAGGGATGACTTGTTTGACTGGGAGTAGATCGGGGAGCCGTAGTCTAATTGGGAACGGATGAGACTTTTGTGTAGTTGGAGAAGTAATTTTCGGTTGCATCCCAGACGGGGCTGAGACAGATATTTGAGAATATTAGTGGCATTTAGACATTTGGCTTTGAGAAGTTTTATATGAGAGATCCAAGAAAGGTTGTGGTTGAAGGTGAGGCCCAAGAATTTATAAGAGTCAAGAATTTTGATTGGAAAGCCTTGAAGGAATAGAGGAGTATTGAAATTTTTGGACGGCGGATTTTTCGGAATATAACGAGACCAGTTTTGCTCGATGAGAAGCGAAAACCACGGTCTGAGGCCCACGTGGATATTTTATCCAAAGTTTCTTGGAGGAGTCGTGATGCTCGATGAGGGTTTGAAGATTTAAGAGAAATACTGTAGTCATCGGCGAAAAGGCGTTGTGTAAGTGGAAAGGATGAACAATTAGTGATGTCATTTATAGCTATCAAAAAAAGTGGGACACTCCAGACTTCACCTTGCGGGACGCCGTTTTGGATGGTGTGGTGAGAAGAGAGGTGATTTTCGATCCTAACGGTTATGGACCTGTCGTATAGGAAACTCTGTAGAAGTTTTGGGAGGTTGCCTCTGAGGCCTATGGAGTGGAGTTTTTGACAAATGTAATGGCGCCATACTCTGGGAAAAGCCTGTTGAAGGTCAAAGAAAATAGTGTAGAGTGCAGAATTTTCGTTTTTTGCGTCGGTAATTTGTTGTTGGAGGTCTGCCAAAGGTTGAAGAGGATTTCGACCCTTTCGGAAGCCGTATTGGAGGCGAGAGAGTACATTGTTTGATTCGAGGAGCCATAAAAGTCTTTTGTTTAATATCTTTTGGAATAATTTTCCGAGGACGCTAGTTAATGCAATAGGACGGTAAGAATCGGGAATGGAGGGGTCTTTAGAAAGTTTCGAGACGGGTAGAATAATCGCGAGTTTCCATTGTAAAGGATATGTTCCTTGAAGTAGGATGGAGTTGAATATTGAGAACAGGTATGAAGTGGAATTTGGGTGACGGTTTTTAAGCATAGAAGCGTGAATGTTATCAGATCCGGAAGATGCGTTCCAAGTTTTTGGATAGTTGAATGGAGTTCGGTGAGTGAAATTGGGACGTTGTAAGAATGAAAGTCGTGTGAGTCGAAGTTGATAGAGTTTCAGTTTGTGTTTTAGTAGTTAAAAAGGAATTGTCATAGTTTTCATCCGATGAAACTTGAGCAAAGTTTGAAGCAAGTAAATTTGCTATATCGAGCGGGGAAGATATAGTTAATGAATTTGAAGTTAGTTGAGTGATAGGATGGAATGACGAATTTCCCGATAACCCCTTTATATCTCTCCACACTAAGGAGAGCGATACGGGTTTATTTATACCTGCGACGTACGAGTTCCAGCGACACAATTGAAAACGAAAATTTTCAAAATTTTCATAATGGGACGTTTCGAACTGACTAGTGACTGGAGTTCAACGTTATAGGGTGACGGTATAGTATGCGCTCTACAGATTTTATGTGATCTACTGTACATGTGCTAGTGGTATAGTATGCGCTCTATACCAGTTGTATATGCATTACTTGCCACGTAACTTCTCGTACTTCTGCAAGACTTTCATATTGATATCCGTTCCCATTTTGACTGATGTAGTGTAAAATTGTACTGAACCATTTTGCAAGTCTCGTCGCAATACTTTTCTATTTTCCCGAGCCCACTGGTACGCAGTAGTCCACAACTTCAATGACGCAACAGGTTCCTTTGCGAAAGGTACATAATTAACGCACTTGGGATCCCGATTGGTGGATCATTTAATCAACAAATCGAATACATTGTGCAAGAATTGGCCAACTGGTAGCCGCTCACTTAATGTATGCTCACCTTTAATCCACGCATTTTTCGCTTTGTTCGTGGAGGGATAGCCAAGACATGCTCCTTCATACCGTTCACTGTTCTTATGGAGAGGCAAAATAATAAAATTAAATTATGAAATTATTTCGGTATTACATTTTGGCTGTTTTTTTTCTTTTTCAATTTTAATTTACGGGCTGCTAGCAGCCTGCCTTTAGGGCTATGAGCTTGTCAAAGTTGTATTTAGATGCGTGAGAGGAAGTTGGCTTGATGTAGAAAGTTGAATAGGTTGGGGATGAAGGGGGAAGTCAACTAATAATGTATGATTGTGAGGGATGGTTAAGGAGTTGCATAGTTGGGTCAAGTTGGGGCAGCAGAAGATGTGTTGAACGGATAGAGGGTGTTCAGATTCGCAGTAAGGGCATGAGAGAGGCATAAGATGAGAGATGAGATGGGTGTGTGTGAGTCTGATGCGGCCGATTCTGAGACGAGTGATGACTATTTCTTCTCTCCGTGTCAACAGATTTGAAAAGTCCCACGGGATGAGAGTATTTTTAATTTGAGCTAGCTTGTTTGGGTGTGATTTGAGATTAGACCAACTTGAGTGATAAATTTCTTGATATCTTTGGAGAGATCTGAGCGTGAGGGGAGGAAAGAGCGTGTGACTGACAGGTGATGGGTAGCTAATTTAGCTGCTTTGTCTGCATTTTCGTTTCCTGGGATACCCTTGTGACCAGGCATCCAGATGAAGAATAATGGGAAAGATGACAATGAGAATGTGTTTACGATTTATGAGTGGGTGGAAGGAGGTGTGGTTGGAGATGGCGTCAAGTGATGATGAAGAGTCGGAGATGATGACCAAGAATGGTTCGAGGGGAAGAGGGGTGGGTATAGGCTGGTGAGGATGTGTTCTAAACAGCTAAAGATTGCTTGTAATTTGCGGCATTGTGGTGTCGATGAGAGACTGTGATGTGACCTATTGATTACTCGTGCAATCGCCATCATCCAGTTTGATTATGAAAGGAGGTACGTGAGAGTTGTGGTGGACATTTTTGAAGAAGCAACAAATAGAGCTTGAATCATTTTTTTACCCTACGTATTCATAATGACCGCCATCAAATATATTTAAACTCTTACCCAATCAGTGTACAGTAACTCTTTCTAATATAAATTATGATTTCGAATTTTCAATCTCTAGCTAGACGGTAAAAATTCGATCTTTACTGAGGCCCTTCAACTTTCGCCCACCTTTCGTTCTTTAAACACAAGTCTCAAGCTCTTTGTCTTATAGAATTAATTAGAGAGGGGATATCGTCGCTACCTCTTCAAAAGATACATTTGCCGTTCATTAGAAATTGTTTTGTTTCAGAATATGACGACTGACCTCCACTATTTTTTGGTAAAAAGAAATCCACAACAATGGAAGATACATGTCTCCAATAACCACTGGAAGTATAATGTTGGAATGTTGAAATTTTCATTTGCATGATCATTGATATACCCATAAATCCTATTCAGAAAACAGATTCAGCCAAGGTGCGAGTTTACGCTCATGTATTAAATACATCCCCGATGAATATGGGCCATAAATTATTTTCGCGCTGTAGTTGTCATCTTTCAACTTCTAAAATATCACTTGCGTATTTTAATGCCTCTGGAAATACATCTACTTAATTATTATTTTTCAATTCGTGTTTCACGATGAATTACAAATAATTCAGGACCATTCTTCATATGCCAGAGTAAATTTCAAATATTGTACATAGGAATTTTTGACTAATTAAAAATTCTAATTTCAAAGTTCAGTATTTTAATACTAGTTGAATAAATAAAAATACAGTGGAATCTTGTGACAGCAAATAATTCAGTGAGAACGTGTACATCGAGGTCATGTGAACATAATCGTATAAACTTATGAGGAAAGAAAATAAAACTAAAAACTATTCATCATTATAATTTATGAATTTTTTTTTTTTAGAATTACTTATTTGATATTACGGTTTCTTCTGCGCTGATTGCGCTTGAGTTTCCTGCAACAGAAAAAACTTACGTTATTGACGAATAAAAAAATTAAAAGCGAAGAAGGTAGGTACGATAAGTGCATTTTTTTAGAAACTATTCATAAATTTCACCAGAAGAATTCAATGTAAATTTGTAACTCGTTGGAGTTGACAGGAAAATATCCTTGAAACACTTGTGACCTTTATTAATTATTTAACCATCCATAAAATAGGACTTAGGATTATGGGCCTGCTGTATTACCCGTACGTAGACGGTACTCTCATGAGTCATGAGTATAATTTGAGTTTTTTTTTTTTTTTTTTTTTTTTCCAAGACTGGGATAAAATGTGTAAGAGGAGATATTGAATTGTAAGTGAGATTGAGTCAGTATTATTTTTGAGGGCTTATAAAAGAGAAGAGAAGACGTTCAGGAGAGGATTTGGTCATTCTTAAATTTTCTTGATGACAATGTGGGTAAGATGCGGGAGTTCGGGAGTTTCGATCGATTAGGTGGGAATATGTGAAACACGTATGGCCTACCTTATTTTCGTAATAATTGTATTTTCATGTCTGGATTTTCTGAAGGAGGTAGACCAGCGGGTAGGAGCTTGTTAGAGGATCGATTTTTTCCAATTTCGTACCAAGAATTCAAGATAAGTATGTGAAAATGATTTTTTGAAGTCCATGGCTGGGATGGACTTACGAGAGCCAATGATATTTGGGAGGGCAGTAGCTTGTCTAGCTGCTTGGTCTACAACATCATATTCGAGTAGACCAACATGACTGATTGTGCAAAGTGGCTTGCAGAGTTCTCGAACGGTCTGGGCATTTATAATGAAACGTTTGTCACGCTGAGCTCAAAATATTGCTGAGTGTATATAATATAAATATAATTTTTTTCATTTAAATACGAGCCACTAAAGATGGCAGGGAAATCGAGGGAAAATCGTTATCGACTACGAGTACATAACCTAAAACCTATAAGGGAATTGATAGTCGAATATACCACGAGAAAATGTGCAAATCTGCGAGTTTTTTCCTCGCTTTTCTTCAAACTAATACTCTTCAATCAGGTGCTCCTCCTTAGAAAATATGAGAAAAAATACCAAATTCTCGATGTTCTATATATATTTTTTTATTTCATTATCAGCCATTCTGATTACTGCCAAATATTGTCCACAAAGATTGGCCAATTCCAAGCCCAGAATGAGAATATAGAGGATTCCCGATTTTCCTGTAAGAATTTAGGGTTTTAAATTGACCATATTTTTGTTTTTACATTTTAACCGTTAGCGCCCGTAATCACGTCGATACAAAAGGTGAGAAACCGACACAGACACGACGTACAAAATCAACAAAACAAAGATAGCGGAAGAACAAACGCGATAAAAGTGTATACGTATTTCCCATGTTACTCTCTTGTTGACCGAATACACAACCAACCCAAATTGTGAATTGATTTCGATACCATGAACTTGAAAAAATAACCACTACTGTTTCCTCCACTCCATCGAAAATGACGCTCCTCAGGGAGAGGTTTAGAGAGTTTTTCTCTTCCCGATCACCACAAAAGATCTAATAAACTGTCCTCTTTGCCTCTCTCTAAACGCGACTTTCTGCCTTACCTTCGTCTCTACAAGTCCCAAACGAGCCACATGTCTACTCCAACACACCCTCGATAAGGTCTCTTCGTGGACCTCGGATCGACTTCGTTTTTCCAGACAAAAAAAGAAAAAGTTCTATTTATAATTCATGAAATTCACTTCTTTCTTCTCCCCCCCCCCCGCGAAATTCCTCCACCAAGACTTCCAGATCAGCGTCTAACCCTCCACCAAATATCTTGGCCTAATCGTTGATTCCAAATACTCTGAACTCCCTACATCAAGCTCTTACAAGTTAAATACCTAAACTTACTGAATGTCCTTCAATGTCTATCGCACACGCGCACTACTTGCAGTCGCAAGCTCCTCCTTCAGCTATACATTTCCGATCTCAACTGGACTGAGGGCCTTCAATCTACAGACAAGCAACAATCTGCTGGCCCACTTTTACCTCTTGGTGCCCTACGCACCAACCCTGTGCTTAGACTGGTAATCGTATTCTTTACAAGTCTGATAATCGGAGAATATCTGCCGCAGAAATACGCTTCCCAGCACGAAGGACTGCCGGGTACAGCCTACTTGAGGTCAGCAGAATGGCGGAAGGTAGATCACCCACCCCCACAGGCAGAAGATACCGAGGCAGGCCAAGAACAAAATTGGCAGACACATCCGCGTTATCCGAGACTGATACCACTAGGCCTAACCGCGAATACGGAAACGACAAAGACGATGATCGCTTACCGCTAGTTATCTTGCGACTATGGCCCAGTTTTCCTAACTCCGTATCTTCCTCTCCCCTCCCGCTCCCAAAACTCATTGCTTCTTTCATTAGCATCCCGTCTCGAGGAACATCTCGAACTTGAGCCACTTCTCCCTACCTACTCATTCACCCCTCCCTAGGCATTTCCCACGCCTTACATTCGCCTTCACCTGGCTACCTTAAGGAAAACGATCAACATCAGGGGCGGATTTACGGGTACATTTTGGAGGGGGATATCCCATTGTTCAAAATTTTTTTCCGATCGGTCAAATTAGACAATTTCAGTCTTTTTTGGAGTTTTTTTTTTTTGAGAGGGGGGAACGTTCCCCTTGTTCCCCCCCCGTAAATCCGCCCCTGCAACATGATCTTCATTACTTACATCGAAGCCATTATTGCTGATGATTTTTCCTCTCAGAACCTGCGTTTTACAGATGGATCCAAATCAGGTTCCACAAGTGGTCACGCCTTCTCTATCGATGGGGAAGTTTCACTCTTTTGTGGGAATAACTCGGCCTCCATATATTCTGCGCAGAACCATCTACTATCTAGTTTTATTTAAATCACCTCCCTCTTCTCCCCTCTCCCCGTAATTTCCTCCTCTCTTTCCCTTCTCCAAGCTATGGAACACCCCTACTCCTCTTCCAGCCCTGTCGTTCAGAATATTCTCATCCTCATGCACATCTCAACATTTTCTATGTCTTGCCTTTCTAGAACATAACACAGTGAACGTAGCACCCAAACGAGCCGTGTTCTCCTCCTCAATCACTAATTCCTTCTCTTCTCCGGCCTATGATTTGAAATGTAAACAACGTTCTCTTATCATCTCATCGAGGTACAACTTTGGTGCGCTGAAACCCACGACCAACTGCGTTAAGTTATAAAATCCTCAACACCTAGGTTCTCTTCAATTTATTCCTCATGCCATGAAGAAGTAGTAGAAACACAACTCAGAATTGGGCACACACTCGTTTAAACCACTTCTTTCTCCTCGAGCTCACCGCCCTACCCTCATGCCAATACTGCTATATGCTGAGGAATTACCTCGGTCCATACCTCCTAAACTTTATAACTCTCAAGTCTCCTCTGCCATCTCCAACAACTTACTCTAAACTTCCCCCGGTCCTTAAACTATCGCAGCTAAAAAAACCTATGTAGTTGAATGGCTCGTAAAAAAAAAGAAGTTCATACATAGATGAGCATTTTCGGACTAAATAAAATTTAAACTAATCAATTATGAAATATTTCTTGCTGAAAATCTTCCCACAGAATTGTTAAAGAAAAAAAAAGATTTCTATCAATCCTTCGAACAAATAAAGAGGAATCGAAATCAATATTTTCTAGAAAGTTTGGATACACAAATAAACAATTATTCCTTAACCCAATTCCCCTCTCCAGTCTAGCCAGATACCAAAGCGAACACAATCACAGTGATAAACTAGTACAGGACTCCAACAGAGGGTAAAATGTACAAATACAAAGACCCATGGACGAGCATAATAGTCGCCGGACAAGGTTATACACATTATTAAATAATTATTCCGCCAATTTAAGATTTCGCATTTTTACGTCTACCGAGGAAAGCTATTTCAATGATTAACTTTAGGACATAACAAACAATATGGACACCATAATCCGATCATTCATTAAAACACTTACCAAAGCGCACTGAGTGAAATGAAAAACAGCTTCACAAGTCGATATGCCTGCGTGTGCTGCGTCTGTAGCACAGGTACACCCAAAAAAAGAATCAAGTTTAAAATTTTGGTCAGAATGTAACATCATTTTGTAATTATATTTTATAAAAAAAACTCACGGTGACCCGAAAGTGGAATACACGCTTTTTGTACTTCCTCGCTAGCAAATACAACCAATTCAGTTTCTGTAGGATTTTTTGTGGCCAATTCTTTAAGTTTCGGGCCATCTAGTTTTCCCGTAGCATCGCTCTGTAAAGAGAAATAGTAAAGAAATCATTTTGCCACTCGAGCGCCGCAATATTTTTGAAGTGTACATAATGATGGTACTCACGATTTCTAATTTCTCAGTCAGACAACTGAAGAAACACTGGAATTATAGAATATTGAAAAAACAAAAATTAATACTTTTATCCGAGTTTTGTTCACGCTATACAAAAATATTTTACTAGGCTTCATCATCTTACTTTCAAGTTCTTCTGTTCTTCCTCAGATGCGAATCTTCCAATACTCATGTAAGCCTTTAATGGATCTGAAAGCATTTAAATGAAATAATAGAGAAATAAATATTGAAAAAGACTCTTAGTATAGCAATGTAAGCTAAACTAGAAAGAGTATCAAATGTTCGGATGATGGTTCCAATCATGAGGTGATGTCGAAGTCATGATAATCAGAGCATTGAATTCATCGAAGGTAGGCTAACTAGCCATAAAAGGACGATATTATAAAGAAGACTTCTGATGGGCCACTTGAAAAGTAGTCGAAATTTTCCCTAGATTCATTTCTGAGAAGCTCATAAGATTCATCGGTCAAGATTTTCCCGCGCCTTTCCTAATAAAATAGAGGTGAAAATAGAACATAAAATAAAAAATTGTAGGAAAAAAACAACAAATTCCAAGTTTTTCAAGCAATCATCTTATCGTATATGCGAATGCTGTCTCGATGTTTTTGCGATTGAGATTCGCTTTCAATCGCACAAAAAATATTCCATACCAGTTTTGACACGTTACCATCTCAATTGCAAGTTCTGTCAAGAAGTTCCAGGCTAAAGCAAATATGTTTTAATGAGAGGTACATAGTATTTTTGTGAGTGAATTTATTACACCTTGTAGGTATAGACTGACAAAAAAGCGAATTCTGAACTTCACGATCTGTCATTTCTCATTTTTCGAGTTCTCACGTCGCGGTAAATTACTTTCTCGACTTTTTTTTTGAAAATAATAATGGTGACTAAAGCTCGATTGTTTCTCATTGTGATTAATCTGCCAACGTACAAAGGACTTGATAGACCTCTATTCAAGATATCGTGAAGCTCGAAACCGCTGTTGAATGACGCTTTCGATGGAGACATTTAATATTGAAACAACTTCGGTCTCGATTTTTCGTCTTTTGAATTCACGAATTTTCTTAGAAAACATATTGCGTGAATTTTTTTGCTTCATATCATACTCTGTTAGGTTTACTACACTCAATTTTCTTTTTCTAATGTAAAATTTTACTGCTTCTATTAGGTACACATTTTTTCGTGTATTAATCGTTTCTCTTCTGCGGTGCGTAGAATACCACACCTTGAATATTTCCAACTTTTATCTTTATAAAATATTCCGCGGTACGAAATATTATAATTATTATATTATGTATATTTTTTTCGTACATACACTAAAAGTAAAATATATTTTCTACGCTCCACTCGATAGGAGACTACAAACAAGGTGAAGGAAAAAACCAAACATCAGTCCATCAACCGACATATTAATTTGAAAAAAAAAAAAAAAAAAAAATTTTTCACTCCTACACCCGTTCCCTTAATGTACAAATATTTATAATAATGATAATTGATTCATTGAATACATAAGTAGTTAGAGAAATTCTGATCGTACAGGGAAACTTACAATTCTACAGCTTTAAAATATTTTCAACCAACTTCTACGCACGGTACTACAAATAGATTTTAATTTTATCAGGATTTCGTTTCCAGATGTATCACTTGTTCATTATTTTTATCTTTTTTCGTCTTCAGAGGATACCTAAATAAAAGTGAGCAATAATACTTCAACTATTTTAGACTTCTTTACTTCGCGTGCATTTTTAATTTATTTTTAACATCCTTTCCGTGCGTTATAAAGTTATTTATTCTATAGGTATATTTATTAGTCTACATTTTTGGCCTTTCCCTTTAACGCGATTACGACAAGAAATTCCCCCCTGATGAAAAAGTTTGTAATCCTCGGTAAAAGTTTAAAGAATATCATAGACGCTGTAGGTATTTGAATAGAAAATATTTTAAATAAAACGGAAACGTCGTTCCGTACTAATTTTTTGCAATAGCAGACGAACTAAAATATCTTTGAGGTGCGCATTAAGAATCTGGATTCTTCTTACTAAACTGGAATTGAAGAACATTTTTAGATGCTTCGTACGTGGAAAACAATTCAATTTTAAAAATACATTCTAGGCTCTCGAACTAATGATGTGAGAAGTTATGAATAATAATTAAAAATCGAATAGAAATTTCTACAAAGAGAATGAAGATTTGAGTGCTTGAATGACGATTCCAAAACTAGACACAAACTTGCCTATATCTATTCCATCATATACGTAACATACTAGCGCTGATAACAATTTTTTCAGTCTCGCACACGTTACCCCTTTGACTCCAGATGAGAATTGGTCTTCTTCCCATGGTCGAATTTTTCCAAGTCTCTTCACTTGGGAGTCTAAATTCCGAGTTCCCTCCCTGCTCTTGTAAAAGAAATTCGATGATGGAAATTCCCCTCTGAATTTCCCCCTCATATGTATAGACAGTCGGTTGGTCGAGATGTTTCTAAATCCTTCTCCCTCCATATTATATCATTTACATAGTTAGAACACTGAAATATCTCCGAGTCCCTCTCTCCATTTAGCTCAGTGTTCGGTATTTTTTTCATAAACAACTCAAGTTCGAAATTTTTTCAAGTCCACCTGCTGATAGCAGCTCCAAAACAAAAATTTTCTACCTCCTCCCACTTCCAACGCCTATATAATATATTCCCTGAGGGACGAAATTCCAAGTCTTCTTATCGATATGGAGGAAATTTTTATTAATCTTGGGAACACCACCTCCTCGGAACCAAAATTTACCGGAACAAAGTAGTAAGAATAACACGAATCAATCATCAACTCTTTTTTTTTTACATTAAATTAACGAGCCTTGCGAATAGCAATTAAGGATGATCAGATAGTATGCGAAATATTGAAGTGGGTGAGAAGGGAGAGGCAGATAAATACAGCGGCGAGGCCGGGAGTTAATCTGGAAGCGGAGTTTCTCATAAGAAAAAATGACTGGAGGTCCGGTTCTGGATGCGGATTTAGACCTGTATATGAAGTAGAAAAGATGAGAGGAAAATTCTGTACAAATTACTTCATTGAGTGTCGTTTGTAAATAAAGTTTACTTGTTTTGTAAATTTATGTAAGACGAGACGGATGTAAGGGATAGGGGACGACCAAAGGAAAATAGATGAAAAAATAGGAAGTAGGTAAGAGCTTTAGTTTGAGAAGTGCCTAATCGTATTAAAGTGACAGAGAGGGTGAATTACGTGGACTGCGTCCAGAGAGTTGGCAAAGACTGAAATAGTGCGGTAACGGAGAAGGGAAACTCCTACCTAAGCGCAAAGGCTGAGTGAAGGGTTGGTGTATATTGCGCCAAGGGCCAAATGAAGCCCGAAAGATTGAATTGAGTCTAGCAATTTTAAGATCGTTTGGTTAGAATAAATTGAATCAATTTGGGAACGGATTAGACCAGTGGTTCTCAAACTTGGGGCTGCGAAAGGTTGAAGTAACTTTAAAAAAATAGTGGTTTTTAATGAATTTACACAATAATTTTTTTTCTAAGGGGGCCTCGGAAATGGAGAAACCCATTGGAAGGGGGCCACAGTCTCCGAATGTTTGAGAATTACTGGATTAGACTACTGTAGAGTTGGAGGAGACGTTTGCGGTTACAGCCGGTGCGGGGGTACGAATATGATAGATATTCGAAAGGGAGGGTTCAGCAAGGTTTCGGAGACCGAAGGTAAGGCCAAGAAACTTCGCAGAGGATTGCATAGCAATTCTTGAATTCCATAGAAGCAGAGAAGGGAGGAACGTTGGGCGTGAGTATCTTTTATCCAGGGGCCATGATTGTTTTCTAGTCTAAAAATCGAAATTCATTTGGAGATTTTGTTAAGGTTTCGCTTCCTCTTTCTTCCCCATTTCCTGATTGAAGAAACATTTTCGAGCGTCCTCATGTTTTTCCATATCGTTACAGAAAATTAGATATACAGTACATAATATATAAATGAAATTAGGCTCAGTTTTCGAACAATTTCAAGAAGAAATAGGACTACGAGAAACGCAAATAAAAAAAAGTCTCGACTTTTTGAAATTTCTCCACCTTCTCAAGCTTTTCAAAAATTTCAAACAAATCGTTAACGATTTCCCTGGTTCCATATGAAGCCGAAGAAAAGAGAAAGGTTTCGAAAGAGTGAAACGAAAATTCGATGAAGTTTGAACAACGAGTTGAAAATGTCGAAATAAGATGGAAATTCGAAAGTAAGTCAAGTTCGATAAAGCGAGATTAATAAATAAAAAGATCTCGAGAAACTGAAAAAGCGAGGAAATGACAAAAGTACAAGAATACTTTGGTAAGGTAGCTACAGATTACCTCACAAACGAAAAGGAAATGAATGATATAGCCTACAAAAGTTTGTATCGAATTTCAATCGCGACCTACTCTTCCAATTGCTTCAAAATTGACATTATTTTAGAATGACTTCTATTTAATACACTTCGAAAGCTCTTTGGATATTTTCACAAAAGAAAAAAAAAAAATATATCATTTTGCACTATATAGCCCACTAGCTTCGTATCATCTTACAATTTGGTCCTCTAGTATTTACGTACCCATAGGCCTACAGTGTACTTCCAGATTACTATACATATAACAAGGCGTAGAAATTCTTCGTAATAAGGGGAAAAGTTTTCTAAAGCAATTTAAACGTTTATTGTTATTGTTAATAATATTGTTAAATAAGTGGAAAAGTTGAGTTACAGATTCGCGGAATTTTTTTTTTTTTAATTATGTTGATATCACAGTTTAATAATGATAACACAATGTTTTACGAACGGTTATAAGACGTGAAATTCGTTGAGCGATAAAAATTACTCACAATGTTTACGAACTAACCTTTGTCTTCCAAAATTGAAAAAAATGGAAGACCTAGATGGGCTTATTGACGGGACAATTAAGCGAGAAAAAAATTGAGGCATTCAATTGCCTACTTCCCGGCTCTACGAGTTGATGTTCATATCCAAGTTCAATAGCCCGTTAAACAATAATAACACGGTTTGTTAAATAGATCAAGAGGGGAAAAAAATTATAGGAATGATACAAAAAATTATGATTTTTATGTAAAATTTTAAGGAAAACCGTAATCTCAAAATTCTTGTACTTGTTAATTTTTTTTTTGAAGAGCCCTTAGAGATTTTATCGCCTATGTCTTAAATATTCAACAGCGGTGAATCTTTTTGAGCTGTATGTCACATGACAGACAATCGGTATTTAAATTTTAGTTTGATAAAAAAAATTTCGAGGTTACCAATCATCGTTTCTGTACTGCCTGAACAAAATTAGACATTTTTTTGTTTATTCTCCTCTCAGATAATTTTATCATGAAACAAGATTTTTTTTTTTTGAGCCGCGGGTAATTCGCGTATAATTAAGTACCGTTTTCGAGTTTTAATCTCGATCTCTTATTCCTATCAATAAATAGGCACTCGGAAAAAATATTTACAGTCCGTCGAAAAATAATTAAAGGTACCTGAGGCTGCTGTTCTCGAAAGAGTCATTTAAAATTTTATTAAAAATAATTTTCGAAACTGAATAGTGAATATGGATAAAATTATTTCCTATCAAATATTCGATATAAATGGTCGCTGTCAAAGAAATTGCGTAATCCAGAAATTTAGGTTTCTAAAATAAACACCGAACGGTACTGGACGCGCGCTTAATTTACAATTTTTCAAGTAGCACAATAAATCAATAATTATTTTATTAGTTACCGTCTTTTTCCAAATTGTGAGTCTTCATGCAATCCTTGAACGCATCTTGGTAGCTCAAAGAGTACGTTTGGCCAACGACGAAGGCCAATACGAAAGAAAATATTAATTTCGCGTTCATTTTGGGAAAAAAATAGTAATTACTACCTTCAGTAATCTGGAACACCACCGAATGTCTGACGTTGTCACGAACCGAAAACAAAATGCGAACAGCGAAGATTACGAGTACATACACTAATATTTCACGGAGTAGTTGGACATAGTATTTTTATAACCTAATATCAGGGTTGCCACTGCACGTGAAGCTGTCCTACCATATGTGATGAAGTACAATTCAATGCCACTATAATCTTGAAGGCGGCAGATTGTCGTGAAACGTGTGAAATAACACGAGGGTGTGAAAATGGGTACCTATCTTGAATAAATTCGAATAAAACTAAAATGAAAAATGCGAGAATAACGATGAAGAAAGAATTCGAACCGAAAGTACGCTTCGGAGACATTGATTGGAACTTTCAAAATATTTAGTTTCCAAAGTCGATCCATCATCTCACTCTCAAGATTAAGTCTTACCGTACCTTATTTCGAAAATTACAATTAGTTTTGTCTCGTTTTACTACGAAAAAAAAAACATTCATCTTAATCGCGATGTTGGCTCTCGATCATAATTATTCTGAGTGAGGTATGAATTTTGACGTTGAAGCAATTCACTTTACAACTAAACATTTTCAACACGTGAAAGTTTTTTCTCTTCTTTGTGGGGCAGTACAGAAAATTGGATCTTGCAGACTCTCCATTCGAGTTATTTATGAGCTCCAGCTCAGGGTTTTACATAAGCGTCATTACTAAAATGAAAACAGCTATAGCGAATTTTACGGCTATATTAGTGGTTTTTGCACATAAAGGTCTTTGACCTTAATCTAACTTTCGAAATTTATCGAGTCAACAAAAAAAAAAAGAGGGTCATCATCCTTATTTTTATACCCACTCTAGATCCATGGGAAGGGACGGGCCTATAGTGAGCTTACTTTGAAGACTCAATATTTGCAACCGAGCAAATGAAGGACTTTACCCCGCCCTTCTTCACTGAAAGTCCCTGGCAACCAGCGAACGAGTAAGCCAAGTGACCTTGATATTCTTCAAAGATTCGAAAAATATTTATCATCTTTAATTTTCTGGCTGCTCGTCTTCAGGAGAGAGAAGGAAAAGGCCACGCCTAAAGACGTAATAATCGCGATCTCAAGTACTTGGAAAAATTTTAGAGCCCCTGTAGCAAAAGTATGGCCTCGACCTAGCCTACTTCGGAATTTTAAAGTTAGTCACCGAAGAATCAAAAGGATTTTATTACTTCAATTCTTATTATATTGAAAATGTCTGATAAGTATGGAGCAAATAAAGTGACCTGCGATTTCTTCTATTGAGTTTAATGATGTTGACCTACTGTGTAAAGATTCCGAAAAATTATGAATTCTGCTTCTGTAAGAGATTGACGGACTTGTAACCTTCCCCATGAGGTGAAACGTGATTTCCATTTTTTACACGTAGAAAGTTCTGCTAAAAATTTTATTTCAGCGAGTCAAGTTTTTCATAACTACCCGAAGGCTACGGAACTCTTTTTACAATTATTCAGATAGAGATGAATCGCTTCAGTAGATCTCTCTTATTTGTCCGAGATGAATTCACACTGAAAAGTAATGCAGAAAATTATGATCAACTCTTGAAGCGTTCGGAAATTTTAGATTTCATTTATGATAACGAAGAAGTCAAGGGTAAGACCCTTATTACGTATTCGTAGCTAACTCACCGATACGGACTAATGCCAATTCAATTAGACTAATCTGACGTGAAACCGTCATGGAATCGCCCACTAATTGATAGATTATGATCTTCCTACTCTTGAGAGAATGCACGTGAAATCGAATGTCTGAGAAAAAAAGATGGCAGTAAGTTCAGCCTTCTCCTGAAACAAATACCAACATTGCAAGCATAACTCATACACAGCTTAGCGTGTTAGGTGGCGCATTTAATTTGCATTAATCAATTTGCTTGCTCGCGAGCAAGTTCGTGGCGGTAACGACGCACGACACTGAGATGGGCAGAGAGGGTGTCGAGGTACGACGGCGTACAATGATTATTTGATTAATGAGCAAGAGCCAACCGATTCAGTTTTTCGTTTGTGAAATGGAGCAAAATTGGTGTGGAAACGATCTTCAAATATGAGTGCTAGGCCGATAAATTATTATATTATCATTCTTAGCTGTAGGGAAATACGTTGAACGCAGCATAATTTCGAATCTTCTACAAAGAACCGTAAAGCCATATTTTCGCACGATATTGTACTTAAGCAATACGTTGTGAATGCGAGAAGCTATTATTTTTCGCGCATTAACGCATTCTTAATGACCTCGTGATTGAAAAATCACCGAAAAAACTGAATACGAAAGCAGACTGTCGTTGAATCGAAAGAAGAATATTAAAAAGGGAACAGAAGAGAGCTGACTCCAAACTTGATTAATTCGTGAATATTTTATTCGATTAAATGAACCCACCTACACGGAGAATATTGTTGGTATTTTTGCTCGAGTAAATGAGCATGTAAATAAGACTGGGTGAAAGAGGAAAAATTACAGTAAACGCAGTTTTATTTGCAAATTTGATGCGTAAGTCTGTTCTTGATCTTTACAAGAATAAAAGAACATTTTTCACTCAAAGTAATTTTCGATTATTTGTTAAACCATAAATTGAATGTCTTCTAGTCTACCTATTTTTTATTTTAAACTGGGAACCGAAAAATAATGTGATTTTTTTTTCAGGTAGGAAATTTATTCCTTTTTGCAAAATAGAAATAACCATTAAAATTATACTTCAAGAATCTACTTTTACAGGCCTATAATTCCGGATTTTTCAACTTTTCGTTTAAAAGAAATTATAATATATCTAGACTGCAATTTATACTTACTAAGACACTAAGCGGCAACATGAAAAAAATTTCAATCCAAGCTATAAATATACAAATGTGATCTGCTTACAAGAAGTACCTATCAATGTTTTTAGATGAATTTTAGTTGCTTTTTCACGTGGATATTAATGTCGACGTAATCGATACTAATGGATATCTGTACAGTCACTGTATCGATACCCATTGATATAATTTCGAGGTTTCGTTTTCTCTTTCCGTTGATATAAGTAACTTAATTGCTTTTGGACGCTTATTGTCTTTTCTTTTAGAACTACGTCACATGGTCTATCTACTCCAGGGTTAGTAATTATCAAACTAAGTATAAATTGCTAATCTATACGCAAAGAATGAAATTAAAGAATTTCCCCTATCGTCATATCCATATCAATTTCTGCCAAAATTTAATTACCTCGTAAAAAATCGATCAGTTTTTTCTTAAACTACTTTTTTGGGGGTCACAAGGATGACTGTACAACTCAATCATACCGAGGATTACAAATAATTTTACATAGGTACCTGTAAATATAATATAAACGCTTAATTTCTAATGTCTGAGAGGCAACTCTTGTACATACCGGTGTACAACGAAAACGTAATTCCAAAATAGACGTATACCCAGAACACCTGTCTGGTTTCTTTCTTTTCAATACACCAAACTTTCCTGCGACGTTCTAATTCAACCTGCTGTCCTGCTACTTGGCATTCATTTCATAAGTTATCTAGATAACATAGGTAGCTATGAACATTACAAAAAAAAACCATAAATTTCATCCTCACCTAATATGTAATTACCTCTCTCACATCAGGAATTGAGCGACCCACAATTACAGCATTATCATTTGAAATGATGAATGCCATAATTATAATTTAGCACCTTCTTAAGTAGTAAGTACGGCTGCATCTTCCACAATTTTTTTAAGATTGCTGATCCGTTGGTTTGATTGTTAGGATTAGATTTTCATTCACTGGTTGTAGAGCAATGACCGTGTCTCTTCAAGGTTAACAAACGCTGACAAGGCTAAAACCGTGAAATACTTGTAGCTCAAGTTTCAGATATTCAATACCGCGAATCAATGTAGTGCTTGAGGAGGTGGGTCTACTTTGGAACTTGAATGTCAATTATACGATTTATACCTACCTATATGTTCGCATAATGTAAAAAGAATGAACATGAACCGCCCCAAAACGTTGAGGCGCAAGAGTAAATCCTTAACTAGAGAGACGTCACTGATAAGAATCCATTCTATATTCCGGCCTTGTATAGAGTAGGCGTGTCTTGGCCGTGTCTAAGCAGAAAGAGTGACTGGGCGTAGGTAAATGACTTCATATTTTTTATCCAGATTAAATTTCAGCAACGTTGAATTCAATGTTGATAAGGATAATATAGACAGTTCACTTTGGGCAACCCAACAATATTAATTTTTGAAATTCGTTTGTTTAGGACTTTGGCTTATCAAAGGTTGCTCAATCAATACTAGTTGATAAACCAAGTTCTGTAAAAGTCCTCGAAGCTACAAGCCATTGGCCCATAGAATAGGATCTATTGCACAACTACAAGAGGTCTCTTCCTCCTAAGTGTCGTCTTGTTAAGTGGTTGGTTTTCACAGAACTCGGCACTCGGCAAATCTTAAACCAGTCTGCTGCTCAGAATAGCGCGTTGCAGCTTGCTCATTGGTCGTTGTCAACTTTAGTTATTTTTGTCAGGGTATCATTATTTTTTCAGACTGCTAGATGCAGAATGAGTTGTTGACTCATTGTGCATGATTGTGTTGATGGCATATGTTGTGAAGCTAGTGAAGCCATTGTGGTTTGAAGTTAAGTCAAATTGAATGATACTAATTGGTTGTGTATTGTTATAATGACTTTGGTGACCAATCTTTCCACAAATTGTTTTTAATTTCATCTACAACACGTTTTGTTTAGTGGGATCTATTTTGATGTGGATAAAAATCAAAATACAGATAATATGGTATGTAAGCCTAAGCTATAATGTACTCATTACCTGTACTTAGTAGTTAGATTTACAGTCCATTGCACAACACTTCTCTCTACTTCATGTAACATCTTATGTATCATTGTAAAATACAATTAATAAAAATGGACAGTCAGAGAGAGAAGTGCAATCAGTTACCTAGTTGAATGTACAAACAGCACAACGAGTCTAAGTTTCACAATTTGATATTTCATTCAAATGATAAAAGTACGCAGACTTATACTACCTATAAGCTTAATTGAGTGAATCACAAATTCCAATTCAAAACTGTTGAATCTTGTGATACGTAATCAATGTGCAGTTTTTTTTTAGTTAAATCGATGCAGGAATTCAGTCATAATCTCTTGAACAATACTTGATCAATAATTTATTTAAATTGGTCAATCAACGTTAATGAAAACAAAGTCGACTTTCTTTAATAGGTACCTATACAGGCCTACTTTTTTTCAAAACTTAAAATTAGGTTGCTGGATGAAGTTGAAATCAATTTTTGAGACTGAAGTTTAACCAAATTATGGCAGACAAATTGTTGTAGTCTATATTGACCTGATATCAATCTGCATTGAGGTTTTATCAATATCGATCTGGTTTAATGGCTGCTTGATAATTCCTCGCGAATTTCTCGCAGTTTTCCCTTGATAGACTGAAACCGACTTACATTAGTAATTTGCTCGGTAAGATAGATAAGTAATCATAAAATTTGTGATTCAAATTCTATGAAGAAACACCTGCATTCTAGGCTTAAGAAAAAAAAAATGTGACGTAGAAGTTTAGATTACCGTATTCGATACAATGGTTGAAAATTTTTCAACCTTGTTACGTACCAGACAAAAAAAAATGGAGTTGTAAAATGTTTGACTATACCTATCTATTTGAATTTTCTGTTGAATGTGATCGAGATAATTCCTACCTAATTTTGAGGACTTTAATAGTAAGTATTCAAGAATTTACAATGATTACTAAATAACTTGGATTTATTCATTTGACGAGTAACTAAACTACACAAGGGTTATTTGCTCGGTGCAACTTGTATTTCACAAAGGTGTCAGAAATCATCCAAGTTATCCAATAAAAAGTAGATATAAAAGTCAGAAATTTTTCTTGTCCTAACAAAAAATTATACGAGAAAAAGTCCTATATTTCACTACAAAAATTGGAGTAGGTACTTGACCGTTTTATAGCGTTTTGAATGTTGGGAATTTCTGTAGAATAGATTATGAAAAATTTTGTACCGTACTACTAGAAAAAATAAGAAAAAATAAGTTATGTTTTGGGGAAAGTCAACTGCGCAATACAGTAGAACTCCGATTATTCGGAACCTGGTTAACCGGAAACCCGGTTATCCGGAACGCCGAAAAAAAATGCGTACAGGTTTTTTCATGGATTATCTACTGTACAGTACATGTAATGATTAAAATTAAAATAATTTTTCTCTAATCGATTAAATAATATAACTAAAAACCTTATTTTTATGATAATATAATCATTATATTAAGTAATCAATAAAAAAGGTATTAAACCTGAAAGAAAATTAATAAAATGAGATAGGCACTGCATTGTATGTACGCGTTTTTTGAGCAAAAAAAAAGACTATTTCGATTAGTTCGTTATCCGGAAGACCGTCGGTCCCAATTGTTCCGGATAATCGGAGTTCTACTGTAATTTCAAAAATGGTATGAAAAATCCAGATTTTTTTGATGAATGTTGGAAAATGAGAGAAAAGTTAGATTCTCGAGAAAGAATAAGTATAAGGCATGTTTTAATTGAGAAATTGGTGAATGTTAGTAAACGTTTATAAAGGGTGGCTAAACAAAATTTTCAGGTAATCAATTTGTGATACAACGACCTATACCGAAAATAGGGACGTCTCTGAGTTAATTGTACCCACAGTGATTTTCTTTCAACTGTTTTGTGCAAGAGGAAGCGCATAAAAAATTGATTGAAAATTGACGGTGGATTTTAAATTCAGCTTTTGTATCGTAGTGTCGATATTTGATGAAAAATAGAGATACAAGAGAGAGTTATATATTAATTGTGATATCATACCGTACCATTTCCTTCGCCTCATTACTTCGTCAGGCCAAGTATTTAAAAACGGGCAATGAGTATAACGGATGAGCGATAATGAAAACGATTCATGTAAACGTTGAAGCTGTGTAGACGTTCATATTTTTAATAATCTATAATGATGGGATATCGTCTTTGATAGTCTGATAGCGTTTGTGCAATACCAAAGGGCAGTGAACGATTGAACAGAATATCATATGGAGCACCAGATGATTATTTGAAGATGAAAAAAAATTGCCATCGTGTTCGTTCCATTTTCTTTACAATCATGATTTTTAGTTTTTACATTCTTTTAACAAGCTTCACAATTACTGCTTAAATAGAGTTTAATTTGAATTTTATGGCATAGTCAATCTAGAGATCAAAGGAAGTGAGAAAAATGAATGAAGGTCATATCAGGGAGAGGGGTAGAAGCGGGAGAAATAATTTAGGGTTTTGGTTATTGTATTCAGGTCATTCGATCGGACAAGATAGGTCTAAGAAATGAGTTGTCAATCCTCTGCCAGGAGCTTAGACTTACAGGGATTTTGCAAAACGCTCTCCAAGTACGGAGCTTGGAAGTTTGTTGAGAGATAAGGGGAGGGGGGTTGACGATGAACTTAATTTGCCATTTTGATGAGTCTACGGAGCGAAGAAAGGCTGATTTTTGAGAAGGAAGGACAGATAGCTTCAGTTCTAAAAAGTGGCCAATTATAGAATCATTATTGCCGCAAAAGAACGCTAGCGACTTCAGAACTTCAATGGATGGCAAATGATGGTCAAGTTCATGTTTGATCTTGGTCGGACACAAACCAATTGAGCTTTTGATGACGATAAATTTTCCATCTGAAATATCAGGTACTAGAATGCTAGAGTGGGAGCATGCTGCGATCCGATTGACCATCAGATACGAGAAGAAAAACCTCCGATTGTTATTTTATTTTCGTATTTAATGCAATTGCTTCCGTAATTGGTGATGTACACTCACAATGTTATAACCGCTGATTATACGCGATCGCAAAAACAAGATTACTTCTCGTAATTTAGTAATTTTTTTTTTTCACCTCGTAAAGCTTCCGCTCCGTTGGCGGTCGCAGTCTTGCGAAAAATGTTAAAAACGAAACGTTCGGGAAAATTGGGCTGACATCAACTTCGCGCGTCGCATCGACGAATTATTGGTGAAAAGGTTTATTGTGGTTTGTAACTTAGTTTTCCAAGTTCTACTCGTAATTACCGCACGTTCTCATTATTCGCGCGATGACTTGCGAGAAATTTTGTGCCTCGTAATATATAGAGCAAAGTGCGTGACCAAGGTGTTATTCGACATTCGAAATTCATACTTTTCACCTCACCACTCGCCCGTGCATACCAAGTAAACGAATCGTGCCACCTTGAAAAAGCTTGTTAGAACGAATTTATAAATAATTCAATCAAAACGCATAAATAATTACAATAATAAATTTCTAGAAGTTTCTATTTCTCACCGAAAGACCTAAAATATAGTCCAGAGTAGTTGCGTGAATGTACTCGGCAAAGTCCGTATGATTTCGCGCTTCTTAACGATTCGTAATTCAGTTCATGACTGAGAAAATTTTCACAACCCCCCTTGCAAAGTTGAGTCGATTGAAAGCTTTGAGCGGGCGATGTATTGGATAAAAATGTCCTCATACCACTTCTTCCTTATTTTCAAAAAGGTTTTCCCGCGTCGAGAATTTCAGACTGTAACTTTCGAAGGAAAGCTCAGCCGACCTACGATTTTCTCACTGAATTCAAATTCTATTGAACGAAGGAGGGAATTCTGATGAAATGATTTCGTTGATGGATTGTTTGCATATAATATTATAAAGTTTGCTATTTTGGAAATTTCGGTAAAATCGAGATGGATTACAGGGATCGGAGTTAACCAAGGGGGAGTGGATTAAAAATAGGAAGAATATAGCTTTAAGTTTAAGATAAGTGCCTAACTGGGTTTGAAGCAAAAGATGGGATGAGTTACGTAGGCTAAGAAAATTTGCGAAAGGATAGGCCTAAAAAGATTTGGGTATTGGGCGGTTGAGGCCAGAAAGTTAGCAGTGACTAAAAGAGCGCGGTAACGGGAGGGAGAAGGGGCTGCCTTTAAAGATAGCCTGAAAAAAGGTCTGGTGCGTAATGCGCCAAAGGACATTCGAAGCTCGCAAGATTGAATTAAGTCCTGGAATTTAAATATTGTTTTGTTGGAGTGGACGTAAATTAGAGAACCGTAATCAAGTTAGGGAAGGATAAGAAGACTATTGTAGAGTTGGAGGAGGAGTTTGTGGTTACAATCGGTACGGGTGTGTCAAAGGTATTTGAGAACATTGAGAAATTCAGGTATTTTGCTCTTGAATTGATATGGGGGTCCAAGAGGTTTTGGAGTCGAAAGTGAAATCGAGAAACTTGGTAGAGGATTGGATGGTAATTGTGAAATTCTGTAGACGTAGAGAAGAGAGAGGCGTGAGTATCTTTTGTGGAATACCATCATGACAGTTTTCTTGTCTGAAAATCGAAATCAACGGAAATGACCATTTTGATTTTTTTTTAAGTGTTGATTAAAATAGTTTTGCTGATGGTTGGGCTTGGATGTTGGTAAAGAGATAATGAAATCATCCACAGAGGCGTTTGGTAAGTGGAAAGCTGAGACAGTTTGATAGGTCATTAAAAGCAATTAGGAAAAGAGGAACACATCATATTTCCCCCTGGGAAACACCGTTTTGGATGTGTTGAGCTGTGTTGATGGGAAGAGTATTGGTCTTGAAACCTAACCGTTAGAGACCTGTCATCGAGGAAGGATTGAAGGAGTTCAGGTAAAGTTTACCATCGACTAATATCTTATAATTCGAATTTATTCGCTCTGATTCTTCTATATATTATAACTCGTTTCAAGGCACGAATTCGGCCCATACCCACCTTACTAGCCAGACTTTAGAGAAGAACTCGGTCACTTTCCAGTCTCACTGAAACGTCGGAAGTCCCATCCACAAAAGGGAGTTAAACAAGGGGTGGCAGGGAACCTGTTTTATGAGACACGTGAGATCTGAAAAATGTAGATTGTGACGTCTCAAGGCTGATCTATGACGTCATCAGATTGTGAAGTGCAAGGATGACCCATGACGTCATCAAACTGTGACGTCACAGGCCCTACCGCCCAAGCTATATATATATCATAGGAGGGGGACTTTGAAAAACTCACGGGTTTCTTAACAGACTTGAGCAAGGAGAGGCATCAGAAAACCTGTTTTATGGGGTATCTTAGAGGGGGGTTCCAAGTTCTATGGTCTTCAAAGCGTTGCAGATCCAGCTCATTGTGGGGGCTATGCCAGTAGGTGCACGAAGAATTGCATATCTAGTTACTTGAAGGGGCTATTTTAATCAGGGTATAAACCGACCTTCAAGCTCTATATGGTAGGAGAAGACTTGGAATATTTTTGACTCCCGAGCTTTGTCGTCTGGATCGAAAACTTCCCGGGTAAAACAGATTCAATCCATTTCATCTTCAGGAAGTCATTAAGCTGAATCTCGGCCAAATCTAGTCCTACTGAGAATAAGTTCTTTCCTACCGATAGAAGAATGATGTTAGTCTGGAATTCGGCTTAGTCCATCTCACTGAAGACTGAAGAATGGTTAGGCTGGAGCTAGAACAACTTCAGTCTTACTGGAACCGTTGTTATATATTAAAATTTGTTCCATCCTACCGATAGTAGAATGATGTTGGACTAGAACTTGGCCATTCTAGCTGTCCTAAAAAGTTATCAAGCTAGAATCGACCTGCAGTCAATGATTACATCCGTCTTATCCGATAATTTTTTCTAGTCCACTCTTGGATATACTACGTGATGGCCGAAATTTTTCCAAATCCCTCTCCCGAAATAGGCACTACAACTCGATAGTCAAAATTTTCCCATATTCCGTCCGCTCATCTCCCTCTCGCATATAAATAGATTATTAGCTCGGAGGTCGATCCTGCTATTGATATTCTATAGCTCAATATTTCGAATTTCTCGAAGGCCCTTCGCCCCCCCCCCCCCTTATATATATTTCTCGAAGATTGATATTTTTCAAAGCCATCCTCTTGATGTATGTACAGTACTTATATAGGCTCGACGGTGGGAATTTCTTCAAGTCCTAAAATATATCATAACCTCTGACTTCCTCGGAACCTCCCAGAAAGACGGTGGATGGTGGATATTTTTCTTAAATAATACACATATCGCATCTCCTTGTTGAAGTTTTAAATTTAGATACATTTAGACCACCGAGTCTTAATTATGTGAAAGGGTGCAAGTAATTTTGACTTTTAAGGTATGCATATGAGCTATCGAGACTTACCCGTATAAAAGATTCTTAGAAGCTCCCTCGTATATGAGAAGTGAAACTTGAGAAAATTTTGATCCTCAAGCTGCATACTCAATATCATATAAACAAATAATCAAACTTCGTCCTCTTTTCAGACTTTGAAAGACCGAAAATTTTTCTCTTTTTTCCCTCTCTTTCTCTCTCCATAAAATTTGGACTTTTGAGGTGCTCGTACGTAAGAAATGGGTGAAAATAGTGACGTCTGAGAAATCTTCGATGCTCAAGCCTTATGTTAGGGCTGGGAGGTAGTTTCGAAATGACGCTCGGGAAATAAATTGTGAACGTCAAGTGTACACGAGTCAACCTGATTCAATTATTTACGTAGTTCTAAAAATATTTATCTAGTTATCAGAAGAGGGCAAGGCGCCGTGAAATTCCTGATATCAAAATGACCAAATTTTAGAGCTTTTTATTAAGCGGCCCTGCTCTCCTAGCTTCTTCTCCATGTGCTTACGTATAAGAATCCCTATTTCAAGTCATAAACATCATTCAATATCGTATTCAAATTCCGGTTTATTTCGAAAAATTTGTCGGAAGCTCGTATTCAAGTCCCAATACCCGTTCTTTGCAGCACCGTTAGGTCGTAGACACCGTTTCCTCCTACGTCGTTTTCTGACTGGAGGACTAGAAGAAAAAAACTGAGCTCGGGAATATATTATGGAAGGCTAATAATGTAAAAAATATATGAAGAATGTCTCGTATTTCACTGATCGAGTGTATAATATTAAATAATCGCGAAATGGGTCAGTATCGTGTGAAATGTAAAATAAAGAGAAATGCCATGCGTAACTGTCGCCGCCGTGTTGAGGGTAGAGTTCGATGGAACACCGCTATTCTGTACTGTGCGAAGTAGAAGCGTCGCGCGCCAGGGTGCGGCGGAGGGACGCGGGGTGAGAAAGCGTGCACGGGGTGAAAGCTCCGTTTTTCGGTAAGCAGGCTTCCGTAAAAGTTCAGTTTCTGACCGAATGTACCGTCGATGTGTTCGCGTGCGACGGGTGAAAAATTGTCGGTTATAAATTTCGGCCGAAAAAAAAGAAAATATAGCGGGCGAGATTTCGCGTGACTAGCGGTGATCTTGGACGGCGCTCGATCCGCATCGTCGCGCGTGATTTTATTTTCATTCCTTTCTCGTTTTTTTGCTTCGTTTCGCACCCGAAAATAGTAGCAAGTTTTTTCATTCTTTCTTACCACACGATGTGACAAATTTCAAAAGGAATTGGATAGTTTTTTTTTTTTTTTTTTTCTTTTCTTTGGTGAAGATACGAGATAGTTACTTAGTTACCGGTGTCGATGTAATCCACGATGGTTACGTGCTAAAAATATTGGATTTGGACGAAGACGTTCACGATCTGCACTAAGTTGTTGATCATTCCATAGGTAGGTTTAAAGCACATCTTTTGAAACGCTGCACCCGAATATTGCCTTCCGTAATAATGGAATATCGTAGCACTTATAAATGTAGGCTCTTAACGTTTTATTTACTACCCTTCGGGTACTAGGTCACACTTCGTGAACCGTCGCCGTCGTGCCGTAAGCAGGAGCAACAGTTGCATCCCTCCGTCGATTCGTCGGCACAATTAAGCTGTCGGGTCGTTCGCCTATATCGGTGCGCGTACATTCATACATTCTTTTATTCTCTTATCTTTTTGCCTTCAAGAAAACGACTTCCTAAAAATTTCGTCTGCTTAATTCGACAGACCTACGAGTTATTATATTGCCATCAATATAATCGGAGAGAGAAGAAAAAAAAAAAAACGCGAAATATGAACTATATAATCCCGAATTGTACTTTAGAAATGCGAATGAAAACTATATTGAAGAAAAACTTAACCTATCTGTCAAAATGCTCGTAAAGTGCGAGTCACGCTTTTTAACTTTTCAAACTTTCCCAATTAAGCTTCCGTCGCTCTATTATTAGGGGCTATACAAATTTCAGATTTCAACTTAATTCGGTTTTTATTACGTCGACGGTACGCTTATTATATTATTAGAGAGAGAGAAAAAAAAATTGAATACCGAGTAAGATGAGAATGACGGGTTACTTTTCTGTGTTGCAGTTCGACGACATAAATAAGCCTGCTCTTACCAACGTTAACAGAATGGCCGCGCGCGAATAGGCACTTTTGAGATTAAATTTACAAGGTTCCGACAGCATCATGCAGACGTATCTTCATTGATAGATTGTTGACTCCGATAATGCTTTTTCTAACTTATTCGACATGTTTTTCTGCGTATAAGCTCGGCGCTGTTTCAATAATGAATTTACCTTCAGTAGTCGGAAAATGACTTCGCTTTTGTGGAGCCTCTTTTTTTGCGCGCGCGACGACTGACGATATTCAATCCTCTTTCCTAAAAAAGACAAATATGTTAATAAAATTGATTGATTGAGCCTCCAAAAAGGTGGAAATTACTTTGTTTCATACCTCTTAGTGAAGACTTGGAAGTTCGGAAAACTTACAAAATGTTGTCTTTCAGTTTTTGTCGTACTCGGAGAGACATCTTGGGTGTTTACCGAGTTGATATACTTGCTATTCGTATTCTACGCAATCTCGATCTTGTGAGCGATCCTAGAATAAAAAGGCGGATTCGGAAAATTCAGTGCGTTATGGACGTATATTTCATTGTAAAAGTTGTAGATACATGATTCTTTCCATTTAAATTTAAAATTTCAATTTTGGGGAATAATTCTTGGATTTTTGTCTTTTTGTTTTTTGCGGAATCTTTTGTAACCCAGAACTTACTTTTAAGTACCCTCGTATTCACTTTGAACAAATATTTGCAGCCTACAACTCACAATTCATTGGGGCACGATTAAACTTCTCTCATGCCCCTAAAAATTGTAAAACATCAAATTTTAAATAAATACAAATTTTTTATTTAATAAAATCGTTCGAATTTCAATATAATTTTTTTTTTTTTTTTTTTTTTGCTTGGCACAGCCATACGAGCTCAAAACGAGAAAGAGAGAAAGAAAGCAAGAAAAAATGTGCGTAGGTTACAATTTTGCGTTTGACGCTCATCTTTTCTTTAAATTTTAAAGGCCATGCCGATGTCCAAAGAAATGACAGAAATCGAAGTTAGAGCAGACGAAAGTAGCTAATATGTATAATATCACAACCTTATGAACGTATTATACAATTACTAAAATTATGGAAATTATTCATAGGGTACTGAATTTTCCCATCACATTACTTAAAGAAGAACACAAATAAGTGACCCTTATAGAAGAAAACAAGACCCGCGGACAAAAAAATTTTATTCAAGCCTAAATATAGGCGTATATAAAGAAACCTGAATTTTTTTCAGGTTGGAAGAAATAATGTAGGACCTTCAAAGCGCCGAGAAAGTTCACTGCCTCCTCTCCCTGTCAATCTTGCTACAGATCTGTCGTATTGAGTTAAATTGACGAATATCCAAATAAACGATCAGGCAAATCGTATCTATAGACGACTGGTGCGAGTGTGTGAACCATGATAACACGATACTTTTATTTCATTGATGGAGTAACAAGGAAAAATAATGACCTGAGTGAAATAGTATTTGTTTCAATGTATAAAGGATACTCCCCTCTGAATATTATGTTGAAATGAACATCAGACATTCGTCAAAATTTTCACGTTAGTATAGGCTTATCCAAAACACGATTCAAAAATATCCTGCAAAAATTAGATGATTGAGTGCGGTCATCTCCTAGTCAATTTTCAACGAGGAATTAAATGGTGATGGCAGTTTTTCTCTAATCTCTCTGGTTTTCGGGGTAATGGAGGTACGTCAAAAATAGTAGTCTATCAAATTGACGTGTCTCCATCACTCGAGAACCAGAAAGATTTGAGAAGAACTGCCATCTTCATTGAATTCCTCGTTGAAAATTACCCCAAAAATTTACCCAGAAAAGAGAAAGTAGTAATCTATCCTAGAAATCATGAATTTCAAGTAACATTCCCCTTCCCTGATCGTTGTTTTGCAGATACCTCAATAAGGCAGAGATGTAATACCTCACTTTCCGAGCTAGGAAAGTCGATAAAAAAGAGAGCTTCGTAATCACTTTTCCCTGTACGTTATTCGTAGCCTAGTATTAGTCTAATATACTGTACATTAGGCTTGAGTGACTCAATTCTTTATCACCTCCAATTCCTGGCTCAAGCACTCATAAATTGTATTCACGCTCTGATCACTATTTTCTATGCAAACTCCATCCCAAGATTTTTTATCTGGGAGTTCAGCTACAGGGAGATCCCGGAAATCGGAAAAAATCGATATCGAAGCCAAAGAAGCAACCAATCACCCATCAGTCAACCCCTTACTCCTTCCCTCATGCTTCAACCTTTCCAAGCGCATTAAAAAACATATATATGTTACAGTTAAAACCCGAAATCAGTAAATTCTAAAATTCACTAGTCAAAACTAGTTGCCACAAATGACTTTAGTCAGAACTAGTTTCGACTAGTTAACTCTAGAATTTACCGTGACCCTCAGCGTTGGAGCTAGTTTTAACTTAAATAATTTCAGGTAAAACTAGTTTTTACTAGTGAAAACTAGAATTGACTAGTAAAAAGTGAAATAGAGAGGAAATTATGATTGTCAGGGAAAACTAATTTTAACTAGTGAAAACAAGAAGGGTGAATCCAATCAGTAAAATGAATTTCTTCCCTAGTACAAATGTAATTGCATTTTTACCAAGGGTGTTGGAGGCATATTTTTTTAGAGGCCTCCGGAACGAATACAGAAAATGACTCTCCGACTCCGGTTGCCTCCAGTGGACACGTTTGGAGGCGTTTTCTGACCTCCAAAGTATGTCTCTGGAAGTACCTCAAAATGCCTCCAGCGCAATTACTAAGATTGGAGAAAATGCCTCCGGAGGCACTGTCGAAGAAACCGAAGACGTCTTTGGAGACGCCTCCGAAGGCACTTGTAACGTTGATCAGTGTGACCTGATGTAGCATATTGGCCTACCAGTGTTGCCAGATGACAGATGATACTCACAAGGTGTATTTAAAACTTTGGCTTTTCTTCGAACCGAGCAGCGCTAGCATCAAAGTGGCTGAATGAGGGTTCGAGAAATAGAATACTGTTGAAAAAAGTGCCTCCTAAAGGATCTTTGGAAGCACCTCCAAGCCTCTAGGTGGAAGCAAGGTACCTCCGGAGGCAAAATGCTCCAGCCTCCAACATCTTGGTTTAAATCCTCACCATCTTCGCCTCATTGGAGGCGGAGGCAAGGTACCTCCAGAGGCAAAATGCCTCCAGCCTCCAACACCCTTGAATTTTTATTTTTCACAAAGCTTGTTTGTACTTGAATGGTGTGCGTCAATTAGTCACTGTTAGATTTGCTCTTGTAACGTTTATAGACCGACGAATTCGTATGATGTACGGTTTAATGTGTGAATTAAGGAAGAAAAATTTAGAACTTTTTCGTATATTTTGTTCCAGTGTGAGCTACTTATCCTCAAAGTTAAGCAGAACTACCAAATATCTATCAATTTGGCCGAAGTATGTCTGGAAATACCATCAGCACCTTTTGAACTCGAACAATTTCAATTCATTTCAGTTATAACTAGAATTTACTATTTTTTTATTCTAGAATTAACTAGTCAAAACTAGTTCTGACTAAAGTCATTTGTGGCAACTAGTTTTGACTAGTGAATTTTAGAATTTACTGATTCGGGTTTTAACTGTAACATATATATTAATTAAAAACAAAAGAACGGCACTTAATACCACTAATTTTTAAATTTTTATTTTGAATAAAAAACGACGTTTCGTCGCTCACGCGACATCATCAGGGATTACAAACGGAATGTACTAAGAGAGAACATGAAAAGAGAAGATACCTAAACAGATTACTCATTATTTTAAAATGGACTTGTATACTCCTGAAAGTCCGTGTAAATCGGTCTTAAAATTGACAGTATTGTTACGTAATATATTTATAACTTCGAGAACTATCAATTATGTATACGGGTGCGGATCCAGACGATCACTTTGGGAGGGGAAACAATCCAAAAGAAGTTTAAAGGACCTTTTCTTTTTTTTTTTTTTTACATTTTCTTCGATACTACAGATTTTTTGTTGTTTTTTTGGTTTTTTGGGGGATTTTGGGGGGGAAATTTCCCCCATTCCCCCCCGTGGATCCGCGCCTGTGTATACACGAAAAAATGACGTATAAATCAATAATTAATTAGGAATGAAGTCACCAAGATAGTTTCGCAGCACACTTGATGAAAACTAAAACATTGTAGGTACTCAATCATTCAAACTGAAGGTTTTCACTATCGAGTATGACTAATAATAACAACCCGCCATTGCCACTATGCGTTCGCAAACAAATCTAACAAATAACAAAATGCAAGGCTCTAGGTGCTGTGGGTAGCAAGATACAAGGTGCTACATTTCCAGGTCTGCGTTGAAGTTAGTAACTCCTCCTTCCTTTAGATGCTGCTTCCAAACTCTCATTGCTCAATTCACTCAGCTTCCAATCAACGCCCCGCACTCTGCCGACATGATTCGCTAATCCTTCCCTTTAAGACTGAATTCAATCATCTCAAATTGAACCAACTACCCACTATCATATCACCCACTTCTCTATAACTAAATCCTTTCCCAAATATACGACTCGATCTACACTGTAATATATCGACAGTTCATTAGGAGCATTATGTCAGTACCAAGTTTTTCCGATTCACGAAACTTTTTTACCGACGGATCTAAATCTGGACCCACATTAGGATACGCGTACTCGATCCAAAGAATCATAATCAGTCGTTGATTGAAAAATTCTGCCTCCATTTTCAATACTAAACAAAAACGCCATATTATACAGATTTCCATCTCCTCACCCCCAGCTGAAATTTCTACTGCTAACTGACTCAATTTCATCTTTCCTGGCTATACCGGACTCACATTCAACTAATTCTCAAATCAGGCCATTCACTCACTCGTCCACTTCTACGTCTGTCTCCTACCTGTAAATTCCGGGTCACATCAACTTCTTGGAATATGACGCAATTGTCTTTGCAAAAATTCCTTTATATCCCGCAAAATTTCTGTCCCTGTACTTATCGCTGCTTCTGACCCACTCCCGAAAAATCAGCATTCAAACAAACTTGGAACAATCAATAGCAAAGCAGTCCTCTGAACTTCTTCTAATCAAAGTAATCGTCATACAGAAATCCTTCTCTTCCTCCACAGAATTTGTCACACACGTCCTACCCATTCTTATCGTTTTTTAGGTTTATTCTCTCCCCTCCCATCTTTTGAATACAGCCAATATGATAATAAATCTGTTCGTCACCTCTTCTCCTGTTCCGCTCTTCTCAAACTCTTTTTTTCCACGTTTTCGACCTGCTCTGTGTGACAATTCCAAAACGGGCACTAACTTTCCTAATTATCTGCCTTTCACTTACTTTCACCCTCTACTATAGTAAAAATCCCTCGCTCCTCCACCCCGCAAAAAATATATAAGGAAAGGAAAAGAAGGAACAGGAGGAGATGGTGGAAAGCTTTTTTTTTTTTTCCAAAAAAATTGTGAACTCTCCCCCGGTAAATCATCCTGTAGATCCACCCCTCGTTATTTTCGTATCGTACAGATGTATTTCAGTCAGCATACCGTATACTTAATACTTATCCGAATTATCAGTCAAGTGGTGTTTGTATTTTGTCCAGTTCTCAAATTTTGTAATATCGATACAGATCCTAGCAACTGCTTTGACTTCTGTGTGTTGAACGCTATATTCAATACTTTCTTTTACGTGTCTAAACTCACCTTCCAACGCCCGTTCATCACTTGCGATCTCGATCTCTGTTATTTTGTCAATTACGAGTATGTTTTCAATAAATAAACTCACTCGTTATTTTTTCCACATCGGCACTCAATTCTTATTCCATTGTAAATTGTCGAACTATTATTTTGTTTCTAATCAGTCAAGCTAAATTGTCGATGGAAAAATCGAGAATGTAGTACCGTACGAAAGTCGTGATATTTTTCCATGGAAATTAGTCTCGATTCTGCCCTAATAAGAAATAACACTCGAAGTTTCAAGAAAATCGGTACAATACAAACGGAGCCTATTTGTCTAAATAAACCGCTCTTCTCCTTTGTAATTTCGAACACAAGATTGATAGAATGATTAAATAAATAATAAAAATAAAATATACCTTTACGGAAACCTGAACGGATGGGAGTAATACCTTACTTTTCCAATAGGAAAAGTCGGTATAACCTATATACGTTAAAATCCATAAGTGTCAAATTGGGATCTCTAGGAAGGACTCAAAGCTCCGATCAGGAGCTGAGGTCCTTTTTCAAAAATAGATTAACATGATAGCAGAGCGTACACCAGAAATTATTGTCCGGCCACAACACACTGAAATACATGCTGCGCAAGTATAAGAGAAGCCTCACTGCCAATCTTATGTGCGAGTCGTAGTGCAACGCCGTTGTACGTACATGCTAAGGCAATAATTAAAAATTGCAATGTGAGTACAGTCTCGTCGATGCACGTGTTGAAGGTAGGCACACGACCGAAGTAGTTGACGATTTTTATTCATCATATTAAGCGTTTGCGATACAATAGGCCATTCGATTGGTCAATATTATTGACCGTTTAGGAGGCGCTTAATACGCTTTAAAAAATGTATGTTGGCAAGCTTCTTTTCGGTAGCGGTCTTTTTCTTCTTTTTGCCCCCTATTTCACATTTTCTTGTTACCCATGAGCCTAAGTTGTTTGAATATTTTCCTTTAGTTACAGCGAAAAAAGAAATGAAATCGTCTTAATTTCTAGAACAAGAAACGCTCAACGTTTCAAATGTAGGTCCAAGAATTGGCCACTCATAGGTATTCCTTTTTCTAGTAAAAACCGAATAAATTGGGAGAATTTTGTTCAATTTATTGATTTTTTTTTTTTTTTTTTGAGGGGGGAGAGCTTATTTTCTGTATTAACAGAATGACTTTCAATTTATATTCCGCGCAGGAAGAATATATTTTGTTACAAAAAACAAGTTTTTTTAGCGTTTAGGGTAGGCCTGTATTTTGTAAAAATAGGTAGTATCCGCTATTCATGTTCATCTTATTCGGATTACAAGAAAACTAACGATTCGCTCCCCATTGGTCAGGTCGAAATTGGTAATACTTTTTTCGCTTCTGATCCGTCGTTTCAAAATTTAGAAACTTCGATGGTCACGATTCAAACTTTCAGTTTCAGTGAAACATGGAGGAAAAATGAGAGCGTTTCAACAAGAAACCTGATGTGTGGGTGGTCTTTTTTGAAAAATTTGACGTTGGCTGTTCGACGAAAACTTACCTACCTTAATTTAGTTAGGCTTTGGGAGGCTTGGAAAAATTTCAATCATCGAAGGAATTATACCTGGAAAATTACAAATATCAAGCTATACTTGTGTGACAGAAGAGAAACTTGAAGATATTTCGATTTTTGGGCTATGATTTAATGGAAAATTTGAAACACCACAGGAATTGGACTACATATAAGAAACTTCGATTATCGAGCTATACAGTTCCTATATTACGAGTATGACAGGAAAAAGACACCGGGACATTTTGACTTTCGTCCCATGTATGATGAAGAGGGGACTTGGAAAAATTTGATTTATCGTCGAAGAAGTCGGACAGACAGAATTTTGAATACCGAGCTCTCTACGAGAGGAAGAAGGCTTAGAAAAATCTAATTTTGAATTCAATTCTATGCGGTCCTCTAGCTGTCGTATTCAGGGTGTTTGTAATGCTTTCCACAGACCAAGAAGGCATCTTAACCATTAAAGTTGAAATATCTGTCTTCGAAGGTGTTGTGCTGCCAATACTCATGTACAGAAGTGAGTATTGGACAATATTAATAAGAAGCATGTTGAACGATGAGGAACTTCGTTATATCCTGGGACTGTATTTGCAACTAGCTGATCCGAGAGAGAGTGAAACGTGGCTCAGAAGCCAAATGAGATGGATTGGTTGTGTATGTTGGATGGATGGTGATCGTATCTTGAAGAAGATACTTTACAGCGAGCTGGCTCATGGACAGCGTTTACCTGGGGGGGCAGACTAAGCGACATAAGAATGTAATCTTATCAGGAAGAAAGTTGGAATCAAGGACAACTGAAAGGAAATTTGGCTAGACAGATCTGACTGAAGGGCAATATGTTACGACAGTTGCAGAAAAAAAAGCAACACCGGTTCCTCCGGGAGAAATAACAATGACGAAATATTCATAAGAATCGTCTCCTCATGGGTAATATATGAAGAAGAGGAAGGTATAAGCACGTAATATATTTATTCGAATTGCAGAGACATTTCACGCAAAATACGGGGTTAAGAATTCAGTCGCCGAGCTGACTACGAAACTGAAAAACCCGAACTTCCCCGCCTGTCCAATTCTAGTCTCATACGACGTCAAAAGCGTGTTTACCGAAATACCCGTGAGCCTGGCTATTGAATTCATGCTCGAACTTTTGATCGAACGCAATCTATATCTAGATGTTATAAAATAATTCAACCCCTTTACCTTATGTTTAGAAAACAATATACGGACAAATTTTTCTCCTTCTCCACTCTTGCATCAGATATTTTCATGAACCGCCTCAAAATGGATATCT
Organism: Aspidiotus rigidus; assembly: GCA_035079385.1. NCBI lineage: Eukaryota > Metazoa > Arthropoda > Insecta > Hemiptera > Diaspididae > Aspidiotus > Aspidiotus rigidus. The sequence continues at coordinate 4,568,078 of JAVHKY010000031.1, read as the reverse complement.
TGAAATCTGCTGGCACCTCGCATGGCAAAGACCTGAAGCTGGCCTCCATGCATTTCTGGTTCGACTTAACTCTTACCATGCTGCAATTTCGTTCACAATGGAGATCGTCGGCGACGACCATCTTAATTACCTCAACCTCTCCATCACGCTCACTGAAAGTTCAAATGCCCTTCGTACCACCTTCGAGATCTCCAGGGAGCCGGTATTTACTGATGTTTCGATTCACGGCTCCTTAAACAATCCAACAATGCACAAACTCGTGGCAATCCATCGGTTAGTCCACCTCCCTCTGACTCCTCAATGTCGAAGAATTGAAGCTGAAGAAATCGCAAAAATCGCCGAACTAACCAAATATAAACCGACATGACATCATCTTCTTACCTGCGGAAAACGTTAACTTGAACTCCTTTCTGAAAGTTGCGATCTTACCCAAGCTCCCCCCTCTTCTAGATTAGGATACTTTACTTAGGATCCCCCTCTCGAAACTGTCTTCAGAGCTAAGAAGAAACGACGGCTTCCTTAACAAAGTTAAACGAGGAACGCAGGGAACCTGTTTATGAGTTAGATTGGTTTTGGTATTGAGAATTCAAGCAAGCCTGGACCTAGTATAAAGCTAGTATGGAGGAGACATAGACCTACTGCAAGCCTAGTAAGGACGTCATCAGTGACCTGGACCTATTTTAGGGACCTCGAAATAAGTGACCTGTCACGAGATAAGGGACCCATCTCCGAGGATGGGTATTACTTCCAATTCAGAAATGGGTCCTTTATCTCGTGACAGGTCACATGTCTCGAGAGTCGACATTTTTCCATCATTTATAGCTGGGAGAGGCCGAAATTTTTTCAAGTCCCTTTCATATCATATATAGCTCGAGAGTCAACATTTTTCCAAGTCCCTCTCCTGTCGTGTATATCTGGTGAGTCGAAATTTTTTCAAGTTTTTTGCCGGACGGCGCACGGCGCCCGGCGATTTTCTCAGTCCCCTCCCCATAAGACAGGTCCCCTGTTAAAATGGTTACCGCGTGTAATTTATCCCCTCACTACCCTCATTTATCTTGAGGATCCGATTCCTTCTCATCAAAAATCTGAAATATACAAATAGACGTGCGGTAACTGTGCTTCAGAGTATGTGGGACAAATAACAGAGGTGACTCAAATCAATCAGCAGTCGCTGCTCATTGCATCCAAACTGCAGTTACAATTACCAAAAAATCTCCTGTTCTTTTCTCCAGTCCTACACAAGAAAGCCTGCTTTGAACCGTCTAGAAGAAGTCGAGACTATCGCTGCTAAAACTGCCGGTCGTAGCATACTTCACGACCTCGAATCAATGTACATAAGTCCGTTCATTCGATTCTTTTACGGATATCGCAATTCTACACCAGTTACCACTTGATCAATTCTCTTTCTACCACCTCTTCTTCACATTACCGCCGCTTATTACTTCATTCGTTTCTACGCATGCACGGTCGAAACCGGTCGAACCTATCGATTTCGCTCGGAACTAAAATTGTGATTATTATTTTCTATTTTTTCGCCCTTATCGTGCTTTCAATTGTGATTTTGTTCGCTTATATAGTCTCTCGACTTAGTGTATTTTATCCATTTTCGGCCCATTTAGTTTTCTTTTTTTTTTTTTTTCTAATTTTTATTTCGTGTTTTTGAATTTTAAATTTACGATTCTCGGGGCCTTCATCTGTGCAATTCGAATAAATTTGTTACGTGCTTGTACCTTCTACTTTCTTCATAAACGAAATCTGCATCTACCCCGAATGTATACCTGAAATAGGATCTAGGACTCCGATGCATGTATGACAGACAAGGGCACCGGTTGCCCTTAGATGTGGAATCATAATGAATCTTCGGGCGACGATGGTAAAAATCGATTTTTGAATGCAACAAGTAATTAATAACGTGTGAAACGTAAATAATTGACAATTTTGATCAAATATTATTGCTTGAGACAATGTGGAATTCTGTACGACGTGTTCGATGTCCTTTGGCGATCGTTAATACTTCATATTAATATTGATTTCTTATTACCGAGCTTTTATGACAGGGATATCAAGGTCGAGTCATGATTGGTTTAAGCAAGTCGTTATTTTGGCCGTTAATTCTGAGTTTTAAGCCAGCTCCAAACTTTATTGAGCTGATTGGTGAAGGTCGACAATGATTGTAAGTTAAAGTTGATGCGACAATTGACTGGAAGCCTTAAGCTGAAATGTAATTCAATGATGGTCACTGGTTTGACGTCCCTGCTCGTGGATCTTATTGTGGTTCATGTTCACGCAAAGGTTGATGAAGCATGCAGTTGACGGTAGGGTTCGAGATCTTGTGAAATGTTTCATCTTGGAGTCATACTCACAGTCTTTGGCCCTTAAAATGTGGTTTTATGCAAGCAAAAGGAGATGAAAAGGAAAAATTACACAATGGCTTCTTCTTCCCCCCCTATTTCTATCAAACAATTAATGACGTTTCGACTTCAGCTTCATAAAATACTCCCACGCCGGAGATGAAAAGATTTGTCTCTGCCACGTATGAATAGAGGTGCTTTATCTAGGCATCAAAGAGAGTGTATGTAGAGTATTGTAAAATGTCGACGGTGAAAGTAACTCGTGAAACTTGAAAAAGTTCCAATGAAATTTCACGTTGAATTCCAAGCCTATACGAAGCGAAGAGAATTTTGAACTCTGGTAACCATTTAATGGAAGAATAATTACAATTTTTTTTTTTTAGTTTTGAGGCTACCTTCCAGATTCTATTTATAAAACAGGTTTAATCGATCATGTTAATGAAAATGTATTCACGAGGCGAAATTTTTTCGCATCATACTTCGCAACTGAGCACAAATTGTGCCAATTCGAAGTAGATAGAGGCCACTCTTGAACAATTTTGTCCACAAAATCACTTTCACCAGACACGAAAATTACGTTTGAAAAGTATTTGTAGTTAGGAAACGTTAATTCACCGTATTTTCTGATTAGGTACCTGAGATTTTTTCGCGTTAAAATTCTCGTTTCACTCTTTCGTGATTTTAGTTCGTGCTAACTTTTTCATCAATATCGCTTAATTTATCTCTTTCTGTCCTGTCCCTTCACTTGCGAAATGAGGATAACGAGAGTGACAGTATATTGGTAATAGGTCGCAACGAGAATGCTTTCTATTATTTCTATCATGACGACTAACGAGAATAAATGAATAAATGAACAGGGGGAAAAAATGGAAAGGAACAACACGGTTCTTTTGAAAATTTTTCTTGCGTTATACGCAACTGCATTTTCTCGTCAAATAAAGCAGTCAAAGCTCGCTCAGTAAACTTTCAGACTGTACATTCGCGTTTACACTCAATCAGAATAATCTTATAGGTACCGACCGAAATGGGTTTTTTTTTTTTTTACTTCATTTTGCAGTAGGTTGCATTTTGGTACACGCATCTTCATACATGAATAAACTTAAATGAATCACAGAAATACAGTAGTATCTATTTTTTTTTACTCTCTTTCCATTCCACCTGCTTTACAGTGGAAATTATACGATGTAGAATTGTGAATAAAATATAACGCTTGCTATAACCTTATTCTATTCGCGGTTGCGTAAAGCGGAAGAATGCTGAAAGCATTTACGATATCTTGCCTATGAGAGAGTGATGTGTATATCAAACAGGATAAATTCGAAATTTGGATAAGCCGATACCAATATTCAGTCTAGTACTTTATTGCAGTATGTTGACTCGATATGTTTTCTTGTTTATGCATTATTTTTCAATATACTGGAGACGTGTCAGGTGGCGCGGCGTTGATCAATAATCTCACACGTATTTTCGTGTTTATATTACCTATACGACGAAGGAAACTTGGTGAGACAAACTTGGTAATAAAATCTGATAGTATCATGAGTGCTTCGATTAGAATGTACAATATCTCAACGTGATGACATTCGAATCCTCTATTCCGTTTTTGGTGAAACGAGCCATACCGATCGAGAAGGTATGTAAGCTGGTCTTCTATAAAGATGCTGTATGAGGAGAATAGTAAAATGTGAGCCCAGGAGATGATACTATAGAAGAGAGGAGGAACTTACTCGTATTATAGTTTTATGAAAGTATGTCGTCATTCGATTCTATTAGGAGATTGTTCTAAGGCCCCAGAATCAGGGTATCTTTCCCCAAACATTACAAATACGGTGAAAGAAAAATGTGTTATGTGTAGTAGCTCTTTAACACCCCCTGCCCCTTGTGGATGGTCACCCTAATGTTTTACGTTTCATATTTTCCATTTTAATGCTGTCTTAGGGTGGATGAGAAGGTTGATCAAGCATAATTATGATTTTCAAAAAGACTCATTACTTAATTATAACTACACCCATTCTATCTGATAACAAAGTAACCAAACAGACAGAATTCGAAGAGTCCATTGACTTAAGAATACGTAGAGAAGAACCTCGGACGTAACAATTTTTATTATAGAGTAGATATATGATGTAGTACAACGCAAATTCTACTCTAAACGCGACCGGTTTCGAACGGATCTAAGCCGATCATCATCAGGACTAATAATTGAAGAATACTATAAAACTAAAACTAATGAGAAACGAAAATGAAAACGAGAGTAAGATGAGTCAGGCGGGTGACTCGAAGCGGTTGATGAAACGTACGAGTGGATTGATAAAGGTAGCATCTAAATCGTTGTACTTGAACTTTGGCGACGATTACTTCAGCTTCCTCAAGGCGATTCATGAGAGCGCTTTTCTTACATCGGTGTATAAATGAGATGGTGAGTTTTTGAGGGTCGTAGCCTTCTTGTGTGCAGTGAGCTGAAACTGCTGTATTTGTAGTGCGGTGTTCGTTTAACCGCTGCCCAAGCTTTCTTTCGGTTTGTCCAACGTAGATGGAAGGGCACTCACCATAGGAAACTCTATAGACACCAGCTTCATCCATTTCACGAATGGGATCTTTCAGGGAGATGATATTGGAGACTGTAAGAAGCGGGTAGAAACCCGTAACCGACGAAGCTCAGCAGCCAAGTCCTCGGAAGGCTTGCCTAAGAAGGGAAGGCGAACCCATCTTTCTCTCTTTGGAGCGCTACCGAGAGGGAGGGTCAGTAGACGTCGAAGTCTTTTCCTTCTAATGAGAACACGGATATCCACCTTGAGATCATTGATCCTGGCAATGCGTTCGATATTAACGACCTCCGACTCAAACGCTTGATTAGAAAGAGGAAGTGAGAGGAGTCTATGAATCGCGGAGTTTATGGCAGCTATCTTATGGATCATCGGATGAAGTGAGGTGGAATGAATCGAGACGCCGGTAAAGGTGTCCTTACGATGAATGGCAAAGTCTGCTCGGAGAATATTCAAGTGTTTATCGAGAGGTCTGGACAATTGAGGGACTTCAATCGTGAATGAAGTGGGGGGATGGTGAGAGTTGAGACTTTGAAAGAAATTTTGTAGCTCAGCATGCGAACCCCAAAATATGCCAATGATGTCGTCGACGTATCTAGCCCAGAAGCGGACGGAGTTGGACGACGTGAGTTCATCTAGAATGTCAGCTTCCATACGGTCCATGAAGACGTCGGCTACGAGAGCGAAAAGAGGTCTGGAAATTTATAGATGTCCTTCCTAAACACACACAGATTATTTTCAAGACATGTGGAAATTAGTTTCCTAAATTCTATGATAGTGTCGCGAAGAAAAATCTGTTGCTCCAAAAATTCGACCATGATGTCCAAAGTAGAGAAACAGGAATTTTTGTGTATACATACTCTTGACATCGAAGGGAATTAGCTGCGAACCGAGAGGGAAATTGACGTCCTGAAGTCGAGAGGCGAGGTCTGTTGAATTTTTGAGGACGTAGCGTGGGTTAAAGTCAGTAGCGGAACGGGACTAGCTGGAGAGATATTTTGCGAGTTTGAAGCTCGGGTCTGAATAAAAGGCGACAACAGGCCTCATGGGGTGAGACGGTTTATGCAATTCTATTTAGCCGTAGAGTTGAGGCAGCGCGAAGTTCATTTGGTACAGATGTTCACGATTATATTAGATGACGTGTGTAGACTCTTCTATTGCTGAACGAACGGCTTTATTATATTGGGTAAGGCTGAACTTAATTTTTGTAGCTCCAGCGGAATTGAGGAAGGCGAGCATTTTTTCTTCGTAATTACAGTTGGGTAGGACGACTAAAGTTTCACCCTTATCCGCTGTAACGATGAGTAACTTCTTTTCGCGCAGACGCCGCCGTAAGGAAATTAAAGATTTGAGATCGGAGGAAAGAGGCTCGTGAACTTGAGCGACCATCCGATCGATTAGATGACGAGTACGGTCGGAATTTAGTCGGAGATCAGTTCTGATTCCCGTGGCTGTGATGGATCTTATATTATCTTTCTTTAAGACGGTAGGAAGAGCCAATTTTTTGCCTCGACGAAGAAGAAGGAGCTCGGATTCAGGGATGTGCTCTTGTGAAAGAATGACGACGGAAGGAGCAAGATGGGAAGTATCAGTATATTGAATCGCTTTTGACTTACGTGAGGTTAGATCTTGTAGTTTCCGAAGTTGTCGTCACGAAGTTTATGGTAATTGTTGGATTTTTTTCGATATGTGGTTTGCTGAAACTGAGCGAAGTTATCTTGATCTAGGAGTTGAGAAAGCCGAATGGCAGCGCGATGAAGGATATTTTGTAAAGAATACTAGAATAGGAGGGGGAGGGAGTTTATGTAAATCAACTACACATTAACGCGACGTGACAAATGAATCGAAATAAAGTCGACAGAAGTCTGAATTCTGGATTCTGACGTCAGTTTGTGGTCGATTTGAAGCCGTTGAAGTCCATCAAGCATTTGAAGAGGTCGACTGAAATCAATTAAATCAATCAAACTAAAGGTGAAAAAATCTGACTTTATGTCGCCCTGACATCGATGTGGGCGGGTTCATTTGTAGTGAAAATTGAGCATATTGACATCAATTTTAGGTCAATTTAAAGTCGACCTGTTTATATTCCCACAGCACTACAAATTCACGATTAATCGACGCAGTAGAGCAGTCGATTTCAGGTCGATGGGAGATCTGAGGAGGCTAACTCAACAGAATAACCAGGTTTTTCTCCAAAAAAAATTCCCTGGTCTTTTCTTAATCTTTCCAAGTTCTTACGTACCACTTTCTTCTCAAAAAAGAATTCAATTTGTAATGCCGAATTTCTGAAATCTTTTCATTCATGAGTTTCAGGAAATTTTCAACACTCAAATTTCTAGACGTTTCCGGTTTTCCATAGAGAGTGTTCACGCTGATCGAGATTAATTTAAAAATGAATGAAATGGAGTCGACATGATTCAACTTCTTTTCGACTCGATACCGGCTTCATTTTGCATCAGTGAAACTTGGAAAGAAAGTGAATTCTCATTTGATTTTGAGTACATTTTTGTTGGACACTAATGCAATAATTGATCGATCGCAAATCGACGATCGACACGGTGCATAAAATAGTTTCTTTACCCTCTCCTTCATCTTTCCATGCGAGAAAAGAGGCTTCGAGGGGTAGGGAGATGAACGAAATTTCAGATAGGAAAAATAAATGTTATATTTCCCGTGAATTAAATTGTATGTAACATGGTGTTGGTCTGTACGGATGGGTATCAACAAGTGGCTGCGGTCCGTATCACCAGAGGATCGGACGATAGATACCAGCGAGTTCCTGTCAAGTCTATATGATGTACCTGATGTTGAGGAGCCGCTATACTAGCGCCCCTTAGGGATACCTTTCTGTTCTATTCCTACAAATAGGCTGCTCAAGACGATTACTCCGGAAGCCTATGTGTTACAGGAGACCACTTTCAGCTATCAAACACAATAGTAAAAAGAAACTGGCGTTAAATGACCACTGTCGGTCTACCGGGAACGTCAACTTGAACACACATGCGACTTCTGAATAAATTGGAGGGGGTAGAAACAATTGAAGCAGTAGCAATATATTGCAAACTCCAACCTGTTGAACATCTAAACGCTGTCTTGGCCAATCCATTAACTAGATTCTATCACCATCATTCAACTACTTACTTCTCGACGTCAGTACTTGATTATAATCTCACGCTGTGGTTCAAAACCGGTCACTCACTTTGCAATTGAGAAATTTCTTAAAATTTCTTTGTTTTTTTTGTGTGTGCGTGACGTTCATAGTATCTGGCAACCATTTCCAGTTTCTAAAATTCGATTTTTTGTTTTGTATTTCCACTTATTCCTCGTCCAATTACGAATTTCCCGGTGAATAATTTGTGTCCTCAAGAAACCCGTGAGACTAATCACCCATTTTAAGTACTCAAAGTATCCTCATTTTTCCCGATTGAAAGTTTCATGAAATCTTCTCGACCAATCAGAGCCCAGAGATTCAGAGTGTTCAATTCTGTGATTGATGTCCTCATAATATCCTCATGGAAGAACCCCCATTGTATCTTCATTATGTCCTCATCACGTCTTCATAAAAGAACCCCTTATTGTATCCTTATTGTGTCCTCATAACGTCCTCATAGAAGAACCCTTAATGTATCCTCATTATGTCCACATAACGTCCTCGTAGAAGAACTAGAAGAACCCTTATTCTATCCTCATTATGTCCTCATAACGTCCTCATAGAAGAACCCTTAATGTATCCTCATTATGTTCTCATAACTTCCTCATAGAAGAACCCTTAACGTATCCTCACAATATCCTCATCCCGTCTTCATGAAAGAACTCTCATTGTATCCTTATATGAGGAGGGTTCTGGCAGAAGGGCCTACGTCCCATGAGAAATACATTGTGCGGAGGCCCTTTTGCCAGATACGTCCTCTTATATGGTCTGTCACCTTCCACTTTGAAGTCGTACTTCTTCTACATAACCACTCAGACTTTCGTATCAATTACGTGGAAGTAAATCCTCTTCATTGCAGTCACATTGCAGTGAAGACAGTGAATCGACATAAAAAGTCGAAGGTCCTGTAGAAATGCAGTTCAGCTGACTGTTCTCCAGGAATTATCATCTTCACACCTATTTCATCTTATATAGATAGCACTCGCTTCTCTCTCTGCGAGTGTTACTGCAACACTATCAACAAAAATTTTGAGGGTGTTATGATATCCTCTTTATATCCTCATAATATCCTCACTGGTGAGAACACTAAACGGGTGTAGTGAGTGCACAATGCAGATGTCACAGTCTCTAACATGTTTCCTCATTATACCCTCATTATGTCGTCACCATTGAGGATACTTCCAGGGTGAAATGAGAACATAAAGAAGGTATCAAAGTCGTCCTCTTTATGTCCTCATAATATCCTCAAAAGCGCGGACAATCAGCGGGTACAGTGAGGACACAATGCGGATGTCACAGTGTCTAATAAGTTTTCTCATGACACCCTCACAATGTCCTCACCATTCAGGATACTTTCATGGTGAAATGAGTACATAAAGAGGATTTGTGAAACTTATAATCTGCTTCCTAATTTCACCCTTTAAATGTCCTTGATATGAGGACACATTGAGGACATAATGAGGGTAGTGAAACTATTTTTCAAAAGAGAGCGTGGTCTTCAAATTAATTTTGTTGTATCCTCAATACTTCCTCATTATGTTCTCATTGTGAGGACATAATGAGGACATTTTCTTCACCGGGTTGTTCCGTTTCTTGGTCTATCAAACTCTCGATCGTACCAACGATAATACTGACAAACTCACAATAGGCACTGGCGAGTTCCGGTGGACCAAATGAACGCGTCAACTTATCGTCAATATCGAAAATGAATCGACCCGCTTGATGTCGATATCGGAATTTTGTAGACCTTCAACTGCACAATCTGATTGGGTTTCAGAATCAAGTTCAAAAGTGAGTCGACAATTAGATTCAAATTTTATGTCTATACTCAAAATTGACGTCGACATTGTGTCGATTCGATCGCTAGCTGCTGTACTGTAATTAACATTCTTGTATGTACTTACGTATGGCTAAGCATTAGGTCTGCGGGTAGTAAAAGGCTCTAGGAGGGTGACCACGTTGACACCAGATCGACATTCATGATTTGAGTCGTACTTTGCGTGTCTAAGTATCATCGTTCGATCTTTGGAATAATTGAAAATATCCAGGATTAAACTTTCAAACTTGTGTCGATTTGAACTTCACCATGATAAATTCTCAGAAGACTGAAAATCGACTTTTGATTGACGCATTAAAGAAGTTTATTTCAGGTTGATTGAAAAAATTTTGAGAAGTCGTCTCGAAATCGACTCTGTATCGACGTCGACTTGTGATAGATTTGAAATTGACTAGCGTACATTACCAGAGAACTAAAAATCGACTGTTGGTCGACACACAGAGAGATCGATTTCAAGTCGATAAAAAATTTACAGAAGTCAGCTCTAGATCGATGTCAATTCTACTCGATATCGACGCAAAAAAGCAGTCGACTTGAAGTTGATAAAAATTTAGAGAGGTCGACCGAAAATCGACGTGGCAAATAAGTTGAAATATGGAGTCGACACTTGTCGACGTGAGATCGATTTGAACAATATATTGACGCAATTTCGACAAAGACTCTGCAAGAAGTAAATTCTCTGTCGATGCGACACCGATTATTGTGTCCATATATGGTTTCATCGCGGAAGGAAGGGGGAAGTTCGAAGAATTCCTGGACTTCTTAATAAGAAATATCACGAGGGGACTCAAAAAATGTTGATCTTGAGCTACCTAGGTATGAACGAAAAGGGGGCTTGGAAGAATTTAGATCATTTAGCTGTTGAGGTGAGAGGATATATTTTGGTCTGGAAGGTGGTGGGAGCTCTTACCTGTAGTGAAAGCGCTTGGAAGAAATTTGGGGCTTCATTACGGAATTATTTCAGAGGAGCAGGGAACGTGTTCTATGGGATTCCTATTTTTTCTTCTTCTTTTTTCAATTCTTTTCCACAATCCCTCCAGACACAAACTATTCTCCGCCTGATAACATGTCTTGGTGGTAAAAAATGGACGTATTTAGATCATCGAGGTGGAAGAAGAAGAAGACAAAGAAAGAAGTTATAGCTTCATAAATCCTCTCTCATGTACATAACTCAAAAGTCTTAATTTTCTGAAATTACCCTCTTGATTTATAATAGTTCAATCAATGATCGAAATCCCAAGTCAACCTCCTATCATATTATATACATCAAAAGTTAAATTTCTCCAGAAAAAGAGAAGAAAACGGAACGGACGTGAACGATGGATATTTTCAAATAAGCTAAGTACCATAAAAAAGTTTCTCTGTTGGAATTCCGAACATCAAGCGATTTATATCGGAAGAAAATTTCGACCATTGAGGTATATAGGAAGGGGTGATCCGAGGGGTGGGGTCTTGACTAAGTATATCGAGAAAAAAATTAGCGTGGATGCACGCTACTTTATCCTTAAATTCAAATGGTTATTCACCAATAGTTTCTTTCAACTATAATAATTGACTTATTATAGGAACATTGAAAAATATAAATTCAGGTAGGCCTATTGCGGAACTGGAACTTTGAACAATATCGACCATTCAGCCTATATGGAGGGAAGGGAAGGTACTTGGAAAAACTCCAGTCCACCTCCTATGAGCAATGAATGAAATGATCTGCGAGTTTTTTCTACCCTCGTGAAAGCTTTCATAATGACCAATCAAAGCATTCCATTAGTTGACTTACAATCAGAAGCAAGAACATTTTTTTTTCTTTCCTTCTCTAATCTTACGTAATTGAGCTGTACATCAGAGTCCTTTGTCATTTTCTGTTCCACTCCTTTCTGACAAATTATAACACTATTCTAAAACGCTGGCTTTTATCACTGAGCAGGAGATACCGGAACGTTTCACATAAAGATGTTCTCTTTAGTTTAATAAAAGTCAGGTCTGCTAGAGGCAGGATATTTTCTTTATTATAATAAACTTATACACACTATAATGTTGTACTTCGTATCTTTAATCGAAGGCAATTTAGACTCTTCAAAATTGCCTGTTCGTCTTTGAAAGCTCGCACCTTCGCTAATTTAGAGGTTTGAACTAAATAATGCCGCTTTTTAAAAATATTCTTCTGACGGGTCACGTTCGAATATTAATGGGAGAACTTTCGACGCTTTCGAGTCAATTCGAAGTTAAAAGTTTCGAAGTTGAACGAAGTCTAGATATTGTAGCCGGAATCTTCATCCGAATCGAGATGTTAACATTCATAGCGTGAAAAAATTCCTGCCTATTATTTCTCGAACGTCAGGTACGTTTAATGCTGGCAGAAGAATTAGTGCCTGTTAGAAAAATGGTTTTGAACAGCCAATTACGAAGCTCGACGAAGTCATAACTTATTTTCTCTCGAATGCACCTGGGATTCGAAGCGCCGTTTTCAATTAATACGCGTGTCCTTTCGAAACTTCACTTCGAGGAAGATAACTAACTTGTTCATCTTCATAAGATTTTATTACAGTTTTTGATACTTGGAAATAATTCGTTAATTATTACTGCAAAATGAGTTAACCCTTAATGTACTGGATTTTGAAAAGTTTGAAAATTATATATTCATACGCAAAATCTTATCAACATATCGCTATAGATCACATAAACCACAAAAAAATTTAGATCCACCCCTTCAATTTTTGTGGGGAGCCTATGTATCAAAAAGTACACGTAGGACGTTACGGGTGTAAACTGTAAAAACTAAATATCAAGTTCTTTCGTATAGTACGGTAATTTTCATATTTTTTCTGGTCGAAAACATAATTTTTATACAAGTTTTTTCACATTTTTTTATAACGACGTCAAAAGTTGCTTTATTCGATGATTTCCCTTCTCAATTTTACTGTAATTTCGACAAAAATGCTATTACGGACTCGTTTCCACTAGTAAACGTAAATTGTTGACATGTACTGATACCTTACCTCTAAATATACAATTGTTCCAATTCCAGTACAATTCACGTTCAGAATAAACTTTCTATTAGCTTTTATAATTACGAAATGTTATTTTCCGGGATCGTCCTATGTGCACTTTTCGATACACAGTATATGGGATGGTTAATGCTCAGCGAGTCTATGCACATTTCTTCTTCGGGCGGGTGTAGTAGGTAGAATGTACACAATAGTATTCACCTTTTTTTTCCCCTTGATCGTCTTTTTTTTTCCTCTTTTTTTTTCTCGTTACGGACGGACATCTCTACTGTAGTTACACTCCCAAACATGATTATAGGTCGCACAATATTAGACTTGAAGTCGCGGTTGATAACTGGACAGAAGTTCCGATAGAAAATAACTTCTTATGTAAGAATAGGAACCCGACGATGTACAAATACCTCGCGCACGGTGGCGTATTTTATGCAATCTTTTTTCTTTTTTAAATAATGTCCATAGCCTCTCTGGGTTGCGTGTCAATCTTTATATCTCAATCAAATTTTACTGACTTTTCAACAAGGAAAAAAGAGGTATTACACCTGTCACAAGAGTGACTGCCAAAGGGAGTAGTGAATTTTTTCAGCGGGTTGGGTTGATGTCTTACTTTATTCTTAGAGTAATGAAAAAATTACAAGTTCCCTTTTCTATGTTTATAAATTCCGAAGATTTTTAGGTTAAATTATAGGATACGTAGAGTCTGATATTGATTTCGTCTTTTTTCCATTATTTCTAAATGATTATTCTTTCAATCTGATTCGCTTTTTCTTATTTTTATTTTCTCTTTGTTTCCCATTTTTGGTGTAATTCATATGTATCCAGTGTTTTCTAGCTCACTTTTCTGTGCGAATTCACTTTTTATAAGGTTTGAAATTTTCTAACGTTTATTGAGGCAAGAAAAAGTATAGAAAAAGCTTACATCAATCATTCACAGAAAATTTGACGTTTCGATTGAACTGATGATGATGATTATCATGCGTCGAATTTTGTGTAATCCTTTAAAATTGACTGAGAATCTTTTGTTGGTCTGATAAAGAACATAAGTTGTTCAAATCGTAACTAAAATAAAATTTGTTCAATTTGTGCGGGAAGAGCCGTATTCTTTTATTTGTAATACATATAAATCTTGCACGCAAAAGTAAATCTCAGGAAAAATAAATTCAAAAACAAAGAGAAAGCAAATAATAATTAAAAAACAAAACGATTATACAAACAGAAGAGGCTTGAGAGTTAAACAAGAGACACAAAATATCAGGGAGACAGGTGCTACCAGTAATTTAATCAAAAGATCTTGCCTATGATTAATAAGTAATAATACAGAGAAATACAAGGGCAAACTGAAAGAATTCTAACAAATTAAATCTATTATACAGTACCTAGTAACTTAAAATATGAATTTGAAAAAAAAAAAAAGGTAAATCATATCAAACCGAGAATAGGCGTAGAATTGTTAATTATACAACAAAAAAGGTTAGGGAGAGATGTACAATATTAGAAAAAGTAAAAATAAGTGAAATAAGCAAGCTAGTGAAAAAGAAATCGAGAGGATATAATAGAGAAAAGGACGAGCAATTGATAGAAAAAATTATGGAAACTACAAAAAGCACAAAAATGATGAAAAGAGGTAAAACCCTGATAACTCATAATAGATGAGAAGATAATGAGGATAATTATTATGATAGAGAAGGAATAAATGAAGTTCAACAAGTTTCATCTATTCTCAAGAAAGAAGTACAGGAAGCTGTAAACAACCTTAAATAAAACAAAGCAGCAGGCTCTGACAGTATTAAAAACGGACAAATTAAATTTTGAGGAAAACAGCTAATTAAAACAGTAACAAATCTATGTAATAAGATACGAAAGAGGAAAAAAATACCGAAGGGTAGAATACATCAGATATAATACAAAATTTAAATTTTGAATAGCTGTGTGCTACCTATACGTTCGAATCAAAACCACTCGAATCAAAACCACGTACCATGCCATGTTAAGATAAATTTTAGGAATAAGGCTAAGGGACAAAATAAAAATTGCAAAAATAAAAGAAAATTTTAAGAATGGCAAGGACTTTCTACATGCAACAAGAAGATTAAAATGGAATTGGGCCGGTCACATATCAAGAATCAGGGATGACAGGTGGACGTACAACAAAAACAATTCGGGAGAGATGTATAATATCAGTATATACTTAATTATAATTAAAAAGATTTTAATTGGTAAGGTGTAGCTCTAGGTACTGGAGGAAAAGTAGAAATAAAGTTATAATTTCTTTACTTATTTTCTATTTGATGAAACTGGAAAAAACAATTTCTTGATTTATTATTGCAAAGTCGTACCAAACATTTGTCACAATAATTTGTAGTCTGGCCCGACTTGCAATAAGAACACCTCCCTCTGGAGTGTTTACTGGAAAAATGGTTTTTTTGGTCAAAGCGAATCGTGTCATGGGGTAGATTAGTCCGTGTTTGCTGAACTTTTCGTATTATTTTCGGTTTTTTTTTCATGGCAGATGTGAGGAATGATTGAGCGACTTGGATCCGAAATCCTTTTAGTCTCAGTATTCTTCCACTATGTAATGCCTGTGCCTCTCGTTTATATTTAATGAAAGCATTCATCACGCAAATGTCGAGAAGTTGAAAAAAAATATTGACATACCACTTCTTATTTTTTTGCTTGGTTCGGTAGAGGGCGATATACATGTCGGACAAATCTACACCACCCATATACTTATTGTAGTGGTGTATGATCTGTGGACATGGTACATCCACTTTATTTCGTTGGCCACTTACATGCCTCGAGATCGTAGTAACTGGCTCGTGAGTCAAGTAGCTGCTTGTCAAGATTACACTTTTATTATCATTCCACTTGACGAGACATATTTTTTTATTGATATCAACTTTGACATCGTAACTGCCGCGTCCTCTTGCGGCTAAACTTTTGTCACTTTCAAGAATACAGCCTCGTAAACGATTTGATCTTACAGTTCCTAGACTAAGTATGCCTTTCTCCTCTCGGAGGTACCAAATAAGTTCTAAAGAACTAAAAAAATTATCAAAAAAAACGTAACTACCTTGTGGGTTTTTGATGGAGTTGCACAAGCGTAATACTGTTTTGGCACCAAAACCAAGAGACTCCTCAAATTTTGTGAATGGATACTTTGCGAACGTTTTCTCACCACCATAGAGGAAGAAATCGTGAACAAAACCTGATGTGTTACTTCTCACAAACATCTTATAACCCCATTTAACTGGCTTATTCTTCACATATTGTTTTTTCTTACCGGCTGTTTTGCCCTTATACGGGATCATCATTTCATCGATACTGAAACTTTTGTTTTCTTCCGGTTCGTTCAGACAGTTTTCCCGTATTATCTCAAAAATGTTTCCCACTTTGAAAAAAGGATCATCTGATGGATTGCTGTTGTCGGAGAAATGTAAGTATCTCCGAACATGTTGGTACTCGTTTAGTGTCATCACAGAAGCTACTGACTTGATTCGTAGGAATGGATTCCAGTAATCACGGTAGGATGGGAGTTTTATTACTCCCATTATTAAATGGATGCATATGTACCGTATTATATCTCCTCTTTCGAATTTTCCTTGATTGCCCGTCTTCTCTAAATAGTACCGGTTGGTCTCAAAAAGGACACAATCGACAACTGCATCGCTGAAGAATTTTTCAAAGTAGGAGAGTGGCGATACTACTTCCACCGGTGGACTGGGAAAAACGCTATCAAAATCAACGACAGGAAACTCCGTAGAAGCATCATCGGGATGTACAAAGTTGAAAGATAAGCTGTGAGGTAATTTTGAACCTTTTTTTTTGAGGCGGATGGTCCTCTTTTTATTATTCTTCCTTTTATTAATTTGCGTAATTTTTTTCGGCTTTACAGTTGCATTACATTTCTGACGCAAGTTTTTAGTTGGTACAGTACTATTACTAGGTACTGTAAGTATTGGCGATTTAGGGGACATTGCTACATCTACATTTTTTTTCTTCTTGGTAACTCTGGCTATTACTGCTGGAATTTTATCAGGAATGGCAACATTTTCAGTTTTTCTGTTCCTCAACGTTCTTGGTGCAACAAAACTTGTACTACTAGTACTTTGATGAGTTGCAAGCTTAGCAGTGGTCACTATGTTTGCAGTAGAAATAGTGCTTTCCAGAGAATTACAAAGATAAAGAACAGGAGTAGGTGCATGAGAGGTATGAGTGATGGCACTTAAAGTTGTAACGTCTTTTGACGAGGAGTCTTCTGACAAGGAGGCGACAGAAATTGGAGTAAACATACCACAATCAACATTAGTATTTGAGCTAGCAGTACAGCCAAAACTGACGGTCTCATTATCAACAAACATTTCTTCGGTAGCCAAGCCAAAATTTCGAACATCAGCTTCAATCGCTTCATTTATTGCGGCTCCTTGATTAATATTTTCATCAGCAATAAATGATTCTGAAATAATCACTTCTGGACTGTGTAGCATATCTTCTAAATAATCCCATGCTGTTGTAGGAAGATAAGGGACAGGCGATGATCTCTCACTATCATTTTGATGACTGCGTAGATCATTTTGCTCAATATCATTACCGCCTTCAACTTCATGGTTGTTAGGAGGAGTCATATCACAATTTTCATCATCTGACTGGTTGTTATGAGGAGTCATATCACAATTTTCATCATCCGACTCAAGGTTTTTGGAAGGAACCAGCGATAAAATGAACTCGCTTCTCGAGCGGAATATCCGTGGCTACAAAATTGTTCAAAAATTTTTTTTATTTTTCACGGTATAGTTAAGAACAGGAAGAAGTAGCAACAGAGGTGGGAAATTTTCCAGGAATGGAATATGGACTTCAAAGGAAAGATGAGAACAAACGTTTTTATAATCTCATTTCTAAAATCTAGGCTTTACAAAACTCAAGTACAATTGTGAGTGTACAATCACCTCTATAAGAAAGATATTTTAAAAAGTACCGGTACCACAATTTCGTACGAAAATTTTGGTGAATTTAGTTTTTCCTCATGCCATATCTCTAAAATTTGATGCTATACAATTTGTTAAAATATAATTTCCCCAGTTTTAAATTATCACAGATGTGTCTTCTGTTGAATTGAATCGTTCATCAAACTTATTGTACAATTTGGGCATTTGTAAGACTCTTATTTTGGTAGGAAAAATTTTTGAAAAGTCCTGTCAGAGAAGTAACCTTTTTTAGCGGGTGCCCCTTCCGAGGAAAGCTCCAGGAAAGCTCCACGTGTATGCGTAGAAGTGATCGAAAATCCCAATTCCTACTCTAGAACAATAACATATAAGTTGAGTAAGTAGGCTACAATACCAAATCATCTTATCAAGTGCAGTAGGAGACAAAGATATCTATAGCTCTACGTCCTACCTACATTTTTTTCTCTCAATTAAGACAGTCACCGCGCTGAATTGTAAAACGATTTTATTCCATACCTGCACAACCAAAATCAGACCTAAGAACATGTGAAGTGATATGATACGGCGCTTCAAGTGATATACCAGTATTTGCCCCATTGAATTTTTCAAATTTGCGTTAAAAACAGATAAAATGCCTATCTCGCGTGAGCCGCTCTAGAACCCTTCCAAAATTTGATAAATTTGTGCAACTTTTTTTCTGACTCATTGTTTGGTTCGTCACATTGTCTCTTTAAATTCTTAGACAACTGATTAATTCTGACTACAATAGGTGGCCCTCCAATAAGTTTTGTGATAATAGTATCCATGATTTCTTCAAAAATGTGGGCAATTTTTTGAGGCGTATATTATACAGTACTAGTATGATATCAAAATTTTTTCGATTCAGTTTTGAAATTCAAGTCTTTGGCATTGTAGTCGTTGTCTACCATTATGGCTTACGAATATATAGTCTCTAATATCCCATGCTATATGACAAAGGTAAAAAAGCACCCACCATTTCCATTTTACAATTTTGAGTTAGTATAAGTCAAATTTTGGGAAATTTCCCGACTGTACATAATGCTCGATAAATTGTTGCACACCTGTGGTAGATTGGTTTGGGCAACCGCCTTAAAGGCAAATGGTCTCAGGTTCAAACTCCATCGAAGCATCATCAACTCGTGCGTTTTTCATTGTTTCATAATCTCTCACCCCTTAATTAGACTTCTCGATAAACTGTTCTTTGTAATTAATAATAATTGACCAATTCCACTTTGTTACTTTCTAACCACAAAACCAATTAAGTTTGTCCTGATAAATTTATTCAATTACTATGAAAGAGAAAAGCCTCTTGGTCGTTATTTTCTGGATTTTTCATAAAATTAATTCAAGGTTATTTGCCTGTAAAGTACTGTACGTAATATTATCAATAGAAAGAAACAGTGACGAAAGGCAGGAGTAGTAGAATCACTCATAACGCGACCGCGGTAAAGCCACAACGGTCTAGTGCAGGCGCCTGAAGGTGTTGTCGATCGAACATATATTGTCGAGTATACTCTACGGGGTATACTCTACATGCAGTATCTCTTTTCTTTTGTGTCTAGTTTTTAGTTAGTATTTTTTTCCATACGAAATCAGGTGAAACCCTTAACCTATACTTTCGAGGGAGGTTGCAAAAATAGAATCATTGTCAGACAGAGTCACATCTTACTTGTGGCGTCGTCGCCACTTCCTGCAAAAAACCTTTTCTTCTTTAATGCATGAATGTTACTTTGTGAATGTTTTGTTGGTTCAATCCTTATCAGACCAGTCAGGGTAGGTAGTCTTTCTAAAATACATGTCTTAGGAGATTGTTTTTCTTCTTTCAAATAATGTATGTTTTTCTTCTTTCAAATAATGTACTCTAGGAAAAAAAAGGGCGAAAAGGTTATAAAAACCCACAGGAAAAAAAAAAAAAACTTATAAAAGAGTGTGTTACACTTGAGGACAATAGTACTCGTACTAGCAAATGAGAAGAAAGAAGCAGAAGAAGAGGAGCGTGCCGACAGAGGAACCAGTAAAAGCAAGAATGTAAAGTAAATGAATCCTCACGGAGGAAGATTGGGAATAGGAGCTCTGGAGCAAACCTTTTCATTATGTGACAGTAATGATTTTATTTTCCTTTCCATTTGAAATTTTGCCGGAGGAAGATTGGGAATAGGAGCTCTGGAGCAAACCTTTTCATTATGTGACAGTAATGATTTTATTTTCCTTTCCATTCGAAATTTTGCCGCAAAGACTCAGTCAGTGAACCTTACGGCTTGTACAAAAAAGATTTTTGATTCGCCGCGAGTGATAAGAAATATTTGAAAAATATTTACATGAATGGGATTAAAGGCGGAGGAAGTTTAGCTGTGAACCGTACTGGGAAAAAATTTTACTCCCCATCAAGATCAAAAGTTCCTTCAAAAATCATTGCAAGGAGTGTTTTGAGCTATGTGAAAACAATTTTGATAAGCGATTAAGATGTCGAACATGAAGTAATGAGAGTTTACAAGAAAAGAAAATAGTATATCTATTTTTTTTTCAGGAGTAAGTCAGAAACAAAGCCTTTGTATAGCGATAAAAAGATACTGTAAAATTTAATTATGGGTTTAAAGGGTGATAAGAGGGGGAATGGTAGTAGGTAAGGACCGTGAAATTATTTTGAAAAGGCTTACCATCAAAGATTTTTCTCGAGTATCTGAAGGGAAATGGTGAATTGCAAACGTTAATTAACGCGCTTGCCCTGGAGCACTATCTTTGGGAGCATAAATTGAGCTTGTATCGAAATGCTATAAGTATTATGGAAACCACATGTGTTCTATTTTTCTATATTTGAACCTCTTTCCTCTTAAGTCTTCCAAATATCAAAAAATACTTTTACAACTATATTTTTTGAAATATGAAAGTATTATAAGTAATGCGGGTTGAAATTAACGGTAACTGAGATTTACAAAAAATTTTACGCCATCCCTTGCAAAAAGATGTAGAAAAATTATTTATAGGTGGAGCCAATCGAATACCAAACAACAAATTCATAGTTCTTTAAAACCTCTAAAGTTATGAGATCAGGTAGAATTACATGGAATTTTCATGGAAGAAATTTACGTATAGTGATTCATTTTCTAGGAATAATTTCAATTGAGGAAATTTTTGGGTTGGGTAAAAAGAAGGGAACAACTGAACGATAAATGGGTAATATTAGACATTACTCACCTTTTCGGGCATTTTCTTCATTTTGTGCGATAAACTGTTGCCAATTCCAAAAGCAGAACTGTCACGGAAGAACTTATCACCAATTAGAAACATACACTGCCACAACCTATCAGGCTTGTGGTATATAGTCGAGTGATAATGTAATAAAGAAAATGACATCTGAACGCCTCGGGTCCATTCCAAATAAAAAAAACTTTGACCGATCTCCTTTTACCATATAACTGGCGAGGGTTGATGGCCTAATAAACGTTTTTTGTCCGTTTTCTCCGAAGGTGATTGAGGAAAAAAAAAGGATCACTGTTCATATTGTCTTCCAATGTGATACAATAGTATATACCAATAGCAAAAAAAAAAAATGGGTCACAGGTTATATTGCCTTCTGATGTGATACAATAGTAAACACCACGTATATACCTCTTTGTATCGAAAAGTACACCTAGGACGTTAGGGACCAGTATCAATCCGTGCGATGAAACTGTAGAAAAGGTCCGTGATGTACTAGGTGTACTTTTTGATACATTCAACTTCAGAGGTCATTCTCGCCGACAATAAAAGAAAATTTAAGGAATTTTTTGTGGATATATATTGTCATACCATTTATCTATCATTTTTCATATATGATAAATTTCGATTTAAGCAATAATCATGGAGTAGGAGCGTCTTTTAAAAATGCATATTAAGTCGCTAGATGCTAATTTTTTCAAACGCAATAAATGCTATATTGAAGAATATGTAGTGATCCAAACTTACGTTAGGGATGAACATAGGTGTACTAAATTCATTTATACAATTTTTTTCAATAAATATTGTTTGTAACAAAAAGTACGACACTTCTATTTGAATGTATCAAAAAGTACACGTAGTACATTAAGGGTTAATACACCGAGAAAAATAATGAGTTATCATTTATAAAAAATATGAGTGAACCTGACGTAAACTCTTTTTCCATACGAAAGGATGAATTTTCAATTAATTTTGACGGTCAATTACACATCAACTCATAGTTAAGGAGTAATGGATTAAAAGTTTGTAAAACAGGATATTTGTCTATACAGACGAAAGCGAGAAGTTGCGGAAAGATTTACCCACAGCAAACAAAATATGTACTTTCGGATGGGGAATCATTAATAATAAAATATTCATTCATCCTCTATAATTCATCGTTAGAAGGAAATTCTTATAATTTTCTTCGCAGCGCATTGTGTACAATGAAGATTAGAATTTGAATCGTATTTGTTGAGTAGTAAATACAATTTTCTCTTTTTGTACATACGTATTTTCGTCCTAGAGCGCAGGTAACGTGGAGCAAATTTTTTTTTTTTCATCTTATCTCATATACGACTCTTTCGATGCGTATGGAAACTCGTAAGAGGGTCAAAAGCTGTATACCGAGTAAACCCCCGATACGGTATATTCCGTATAGCGAGTTTTTCCTCTCGTTTGAAGGACAGAAATTCGCAATTTTATGTACGGGCAAATATGTATTTCTCCATTTTGCACGCCCCGTGGTCGTTTATTCGAAATCTTAAACACGAATCGTGGTTATTTAGCCTGTAGAGATCCAGAAGCAAAAAGCACTCTGTGTGCACAGGAAACTTTTATTCCCAGATTATTACGGAACAATTTTTACAGGTCGACGCTTTATTCGATGGTTACGAAAATTTTATATTTTTTTACTTCTGAAGAAGTTTTAAATCCTGGAAAATATCTTAGAGACGCGCGGACTGCAAAAAATGTTCAAATCGTACGAGCGAAATTGATTTTAAAGCTGAAATTTTCTCAGCATGATGGTTCTCACGCCGGTAAATCTGAAAAGTCCGGATTGAGGGACTTTTCTGTATATTTATACGAGCAGAGAAATTTTGAAATTAATCAACTACTACTCTCATAAAGTTATAAATGGAATTTTAATACGTATCATAACATGTGAGCCTCTAATAATAATAACATAATTCAAAATTTCTATCATTTTTTTTTTTTTTTTTTTAAAGCTTTTAAGCTACGCTTTGGGCTATTAGCTTGATAAGAATAGGTATAAAATAATAAATAATGTAATTTCAATGGCGCGATATTAACCCTACAAATTTAAGGTACATAATTCAAAATTTCTTTTATAAGAATAGGTATAAAATAATAGCTAGATACGGTAATCCCCTCGTATGCCAACAGAAAGAGTCGTATCACGTCAAACTTTACTAAAAACCTGGCTTTTGTCGTGTTTCAAAGTTGTATATAACATTCATTGAGGTGATCCGTGGTAAATTTTTCGATTTCTTTACCGTTAACATGAGCTACCTCACTTCGTGCTCGAGGGTATGTTTGTACTTGCCTCAATAAATTCTCGAAGTCTGCTTCGGTCAAACTGCAGGACTTTTTGAATAAATGTAACATGTTTCAATCTTATAAATAAAATCCCGGACTACTGTTGCCGCTTCTTCTACGTAAATTGTGCTCAAAATCTCCTTTTGCATCTAAACAACGAAATTTATCACAAACTTTTTCCAAAAACCCTACATAGATAATAATAGAATATAATTAACTTACTTGGAATTCTTCTGAAAATTTGTCAAATTCTTTTCTAGATTCATCTATCTGAAATGAAGAACAACAAAAGTAAGAAAATGTGGAATAAAAAAATAATATGTAATCGCGCACTGCTTGATTTTTAAACCTAATTAACTAAGATATATGGTTCTCGATAGCTCATTTGGAAAAAACACATTTCTTTTTCGAGATTCGGATCTGAAAAGAACTTTCGTCGAGATTTGATACCCTACATCTAACAACAAACAAAAATGTCGTTGCGGTACAGGTCTTTCCAGCTGGACGATTGATTGTTGTAAAATCCGACTTAGTACAGAGAGAGCAAACGAAACAAAACAAAATTGTATTGTTTGAGAGTAACAAAAACTCGGTGAATAAAACACCCCTGATCATATTCCGGTACAGAAAACCTATAACAACCATCCCCCCACTCAAATTAAATGGGAACACAATCCACACCAAAAACAATACTATTCGACCAGACTCAAACATGGACACCACACATAAAATACCTCAAAGGCAAATGCAATCGTACACTCAACATCGTCAAATACCTCGCACATCCCAGCACAGGATGCAATAACAAAATTCCTTTGCAACCATATCGAAGCCTCATCCGATCACAGCTGGATTATGGAGCCCCAATCTATGGACTAGCCAAGAAATCTATCCTTTCCACATTAAACTCAATTCAAAACGCGTCACTTCGCCTAGTCCTAGGCGCTTTCAGAACTAGCCCCAGCCTCATCTCATGTGCTGAGGCGGGCAAACCCCCTTTAGAATACCGCCGACAGATCCTAACAAACTCATTTTTAGCTAATATATCTAACAATAAAAATTCTTCCACATTTGACCACTTTTTTCTTCCTATCAACTATCAAAAATTCTCCCATGACGTACCCCACTAAACATATCAAACTTAACTTACAACGCGTACACGAACGAAAATTTGTATTTAACTGTCTACTTCCCATCTTTAACTCCACTCCACCATGGGCACTAAATTTGCCCCATTTCAACGACGAACTTACCGAATTTCCCTCATCTACCCCAAAAAATACACCCAAACAAGAAACTTTTCTGGCGTAGCCAAATAAATGTTTCATGTCTCTTATATTTCATCAGTCATCTTGAAATATTTTAGTCTAGGCTTCTACTAGGTCAAGTGTTCGTGAGATATTGCTCGTTTGCCCCTTACCTTTCTTGGCGTCGTATAAGTCTTGTATGAGAAATATTTTGAGGTATCGCCTTTCTTGGAGGTCACTCGCTCCACTCGTTCGCCCTCTTTCTTGGTCCCTGTCTCGGTTTAGCAAACTTCAAATCCACGAAATTTGTATCGCAATTTTCTTAGCGGGGAACCCGCTATCCATTTTGTTAGAAGATTACATCCTCAGAAAACGTCCGCGTCCGCAGGTTAGGTTAGGTTACGGGACTTGAAAGAATTTTGAGTCTCGAGCTATATATGATAGGAGGGGGACTTAGAAGAATTTCGAGTCTCGAGCTATATATGATAGGAGGGGGACTTAGAAGAATTTCGAGTCTCGAGCTATATATGATAGGAGGGGGACTTAGAAGAATTTCAAGTTCGAGCTACCGTCCGCCGTCCAACCAAAAACTTAGAAAAATTTTGAGACTCGAGCTATATATGATAGGAGGGGCACTTGGAAGAATTTCGAGTCTTGAGCTATATATGATAGAGGGGGGACTTAGAAGAATTTCAAATCTTGAGATATATATGATAGGAGGGGGACTTGAAAGAATCGTGACTTTCGAGCTATATATGATAGGAGGGGGACTTGGAAGAATTTCAAGTCTCGAGCTATATAAGGTAGGAGGGGGACTTGGAAGAATTGTGACATCCGACCTATATATGATAGAAGGGGGACTTGGAAGAATTTCGACTCTCGAGCTATATAATGATAGGAGGGAATGTAGAATGATAATTTCGATTTGAATTATATGACAAGATTATCAACTCAGTTCCACACCACCTGAGAGGTCGAGTTAAGGAATTGTGGTTTCCCCGCTGCCATTGCAACGTCTGCAATGGCTTCTAATTTTTTATCTTCAATTATCGCTCCTACCCAACTTTCTACGAGTTTTTTGTGCTGAGTTATGAACCAAAATATACCAAAAAAATTGACCAATTTTCCAAAATGTTCAAAAATCCACAATTTTTCAGGAGGGTAAAGGACTTTGGACATTTTTCCCGAGTAGCCTCACGTGAAATACGGTACATATTGAAAGTAGATTTGGGAGTACAGGAACTTCAAGTGATAGACGCTTTATTCGATAGTTACAAAAATCTTATGTTTTTCACTTCTTAAGTGCCTGAAGAAGTTTTAAATCCTGGAAACCGGTATCGATTCGAAATGAAGTTGAATTATTTCGACTCCATCTCAATTCATTTTTAAATTAATCTCGATCAGTGTGAACACTCTCTGGAAAATCGGTCTAGAAATTTGAGGGTTCATGAAGAAGGTCAGAAAAGTCGGAAAATTTACTGAAACTCGCCGCATTCGATTTCAGAAATTCGGCGTTACAAATTGAATTCTTTTTTGAGAAGAAAGCGGGACGGAAAAACCTGGAAAGGTTAGGGGAAGACCAAGGAATTTTCTTTGGAAAAAAAACTGGTTATTCTGTTGAGTTAGCCTCCTCAGATCTCCCATCGACCTGATATCGGCTGCTCTATTGCGTCGATCAATCGTCGATTTGTAGTGCTGTAGAAATATATACTGAATTTGATGTCAACATCCTCAATTCTTACTTCAAATCAAGTTTGCGCCGACTTTGATGTCAGGTCGACATAAGGTTACATTTGTAGACCACTGAGTCTACACTTGTCGACTCCTGACTCATTTGTCTCGTCACGTGAATGTGAAGTTGATCTGCACTGAAGTCTCTCCACCCTCCTATTCTAGTATTCAATGGACTGTATGTTTGGTTACTTTGCTACTCGCAGATAGAATAAGTATGAGCTTCTTTAAAAATCATAATTATGCTTAATCAATGGCGATGATTGAAGTACGATTATTATACGCAACCAAAGTGGATCTCATTTTCAATATGCTTTTTTGCTCTCTCCAACGACGAGCATTTCCAATATTGTCTCAAAAATGTAGGTAATATACGTTTTACAGTACAATGAAGCATTACTTAAGGGCAATCGGTTGGGCTAATTTCAATCATATACGTATGGGGGAGGGGGACTTGGAAAAATCTCGAACCGTCGAGCTATGCAGATCGGAAGAGGGATTTTTACTTTTCCAAATAATTGACGCTAATCGGATATCGAAATCGAATATTGAAATCCAAATTGAAATTTACCCTCAAAGTTTTTGTTTTTTCTTCCGAATCAACCACGGAAATTCTGCTTAGTGATAAGAAATTGAAAGATCATTCGGCACCATTTTGGATGTAAAAAAATTAATCTTATCGCTTCCATTCGAAGGCGAATGAATAGGCAAACATTTTAAATGAGCCTCGTATGAAAATATTTCCTTTTAACGCATTTATGTGAAACAAAGAAACACGTTGAAATCGTCTTTACAATTTGTCAGACGACGGAACAATAAAAGTGTTACTAATGCGTCTTCGAGACGCATGCAGTATTATGGAAATTCTTTACCCGCCCGCCTACATCGCTTGATCCCTTGTAGACTTAAATATTACAATTAAGACACCTTTTGAAAGTTTTTATTTTAACATAAAGGACGTTGTAAGCGATTAAAAATTTTACTCTGCGTAAATATAACACTCGGACCGCACCGAAAAGCCTCGTTTCCTTTGCTAAATTATTCAAGTTTAACTTCTCTTTTTTCTTTTCCTGGCGAACATTTCGCGCTGTTTAAACTCGTTTCCCAATGGTATATACAGAAAAGCGCGCATAACGACCACGTGGACCCTTCGAAGATTATATAATTTATTCAGTCCGACGCTGAAAGCGTTTATCGTTGTATTAATGAACCTCTAAGAAAAGTTAGACTGGAAAAATATTCTGCATTGCTTTGTCGAGCGGTAAAAATATCGTTAAGTCGAGCTGTGAATTTGACGCATTCAATATGCTCGATATTTAAGTGACCAACGATGGCGCACATTACCATTTCGAGAATTGTTGACCTCGACATCGATATAGTGGATAACGAGAGGTACTTGTATGACACCGTGCTGGAAGCAGTTTTCCCTCTAAACAGTCAGTGTATTTTCGGAGCACTCGTCGTCTACGTGTTTTCCATTAATGTCTCGATATTGGATATGCTGTAAAGTGCAGCACGAGTGGGCCTATTATCGTGGATTTACACTATTCGGAAAGTAAGCGCACTCGATGAGCCGGGTATTATTCTAAAAAGGTTTCCAGTTGAAACATAGAAAAATACTCGAAAAAGTGCAATATTGATTTCGACCTATATGTATGGAAAACTTTATTCATTTTTCCTCCTTTTTCGCAAATGTAATTCCGAGAGCTTCGAGTTTCAGCGCGAGAAAAGTTTTTCTATTGTTCTGGCAAACGCCTTCGCACGTCGGAGGAAACTTTTCAAATTCACACATACGTTTTCCGCAGGTATGTAAGATGTAGTACATGCATAGCCTCGCGTATAACAAAGTACTTCTCATCTATGTACAGTTCTTGGGAAAAGTGTAATGTAGCGTGGTATCGTCACTACCAAATTAATTACTTTAAGGAAGTACAAGGTGCATGAACATTACACCCGAGATGCGAGTTTCATATTAGAACTGGAAAGGACGTGAAATTCGCATCCAACGAATTTTCTCTCGAAATTTGGTACGAAGTAGCGTCGTGCTATGAGTAGAGATGATTCTCGAAAATAGAGTTGTTTAATTTTTCCAGAAACCTCAAACAAACTTTTCCTTCTACAGCTGTGGACGTAGAAAATTTGGAACCTTGATACTCGTAACTAGAGGTACGAGGCGTTCGTACGAAATATATTCCAATTTTAACCACAGCAAACACGTTTGGTTTCAGTATTATCTTCAGATTGAGAGACATAATCCAAGAATGGACTTTAGCTCGCTTCGTTCGCCATTTGCGGGATCTCTTTCATTGAGTACGTTAAATGACGTGAGCAGAGGACCTGTTTTGCGTGGGGGATCTTTGGATTTAAATTTCGATAATCGTTCTGGATCAATATGTTTAGATCAATGATTAACCCCCTCCCCCTTTCTCATATAGATAGCTTGAAGGTTAATTATGATACACATATAGAAATTGAATAAATTCATATCGTAGATCTCTCCCTTCGGAATAGTAGTTCTCCATATAGCTTGAAGGTCGGAAATACAAATCCCCCTATCGATGTACATGTAGTTTGAAAGTGAATTTTCAAGAAGTGTTTTTGTAAACATTCCTCGAATACATTCTTCAAGTTCAGTAAGTAGATAAGATTTTACGATTTTTCAAGGAAATAAAAGGGGAGTCTTTTCATTTAAGTGTCATCATTTCTTTGTACTATCAAACGAAAGAGACTGTGAAAAAAGGGAAAAAACGTGGCATAAGACTGAAGCCAAGATCATTGGAACTCATATTGAGTGAGTAAGGTATCAATTGAAAAATTTTTCCTAATTTACAATTCTACTTTATTAGCTGCTTTTACAAGAGTACTTTCGAGTGTTATCCCATCATCCCTGGAGAACAAGGTCTTAAATATGAGTTTTTAGAGCATAACACTGTGATCTTATTGGCTGTAACAATGCTGTGTTGTGATTGGTTCACTCTTAAAAACTTATTCTTACAATAATATGGACCCTAATAAGCAAAACTCGACCAAGCGACATTTTTGAGATTTTGGAGTTATATACACCGTTAGAAAGAGCTCAACGAGCACTTTCCAACGGTGCTGATTAAAAAACTGGAAACGCAATACTCGTCGAATAATTATGAATTGAAAATATCGACCTCCATCTATTTTTGAATAACTGATTTCCTTCAAGTCTAAATATCACGAAACTACGTGATTGTCGCTTGGTCGAGTTTTGCTTATTAGGGTCCATATGACATTGTGTTCTTATTGGTTAAAACATACTGCTTAGTGATTGGTCCACTCTATTGGCCTAAATACTGCGTTTCTATTGGCTACCTAGTTTCCTGCCATCTCATTGGTTGGTTCTGTTCTTCTCTTGTCCAATCATTAGGCCGAATAATTTTTCGCTATCAAACGTGATTACATTGTTCAAGAAGAAGGCATTCTTCCTCTTTGCTTTTGCAATCTCCATTTGTTCCCAGAGTTTTGTTCTTTTTGTGCGATTCTCTACATGTATGGCTTCAAATAATCCCTCTGCATTGAGGTGTTCTTCGTTATAACGTTTACCAAACAGTGACTTGCCATCTTCTTTCTCCCTCGACTTTTTGTGCTCTTTTTTCCTGGTTTCAAACTTTCTCCCAGTCGTATCGATGTAGATGCCCTCGCACTGCTCACAACTGAGCTTGTACACTCCGCTCAAGCTTTCCTTGTCCTTTTCATCCGTCTGGTCATTGCTAATTTTTTTCACCGTGGGGTGGTTATTTTGCATACCCACGTTTACATTATAGCCATTGAACGCCTTTAACACCTTGTTTGTGTACTTTCCTATGTATGGTGTCGATCCGGAGTACTTTCTCACTACGCCATCATGGATTCCCTTCTTTGTTTACATTTTCCCAAAGACTCCACACCACACCTCTTGGCTTCTGCCATCTGTTTTACTATCTCGATCTCTTTCCTCTTCTCTTTGTTGTTCTTGAGGACAGAAATTGCTCGATAGCAGTAGTTCTTGAATGCCGCTAACTTGTGCCTGGGGTGGTGGTAGGAGTCATTTGGGATGATGATGTCTGTATGCGTCGGCTTCCTGTAGATTTTGTATTCTATCCTGTTGTTCTCCGGTGTGAATGTAAGGTAAGGTCCAAATAGTCGATGGTTTCATTGCCTTTTTCCTGCACTGTCAATTTGATGCTCTCATTCATCGCGTTCATTTCCGAAAAGAATAGTTCCACCTGCCTGACCACACAATTAGGATATCATCTGGTCCAATGTTTGATCGAGTTTCTGAACTTGCTGCCCTTCAATATCTTGTTTTCCGTATCATTCATGAATAACAACTCCGCTAGTATTGGTGACAGCGGTGATCCCATCGCAAGTCCCCTTTCCTGGCTGTAGAACCTGTTATTGAAGCGGCAGTAGTTCTGGCTCAAGATCTCTTCCACTATGTTGGCGTACTTCGGCCCATCGGGGTTCCTATGGTACCTTTTTGTTTTGAGCAGTCGAGTGAGAAGTTCCTCCTTCGGTATGGTACCAAACATGTTTTCCACATCAAAGGATATCAGCTTGTCGTTACTCTTGATTCCCAACTGGTCCAGTCGCTCAATCAGCTCTCCGTTGTTTCTGATACTTCGTTTGGGTGCAAACTGGTAGTCTTCTTTCAGGAATGTGGCTACGATGTTCCCTAGATTGAATGGTGTTGACCAGGGGTCGATTTGTGGAGCTTTACAAGCCTCTTAAGTCTTGGTGCAATCGGGTTCATCTCAAGCGTCCTTCTATTGCCGGGTACACTGTTCCGTTTCAACACAGCTTTCAGGTCATCTTTGTATTTCTGTGTTGGGTTCTTTATCAACTGTGATGTCAGAGGCCCCACACCGAAGCTATGTATGATGGGAAGAGGACTTGGAGCTTTGCCGACCGGCCGGACGGCGGACGTTTTTTCCTAAAAATCCCCGATAAAAAAGTCCAAGTCCCCCTCCCATCATATATAGCTTGGAGGTCGAAATTTGTATAAGCCTCCTTTCATATACAGCTTCAAGGTTGGGCTTAGAAAAATTTCGACTTTCGAGCCGGCATGATATATGATAGGCGGGGTACTCGGGAAAATGTTGACTTTAGACCCATCGTATATGATATATAGAACGAGGATTTAGAAAGATTTCGTTTCTCGAGCTATAATATACTATGATAGAAAAGGGACTTGGAAGAAAATTTCGACTATCGGGCCATAATATATGGTAAGAGGGCACTTACAAAAATTCCGACTTTTGAGCCATAATATATAATAGGAAGGGAACTTACAAAAATTTCGATTCTCGAGCCATAATATAATATGACAGGAAAAGGACGTATATACCATGACCCAAGGGACTCAAAACTTGAAACTCTTCAAGATTTCAATTTGAATTCGCAACACCAAAACCAAATTGACCTACAGAACAGGTTCCCTGCGTTCATCGTTTCACTTCGTTGAGGAAAGAAGCCATCGTGTTTTTCAAGTCTCAAAAGTAGGTCAAGTTCAACGATGACGTCATCAAGTGTAACGAAATGCTGTGATTTTTTTTGGTGACGATTTTCTCAGGAGTAATTCCAACCGAAAAACCGGGATGGTTTTTCGTGGCGATTATCAACACGCCTGATCAATATAACTCGATGATCGAAATCTCTCTCCAAGTGTTCAAAGTATTAATCAGAGGGTTTCTGTGTTTGTTCTCGAATAGTCCCCGCCCCTCTCTGAACAACAATTTGTCAGGAGGACAGCAGACGAGGTCCATGCCCTCATTTCTTGACGTCAAAATGATTGAACTCTGTTCTATGGCGTGGGGTAGGGGTCTTTTTGAAAATTTTGGCGTCTCACCGTTCGCCATCCGGAAAAAACTGACCTGCCCTCTTGAAGGAGCTGCACGTAGAAAAAATTCGACTTTCGTACCATATAGACGATGGGAGGGGACTCGGAAAAATTCAGACCTTTCGGGACTCCAATTTTAAGTTCAATTCTCAAATCGATGCACAGACAGCTTCCCTGCGGTCCTCGTTTTTGTTAAGCAGGCCATCGCGTCATTTTGCACACGTCCCTCTCCACAATCCTAAATTTCAACTTTTAACGGAGAACACAATTTTTTCTATCATTTCGTAAAATTTTATAAAAATCGAAAATCGCGTCGCGTCGTAGCAAAGGTGGCACGTATTAATGATAATAAAGAGGCTACAGTTCAAAACTTTTCAGTTTATATCTCGTCTTATGAACATAAATCTTCTCATTAGGAGACACTGGCGGCAATAGCATTCAGAGGAGTTGAAGACGCGCAGAAAAAAGTGAAATGTATT
Source organism: Aspidiotus rigidus (assembly GCA_035079385.1). NCBI lineage: Eukaryota > Metazoa > Arthropoda > Insecta > Hemiptera > Diaspididae > Aspidiotus > Aspidiotus rigidus. The sequence continues at coordinate 4,535,411 of JAVHKY010000031.1, read as the reverse complement.
TTCAGTTTTTAGTTGTAGGGTTTTGTATTTATTCAGTCGGAAAAAGATACAATGCAAAGGATGACGAAAATTATTTTTTGAAAAAGGCGCGTTCAAAGTTTTGTCCTATGTTTGTACGCGAGTATAACTTTCATTTTCTCGTTACGAAAAGTTTCCTTTCTAAGCTCTATTTCATAGTCTTTTGTAGAAGTGATGAAGTAAAAGCAGATAGTCTAGAGAGTTTGAAGCCTTATAGAAGTTTTGTTGCCTCTGGCACCTTTCAGTACTTTTATTTTTACATATTTCTTCTTTTTCTGGCTCACGTTTTTTCTCCTTCTCATCGTCTTCCCCAGCTATCGTCTTGTCTGCACAAATTAAAGAATAGCATTTTTTGTCACAGAAAGAATGGTGGAGAATTTTGGTCAAGTCATCGGCCATTTAATCGATCCCCCATAAAGTAGATTCATTACTTACCTAAATTAATGTATAGCGAACGAGAGACACCCCCAGAACAGCTCCGAGTTCTTTGCAAGCCCCGAACGTCCATCATTTTCGCAGGAGTCCCATAGTTTTTCATTTTACCTAAATCCTGCGGTTAGAGAAATTTTTTCAAGTCTTAAACTGGTGAAATTGTGCATGGTCTATCCAGGTATGGTCATCTTGAAAAATATTGCCAAGTTTTCAAATTAGTTTCGCCTCCTTCTGACCCGCGAAGTGAATGTTTTCTGCCGAATAACTCAATGTCAAAGAAGCCTCAATTACTGGTTCCTGCATCCTGCTCTCACTGTCATCAAGAAAACCTAAATGTTTTCTTGTCCCCTAATCTCACACTTTCGCAGTTCTATGAGGGTTCTCTGCTCCCTCTCTATAGCACTGAAAAATAATTTCGATGCAATAACACGCATGCTCGAATACCTACACCATACCTTGTTCTACAGTCGCATTTAATTTACGTACTTTAGTAGTTCATCAACTCTGTGGTAAAATATAAAGTTATATAAGTGAGAATACACTATAATTAAAGTGTAACGCCGAGCCAATAATCATATGTAAAGCAAGTGCTCGTTGGAAAAAAAACGAGAAAAAACTTCTTTACGGAAGATTGAAATGATGCTGGTTGTGGTAACTAGTTCATAATAGGAAGACCAACCTTATGAAACCGAAGTTCACTGCTACTTTCTGAGAGTGGAAACATACACAAGCACGTAGAAATTTGGAAAAATTACTAGAATAGTATCAAAATTCGAAACGAATTGTTGAATCCACAACACAAACCACGATATCCACCGGCTCCTTCAATTATTTCTTCTTCCCTCGTCTACTCAAGAGGAACTTAAACACATCATATTCACAGCCCGAATAAACGGCTTAAAACTTGATGGGACATCAAGTTGTCCATGCTGAGACGTAGGAGCCTCTGTTATCACCTGAAACAATCTCCCTCCCCCTCACCGCCCCTCTTCATACGCTCCAGCGTCTGAAATGGATACGGCTCCCTTATTTGCGGTAACGGTCGCTAAAAGTTGAAAACGACGGCTTCCTTAACGAAGTTAAACGAGGAACGCAGGGAACCTGTTTTATGAGTCAAATGGATATTGGTATTGAGAATTCAAAGAATCCTAGACCTAGGCAAAGGCTAGTATAAAGAACGCCTGGACCTACTATAAGCCTAGTATAATATAGTTTGAGAGTCTAAATTTGTCTATCTCGAGCTATATATGGTAGCTCGAGAGTCGAAATTTTTTCTGTCCCCCTCCTATCATATATGGCTCGAGGGTCCAAATTTTTCTAAGTCCTCCTACCATATATGGCTCAAGAGTCGAAATTTCTTCCAAGTCCCCCTCCTATTGTATATATAGCTCGAGAGTCGAAATTTTTCCAAGTTTTTCGCTGGACGGCGCACGGCGTACGCCAGATTTCTCAAATAGCCCCCCATAAAACAGGTTCCCTGTTAAAAAGAATTAAAGAAATGTATAGGCATATGACGTTGGTTTCTATCCTATCTTATCATCAACCGACTGTTTAACGCCAAGGATTTGGTCACAGAAAACAAACAATCCGGCAGATAGGAAGATCCCTTTCTATAATACTAGACGAACATCGATCCGTGTACAACAACAATAAACGCTATGGCTGCCTACTGCCTTTATGGACTCCACCCCATTTCTGCAGTCGCTGCTCAACTTATCCGACCTTGCGCGAAGAGAAGCTCAAGAATCGCCTTAAGGAGGTGAAAACTATTGCAGCCAACTAGTTGCCTTACTCAGACAAAGTACTTACTTAACGATTTTTCGATTACCTTTGTCTCACAATTTTCGTAGCTCTTTTTCTGACTCATAATTCGTGTTCGTTTTAGTTTACCTTTCCTCTAGTATAGTTATTCGTCTTCATGGTACTTGTTCCAACATAGTTTACGTTAGTTTTATTCTTGTGTCCCGTCGATGTATGTTTCGCACATGCGAAACCGGTCGCGCTGTATCGTCTAATCAAGTGATACCGGCGCGGTAACTAGTTTAATTTTGTTCCGACCTCTTTTTAATTCTAAGTTTTCTTCGTTCAAATTTCAAAATTTCTGTTCGTTTGTAACTGACTGCCTAAATTTTATCTTGCGACGGAACATATAACACAAAAAAATAAAAATATGCGAGTCGCAAATCTAATTAATGCAAATTAGAGACGTTTTCGAATTTTTGTTTTTCTGTGTTATTGTGTTCTGTTGGAATTGTGTCGCACCGCTATGGAACAGATCGAAATTATTCATCTTGTGACTCCTAAAATTGTTTTATGTATTTTTATTTGATTTATTTCGATTGTGTTTTTCGTCTTGTGATTTCAAAATTTACTACCTAATATTTTCTTCAGTCCAACTTTCCGCCATTTTTCGAGCTTCAGAAATTTGTGTTGTGGCTTCAAAAATTCATTTCGCATTTTAATAAATTTGGCCCGCCATTCTAGTGTCATAATTGTTTAATCTTTCCAAGCTGTTACGTGCCTGTTTATGCTACCCGTCTCTCTCAAATTCAATGGCTCGTGCATTCGAGAAAACAATCGAACTTTTCATTGCCGCGTAACAATCCTCGGAAAAATTGGACAGGAAGAGCAATGAGGGATTTAGGTGAGCAAGCTCAAATCCATCTTAATGTCAATGATAATAATCCAAATAGCGATCTGCTCGCAATTTGAATTTTTTGTAACGTTTTCGGCGTCAAATTGAATCGCACCTGATATCTTCACGCCAAATCTATGAAGAACGTAATCGTATAGGCCTATGGCTCTTCTAAAAAACAATCTTGTTTTTTGGACGATGCACCTTTTCGTGACCGTGAATTTTGGCAATAAAAATTGTTCCAGAATTCTCGATGACTCTGGCCTCGATTCTAATTTATCGTTAGGGTACCTCTGTTTTCTCAGTACAATACCTTTGAAATTCTTATCAGATATTCTTTGCGTGATACGTTGAAAACTGCGTCGGTAAAAAATTTCCAGTTCGAATCGACGACAGGAGTAAAGAAGATTTAAACAGATAGGAACTCATGCAGGGGAGAAGAAGGCTACATCAAGTAACACCTCGAGAAAATTAATGTACTGTTAAAGTTATATAATATGAAATAATCAGTATGCAGTGCCAGTGGCTTACAATCATATTTTCGAAATTTACATACTTCGAATCGCATTTTTAGAACCGTTTCAGATATTTTATCTCTTCTATAAATACTCTGGTATTTGAAAAAAACATAAAATAAGATTAGTAGAAGGCAAACAGAGATGGAAAATACGATCGAATAATACTGGTTTTATTGTAAGTCGAAGCATGAGCGAAAACACCTCTCACGTTCAAACCGGCTGCTAGTTTTACCGGTCCCAATTAATATTAAACTTTTATTCGACAACAGAGATAGAGAACACATTATCATCATTTTATGCGGGAGACTCGTATACGTGTGAAATTCGACAACATTGTGCGTATTATCAGTACTTACTCGGTTGAACTTATGCGAATTTATTATTGTTCGTGTGTTACAGAATTTTTTGGCCGAAAAGCCGCAGGTGACGTTTCCAGTGAGGTGGACGTTTTCGAATGTGTTTCGAGTTGATCGCGAAGTATGCCCGAAAGCTGTGATCTCGAAGCTCGCTTCGAGTTCGTCGGATTGTGTCGCCGCGATTTACGCGATTCGTTGATCGTCCAAAAGTTCGGTTCCTCGTCGTCGAGATGATTTTGTAGGGCGAACCGGCATTATCATGTTCCGCATACGTATACCGGCCAAATTGACCAGATCGAAGTCGAAATCAAAGAAAAGCAGGAATGCCGGAAGCGCGCACGAAACGGCGGAAATGGCGCCGGACACGATGCTCGGCGATAATGGCTCTTCGACCAAGTCGGACTTTAAGCCGTTCACCAAAGAGTCGACCGAGAAGTTCGACAACAAAAGCGTTAAAATAGCGCGCGAGTGCGGTTACCTTCGAAAACGTAAATCGAATTTAGAAGATGAGTCTGTGCTGCCCGGTAAATACGAACCATTTCCGAGTAAACTTTACGGTCACCCGTTGGAGGAGATCGATAATTTCATTTACGAGGAGGTGAGTAATTGTAGAGTATTTTGTATAGATTGTACAGAGGTGACACGTTCGCCTTCGCGGATGTATTGTTTTTCATCGCGGAGTTTTGCAAGATTTTTTTCCAAAGGACGAGGCGAGTAATAAGATTGAGCTTTAACATTGAGAGGTCAGTGCACTGGGGAACAACAACGCGAATAATCACGTTCGAAAACGACGGAAGAAGCGCACGTATTTTTCTTGAGGGAAAATGCAAATCGCGCGACGAGATGATTTTCGTCTACTCGATGTAATCGGAGAATTCGTAAAAATATTCTATACACTTGGTACTCTCTTGGTACGTTGTGTAACCGACTTTTCAAAGTGATGGGGGGATTACTTATGGGAGTACTCTTCTTTTCCACTGGAGAGAAGCCTGCGGATACGATACTGTATACGATTATGCGATTAAAACCTTCGAAAGAATATTTGATCAATTTCTACTCTTAAATTGAGTGTGACAGAGTGAATCTTGTTTATTGGGATAGGTCTCGGGAAAAGAGACACATAAGCTATAGAGGAAATAAGAAAGAATAATCTGAAATAATTTACCGCGTATTTTACGATCAAGCCTATACGACGTGAGTTCTGTGTCGAAAACTAAGAATCTATCAAAATTTGGGTTACAAGTATTGAGAGAACGAAGAAGGAAAAAAGTTTTCTCTTACTACATCAGTAGGGCCGTCGAGGACGACGTTCTCTGTCAGGATGACCAGATTATTGAAAATAGAAATTAGCGAGATGGAAATAATTGATTCTACAATCAATTAACTCGTTTATCAAATATGATCACACATGTTGATATATTTGTCATTATACATAGTAGTAACGGAGAAACGCCGTTAATGCCAGAATGGCTGTGTAACCTTGATGTTCGACCGAATTTTACTCTCCAACGTACTTAAAATGTTTGCTTAACAATACAAGATTTGCAGTGTACCCATCGAAGCATAGTCGATATGCTGTCGACAATTTAATCGACAATTTGTTTTCTAAAATTTTGAAATTGGAAATTATTCTGACTGATGTCCTCAGGCAGCATGAGAAATAACAAGTATAAGAACTCGTATTTGAATAATAGGTTTGCTCATTCCTCGCTTATAATTGGCCTGGGATATTATATAGATACCCGTTCGTTTTCGATGCGTACAAATAGGTCGACATCGACAGTCGAGCTTATTTTCAACTTACTTAGGCGATAGGAAAAATTGTTGTTGCCATGAACATCGACAAATGCCTTAACATGTTGACCCTCTGTCGATGTTCAGTCGAGACCTGCTTGTACGCATCAAAAACGGACCGATGTTGATCTTGACATTTGGATTGACTGTGCTACGAGGGGCGATCGTCGAAAGTATCCCTCACTTGCAATTCTGGCTAGACTGCACACGATAACCCTAATCTGCATAAAATTAGACTTTGCTACCTAACTGCTAATTCTCCCATACTTATATGCCTCTCGTGTTGTTACTACGTACTTGCATTACAGCACAACCGTCTTTTCATCTGTCCAACCAATCATCCTCACTGTTACTCTGTATATTCTCGCGGATGGGAACATCGCTTAGAGTCGAATGGTTTCTTTATCCTCTATTAAATCGTTCTTTACTCCCTTCTACAAAATTCTGCAATAATAATTATCGCAACAACTCCTCCCTCATCCCTGCGTCATAGAAAATTAATCATACATCAAAAATTGAACTTTCGATAGGAATGTTGGAATGCTTAAGGCCAATTTCTGTGGCTGTTGTTAATTATGTTTGGTTGTTTGTCTATTAGCCCAGACAAAATGGCATTTTACTCGGAAAAAATTGGAGACAAAGGTTTTATTGCTGAAATGTGTTCGTCTAGATGCCCTGAACATACCCTGAAAGTTCACGGCCCCAGCCACCTGGCAAACCACCGAGGGGGCCGGAACGTCTCCCAAATTTTAGTTTTTTACGATTATCTTGGAAAATAAGCCACCTATGAAAAAATCACAAGACACCAAAAGTGTTCCTTATAAAATTTCCTACCCAGTAGTGTCACATTTTTTTGCTCCCAGAGCCATGAAAGTCCACAGGGGGCCGAAACAATTTCGGATTTTCAGTTTTTTGCGATTATCTCAGAAAATAAGCCGTTTATGAAAAAATTACAGTATACAAAAATTATTCCTCGTAAAATTTTCCATCAATTGACACCAAATTTCACCGCCACCAACTTGTGGTAATCGGTCCACAAAAGAGAGACCACGTTTTTCAACATTTTTGTTTTTCCCAATTATCTCGAAAATTACGCTCTTTATGAAAATATTACACGACACAAAAATTATTCACCATAAAATTTTCCATCAAGTGATGCCCATTTTTACCGCTCTCAAACATCCGTAAATCCATCCAAAAAGGGACAAAACGTCTTCGAAGTATTCGTTTTTCTCAGTTACATGTATTTCGGAAAATACACTGTTTAGGAAAAAATTACAAGATAGAGATTATTTCTTATACAATTTCTCATCAAGTGATGCCAAATTTGACCCCCCCCCCGACCTCACGAGTTTCACAAGGGGCCAGAACGTCTTTTCTTGCTTATTGTTGCAATTATTTCAGAAAATGAGTGGTTCGTGGAATGATGACGACATACGTGAATTATTGGTAATAATATTTTTCAAATAATATCACATTTTCAGTCCTTTCACCTCAAATTTGCATGGGAGAATGAAGTATAGAAAAATTTAGTCTTTGCCATATATTTCAAAGGAGATGCAGAGGATGTTGTTATTCTCTACGAGCGAAATTGTTAAATCGAGATAGTTGATGTATGAATTTCCTATTTCACAAGTTAGTTTGATGGCGGGCTGATAACTATTGAGAACGTTCAAAAAACTTGCAAGATCAGCCTGTGAGCCGTGCCACACACAGAATGTCATCTACGTATACGTATGTTTTATTGCGGTTTAATGCTTCTTCTTCTCGTCATTTCTTTCTATTTCTTCTTTGAGACTTAGTCATTGTGTTCTTTCGTTCAAAATCCATTTCAAGACGGGTACAACTCACTTTTAACGTTTTAACAGATGTCAATTGATGTAGTGGGCCTAATTGTAGTAGTAGAATTCCTAGCCCAGAGTTGGATGTTATGAGGGGCTTGTTCGAAATCGAGAATGTCCCTTTCCATACGGTTCACGAAAACATCTGCCGCCTGTGTGGAGAGGGGACTTCCCATTGGGAGGCCATCTAGAAATTTATATCTTTCTCATGAAAAACACAGATGTTGTTCCTCAGACAGATGGCGACTAATTGTCGAAATTCATGGGGGCAAGATCATCAGGTCAATGGTTTTGAAGACCCGTATGTTTGTGAACATGAAAGAGACATCAATGGCGATAAGTATAGATCCTTCAGGAAACTTTTGTGTCTGGAGGCGAGAAGCGAGTTCACGGATGTGGCTTGAATTCAGTAGCTTCTTGGAACCATCGGGAGAGGTACTCTGCATGTTTATAAGAAGGAACAGAGTAAAAGGCGACCATTGGCCTCATAGGGTAACCCACTTTATGAAGTTTCACTTGGCCGCAACGCTACGCTAAGGAATAATTCATTTGAAGAAGCAACTCTCGTTGACAGGGGATTACGTGCTTCGAGTGATTTATGTAGTCCCTAATTTCTCGGTTGTATTTGTTAAAATTAAAGCGGATTGGCTTAGTGTTGGAGGAACAGAGGAGGTCCAGCAATTTGGATTCGTACTGACTCTGAGTGAGTATCACGATAGCTTCTCCTTTGTCCGCCTTGGCGAGAGAGATTTTTTGGTCATCTAGGCGTTTTCTTAGGAGAGTGTAAGTGTGGGAGTATTGAGTGGAGGCCATTTTTTCAATCAGGTTCCGAACTTGGTCGGTACAGAGACAACGATCAGTTCCAATGCCAGTAGTTAAGTCAGAGATAATGATGTTCTTGAGTATTCTGTTATTATCAACCGGCGCGGCGGTAAGGCGAACTTTTTTTCTTTTCGTAGAAGCTCCATTTTGGTTGCAGATATTTCGGTGTTCAAAAGATTGACTACTGCGGGAGCAAAATCTGGAATGGGAGGTGAGTAGAGCCCGGAAGTACGAGTCTGAGAGATGACTTGAGAGTCGTGGGAATGTTTCCTGATTAGTCTCCGGAGTTTCTCAAGTTTTACCTTACGAATGTTTTGATGGGCAGCAGATTGCCGGCGTAGGGTGGAGATCTGAGTGTTGAGAATTCGTTGGGAGGCAGAAGAGATTCAAAACACTTACTTTTTGACTCTTTAAAGTTTTGCATTTTTCAACCATAAATAGTTTTCAACTTTCCTTTTTAGAAGTTCTTTCCCTTTTTGTTGTTTGCCATGTTTTATTTCATTTTCTTTTCCATTCTAGTCAATTCCTAGGCTAGTCAATATATTTAACTGTGTTACGGGCTTGTGTTATCAATCTATTATCTTTGCTCCACATTTTTACCGGGGAAGGCAATTTCTCAATTCTTTTCTTCTGAGCGACAAAGCTGCCATGACCAGACAGTGCCATACCATGCATTGAAACTGATCGGGCTGCTGTGCTCCCTTGCTATCGGTAGGAACTCTTTAGTCCAGCGATCTTTTTTACATCTGTTCCAGCTTTGGCTCCATTTCTTGATTGCCTTTTCCGTGGCTCCGGGGTAGCATTCTCCTCTGCCCGTGGCATTGCTTCCAGTATTGTGGGGCATAGGAGCGTGGTCCTCTTCATGCCCCGTTCCTCAATAGTGTTCCACAGGAGAGGACCAATTACACTTTCTTGTTGACATACGTTTGGTGAAAAGACCCTTCTCTCGTTGAGGTCGTTATACGGCATAGTCTTGATAGATATTCCGGGGTATTATATCTTTGTAATTTATTCAGGATATGGGGCCAGATTCGGTGGTCAACCAAAATTCATCCACGTACCTCTCATTCAAAGTCTTTCACTCAATTTATTTTAATTTTTTCTCTCTGATTTATTACAACTTTTTGCGAATTTACGTCATTTTCGTACTTCATCATTATATTCGCCAATTACTTTGTATTTTCGTGTATTTCCACTGGCCTATTATATTAATTATTATCTATTATTTTCATATTTACGAGTATTACATTTCTAACTTCCGCGTATCATTATTCGTTTACGTACTCGTATCACTTGTATATACGGTATAGTTCTTACGTATTTCAGTCTCACGTGTTCCTGGCACGATTACAAGTTGCTTCTATTTTAATGTCACATCTTGATTTATAATTTCTTAGTCCATTAGTCTATTTTGGCCATTATATTTCCATTACCTTTTCCATACTTTGTATTCCATCTTTTTACGTCTAATTTTTGCGGGTGCCATCATCTGCGACAGTGATGTCATTCCTTACGATTACTTACTTTGCTAATTTTCACCTTCTATCACTACCGTATTCAATTCACTTTCAATTGTAATGAGCTCCTTTTCTGTTCGTCTGCTTTTCGTCGCCCGACTACCAACTCCAATTGAATAGTTTTCGCGTTAAACTACAGAATTATATATGTTGTGAATTTTTAAAAGTATTAAACGCGTATCTTCAACGTTTTTCGTCAATTTTCTTCTCAATTCATAATAGTCTAATACCAACACTGCGACTATTTTGCCTGAACTTCTCGTAGTTTCCATTGGCTTTACGCAGCCACGATGCAGTCCTCGTATCCGCTTTTTTTACAGAACCCACATTGAGTGCCGCATAGCACTTTTTTGGCAATAGGCTCGGAGCGATTATCCCGCCATTGGTTACAGTGCGAACACGTTGCCAGATCAACATTCCTTGACTTCTTGTGAAAGTACTTGTTGAAGCAGCCATGTCCGCTCAACACCTACGTCAGATGAAAGTTCAGCTGACCATGGTGTCGGTTTTTCCACTCATCAAGGTCGCGTATTGCACACGGGTTGTCCTTGTACCCAGCTCGCTCTGGACAATTCTTGCTTTCCATTTTACAAACAAGGAGTGTCTGGCCTTCTGCTTGACCCGTGAAGCTTCTTGATTGGTCGTTGTTGTCTTCTTTGCTTTGAACCCACCGCTCTCTCCTCAGCAAGGAGCTCGGTTGGTGGTAAACGTGCTAATACACAAAGAGTCTCCGTCCAGACAACGCGGAAGGCACTAACACACCTCAGCGCAGCTCTTTGTTGGATCTTTACCATCTCTCTCCTTATCTTCTTGGAGTAGGCCCATACTGGCGCACCATTGCGGTGCTCATGGTGCTCATCATGATCCTTCTTCTTGCTTCTCTCGGTCCTTCTAGGTTCCTCATCAGGCGGCTTAGGTATCCACTTGGCCGGATTGCCTTTTCCGCTGCCATTAGGAAATGGTGCCTGAAGCTCAGCGTCGAGTCAAACCAGATGCCCAGGTACTTCATTCGCTTCTTGGTTGCTATTTCCACACCATGCAGGCGAAAGGTGGGTGGACTGAGCTTCCGACGGCGGCCTCTGTCTTACCAGCTGCAAGTTCGAGTCCAGCCGACTCGATCCAACGCGTCACTACCTCTAGAGCCCGGTTTACCCTGCTCTCCACCGCTACAGTTGTTTCGGCAGTACATACCACCACGGTGTTACCGACATAGCAGATAAGCTTGACCCCTGGTGGCCGATTCACCTTAAATATCCTGTTAAATGCAACGCACCACAAAACCGGCCTGAGGACCGACCTTTGCGGCATCCCACAAGTAACAGGGCGCTTTACTGTGCCAGGAGACTTCTCTGCTTGGATTTCACGACAGCTAAGATAGCTGCTGATCATCCTGAGCAGGTATGCAGGCACTTTTGCGTCCACAAGAGCTTCCAATATCCTCTTCCTTAGAATCGAATTGAACGAATTTTTTATGTCGGGGACGACGGCTGCGCAAAACTGACTCATAGCAATCGCCGACTCGGCTATCCTCTTCAGCCGGATCCCAGCATCTGATGTACTGCGTCTAGTTTGAAAACCATACCTACTGACTTCTAGAGATTATATCTGATTCCTTCAGATAGCTCTCCAGTTGATTGGCTATCACTCTTTCCAGGAATTTTCTAACAATGTCCAGCAGACAAAGTGGACGATAAGAGGATCCTTCTTATCAATCAACGCTGGCCTGGCTTTTTTCCATCGCACAGGGATCAGTTCTCCAGCAATTGCCGCATTGAGTGTATCAACAAGCAGTGCTGGGTCAAATGAATGTATGGCGCTCCAGACTGGATTTGGAATTTCATCCGGGCTCGGAGCCTTCCAATACTTACCCCGCAGTCTACTGACTGCTGCATCTACCTCCTCGGTACCTAGGAGGGATATACCATCCTCTTCTACTGTTGGTAGCGTCACCATTGGTGGTGGCTGCTGTGGGAACAAGCCATCAATGATTTGACCCACAACATCCGGTTCCATTTGGCTCATTGCTGAGAGGCCCTTTAGCTTCTTCAGCACTATCTTATAAGGCTTTCCAAACGGGTCGTCCTCTGCCATCTTACACAGCTCTTACCATGCAGCACTCTTGCATGTCTTTGATGGCCTTCAGAATTTCTGCCTTACTACTTGTAGAGTTGTATGGGGTGGATTGCGGCTGAACCCTCTCGCCCTTCTTGGTTGAAAGCCTGAAGATCAATCTCACCGTACACAGGATCATCCTGTCATTGCTTTGTACCGTTGAAAAACATTTCTAGTGCTGTACACAGGGTTGTCAAACTAGCCGAATTTCACACCACCAGTTGGTCGAAACGTCGTCTTAAAAATAAAATTTGTGCGGGTAAAGCCTTGTTTTTCTTCGCAAGAATAAGAGGTGAGAAATTCGCTACTCAACTTGTTTTCGACTCGTGAACGAAATTCTCACATTACAGTTTTTGGTCCATTACTTGCTCAGATATACGCGTTCAACTTTTCTTGAAAATATCATCAAGAGAGGTAATTTGCTGTATTTTGTTTTCGGAACTATGTAGACGAAATAACTCGCGTTCGTTCTTTCTTAGTAGAGGAGGAAAAGGAAACAGTATATCAATTTCTTGCTCAGCAAGCAAACGTAAAGCTTCGCGTCAGCACTTTGCTTATTGCGAGTTATTCTCCACATTATCATTTCGCTCGATAAAGGGATTCTGTAATTGTTTGCAGTCACCACATCACAGAATATGAACGCAAATATGCGGTTAGTTAATTTCTATCGAACATATTGCAAACATCAGGCCTTTAGTATCGTTCCACCTTCGATTGCAAACTACGAGCGAGGCGAGATTCGCCTGTGTCGTTTCATATAGATTAGCTCGCCGGCACCAGTGCCGAATGATGAGTTCAAATTTTTCAAAAAAAAAGTCGTCCCCAGTAACGGGTAAAAGGCTTCTTCTATGCGGCTTCTGCGAGTAAAAAATATCTCCTTTCGAGTCGAAAAAGGCGAGTTACACAGCAACGCGTTCACGTTAATATTTATCAAGCTCGCGTGGTTTCCTCCAGATGTGAATGAAAAATATACCCGATGTACAAAACAGGGTGGTCCGGCGTGCTGTACAAGGCGACATTATTAGGCATCGCAACATGTGTAGGGAGTGCAGATACGAGTGGTGCTCGCTCATAATGTATTTGATGTAGTAACGTTGTCACTATCTAACTGCTAGAGGTATCGTATAACGAATGAATATTTGCGGCAATTTAAGACCATACTGCCGTAGAACTGCGTTTCGCTTAAAGTAATAAGGATATACGGGGACGTTTTCCTTATTCTAATTCGAATACGACACGACACCGATATTCGAGAAGACATTACTGTACATCTCATCGCTCACAACACACGACTGAGATTTCACGGATAGCGTGATGTAATTTTTTTCCACGATCTCTCGCTGTATTCCTGTGCATCTCTGGCCAAGGAACAGCAACCGTATGGGGAATATATAAGCAATCCCTTAACAGACCGCATCGAGTGGAAAAAAAGGTACTAACCACATGCCCATAATAGAGGAAACGTATAATAAATAAAAGTCATTTTTTTCTATTCAGATTTATGTGTACATCTTTTAGCTGCAGTTCTACGTTGTGACGTCATAAATTCTTGCCTTTTCTCGACTAACTGGTTCAACAGTTTCTGTAAATTCTTACGTATTCCAGTCTTACTGGTTTATCTTACGACCTCAGTGTTTAATTATGACCGAACCAAAACTCGTGTGTTCTGGAACAAGGAGAAGGATCGAAGAAAATAAATAGTGACTAGTAATCCTATAATCTCGTTGTAACCAGCCCTACACGTCATATTTGACATGACTTGATTTTGTCCTCTGTTTACCTAATTTGGTAACTCATTTCTTTTAAACCTTAGTTATATAATCACAAACTTCTTTCTTCTTCCCCACTCGCGACTTAGCCGGAAATCCAGACATTTAATTCATACGAGTTTTGAGTAGTGGTAAAAACTGTCAAAAACAAATTTTATTTTTATCGAGAAAGCGTTGTTGACACTGTGTTCGGTACGACAAACTTGGTGTCATAAAGCTCAAAGCTTATGGGTTTTCTTATGACATAAATCGATTTATCCAATAATTCGTAACGGTACTTCAAATGTTATATTGCCCTCTTTTCCTTATTCTTCCTTTTTATTTGAAGTATATACAAGAGAGTAAGTACCTACTGTATTTTCATGAAGTCATTGCAACATTATTGGTGGGTTTTGACCTATTACACACCTCGACATCTCATGAAAAGGGTGCTGTCAAGAGAAACGTGCCAAGAGTTTCCATAAGATTCAAAAGCTTCATCGCCAAGCGGAAAAATATCACACGGCTGATTGTCAAAGGGTGGATGACAATCTTACGCTGCAATTTACGTCTTCTTTTCTTTTCATGTTTTCGCGTAAAAGAGATGAACAATCTTTTAAAATAGAACTCTCTCGCTCATTCGTAACGAAATCATTCAACTAAGTTGCGTATAGTTTGCCGGCTACTCCGCTGACACAAAACCTCCAGCTTTTTCGCGTGCAGCTTTTCGGAATGCATTTGATATATAGTCGTCGATGCTTGCTTGAGACGTGTCTCGCCCGGCCAAAATTAATATCGATGTACATCGTCGGTGTTGACCGAGTAGTGAACAATCTTACTGTCGATATAACTTCCCGCTCGCACAAAAGATATACAATATAATGAGAAAGCTGACGCATCTTTGTTAATTAATCACAGTTTTAGAAGATGAGCGTGGAAACGTATACAGATGACGAGATAGAGAACAGGCTGAAGAAGTAGAAAAAAAAAGTAAATACGAACCGTAATTTCTCTTTGGTATAAGGAAACGCAGCTCGGAGCGCACGTTGACTAAAATTGACTTCTAAATAGCCGACGTTCTTTCCGCGAGAATGTCACATTATACCAGCTGAGCTCGAATTTTACACCGAAAGATTAATTGTGGGAAGAAATTCGAACGAGACGATATACCATAACTTCCTGTTGTCGTTTCATCTTGATGAAAACTACGTACAAGCCGAAAATGTCGTCACATCGAACAGTTGCTGTATACTTTATAGTTCTCTTCGAATGACTTTTGAATCCATCAAATTTTCTGTGTGCGCGTGGAGCGTGACATCAGAACTTGAAAAGATGAGTTTCGAAGGTAGATATCGGGTTCATTGATTAGATGTCTCTCTTTCAGTACGTTTCGAGAAATGAAATATTAACCTCACAAGCACGGACCAATCAAACGTGTGTAAGAATTTGTGGCATAATTCGCAGTTTCGACCCTACAAACTAAAACCAGGTTGTTTCTGGTCTTAGTTTTGGAGAATATTGTGAGATCTTTCAAACATGAATTATTTACTTATAACTCCCAGTAGTATGCAACGAATTTGGAGAACCTGAGGAAAATAATAACTTTCTTTGTTCATTTAATCAATTATTTGTATTCAAGTATGTTACGAATTATATTTTTTATGTCCTTATCGGCACCTCAGCCGTCAAGCCCCGATTAGAAATCTGCGAATGCGAGGCCGAGTTCAGCCCCAACCCTCCAACCTTTGACGCTAATCCAGAAATTTGCAAGTCCGAGGCCGAGTTCATCCTCTTTCCTTCCAACTCTTGACCTTGCCCAGAAATCCACGAGTTCAATATCTTTGTAATTCCGATGTTGAAAAATTTCGATTTCTTCCAGAGCCAATCGTTTGAAGTACGAATTTTCCCTGTGAAGGAGAACTTCGGACCTCTCTTTGAGACTATGACCACTTTCGATTAAATGGTCAGCAAAGGCCGACTCACCTACTTTTCTTTTTTCTCGAGCTTTCCTGTGTTCATCAACTCTAACTTGGAGTTGACGGCTGGTCATACCTATTTCAACACTGGGCTAATCACCACATGCCACCCTATAGACACCCCCCTCTCGGCTAGCGGTACAGGGTCTTTTAATTTAACCAAAAGGCTCTTATCAGTATATTAGTACTGTAAAATTCCGGCCGAAAACCAAAGGGACGGAGGATACGGCTCAACTCCGAAGAAAACTTACCCAGAAACCGCAGTTAAGGTGCGGTTCTCGGGGGAGTCAGGTCGCAATTCTCGTAAGTCTCCTACGAACCATAAGGTGATTGTTTACCTTGGCCTGATTCACTCTAGCAAGATGCGAGTTCTTTACGAAAAGCAACTTCACTCAGAGGGATGTGAGTGAGGTGATGGATCAAGCTATTGAATGTAGCCAGTTTGTGGGCGAAAGGTACAAGGGACGACCCGTGGATAGCAATGTGATCGAAGTACTTTTACGGCAAATACCGAATTCGTGGACACCGTCTATGAAAGAGATGGTCAAGTCCAGAAAGTTTTTGGAGGAGTCACTACCTTCCAAAGTAAATTTTATGGAACGGTATAGGATGTTTAAATAAGCAAGAAATTCACTAAGGTGCTCCGCAGGACCGATCCACGCGCACAAAATATCATCCACGTACCTGTGCCAATAGAAAACGTGATTCAAAAACTCCCGCCCCGAAGAGAATAGTCATACTCAGATTTGGACATACAGACCTCCGAGATGAGAGAACCCAAAGGGGAACCGATAGGCAGCCCCACCTCCTCGGGGAACTGAAAGAATTTACCATCAAACTTACAGAAGGAAGCATTCAAAAGGTCGACAAATTCAGCAAATTCTTCATAAGGAGTACCAGATTTCGCAAGCAAATTTCCTATCTGTTGCTTAGTTGTAGCCTTAGGGATGTTGGGAAAAAGCCCAACAACATCAAACGAGTATAAAATGGAACCTGGGTGAAGACAGGTGTCCTTCAATTTGTCAGCCAGAGCACCCGAGTTTTTAACTGAATAGGGAGACTCCACCTCCACATGAGCTTTGAACCATCTATCCAGGAATTTAGCGAAGGAGTCGGACGAGGAGGACACGAACGAGATGACCGACTGCATCGGCACATTTTCTTAGGCAATCCGTAGAGGAGGGGAGGAATTGGATTCGGTTCCAAAATGGTGATAACCTCACTGCCGTTAATAAGTTGTCCAGCCTCTTAGAGAAATTGGAAAATTGAAAAGAGGGTTCTTCTTAGCCTCACATTGGCCAAGCATATCGTAGACCTTGGAGACGTAGGAAGACTTGGCATTCCCTTTGTCAGCTTTAGTAATAACTAACCTCCATCTCCCTCCTCAGACCTATGATCAATTCATTCCCTGCATCGCTTATGCAAGGGAGGGGAGTATTACGGACCATTTCGGCACATTTTTTCTGGGTATTCACACCAAGGGTGATTTTCACTGCTAGGTCAGCCACAACGTTTGCTAAAGTCTCATGATTGTTTAGAGGGGGGCCTTTGCTGACCATTTAATTGAGTCTTAAAGAGGGGTCCAAAGTTCTACTTCACAGCGAAAATTCGTATTTCGAACGATTAGCTCTGGAGGACATCGAAATTTCTCGTCACCGAAATAATAAAGATATTACCGTGTTGAACAGGTATATTCCTGAGGAGGGACTGATTGAATTAGTCTATGAAAATGATTCACATTTTGATGACTCGCTGGTTCTGTCATGACCTCTTCGACGTTACTTGCTCTTGTTGGTGTTGGGTTCAGTCACTTTCTATACCTCGAGAATGGCTAGTCAGCCGAAATTGTATTGTGGTTTTTGTATCTGTTCTTTTACTCTTCGCGAGTATACCTCGTAATCCTAGCATATGTCATGCCCATGGGACGCCACCCTAGTACTAGGCTGTTTAGGCTTAGTATACAATGTACCAGATTATAAGGGGGTTGTGCCTCCTTCCCGTTGATGGACTTGAAATGCGCAACCTAGTCCAGAAATTTTCGAGTCCGAGAGAGAAAGAGAGAGAAAGAAGAAATAGTAAGTTACGGTGGGTCTCAGCTGATGACGTCACAAAGAGATTCAAGCTGGTTGATGTCTTGACTGTGCCTTTATCCACTATCGAAAATTATTTCATCTCAACTGATAGCTGGATTGAACAATTTTAAAAAGACATTAAAAATTATTTGTATTTTTTAATTGGCTTCGTGAGAACAAATTTTTTTCTGGTCGCCATTTTGGAGAATATTGTGAGATTGAAGAATAAAAACATTCATACTCGTATATCAAATATTTACTTACTTATAACTATTGGTAATAGTAATATGCAAAAAATGTGGCAAACTCAAGGAAAGTAAAAACTTGCTTGATTATTTACTGAGATATTCAATATTGTCACGGAATGTGGTTTTATTGAAAATTTAAATCAAGTTTGACTGGACGCTTTTCAATAAAAATTTAAGTGAAAATAAATGTGAAGTGTTTCAAAAATTCGGACGTCAGTGCCTTGAAATTTTATTTAAATTGTGGCCTTCATAAATGGTACGGACTCATACTGTATAATATTATATGAATCCCATGTAAATCCTCTAATTGCTGCATTCATCTTGTCTTGTAAAAAAGTAATGTGTGATTGACTGTTTGTAGGATTTTCATTTGGTCACTCTCTTACAATCATCCTCGGAAAGCAATGTTCTGAAAATAAACGTTCTCACAAGTATCTAAGGTTGTCTACCCATTTTAGAATAGGCAGCAAATGATGACTCGAGTCGTCTGTCACAATATCTCCGCGACTATTTTCAAACACGACGGCCTCCTTAACGAAGTTAAACGAGGAACGCGGGGAACCAATCTATGGATGCATTTGGTTTTGATATTGAGAATTGAATTCAACGTTGGAGTCGTGAAGAGTCTAAATTTTTCTCTGTCCCTATAGCTCGAAAATCGACTTGACAGGAAACCTGTTCTATGGAGAGATTTTCGAAAAATGTATCGCGCGCCGTGTGCCGTCCGACCAAAAACTTTGAAAAAATCTTGACTCTCGAGCTATTCAATTATGATAGGAGGAGGACTCAGAAAAATTTCGACTCTCGAGCCATAATATATGATAGGAAGGAGAGGGACTTCAAAAAATTCTTACTATCAAACTACATACACCCTAATACAAGGGATTAAGGGAAACTTAAGAACCTTCAAGATTTCGATTTGAATCGCGATGCGGAAAAATCAAAATTTTCCGGTGTCCTCGGTCGGCTGCAGGCCGGCTAGCAACCGAACCTAACCTAATAGGAGAATAAAACAGACTTGTGGTACTTTTTAAAGAGGGGTTGAAATTGCATTTTTGCCCACTGATATGTCATATAGGTTCATATAAGAATAAAATTTGTGGACGCGAGATCTCAGAAACTACAAAAGATTTTTTTACCAAACTTTGGAATCTCGAAGAAGACTATCTGAACTTGATAAATTTTTAATATTGAAAAAAATTGATTATGACGTTGCCAAGAATTGTTGATTCAATATCGAAAATATTTGAGCAAAATTTGTTTGTTTGTATTATAATTTTTTCTATCATTGTTCTCTGTTGTTAATATCATTCTCTCGTACATGTACATGCAGGTTCCTGGAGGAATTTGATAATAGGCTAACATGTAGCAGTGTAATTGAAAGCTAATGTATGACTATTGGTTCATCAGTGCGTTTCCCAGTTCAATATTCTCCGTTTACGTAACTTGGTCGTTTAGGCCAGTATAGCCCAGTATATTGAAGGCATATAGTATTAGACTCAATTCCTATATCTATTTCTACCGATCTTCCCTCTGCGCATAGCTGGTATTCAGTCTTAACATGTTTTGCATTCTTTGCATCTCTTCTGCAATGGCAGCTTATATTGGATGGCAAGAAAGAGGAATATTATAAGAGTCAAGAACTTGGAAAAATTTTGGGTAGACCAATTTTTGCCAGACATCGTACTGCGCACGGCAAATTTTACGGTTCCCCTGTTAAACATTTCTCTCATGAAATTTTCCAATTACAACTAGATGTCGTATTCAAGAAATAAACACAGTAGACGAAATCTATTTCCTAAGAGCTAATTATGCCGAGTTTTTGAAATAGAACACTTGAACATTCTGTTTTTGAACAAACTCACCCTACGTACCAATTTCGTAAATAATAGAAGAATGCAGGACGTAAATACGTAAACCTTAAGTACGTAAGCATTGTTTCTCGAAGTCATTTACCGAAAGTAAATTTGAATATATAATAAGTCCCAAATCGGTTTTCCGGTTTGTGTGCAGCGCGTAAATTCGTCCCACGCTCCGATTCTATTATTTCGAGTGCCGAGGAAATTGACGATTTGAATTTTGAATCTTTCATACATCCAGTGTGCGAAATTATATATCTCGTCTCGTATACCGGCCCAGAAGTTTTTCATAATATCCTACATACGAGTACATTCCAATTCGTAAGAATAGTTCGTGCGGAAGAAATTTCATAAGATTACGTCGCCCTAGAGTTCGCCTTAGTTAATGCGATGCGATACCTTTTCTCGCCGCGTGCAAAACACCGACGCTCCGTAGCGCACTCCCTTCTATTGCACCCGCACCGTGTCGGAGTGCCTCGACTTTCATTACACCGTGTATTCTTTCGTACTTTACCTGAGCCGTCGATCGATAGTTCTTACTAGTTGCAGAACATATTCATTAATAATTTAAAAAGCTTTGTATCGCGGTGCATAGATTTAATGATATTCACGTTCGCGATCTGCTTTACAAGGCGTTTATTTGTCCTTTATTCGCGAAAGTGCACTACACCTTTTTGTAGGCGAAGAGGCGAAAAGATTAAAAAAGCGGGTTACAGCGTGCGCGGCATCCGAAATACAAATTGAATTTTTTTACCCCTTCCTTTTAACGTACAATATGCTGTATTGTATCCGTGTCTTGAGGCGAGTAATTATTATTAAAGTTTTTCTTTCCGTCTTGTATCTTTCTTTTTTGGACGACCTTATTTGAGATTTTGAACGAGAATACACGAGAGCACTAACCTGTAGAACAATAGACTCGCAAAATGAAAAGAAAATATTGGGAAGATGAAGAGAAAGGGGGAAGAAATCAAAAACGAGACTCCTACTCGAGCCAATTTCTACTTTTCTCATTTGAAGTGAGAGCGTATCCGCGATGAAGGTCGTTTAATTAAGAGTTTCTTGATTTAATAAGAGTAATTTTCTCTTTTTTGAAATTATAGAATTACTGAGGAACTTCTATCTATGAAGTAAAATTTACCGAGTTGGACCTAGTAATACAACCGTCTATTTAATTTTGAATTATTTCTTGCACATTTATTGTACGTGAGCTTAGTTTGACAAATATTTTTCTTATTAGTGTTACCCTCTCACATCCGTCTTCGATTGCTCGATTTTATATATCACGTTTTAAATTTCATAAATTTCACTTCTCCACCTTGGTTTATTTTGTTTCTCACTGCGACAAATTCATTAATTTCATATGATGTCTCTCAACAGGGAACCTGTTTTGATACACTCCTAGATCAGAGCCGGATATTCAAGACTACGGCTAATTCCAGCTGTTGCTGTTTAAAATCAACAGGTGAAATCACCCAGAGCCATTTACAAAAGTGGATATCATCACTTATTTGTAAGGGCTTGATCTTTTGCACTTTCTTTTTATTGTTATACTTGATATGCTAATTTCAACGGTACAAGCTCTGGAACTAATTCTTCTTGTAAGAAAATTTTCAAGTCTTGCGTTTTGGAAAAGAGAGAAAAGGGCAATTTGCAAGTTTTCAAATTGGTTAGGAGGCTTATTAAAAACATGAAACAAGTCAAAAGTTCCAAATGGTGTCTAAATTTGAAGCAGATATCTAAGATGGAGTGGTAGAAATCTTAATTTTCCGACTGAATAGGAATTAAAATGTTATTATAAATTTTAGTGTTCCTATCACCTGTGTTAGAACGTGTAGAGTAGAACCTGCTGTGCTTGCTGCCAGAGCTCACATGATTTGCACTATCCTGTCATGCTCCTCTCACGTCTCATGTATTGCTCTTCATCATATGTCAGTGCAATTTTAAGTCAATAGCTAGCTAGAGTACGCGTCCTCTGTAGATTTGGGTAGCCATTCCGGTAAATTCATGCACACATCTTTGTGGAAACATCATCCTTCTGACATGGTAGCAGAGCGTGGTTCTGATCTACAGACTTGCAGGTAGCGAAGAATGTTGGAACGTGTCTGGTAGATGCAACTGTACCTGCTACCACGGCTTGTATGAACATGTGGTAGTACTACTCGCACGTTTGTCAGATTTTGGGTCCACATCTCAAGCGCGCGTCTTTTGTAGATTCTGGTAGTTATTCCAGTAACCTTGCTCATGTCTTCATGGAGACATCATCCAAGGCCTGATCACTCTCCA
Source organism: Aspidiotus rigidus (assembly GCA_035079385.1). NCBI lineage: Eukaryota > Metazoa > Arthropoda > Insecta > Hemiptera > Diaspididae > Aspidiotus > Aspidiotus rigidus. The sequence continues at coordinate 4,513,180 of JAVHKY010000031.1, read as the reverse complement.
ACATTCTATCTTTGAAACACTCACGCATTTGCAATTGTTGTCATCAGATTTGCATCAATTTTTATGATTCTTGACTTTCTTATTTTCAACTTTCTTACTTTTTTTTTTTACCTCTTCTGTAGTGCAGTTTCTTAGTATCATAACAAGCAGAACACCTAAGTAAAATATCATCAATTAATGGAATATAGTTATTAAAAGCTTTTTTGTGAAATATTTCTATGAACTATCTAAGCACATTTTTTGGCTTTACTTCACGGTTTCAAAACTACAAACAAATACAGAAATGTTTGCTCAGATTTTAATATAACGTGCAAAACATCTTCTTGCAAACTTTTTCTCATTTTTACTCACAATGAAACGCGAAATATTGACCGGAATTTCCACAGAAACTTCTTTCTCATAACCTGAAGACAAAGACATTTGATAAACAGGCCGTTTTTTGAATTTTGTTTTGTAATTATGAAATGAAATCCAAAAATCCGTGTACATAGTAATCAAATCTGTGGATTTTCACTGATTTGATGGATTGTGACGTCGAACAAAACATCCCATCGAGAGATATAATGGAATTTCATCTTGTATAGGATCAAGTCTCTAGCTGATGGCTGCATACTTTCATTTTTTTGTGCTTTGATGACATCACTTCACGTTGATGAGATCATTCTACATCAAATTGCAGAATTTTAATTTAAAGTGCAGCCATCAGCTGGAGACTTGATCTTATACAAATTGGATCTTTGACTTCTAGCAGCGTGTTGTCGGGAAATGGCGCGGTATGACGAAGCCACCTTCAGGCAATTAGACGTACTGCTTTGTTGCAGCCTAGTGCTATCAAATGACTACTGCCTTTTCCCAGTTGGTTATCAAACATTCATTTTTGTGTAATATTCGCAACGCGTTACGGTAATTGCGACCACAATAATATTCAAAAAAGCCTATTGTAGCTCCTTCATCTAATGGACGAATAAAAAACCAAGGTCTTTAACTCGGCAATTCAAACTACGCTCTGTTTCTCCGACAAACAAAAGAAAATCAGAGGGACTTTTTTTTCTTTTGAATCCTAGCACCTAATCCCAAAATTTGCAAGTTCACGCCCCTTCAAAATATGTCTTTTCCGAAGTTTCCTCATTCCTGGCCCCTAATTCCAAAATTTTCGAGTTCACTCTATCCTCTCGAGTTGTTCCACACTCCCTAATAGTCCATCATACTGTATCCCCTCTCTTCCTTATAATAAACGATGACCCCATCAGCCATGACCCCGAGTCTGATTCTGAAATCTGCGAGTTCAATCTACCTTCCCTCATCCTTGTAATCCATCTAGGTGTTTTAGTATCTAGGCTTTGATACTGCTGTATGTTAGGCTTAATTATGCTACGCCTGCTTTCATGAAGGCTAATAATAGGCCTAATAATGTAGTATATGCTGTATAGCCCAATATAATGGAGGCTAAGGATTAGTACCTCGATTCTGAAATATGCAGGTATGACGTCATCAGCCGTGACTCGGAGTCCCAATATGAAGGAGAATAAGCAGTATTTCTATTAGGCCTAGTAAAGGACTATTGGGAGGATTACAAGCGGAGTGAGTGACCCTCAGAATAGGAGAGAAGAGAGAGAGAGAAAGCCAAAGCTGTGCTGATGACGTCACTGGCAGTCCTCATGGATGACGTCACGAGCTGAGACGTCACCAATGTTTATATGTGACCTGTCACATATTCATACTTGAGCTAGATTGGGTAACTTACAGTTCACCAGGCTTAGTTGTATGCAAATAGAAACGTTGACACTTTAAGAGTAGAAAAAAATAACCGCAATCTGGTCGGTCCATAAGAGCGCTCCTTATACGCGTCGAATTCTTCAATACATATGCATACCTGTATTGTAATTCTCTTCTCTGTGAATATGGCTTGTAAGGTTGAACACGCAGTCTCATTTATCATAAATTGAAACTACGTCTCTTCTCGTCTAATAAGGAAATTAAGGAATGTGAAATTTTCAATATTTTTTCTGACTAGGCCTACCTTTCTTGTTTCTAGTACAAATACTACAGTCACCTACAACCCATTTTGTTTGTCAAGAATATGCGAAATTCATTCTAAAAAATATCGATTAAGAATTTTGGCTTGCCTTTCCGAAAACTAAGGTCCGCTCTTTGCTCGATGTTCCTCACAGAAAAACGTACGCTTCAACTCAATAATGGGGAAATCAGTTTGAAATATGAAATATAAAAATTTTTTCACGAGCGGCTTTGGTATGTTTGACACACTTTTCAAAAAAATCTGAACCATACTAAGTTCATCAGTAACTTCCAAAATATAATAATTCCGTCTTCATAGAATTCGGTACTTTCTTTTTTTTTTCTGTGCCTTTGAATGAGGAATGTAGGGTTGTACGCGAGCGAGGATTTTTCTTTTCCCAATATTATATTTTCCTCTCCGTGAAAAAATTCGTTGATTTGTATTTTGCATGAAACGTTCACCTAAAATTAATTTTATAAAATATCTTCGTTAAGATTGTCGAACGGCTGTTCGCGTATACTTGAATGCAACATTCGTTGCTGAAAATAATCTGCTTTATACGTGTCAAAGTTCATTGTTTATTGAAATTCTTTCTGTGTACAATACCTTAATAATTACCCGACTATGAACTTCGCTCTTAGAACATTCTTCGGCTCATATGGTTGCATATAATACAGAAAGAACTTTCTACCTCTTACTCGCGGTTTGGAGAGCTCGCGTGAGATTTCGCCGTCCTCATTTCCTAGAGCACTTCATACTTTATAATGAAATCTGAATGACTTTTTAAAAGCCGTATATTCTTTTAAAAGTAAACTACCCGGAAACTGGAATATCGTTTCTTTGAATTTTTGAGATGATCCGATTAAAGGTTTTTATTCTTCTCTTTCACTTCTCACCCGTACCAACCTCTTAACCTCGTACGGAATTCAATTAAGATACTTTTTTCTGCGTGAATGGTGGCGCTGTAATGAGCATTCGTTTTGGACGTGAAAAAATCGTGCCTGATGTTTCGGGCGAGGAATGAAAGTAACTAGACAACATAAAGTAGCAATACTTTTAAATTTTTAATCTCATAAAATGTTGAGAAACACTTGGTCAGAATTATGTTATTGAGGCACGATGCACAATATATTATCATCCATGACATCTTAAATTATATCCTTGTGAGCCTTCTTCTCCCTTATCAGCATTTTATCACAATAATTTAGTTCGCAAAACGAACTGTGAGAGGGCACCTGTTCTACATGTACAATCTCAACTCAACCTTAGGGGTCACCCTGGGTCTAAGACGTATCTTGGAGGAAGGCCGGCTCTCATCCCTCAATCCTCCTTGATCCCGGAATGCGTGCTCCGGCATGCACTAACGATGCACTAACCTTTGCGTAGGTTTTGAGACTTCAAAGGACCTCAAGGAAGGACTTGTCATTTCTACAACAGCCTTTCTTTAATTTCCCGGAGGAAATTAAGGTGCACTAAGACACTAATTTTGGAGCACATCTCAAAATACGAATCGTGTCAAGAGGGGCTATTGATTTTCCAAACTCTTTCTCTTCATGCACGATTAGGAAGAGGTATTGCAGAAGTGAAATAATTACACCCACTACAACAATTAAGAGGAGGCCCCAATCAGAAACGCGTGAAGGGTGGATCTAGAGAAAAGTACTTTTCGGAAGCGATATGAAGTTGCACGTGTTCAACTTTTTGAGAGAATTATGAGTTTATCGAAGTGCCCAAAATAAGAATCCAAAAACTTTACACCCCTAGCGACGTGACGCCGCTACCACCAGGGAGACTGGAACGTTTTCCAATTTTCAGTTTTTTCGATTTTTCTCGAAAACGAAGAACTTTTGAGCAAAAATACATCAGTTCAAAATTATTTTACATCAAATTTCCTACAAAATACACCCATATACTGGGACATTTGAGTGAGCCAATGTCGTCTAGCAGAGTTTTAAAATTTGGGAAAAAATCATTTTAACGATTTTTCTTGCAATTTTTGCAATTTTTCTCGAAAAGTACCGCCTATTTCATAGAAGTACCTCAGTAAAAAATACTCGTCATAAAAATTGCAAGGAAATGATGTACCTACTTCACTTATTGCTACAATAATTGTGAACAGGGTAATATGATGTTGATGTTATTCTTACAATATTATACACTTTCCATATATACTATCACAGGATTAACATTCATTAAAATATTTACAAACACAATTGATACTCAACACTAAAATTATAAGAAGTCACGTCCCAGTCCTTAATATCTGAATCTGCAACCGTCGCCCAATTTGTACACGATTCTCCAGCGTAGTTTTTACGAGTACATATTCGTACACTTCAGGCCAACAACACAGAATTCTCAACAAGTGAAAATATACTCGCAAATCGTCAAATAAGTTCTTTTGATTAAAATAATCTACCTATTTTTTTACGGCAACCGCAGTTGGAAATGCATCCCTTTTTGCAGCTGTAGTAAACATTTTTCAAGAGGGTTGCAGGGATTAGTGGCTCCTGAGTGCTGATCGGTAGTAATTGAGTCCTTTCTTTTTTCCAACCCCAACTCTCTGCGTCAATATTATTGCCTAACCAATTTTGAACCTAGCAATGTATCCGAAAGCTATGATGTTTGGCTGCTCCCACGGTTGGACACAGAGATCTTAGGTCGATTGCTGACATCGTGTGCGTCGCGCCAAGTCGTCTGAACTGTTGATAGGGGAATACCGTCGTTGGATCGGAAAAAACCTCCTATGTGGCAAAAATAAAATTTTACGGGAGAAGCAAAAAAGTGATTATTTTGTGAAAAGAAGGCCAAAATACTTTGGAAACGTCTCATTAAATGTGGAAAAGCTTCTTTGATACAGTAGTAACAAAAGATTTTCAAAATTCTCTAAAATACGGCGGTATTGGGCGATAAATGCACATAAAAGGAATTCCTGGCCCTAAATATTGCACATAAGAGGTTTGCTCTGCACATAGGAGGTATTCAAAACCGCTCCTACCGGCGTAATTTTGAACTTGGGGGATTTTTCCAGTCGATGCGCCTTGAAATTCCGCGTCCAACCATCTAAAAAAGTGCATTTCTCAAAAAATGGCACATAGGAGGTTTTTCCCGATCCAACGACGAAGTAGTAAGGTCGCCCGTTCAGAACTTTTTTCGACCAAAATCAACCAAAAACAACCAACATCGACCAAAATGAAGCAAAAAACGCTCAAGAACTGCTCTATTGTGATTGTCTTTGAGCGAACTTACTACTTACATTCTGACTAACACTCCCTGGAATAGGCATGAAAACATTTCCTTCCCTGCCAGATCAACTTCCGTTTTTGGTGAATTTTGATGCATAAATACGTCGCATACATTTTGCAATCCTCCTCTATAAAGGATTTTATGGACGCTGATTTTTCCTTTTTGATACATTGCCGAGGTTTTATCGCAACCTGTGAATGCGTGAATTAGAAGTACAGAGTCTTTAATGTAAGCATTGTCTTGTTGAATTATATGGCTGAAATAAATTACATCGCTTTGTTTCCCTCTTCCGGGTTTTAGAAATAGAATTTCCTTGTCTCTTTCGGCCAGGGCAGTAATTAGAACAAGGAGATCTACATCCTCGCGAACTATTTACTACCTCTCTTTCCACCTTAGACGACTTCACGTGCAGACCCCTCTTTACAATGAACGGAGCTGTTTGAACATAAATGTGATGATGTTCAAGATGAGCACTCAACATTTCTATGAATCTAGTCTTATTGTTTTTATTTGCTTGAAACAAATTCTGGCTTGTGCTCACAGACGTATTTTTATCAAAAATTATTTCAGGCGATTGTTTTTTTTACGTGCGGTTCCATTCAGCCGCCTTAAAGCCATCGTTGTGATACTAAATCAGTTGGTTTAGGGTTAGTATTGGTAACTACTAGGCTCAGGCACTTGGTTCATCTGATGACGTCATAGGGTGGGGCGGACCTTGAACTTGAAAACACATCAATCCCCGCGATACTTTTATACCTGAAGGGGGTAGAGTATAGCTCTGTCCGACTTGTATGGCGCATTATACTGCTGGCCGATTCCATCTTTTGCTCTCGGTTTAGTAAAATCGATGACCATTTGTTCAAGTCTTGAGAGTTGTCTTTCAAATTCAGGAAACAAGGCAGGAGATCTCTAGGTGTAGGAGTATTGCAAAGGATTAAATTTCCTCCGTCCCGAGTTCACACCCGAACGTTTTAACGCAAATCCAGATCTGGAACGGAGGTCAAAATTGAAAATATGAATCAACTTGATAGGTTGCTTCGAAACGAGAAATTTACACCTAATTTGAAAACATGATTTTTAATTTAGGGCCGGAGTTGCTACAGTTCTCTCTTCCTCTTGAATTTCGCTTATGAAATCGACCGAGCATGGGAGACACCTTTTATTTATCCTTATTCGAGTAAGTACGCGCTAAATAGTATACTTTGAATTTACTGGCACTCCTTGTCTCGCACCAGTTGTAGCATGATTGGCTGGAAAGGTCTTGTATCGAGTTAAATTATTCAACTTGCAAACTACATATTATGATATGATATGAAGCGCAGCGCTCGTATAACATAATTACACATTCCTCGCGTTCCTGTAACTTAATTTACGGCGGACTGAATCGGCAATTGCACTACATGAACGTTTAAAGTGTCCGCTATTGATACTAGAACGTATACGAACAGGGCAATATACACCCTACGGAAAAAGTAATTAAAACTCGTACACGTACAATAATGTGCGAGATAAAAAGAATAGGTTTTCGCGAATTAAAAAGTTTATCAATTTCACTAATCCAACTAAGGACATCCAACGATGGGTTTCCGGATAACCCCGCGATAGATGAATCGTTCACTTACGTCGCTAAACATTCGCGAAAATATTTAGATATACGTACAAATAATGCGGACTTTTTGATAGAGCAATTTTATACTTCGTTCTGGAAAGATTATTCGTTTATTACGACCTCGAATGGTGCACACCTACAAGGTGTTGTGTTTAACGTGCACCGCTGTTAACAAATCGAAATAAATCGAGCGGTTCGTGTGAGACAAAGACAGACCGACGATTTGGAAGAGAGAAAAATAACGTACTATATTTCTCTTCGTGTGTACAATAATACAAGGTGTAACGCGTGCGGTCGCTTCCAATCGAACTTTTTTATCCCTTCCGTAGCAGAAGTTATCCGCTAGCAAACGTTTTCGTAAACAAGTTATAGAGTATACATCAAATATCGAAGCTACATGTGAATTACGTGCACGGTGTATTAAAGACCATCAAGACCGGCTGACACGTACGAGTGCGCTATTAAAAAACGAAAATCACCGCGCGACTATTTCAGTTTCGAGAGTGGAAATTTGAAAATTTTATCTGCCGCAATAACTGGGGAGTCGCGTCGAATGCGACCGATTTTTTTTTTCTCTTCGGAAACGTCTCTGCCACGCATATCCGCGAAGTATAAATCAGAAAGAACGTGCGTTCGCGATGGGGAAATGAAAGCGGGTACGTTCATTCGGCATATAGATTGACAGGCAGCGATATTGTTTAAAATATCTGTTCCGTGATGTCGAAACGGTTACAGAACTCGGATTGATCTGTTGAAATTGAGAGGTACCAATCAGACAACGTGGCATATTTTGCTTCTTCGTTGGCATCATTAGTCATTTTGTATTTTAGTTTTCTCGTTCTTCAGTTACCAATTTCTGAATCGTTGACGAAACGATTTACAGGCCTTATCAAGGAGCCTATCTTATGGAGGGTTATTGAGAATTTTGTCTGTCGGTAGTCATTTTAGAAAATGGTGGTTCTGACAATTCTAAGATCTTTGACAAAGTCCGGCCGTGAAGCTATTCTATTTCAAACATTGAGCTACATACGAAGAGAGGGAGACGAAAATTTTGTTCCCTTCCGATCTAAATATACTTGTATAAGAAGAGGGGTATGGAGAAATTTCAAATATTCAGGTGTACAGAAAGGGAGTGCATTTTGGCTCCGAGAGGGCGAGGGTTTTGATCTAGGTTAGAAAATTCGACCCACTCAAGTACAGGGGGTTTTGAGTACATTTTATCGTTGAGCTGTGAATGTGAGGAGGAGGATGAAATTACTTAGATACGAGGGGAAGAGACTTTAAGAAATTTCAACTTCGAGTTGAATATAGGAGGAGGGGGACTTTGAATTAAGCAATCTATATCCAAATCAAAAATTCAACTATATTACAGACACTCTATTTATTTGATAGCGGCGAATGTTGTAAACCCCAAGATTTGTTGTATTTTGTTAGACGAATTTTTCTGGAGAATTAACTCAGAAAATGAGTCAAAAACGTGATGAAAGAAGAAACCCACAAATTGTGAGTTTACATTGGACGAACGGAGAGAGTACCTGTAAGATCTCCAAGAATACAAATAAATTGTTGAGAATTTGTTGCTACGTCTGACGTACACGAAGAGCAGTTGTCGTAAAGTCCACTAGATCGCTAGTGTCGCGTGAGTTCCGAGTCAACATTCTCGAATTTATTACATTTAGACTAAAAGTCGACTCAATTTCGACGACGAAAATGAGTCGACATACCGTCGATTTGCGGTCGACATTGGGGCGGAACTAGATCGACTAAAAATCGACGTCGATTCTTAGTCGATTTACGTGAAATCGACCTCGATCGACGCATCGATATCGGTTTCAAGTCGGCGTGCCTCATCAGGATGGATAAGATTTTGAAGAGTTTGTAAGACAGTTAGAACTTCGAGTCACTGACAATTCTTCGAAGTGCAAATTCGTCGCATGGCCCAATTGATCGAACCATATTCATTACAAAACGATTTTTTTGTCGAGGTCACATGCTGAATTTTCGATGCGTCTAGCGCAGTGAAATCAGTTTGCGTCCCGTCATAACATTTGGGACGCAAACAGACTTCCCGGTTTTGAAACCACAAAATACCGGATTGCGTCCCCTGAGCATGTGGCCGGTTTGCGTACCAATTCCCTTTCCACTTTACCACACTTAGGACTGGCTGCACATGGATGCGTAGGTGTGGTTAAAACTGGGCATCTGACTCTAGGTCAAGCATGACGTCGGCAATGAATTCCTCTTTCTCAGTGCTTCGCTTGAGCTGCTTCGTTGAATAAATTGAGTTCATTTTGATGTAAGCGCGCTCTTGAATCTCCTATAAAGCATCGATGAGGAGGAAGATATGAGAATGCGCCTTGTAAAACTTATCCTTCATACGAGCATGTAGTCCCTCGCATGCGTTGGTGGTACGGCACGCGTTACTTGTTTACTTTGCCCAGAGTGATGGCGGATATCAAGCTGTTGAAGAGATGTTAGTAGTTGTTGTAAACTGAATCAGAAAATTCGTGAAGAGTGGGATCTTCTGGCTCGTAGCTTGTAAAATCTTCTACGAGTATGAAGAAGACATCCATTTCGTCTGGCGATAAGAATGGTAGACCAAAAAAAGATCGTAAATAAGATCCACTTGCATCCGCTGTCTCATATGTTTTCGCCAAATCAAGCTTCTGAAGTCGACATTAATTTCTCCGGGACGCAGACCGTCTACGTTCAACTGGGATGCAATCGGTACAATTATTCTTTCCCGTGGGACGCAATCTCCCTCATTATTGCGTCCCCGGGACGCAAACTGGAAAAAACCGAATAGCGTGGTTGTGATATTTTCATCATTTGGCCGGTTGTTCTCCTGCGATACTCTGTTCTTTGAATGCGTCCAATATTTTGGAGGTGTTGACATGGGCATCTCCAACGACACCTTCAAAATCGTAGTGCCACCCCTCCACTGCGTTGTTTGTCCTTGGTAGTCTGTGCTGCAGCTTGTTGAACCAGTTCCACATTTCGATTGGATATGTGAGTGGTCTTCGACCAGTACGCTTGCAGTTTAGTCTTCCTACATAAGTGTCATCGGAGTAATCAATTGTTATCTGCACCTCTGCTGACGGGATCTCCTTTGTCCATCCGCTCATCGAAAAACTACATCTCTTTCTTCATACTGAACTTTCGATGGGTCGTCTTCATATTTCTATTGCGAGTTCTAGTTTGGCCTTTCCATTAAAGAATAAAAAGTTCATGTTCTTTTTTTCTTGATTGTGAACTCGTGAGTGTTTCTATACAGGCTTTGCGAAAATTGTGATTTCATTACTGTAGTCGATCCAACCCCTCACTGCCTCTAGAGACCGGTTTACCCTGCTCTCCATCGTTACACTAGTTTTTTTAGTGCCTACCACCAATGTATCACTCGCAAGTCAAATAAGCTTAACGCCTGATCGGAGCCTCATCTTAAAAATCCCACCGGAAGAGCGACCCAAAGACCGATTCCTGTAGACATCACAAGTAATTGGGCGCCTTACTGTACCAGCAGACGTCTTTGTTTGGAATTCTCGACAGCTAAAATAGCTGCTGATCATCCTGAGCAGATATGCGGGCACTTCTGCGTCTATATGGCCTTCCAATATCCTCTCCCTTGTGATCTAGTTGAACGCATTTCTTATTTCGAGGCTGACAGCTGCGCAAAACAGACGTGTAACTATTGTTGACCTGGCTAATCTCTTTAGTCTAATTCCAGCATCTGATGTACAGAGTCTAGTTCGAAAATCGTGTTGACTATTTGAGATTATGTCGCTTCTCCTTCAGGTAGCTCTCGACTCGATTGGCAATCAAAGTTTGCCCTCATTGCCTAGCAGACAAAGGGGTCTTTAAAAGGATGGCAGGCCAGGTGGTTTATCCTCCTTCTAGATCAACGCTGGCCTGGCTTTTTTCCACCGCACAGGGAACAGTTCCCCAGAAACTGTCACATTGAATTATAGAACTATTAGAAGTTATAATAATCTAGAATATTATATACATCGTATCTTCCCTCCCCCCAAAGGAAAAAAAAAGTTCTCGTCTATTTTGTTACTGTTTTTATAGCCTATAATATGGAAATGAGTTGATTGCATTATACTGAATATTACCGGATGAAAAATAGGAATAAAAATAAAAGACGAATAAAAAAAGAGATAAAAAGCAAAATTTTATTATCACTCTTAGCGTGTATGGTAATTTGTTTCTTAATATTTTGTTCAAAAAAGTTGATTTTGATTATCCTGCAGCAAACATTAGCATTTTAGCGGTGTATAGATGGATGAAGATCATTCAGTAGTGCAACTTCAATTTGTGATGCAATGCGAACATCTTCCCTTTAATTTTATTTTTTTTGTAACGTAAAGCATGGTAAGAGGCATTATTCTTTCTAAATAATAAAGAAAATAGTTTGGAAAATAGTCTCTCCTCAATGACGTCATGGGGAATTTGCAGGTTCAAAAGAGCTGTATTGAAATTGTTTTTTCCCTTCATGTTTTGTACGTTGCTTCGAAGTCTTAGAATTTTTCCAATATTTTTGTATAGAGATACGTGTAATGGCAGACTGACGATGGACGTTTCGTTCCATGAGAAAATTCTGGAGCCTTTGCAATAATCTAGAATCAAGGAGTAGAAAGTTCTTCTTTCTTGAGGGGCTCATGACATTAAATTTTTTCAACGTCTTGTTGTTTGAATATCAGGATTCACGTTGGAAATTTTCTTTTCTCGCTTGGGGATTTTGAAGCTGGTGCATAATTTTACGAATAGGTACGTATTCATTTTCAAGACAGAAAATTGCTCTAGAAGACTTGGGCTCAGAATATTCCCAACCTCTTCGGCTAAGTTGAACTTTTCCTATGAATCTTGGAGCTCAAAATTTGTACAAATTCAAGTGATAGGGCTTAAGCACGTTGGGATTATATTTGCGGCTCTGAAGTTTCTCTTGATTACACAACTCAACAAAGTAAAATTTTTCGAAGAGGTCAAAAACGAGAATATCCGATTCTGAAAGTATTTTTCATGCTGAATTCGATGCCGTTATTCGTTTTTCATAATTCCCTCGGTCTCTTCTGCAATCTCCACGTTTAGTTGCCTAGTTGCCGCGGCTCGTTGCGAAGCGCGACACACCTTTTCGTAATACTACCCTTCAGCAGTGTTCGATGCGCTTCGCAACGAGCCGCCACAACTAAATATCAAGATTGCAGAAGTTAACGAGGGAATCACGAAAAACAAATAACGGCATCGAATCCAGCACTTTCAGAATCGAATATTCTCGATCTTGACCTCTGAGAAAAAATTTTTTTTTGTTCAGATGTGTTATCCCTCACCGAAATCGTCATTTTGATAGCTTTGAATAACTTGGTTATGGGGACGAAGAGTCGATTCTTATAGATATCTAAACGATGGATTTATTTGGATGGAGGTGGACGGTAGGTTCAAGAACGCTATAGAATCAGTCCTTGCAGAAGAGATTCCCTCAAAGTTTTACGCTCTATGAATCAAGACCTCTCGAGCCTATTCCGAAATATGTCTCGAAAAACGCTTTTTTACTACCGAAGACCGTATTGACGAGATTCGAGTGGGTTGGCGGACGTATAACCGAAATCGAGAAATTCTCATCGAGTTCCGCTTCAGGTTATCGAGGTTTCTCGAAAACTGATTTGCAATTGTTTCACTCTTGACGCCCATCAAATGTTGGTATTTACGAGAAAAACTACATTATTATACTCGATGCGCCCACGCTACTTTATACGGCGCTATGCAGACTATTGTAAAACTACCCTAGCTTCGTAATTCTATCTGCTACATGTGAAGGCAACAAACCCTCCACTAGTAAACAGCACAGTAATTTTCAAGCTAACGCCGAGTATATACTATGTGCAGGCATAAAAGAAATGAGAAAAACGAACAAATGCCGTCGTATCAACGAAAACGGAAAAAAATGAGAATAAAAGAAAAACAAAACATAAAATAGTCCAGTCACGCGAATTTATTATTCATTAAATTTTCAAGCGATAACGAAGAACGATACACAGATTATTGCTTTAGTTACGTTATTTGAAAGGTTTGTATACGGGTGTATGTGTGTGTCGTGCGACATGTGTGTACATTCGTGCAATCGAAATAAGGTATTTTAAAAATGTAGGGCATGAAAATGAGAGAAAAAGAGGAAAAAAGTTTTACGTATTAATGAAAGGGGCCACGTTCGCTTTTGGATCATATACTCGAAAACGATACGATAAATAAATCACGATACCTGAGGATAAATAGAAAAATGGCACGTACATCGAACGAGGAAGAAAGGAGTAAATTAGAAGAAGTTTCCTGGCCCTTATATACATTGTAACGGGGGTGAAGAATCAGCAAAAATGATGACGCGGACAACAGCCGCACGCGGAAATTGCCTCTCTAAGTATTTGTATTTCGCTTCACCAAGTTGAACCAGTCATTCTCTTCAGAGCCAATTAGCGTGAACTATAATTACACACCTACATTTAAGTGAACTTCGTTGAAATCTCGCGAAAAGTTTGTTTCACAATAGCCGGAGTATCTTCGCAAATAACATTTTAAGTTGTATCCATCCTCGGAAAGCATTTTCCCGAGTAGGTGCACTACCAACCCTTCCGCTTCGTCTGACTCCGAGTATAAAATGGTCAGTGATGTTGAAATTCGCGTTCGTTGCTCGTTAAATGTTTAACTCGTCAATGGGTGGAAAAAAAAAGAACATTTTTTGCTCACCGAGATATTATGTTTTTCTCTGGTAATTCGATGAGTTCTGAATTTAGCGAATAACGTTTGCACACGTATCTGCATCGAGATGAACGCTAGGTATTCCTTTCCTCCTTTATCTGTACTCTCTGCTCTGGTATGAAATTCCAGTCGTTTGACTTGAAGTCCTCCGATTTCATGATACACTCTGGGGAAAATTACGTTTGAAATGAGACGGCGAGTTTTTCCCTCGATAAATTGATTCAATTAAAATGTACTCCGTTAGACGGAGTAGCAGCCTAGATTTTTCCTATAAGAAGAGAAGGAAAGCGTTTTGAAAAACGTTCAGTATGAACTTTCTATTTTAGTGAAAATGGGGAAGAAATTTCTCGTCTTGAACAAAACTGTAGTCTAGCTGGGAATAAGCCACAAAATCGGAAAATGTATTCCTAAGGGTGTGTGCATTAGTAGAAATAAAAAGTATGAATAAGCACACCTATCATATTAATAATTAGGTCTCTTTGGAACAGTATGCAGTATTGAACACTTCAGCTAGAGAACTGCCAGGATAAGAAAACAATCCGATAACATTGAAAAATCCGAATAGGATTAAATTTACAGGTCCAACATTATTAGGTAACTAAATCTACCAACATGGACTTTTTTTTTTATCTTACCTCTCTCGCATGGTACATCCTCATTGGCAAATTCAAAAATTTCTCTGGAAAGAGGACTAATTTTGAAATTATTTCAAAGTTTAATAATATGGCATTATTCAAAATTTGCAAATTTACTTCTCCTTAGAGCATGCTTAATTATAAATTCATTACCACCGCAACAAACAGAGATATTGAGTTCTTATACGTGTGTACGATATTGCAATATCGTTCGACTACTTAGCTTTTGTGGTTGATCTAATATAAGATACTTATTAAACACCTCAAGCTAAAAAAAGAGTCACTGGCACAGTCAGACTAATATGTATCATCTTTGAAAGTTCAAATGTCTGAACACATTGACAGCGTCGGAAGAATTTTCCAGTGAATTTGAGCTACACTTTTGATAGTACATCTTGAGGAACGTGTCATATTGGAGCTCAAGCCTTCTCCTAATGTCTGACTACTGAAATTCTGCCAATTTTTCAAACAATTTGACAGGTATTATGAGGAACTTCCAGGGTATCTTGCCCATATTGCCACCCGATATTACTTTTATTTTGTCCAATCTTTTCTGGTGGATATTTCCCTCCTGCCACCTCCTCCTATTCTGTCACCCATGTACATTCCCTTATTCTATTCCTTTGTGTTAGCGGTTGTGAATTGAAAATAATTATCTAGTGCGTTTTTAGTTTATTGTTCTTTATGATTCAAAGTGAGCACGCTCATAACTGGGAAGTCTGAGAAGATTTTGGATAGTTAATCAAATTATTGGAGACGACAGGTAAAACTGTGAACATATTAATACATTTTTTCTCTATGATTGATCTTAAAATTAGGATTAGTTGTAAATTTTAATTTTTCTTTTCTTTGCAGGTAAAGATATACGTGCGGATAGAAACAACGTAAGTTGTATGAGGTATACCATATACCCCTATGAAAGTTTCTCAAGTATAATTTTATATTTGTCAAGCTACAGCTTTTGTCTTTTACATTTCATTAGTAGCAGCTGCATATCAGTAGATGGCTTGCCCAAGATTGTAGTTCAAACCACTACCTAGTTATTAGTGAATTAAGTTTTGAATTTTATTTTGAGATTGGAAGTCCGATTTGAACCGGGTAGCCGTCAGCGAGCTACTTTCTTATTCTGATTTTGTTGCATAAACAACAAACCAATGCAAGTATTGCCATACTTCTGATGTGTAGCAGTGTATTGTTTGAATAGCAAAATTAAGACGCAATAGTGGCGCACTGCGCCGGTGGCTGCCTGTCGAAATTACGTAATATTTATCTATGTGACCCCCTCTACAGAAATCCGCCTTGGCGTTGAATATTGATCAGGAGAAAAGGATCTTTTACATAGGAAGGAAGATTCCTTTTCTCCTGATTCTAATTTAACTTTGAGGCGGGTTTCTGTAGACGGGGTCACATCTATTTATTTAATTTCACCTATTAGGTTTACAAACAAGTATCATGCAATCTTTGTTCAATCCCCGATTTGGACTTGACAACAAAAGTTTCGCTGCAGGTGGCAATGTAAGCTTGGCCCAAGGTGGTGATGGTAAAATACTTTCTTAGAAAAATTAAATTAAATTAAATTATAACTCATAAGAAATCCAAAATAGCGATGCTATTGAGCCAAAAATTCTCAAGATGTTTTCTGGTAACTTTTCTGCTACAATTAAGGAATTTCAGAATTTATAACTGAAGTTACTGGCAATTTTCTAGACATCTTTTTCCGCCTCTATTGTATGCAGCTAATTTGTATCTTTGCGTTCTTGGTACACAGCTACTAATCTGTTCATCACAACTACTGCTCACATCATACTCGTACATGTATAGGTTTAGCGATGCTGATGGTGTGCGATTGCTCTGTTAAGTCCAAATTTTCCCTCTGCTTAATTGTTGCTCTCATTCCAGCTACTGTGTACTTAGAACAGTTTTCAAGGGTAAGTGAATTAAACCATGGGAGAATACTCATCAATTTTTTGGTACAATTTTATTGATTTGTTGTGAACAACCTTGGTTGCAACTTAGCACAGCCGTGTATTTAGGCTTATTTGTATATAGGTAGTGAGTTTTTAGTGTAAGAATAAAGCTTTTTGTTTCTTGTTTTCATTTTGTTTTGCTTTGTTTTGTTGTTTTTTCTTCTTTTTATACATTGGACATTATTGATATTATTTTTCATTTTTTATTTAGTTTTGTATATATTTGTGGACATTATTTTCAAATTCGATCTGTGTGCACGATTGAATGAATTTTAATCTCAGTGTTTCAAAAAGGAGGAGGAATGTGAAGTATTTAATGAAAAATCTCTCACTCCCCTTTATGGAGTTTGACACTTATTTCCCATTCATTTTGCTTCATAAGCGTTGAACAACAAAATGAATCAGCTGGGAAAAACAGTCATTGATAGACTGGTGGAATTAAAAAACATATTTCTAATCCTCCCCTCTCTTTTTAAAAAGGGTGATTGTCGTTGGAATCCTTATGATTAGCTTCGCTATTATTTGCTCAGCTTTTCATAATATCGAGGAGGAAGATTCAAAAATACATGCAATCACAAAAATAGTAAATTTGTATTCACTGTTCTCTGTTGCAGGATTTTATGAAGAAACGAAAGGTAAACCTCCAAAGGATGAAGATTCATTGAACAAATCAAGAAATGAAGATACTATGACGCCATTAGTAATTCATAATTGAATAATGGTGATGGTGGCAATACGTCTGCTTCAGAATATAATTGTATGATTAAGTACTTACACTAAAATAAATAATGTTACAACGGTGACGGTGACAATTATTTAATTAAGATGTAGATTGATTAGAACGGTGTTGGTGTTTGCTTAGGAGTATAATGATATGTAACAATTCAGGACTGCTTCCTATTAACCGCACATATAAAATCAATATTGACGCAGAGTCTTCAGATCTTAGACTCTGTGCAGCCTGTATAAATCATTCAATCTTTTTGCAGCAAAATTTCTCTATGATTATTTACCTAGACCTACTTTCTCCTAGTTACAAAAATTCTCCTGCACAAGATCATAAAAATAGTGTTCTAAGGACCAGTTTTAGGTACCAACTATTTAAGTTGAGTTTAAAATTTTAAATTCCTTTTAACTCTGGGAATCTGTTTTACCAACGAAGTTTCAAGTTAACTGGAGTTTAACTGGCTCAGAATCGACCAGTCAAGTTGAACGCAGTTTAAATGCATTGAACTTGGTTCAAACTTTAATTTGGTTCAACGGTCACACAAATTAACCAACAGTTAATTTTAAACTAAGAAAGGTTCAAACCGAATTTGGTACAATGGGCCCTAAAAGAAGTTTTGGGGATTATGCCCTGTAAATCCGAGAACTCAACTCAGACTGAGTATCGTGTAAATTTTTTGATAAATTTCATGGTAACCATTCTGAAATCAAAAAATTCTCAAATGTACTATTCTACTTTATTTGTTAGCTTATAAAATTTCTTTTGGGTGTTATCCCATTATCAATTGTGTTGTTACTGGAGAACAAGACCTCAAACATGAGTTTTTATGGTATAACACTGTGATCCTATTGGCTATAACAATGCTGTGTTGTGATTGGTTCACTTTTAGAACATATTAATTCTTGTAATATGACACTTTCTTTTCATTGACTATGACTTGTAGCGTTGTGATTGGTTTACTCTATTGACCAATGTGTTGCGTTTCTGTGGCTTCTAGGTTTGCTGTCATCTTATTGGTTGGTTCTGTTTGTCTCTCATCCAATCACCAGGCTGATGAATAATTTTTGGCTGTCAAACGTAATTACATTGTTAAAACGCTGGCTTTCTTCCTCTTTGCCTTTGCAATCTCCATCTGTTCCCAAAGTTTCCCTCTCTTTTGCAATTCTTCATGTTTTATGTGTATGACTTCGGATATTCCTTCTCCATTGTGCAGTTTCTTGTTACAGTGTTTCCCAAACAGTGACTTGCCATCTTCTTTCTCTCCCGATCTTAAACTTTCTCCCAGTCTCACTGCTCACAACTGAGCTTGTACACTCCGCTCAAGCGATCTTTGTCCTTTTCTTCCGTCTGGTTGTTGCTGATTCACTTCACTATGGATGGCTTATTATGGATACTCACATTCACATGCTAGGGATGTACATTAGAGAGAAATTTTTCTTTACAATTGGATTTCTTTCTGGAAAGAATTGATGGAAATTTTTCAGAAAGTTGGGAAAGGTTAGAAGACAAGAAAATATGCTTTGTATTTTTTTCATCAAAACATTTTTTTGAAATACAAGTACATGTTTTGAACATTTCTTCTAAATGAAAAAATTTTTTTTCAAGTTTATGGACATTTTGGGTGGGAAAGATGAAATAAATTTTGTTCTCTCTTTTCTTTCCTTCTTAATAAGTAACTTCCACCAAATTTTCCCAATATACATCCTATTCACATCATTGCCGTTGAAAGCCTTCATCACCTAGCTTGTGTATTATCTTGTCGTGGCTTCCATTTTCCCAAAAACCTCCTACACCTCTATGGTAGCCGTTAGTCTCTACAATCTCCGTTACTGTCTCAATTTCTTGCCTCTTCTCTACTTCGTATAGCATCCGTTTGGTGGTTCCTTAAATATTAGTAGTACAGGCGATAAAAACCTTCGTCCGAACATTTTGGGGGTAACGGCGGGAGTTTGCTGAAAAATGTGAGGTTGGGTCCCAGAAAAAACATATCAAAAATCCCGCCCCCCCCCCCCACTTCCATGGAAAGTTGTTTTGCGCCACATTTTAGCCCCCCAAATTCGATTTTTTGGATATATCTCGAGAAATATGGGCTTTAGAAAAAAAAGTCAAGAGACAAAAAATATTCCTCGTTAAATTTAGTACCAAATAGATTACCTTCTTTTTAGCCTAGCTCAACAAGTTAGGCTAAAAATGGCACTTAAAGTTCAACTATTTTTCAAATTTTTTTTTAAATCCATTTTTTGAAGAGCCTTGCGAGAAGGTAAGAAAATACCATGGCAACGAAACAGTAGAACTGGTTTTTGCCACACTCGTGGTAATTTCTCCCTCGTCATCGTTCGCTTACGGCGGTGAGAACTGTTGAAACAGATTCATGTGTCCTCGAATACAGAAACGCTACGTATTCCTTACTCATATAATTTTAAAACCTACTGGTATCGGAAGTTTCATAAGTGAACTGTAGGACATGCGCCTAATTCAAAGTATATTGATATCATACAAAATTTTACGGAAAAATTTCTTCCTCCTTTTTATTTAAATAAGCACGGAAGTCGAAGAGGAAGTTTGCGCTGAAACACTGTAGTTATGGACGCAATATCACAATAAAATCACAGGGAAATTGCAATAATTACAAAAAATTACAAAATAGGTGAACTTTAAGTGCCATTTTTAGCCTAACTTGTTGAGCTAGGCTAAAAAGTAGGTAGTTTATTTGGTACTAAATTTAACGGGAAATATTTTTTGTCTCTTGACTTTTTTTTCTAAAGCCCGTATTTCTCGAGATATATCCAAAAAACCAAATTTGGGGAGCTAAAATGTGGCGCAAAACAACTTTCCATGGAAGTGGGGGGGATTTTTGATATGTTGTTTCTGGGACCTAACCTCACATTTTTCAGCAAACTCCCGCCGTTACCCCCCAAAATGTTCAGATAAAGGATTTTATTGTCTTTATCGCCTGTACTATAGATTTTGAATGATTTTTTAAAAAGAAAACAATTCCATTTGAGTTTCAAGCTTAAGACTCGGCAATTTTTTTCTTTAGAATCTATGAATAAAAGCAAAGAATCAGGGTCAATGCACTCTATCGATACTGCACTTAGGCCTATGCATATGTTACAGAAAATTCTTCGACTGATGGTAAAAAAAAAAATGCGGGCGTTCACCGTCAAGGTTCATGATAAAGATATACTAATAAATGGAAGACAATGTTTTGATAGCACACTATACTCCGCTATATACATTTATAAAAGGAATTTTTTTCTCCATTTCTCTAATGGACAATGCTTTAAGAACGGATTAACAAAAATTACCGACCATAACGTGACACTTTTACTTCATAAAAATGTCACGAGTAATTCGCGTACACTAAATTCAACCCCTACAGAATTTGTATTGTCAGTTTTTCTGCACGCGCGCTCATATACAGTGCTCGTTTTTTCCCTTCATAATCGGATACGCGATTCCCGTAAGATTTCCATCGTCTGCCTGGGAATGAATTCGTATTACATTTATGTACTACACGCAAATTTTTCAAGCTTCTTCGCTAGGTTCCACAAAACAGTCAAGAGTCAGTCGGGGTATTGTCATAGAAAATATTATGATACTCTACGAATACGCGTGACCTCTAAAATTTTCATTAAAATATGAAATAATGCGACAAAAAACCCAGGGCGAAAAAACTTCAATCGACTAATTCACGCATCGTTGTACTCTTTTAGTGAAAAAAAAAAACTTTCTCCGTTGCAAAATGGCCTGAAAAACGTTTTTAAAAATTTAGGTAACGTGAAAAACTTTTCGTGGATTGTGTCGTATTTTAAATACTTTATACTACAACTCCTCGTTTAATTACGGTCTATTCATTCTCTCCCGAAGGTCTCTGGTTTTCACGCGCATTCTTTTGATGTTTCTCTAAAACAATGCGCATACTAGAGAACATTGCCAAGTGTATTCTTCGTCGTTGAGAATTTATTCGTGTCAGAGGGTGCCTAGTTCTAAAAAATTAGCACTATCGTGGAGTACAGAACGAGCTTATAAAATGGGTTGTGTAGCGTTGATCTAGGGCAATAGAAGCGTATGCAGAAAGTTTATTCGAAAGAGAAAGTGTTATGAAGAGAATACATAAAGTCAGTGGTGTAGAATTTGTCGTGGAGTACAATCGTGGAATCTGGATGATATAGTTTGAAGGGAGGTCCGACGGTGCCATGAGGACGTTTGGATGCGTTGTCTATTGCTTGCTCAGATGTTCAAACTTTACGAATTGTAAAATTAGCATCATATTTAAGGAAGCTTGTTTGGTCCATTGCTGTACTGTGTTTGTGTGAATGATATCCAAATGATTGCTGAGTGTACCCAGATCCTGGACGCCCCCCCCCTCTCTCTCTCTCTCTCTCTCTCTCTCTCTGTATGGATTTTTGGGTATCTAATTTATTGATAGAATTTCTCATCCAAGCAAGAAAATATAAGATGTTCTAAAAATTGTACTTGAGATAGAAATACTGTAAAATATAATACATATAATAATATTATGTGACACACATGTAGTTGCAACTTTATATAACGGACAATATTGTTGTTATGGTGCATCTCCGGGTGCATAATCTCCCAATCCGATGTTGGTTAGTGATATAAAACAATAATACAAGCAGTCGAGAAAGTCCCATTCTGGTTCAATATTGGCAAATATCAAAGCCGGAACAAATATGAATCCGTTTTTGCAAAAAGGGCCTAAGTGTAAAAATCTCGTTTCTAGAGAAACGTCTTTAAAATTTCAACAATTGAAATTTTAAAAATGCCGTCACGTGACGGAATTGTGACGGCGCACATTTGCGTCACAGTTGGGTCACAAAGGGGGATCTCTGTGCTTTTTAAATGGATGATTGCCGTCACAAACTACCGTCACAAGCGTCACAAGTCTCCTCTGTTCCCAGCTGTGACGGTATTTTGCACAACGAGGTCAATGATGAACGAAGGCACGTCAGAACGATTTGAAAGTTTGATGACATGTTTGCTAGAATGCGCTCTACGTATTAGCGTGTTTTAATTAAAAAGGGCCTGAAGTACACTTAGGCCCTTTTTGCAAAAACGGATTCATATAAATAAAGTGACCTCAATAAGAAGAATTATGGAAAAGTGCAGAAATTGAATACTAAACCACTGGTACAAATGTCCCAAATAGTTGTTCAAAAATTCTAAAAATAACGTGGATGGAATCATATTCTGAACCGGAAATAGTTTCGGTAATTTCCGCTCAACTTGTACCCTTTTTTTTTCTCTCTATATCTTTTTTCCTTTACTAGAGGATCATATCATCCCCTCCTCCCAGTTGTTCATTTCAAGACGAAAATTGTCTAAAAAATTTGTGTGCAGTTAGGGCCCCGTATCGATCCTCTTGATAGCTCATCAGAATGGAAATTCACCCTTGCGTGGTCGTATCCATTTCTGCAAAAATGGTATTTACTCTCCTTTGTTATAGGATCGTTCTCACTTCTCGATAGGAATGATCAAAAATTTGGAACTAATTTTTGCCTCCACGTCATCATCTTTGTGAAGAATGGAAATCATGAAAGAAACAAACATTTCATCTCCAAATTTATTATCATTTTAATTTCTACGACGAAAAAATTTTTGTGAAACGTTGACTTCACTTGTCTGGTGCTCTTTTCTTTGGTGGCCACGTAACATAGCGGATAATATGGGTGCACCAGATTCGTTATAGTCTTCTCGTACCGCAGCTGTATTTCTGTCCTCTTCAATGGCGCCAATACGTCCACTTATGTTATCTATATACCATTTTTTGGTAGGCGAATGATGAGAAAAGACGAAAGCGTGATGAGCATTGTAAGCACGTGAGACGAAATAGAGGTGAAAAGACCTTTTCATTTCAATAGGTTCGACCAAACATGGTAACATCCACTCATCAAAAACTTCATCGCCTGCCGCTTCATTCGCCTCGTCTGTTTCAAATGAGACATTTTGCAATCTACATGGCTGTATTGCACCTACATCGGGTAGATATCTGATCAAGCCAACTAATCTTGTTGTATTCATGACGGAGGCACATATGCGTACTTTTTCAGGTTTGTTGACTCCGCATACAGGATCGTCTCCACTGTACAGCGCTGTCAAGAATTAAGGATGAAATGATCAAAACCTTTACTTTTGATAGAGTTTTCTCTCCTTACAGCTCATGGCGAGCTTCGCTTTGTCCTAATTTGTCGTGAGAGGATCCTTAACCCTTTGACTGCCACACTCTTTTTCCTACGATGGACCAACCCGTGTCGAGCATGGAGCTCTAGGTATATACATTTTCCCATTAGGAAACCATTGACCACGGAACGTATGTACAGTGAGGCAAAATGATGTTACCACTTTTCCACTAGCTCTTACGGTAGAGAGGTAACATCATTTTTCCTCACCCGGTGTACATGTCCATGTGACACTGGTCCTGATCAGGAAACACAAACGTCCATACCATTCGAAGGGTGTTATGTTATCTGGCCAGCAATTCAGTCTCATTGCAGTATTACTTGAACATTTATCCTTAACGTTTCCAAACCGGCTACCTTCGTCAGACCCTAGGGTTTGCTTTCATAACGTCACCTCCTCTTACAATCCTCTCATCTAGAGCATAGCTCGAAAAATGAGATTCCTCCAAACTCCCTGTTCATGTAGAGAAAGCTTGAAGCCTTGGTAACCTTGCTATTTCCACTGCCTCTTTCTTTTGTATTGCTTTCTAATCTATTTCCTTAATACTAAGAGAAAGTACTTACCTCGATTGTAGTATTTTCTCATTTGTAAGTAAATGCCCTCAACTGGGTACTCGGGACTGGCGTAAGTGATAGCCGGTATTTCAGCCATTGCTACGAGATCACAACGCGTATTATCAACGCGACATACAAAACGTACGCTAGTTTGTTCCTCAGGACTCAGGTTTAACCTGTATGGATCGGAAATGAAGTACAAAATGAGCTTCTGAGTATAGCGATGTTTTGTCGCGCACGCGAAGGCGAATTCTTTCTTCCCACTAAACTCTACGGATCTCGTACGATAATTGTAACCTTTACAAAAAATATTTCTCGCCTCGTAATCTTCTCGTATCTTTTCGATCCAGGAATCTGGACCTTTTTTGTGAGGAGAATAGTCGTATTTGACTAGACTAGAATAATTTGTCCGCATATCAGATAAATCCTGGTTCATCATTTCCATAAAACCACTGCTCGCTACTGATCTACAGATACGATGTTTTATTTTCGCATCGATGATAGTTTGGTCTGCTTGAAGATGTGGTTCTGGAAATAAATACGCCTTCATTAGCTAGTGCTCTTCAACAGCCGGAAAATCATGTGCCTTAACAATATTTTCATCAAGACTCCTAGAACAATATGTTTTAGGGAGCGCTTTACTAGAAGTCGAATCGTAGAATTTATAAAAAATATTTCTGACGAGAGCAGCTATAGATAACGAAAACCGATGTTCAAACACTATGCTATAATGCACATACCTAATATTTACCATTTATTTGCATTCTAGCATAAACACTGTCAATATCTAAAAAATATGAAGTTACCGCGGCAAACGAAATCTCATTTAGGTCCTCTTCGTCTTCGCCTACACACAAAAATTCTAAGCATCCGCATTCAGCTCCTGGTACAAGAATATTAAAAAATGCGCCGAATGAGACTAAAAAAAGACTACAACGTTTCATCGTCGAAATATTACCTATTCAATTTGAATCGCCCAATTTTGAAGACTGACATCCAGTCGTACAAAACCTGTACTCGCTTTCGATATATATTTGTAGAACTGTGTTTACCAACTTGGTCTCATACAAAACATTCTTGTGCTTACGGTTCTGCGAAAATTTTCTGATTGAAGTAAATTATTTCCCACTCATTTTTTTCTGTTTTCGATTGTATCTCTCATTTTGTTTGTCGATATTCACCAGGCTGACAACGAAAAGTTGTTTCTTGATTCGATTTTCTAGACTTCTGATGGTGCATGTCCCTTCCTTAACAGATACTTGATTGAAATTATCTATCAGCCTACAGCGTAGTAATCTGAGAAATACCAGTAGACGGCATTCTAACCTTCTTCATCCTTTCTTCCTGACTCTTCTACTTGACCCTCCTCTAAATACCATCACATTCACGTTGTTTGCTCCCCCCTCTCACTCCTTCTTTTTCTACCAATGAAGTAAATGCGCTTGCATGCTATTCTCAAGCCTCTCTTCTGAGACATTAGAGAGATCGCACGCGTTTTCACAACCACTTTGTTGGTGGCGTTGCACCAAACTCGCGGATGAAATTAGGAGTTGCGAGCATCATAAGCAGCCGACGAACATAGCGCCGGTGCTTATCAATTTATTGTTTTTGTTGTCGTATAAACGAAGGAATACAAGTAACCTCTGATTGACTAGAGTTGGGTGTTTGGGAAAACAGAAAGCATAAGAGTCAGTGGCGTAACTGGGGAATTTCCTCATGGCGGGTTCAAAAAATTTCGAAAAGAGACGAATGAAAAAAAGTATAATTTACGAGGGAACAGTAAATTATAATTAATCGGCTTTGTAGCGAGCTGATTGGTCACCTCTGAAGCTGTAATGCCTATTTCCCCGTGCACATTTAGAATTGCGAGACCATTTAAGCGGGGTTTCAGCAGATGTGTTCCGGAGGAACGTCTTTAAATTTTTTAGACAAGGAAAGCTGCGCTCCGACTCCGCAGTTGTGACAGGTAGAGTCAGAAGAATAATAAGAAGTGTGCGTAGGCTGGGAAATTCGGCTGGGCAGTTATTGAGTGCCTCAAATGCAGTTTTGAGGACACATGTCCAATCGCCGTAAGTACTTACGCCACATTCTCAATCACAACATTGTCGGGAGTGTTATTAAAAACATCGCATAAAACTCGACTACTTCTTCAAAATCTTTCGAATGATTCTGATAATCGTCGGCAAACAGAGCTTTGTAATCAATGAGCGCTGCTTTATGTGATGTAAATTTTTCCTTCAATTCTGAGGTGTAAAAATCCAAGCAAGGGTAAAAAGTGGAAGCACGATAATGCTGCTCTATGGTTTCTACATCAGGATTCGTCGAACCTCTGTACTCAACGGTAAAGGATAAGTCTGTCATTCTTCTCTGGTAGTGAGCTTCCCAATGGGATGCGAAAAAATGTAAAAACGCGGCGTTGCACCAAACTCGCAGATCAAATTCCGAATTGCGAGTAATATAGCCTAAGGAGTCAAACGTCATAGAGCCGGTGCAAAGAGTCTAAAGAGCCCTTCCAAGATACTATAGCGGTGTAAGAACTTATCTGTATGACTAATTTTTGAGTCTTACATAATTATTATGTGTGAACGCAAGCATTCTCACGACCATTATGTGTGAGTAGCGTTGCATTAAACTCGCAGATAAAATTTTACAAGTCGCGAGTATCATAAGTAACCGAGCGTTTTAACGCCAGTGCTCATTTATCTAGCGTTTTTGTTACTGTGTGAACAAGTGACTACAGGGCGTTTCTGGGTGACTGTATAACGGAAAAAAAAAAAAGAAAAAGTGCTAAAAACATATAAAGCATAATTTTTTTTTTTGCACAGTTCCGACGCTGTTTTTTTATATTTCGGAGTCGTTTTTATCGCTTCGGAGTCATTTCATTTTCTTCCAAAGTAAATTTGTATTATTCCGAAGCTGGTTTTCAGCCTGCTTATTTTACTCCCGAGTAAAATTGTGCATACGGATTGGATAAGGATTTGTTTTTGCTGCGGAAAATGGGATTTTCATGAAAAGAATATGCTAACATTGATGTGGCGACGTGTCCTTATGACGAACCTCCAAGTCTTATATGTATATAAGCAGAGCCCGAATTCCTCAGCATTTGTCGAATCGTTTTGCTATAAGGGCGGGAAGCTTGAAAATCAGATAGAAGCTCATTTTAGGGGTAGTGGGGCCTGTAAAATAAATTTTATCTTGCCGACAAGTGCAGAAAATGAAATAAATGCCAAAAACGGGGCTTAAAGCCGAATAAGGTCGAAAACGACTATTTTCTTTTAGATATTGTCCGGCCAAAATTATAAAATTTCGGACAATATTTTCCAAATGTTGCTTAAAATTCAGCAATTTTGGTGAAAATTGGAGTTTCTTTTGAAAATATTATTTTTAGTCCAAAGGTGAGAAATTAAAAATTTTGATTGAAAGATTGCTAGGATTTTATATCAATTGAATCCCCAAAATTCGTTTATTTTGGTCAAAATCACGTAATTTTGGTTGAAAATTGAATAATTCTGGGCGTGAACACTAAAAACGAATATTTTTTTTAATTTTTTTTAAATGCCGAAAATGTACCATTAGGTGCCGAAACTTTTCATTTCTAGTGCCGAAAAATCCGGGCTCTGTAAATATAAAGCTCAGAATTTGAAACTTCTTCAAATCCTAAAAGTGGATTTAAGCCTCGTCTCCCCCCGGAACGACAATTTGCCGCCGTCTTTCCCACATAACCCCTAGTTCTCTGTGAAAAGCTTCGTTGACAGAGGCTGCAGAACTCAAAATTTTTACATCCAATCGATCATTTAAATGAATCACAACACAATTCCTTGTTGCGTGAGACTTATAGGTGTGTCTGTTCACACTTGTGGCACAAGTACTTCACACGTTGGTCAATTTTGGGGGATATTAGGGGAACAATGTGCTGGCCACATCGTAACGTTGATGTGCCAGTCATAACAAAATCACCTCACTCGCAGACAATGCTTCGAGAATCATTCACGCGAAGAGAAATTTCACGAACTTATTTTTTTTGGAACGTATTCATCACATCTCTGTCATGAGAGAGTTTCTTTGATAGACACGTCTTTAGGCCCCTTAATTCACACGCAGGCTTCACAATAACTTTGAAGAGTAGAAGCAATTGCGTCACTATTGGTACCTCAGAATCCGACTGACACAACTGCTACTCTTTCCAACCTGGATGTGCCGCCCTGCGCAACACATGATCGCTCCAATACACCCATAAGTTCCACTCATGTTCCACAAATGTTCTTTATTTGAGGAGGTATCCTATTTTGTCGCACATTTGCTTCATTGTGATTGGCCAATCAGCGGAACCCTTGAGTCACAAATTCCCGGCACCTGGTACAGTATTCCGCAGCTGTGCCGGTATTTAGTTCGACGGGTCCCTTTCAAAAGACGAAATGCACGAACTGCTCGAAATAAGATTTTTTCTTTTATAATTATTATTTTCATTCTCACGCAGTTTATAAGAATAAAATATAGTAGCCCACCTCGTTTAAGTAACTATTCTTATTTCGTGAATTCATTTATCGCCTTCTGAGGGTTACGTAAAATAACAGACAATACAGGCGCAACAGATTCTTTACCCTCTTCTCGTACTGAAGCTATGTTTTCGTTTTCTTGTACAACGCTAATACGTCCGCTTATATTTTCTATGTACCATCCTCCTCTCGGTGGATGGTACGAATAGACGAAAGCGTGATAAGCTCCATAAGCTCGAAAGACGTAATAAAGATTAGGAACGTTATTTTCGGTTGGTTTGACCTCACACGGCAACATCCACTCATCGAAAAGTTCATCGCCTGCTACCGCATTTGCCGCGTCTGTTTGAAATGAGATACTCTGCAACTTGCACGTTTGAAGCCGATTTACATCTGGAAAGTATTTGATTTTTCCAACAAAGCGGGATGTACTCATGACAGAAGCACAGATGCGTACTTTTTGCGGGTCGTCGAGTCTGCATATAGGATCCGTGTCGCCATTTTGTTCTGTAAGAAAGAATGAAATGATTTTTTGCTGGTTATAAGGGAGGAATATTTTACTCACGTAGATGCTACTCCTCTGATTTGCTAGCTGGACTGAGTATAGGGCGGAAGGAAGAGGTTTAAGTATGCCTCAGAACACGGATTTTTGCAGTGAAAATGTTCACAAGGAATACTAGATGAAGATATTTGATATTTTCTAATACTCATCAGAAGTCCACGAACCGCGCCATCAGCAACGCAATATTTCAACTAGAATAGAAATGCTTCAACTTGTGAATGAAAGGCTTTCGCAAGTACGCATCAACACCGCGCAGAGGAGTGCCCACAATAGCCAGAAGAGGGTAATATGACCGAAATTTTTGGAATGGACATGTGTTGCTAGGACAGTTGAAAATTCAAATTTACTTTAATTAGGTATTAGGGTGGAACTCATATATCCCCTCATCGACAAATTGGTTGCCCTTATCAGAATTAGTAAACATTTTCTTCGAAAGGAGAATAAAATACGAGTAATTACCTCGATTGTAGTATTTCCTCATTTGTAAATAAATATCTTCAACAGAGTACTCGGGACTTGCAAAAGTGATAGCCGGCATTTCAGCCATTGCTTCGAGACGACAAAGCGTGTGACCAACGCGGCATATGAAACGTATGCTAACCTGTTCTTGCGGGTTAAGATCCAATGTGTACGGATCGGAAATGAAGTACAAAGTAAGCTCATTTCTTCTGCGATCCTTGGTCATACACGCGAATCCGAAGTCTTGCATCCCGCTAAATTCAACGAATCTCGTTCGATAATTGTAACCGGAATTCAAAATCATTTTCGAGTCGTAATCCAATCTTAGTTTGTCTATCCAGGATTCTGAAAGACTTTTCATCAATTCACCTTCTGTCGAAAATACGTCAGAATAGTTTGTCCGCATATCAGATGGATCCCTGTTCTTCATTTCCATATAGCCACTGCTCGCTATTGATTGGCAGATACGATGTTTGATATTTTTATCGATGATAGTTTTATCTGTATGAAGATGTTTATCTGGAACAACAGATGTATGAAGGACGTATTTCAATTATGCGCTTGTTTTAAAGCAACTCTTCTCATGGAGGTCCTGCACCGTCCGTCAGGCGAGTTTGAGGAGATCCAGACCCAGTCTAGGGACTTCAAAACATTGTTGAGGCAAAAGCATTCCGACCTATTTTGGAGACTTTCGAAAATCTCCAAAAGCGGTTGAGTATCAAGAGAGGAAAAAACCGTTATCGTTAAATCGCTAGATTATTTCCAAACTCAACTTTAGAGGAGAAAATCTCGGAAAATTTGTTTGTACTTTACCAATTGGATGAAAGGACTTTGCGCGAAGTAGCTCACAGCACGTGCTTATCTACTTCAAGCCCGTATTGAAGGAAACTAATTGAAGCAGGTATATGGAGGGGAGAGACATCTTCTGATACTGTTTGAAACTTAGCTTCTATACGATATGATGTATGTACAATTATTCATAGGCCTAGTGTAGTATTAGTGAATTGTACTGTGGGGTCTTATTTACCGTCTTTGCGCACTTCATTGTAAACGTTTTCAACATCCGAGGAAGTTACTGCAGCGAATGAAATCTCACCTAAATCTTCCTGTTTACCAATGCCCAAAAATTCTAAGCATCCAGATTCAACTCCTTGTATGAGCATATCAAGAGATATACTCGCGGATACCAAGATTTGAATGAGAAGTCTCATATCAAAATACTGCCGCAATAAAAAATACTTACGATTTCAATCTTACAGTTGAGATGCGCAATCACTTGTTTGAAACTTGTCTTCTTACTAGGTGTTTATCGAACGATGTTTACTGTTACAAAATCAATGTAGGTACCTATATTGCAAACATTTATTTGCCTGGTTCTGCAGGAATGTAAATAATTTTCCTTCTTGAAACGATTGTGGCAACTGGCAAAACTTCATGTTAAATGATGATAATTTTGTTGTCATCACGTTTTTATACTTTATTTACCATTCATAAATTGTCGAGTAAGAGGACAGGTACAGGTGAATGCAAGTTGTTCAGTGAATAATGAAATGTTCTGTACTGATCTTGGTCTCCTCGAGCCTATTTCTCGGTATGCTCGTACAAAAAGCTCAATCTGGATGTTTAGAATTTTTGAACGTAGGTGGAGACAAAGGCCTAAGTGAAACGTTTGCTGCAGTCACCTTCTACAATGCTAGAGAGGTTTACAGTAAAATGCGAAAAAACGGTGAGTACCTATGATTTTTAATATTATTATCCATTCAGACTGGCCATGAATTATATTTTTGGGGGAGTACAACGCACCATGAGACCTTTTTATGAGACTTTAGGAGTTACTACTGAGGTAGTACCCCTGGGTAAAGAGGGCGTTTACCTATAAAGACTTTTATGGTACGTGTAGCAATTCCAGGCTTAGTAGCAGCATACAGTAACTATTACGAGAATGAATTCCTTATTGTACTATGTATGTGTTACATGATCCTCTGTCTAAAGTCATCATATGGTTAATAACTCATATTATATCAAAACAACTTCCCTGAGCCAATTTGAAAGTAGTCTTCTCTAGTGCGACAATACAATTTATTTTATTCTAAACAATAACGCCTCCAAAACAATCGTTCATTTTCTGAGTTTGTTCTTATAGAACAACATCTTCGAGAGGACCAAACTATCACGGATGAAAATACAAAACATCACATTTGCAAATCAATAGCGAGCAGTGGTTACATGAAATTGAACAACGAGGATCCATCCGATATGCGAACCAATTATGATATCCTATTCAAGGACAATTATAGTCTACCGTTTCCACTTTTTCAAACTTTCGACCCGTGGCTCGAAAAAATACAAGAGGATTACGAGACGAGGAATATTTTTTGTCGAGTTTACAATTATCGGACGAGATTTATTGAAATTGATGGGAAGGCGGAATTTGCATTCGCGTGTGCGACTGTAGATAGACATACAAAGAGCATCAACCTATACTTCATTTCCGATCCATACACGTTCAACCTCGGCCCCGGAGAACAAACTAGCATTCGTTTTATATGCCATGTCTATATCTCGCGTTGCGATCTTGTAGCGATGGCTGAAATGCCAGCTGTGGCTTTTGCAAATCCCGAGTATCCTGTCGAAGAGATTTATCTTCAAATGAGAAAATACTACAATCGGGGTACTTGATTTTTTTATTTTTTGTCGAAGAAAAATTTCTCTTACTGATAAGAACGGGTACGGTGCACATAAGGCAGTGTTGGGAATGCAACATCCTTTGAGTGGCGTTCGTATCAGTGTGCGTTTATGCAACATTTAGAGATTTCTTTTTTAAATAATTTATTCAACAGGAATTTCTATGAAAAAATTATGATAGATGTTAAATTTCCTCAAATGTTGAAAATTTTCACCTCCTGATTATCATCTATAAATGCGCAGGACCCGCCGCTCATTGCCTTATGTACATCAATGACGTCGTCAAAGAACGGAAAAAGAATGTAAATTCAGCCATCGGCTAGGGCTAGGTAGATTTCATCTTATCCAAGATACCTCATTATATCCGCAATCTATTGGGTAGTAAGGTTTTGAATTAGTCTGCACAGAAACGTTGAACTTATGGGGGTTGCTGGTTGCATACATGTTCATTCCAGGGGGTTTGCCATACTATTAGGTTGTAAGTATGCAATATGGAATTCTCCAGATTGTAACAGCATTCACTTGCTTTGAGAAGTTACAAGTGATAAGAAATTAAATATCCTTATGGTCACCGGGTACTCTTATTACGATGTTCATTATTTTCTTTATAAACTTTATTGCCCAATGGAGTAACCTAATCAATTCATTCTCTTTAATAGCGCAAAATAATAAGGAAGATCCTGTGTGCGGACTCAGAAACGCGGATAAAATACGAGTCTGTGCTTCCGTGATGAATACATCGCGCTTTGTTGGAAAAGCCATATACTTTCCTCAAGGTAACCTACAAGAGTGCGAGTTACAAAAGATCTCATTTCAAACAGACGCGGCGAATACAATAGCAGGCGATGAAGTTTTTGACGAGTGGGTGCTGCCATGTGTTGCCGAACCGATCAAAGATGACGTTTCTTACCTCCATTACGTCTCCAGAGCTTATGGCTCTTATCACGCTGTAGTCTATTTTTATCATCCGCAGGCCAAAAAGTGGTACATTGAGAACATTAGCGGGCGCATTAGCGTCATAAAAGAACGCCATGATGTAGCTTCAGTACGAGAGGAATGTAAAAAATCCGTTGCACCCGAATTGTCTGTCATTTTACATCAGAAATCCTGAAAAGTGACGTCTACACTTTCGATCCAGGCAAGGAGGTTGGTAATGATTGCTACCAAAATTGTGATTCTTATAGAGTTTTCTTAACAATTGTATACTCTTCCAAAATATCTCCATTGAAGTCTTTCAATTCTCAGGGTTTTTTCTTTCGATTATCTTGTGAATTACCACCATTATTTTCGTTAAAGATATGTACTTAGATGATATGATAGCGTTTCAATATTTTTGGAAATTTTGCATCTTTCATAAAATTTTCTTGAATTTCAAAAATCTCTCGTCTCGTTCCAAAAATTCCTCAGTAAATCATTGAAAAATTTTCTGCACGTCGACATCAGATATTGGTAGGGATGCAAATTATATGCATTTATTTTTTCAAAATATGCATTTATTTTTCTGAAATATGCAATTATATGCATTAATTTTTTTAAAATATGCAATTATATGCATTTATTTTTTTTGAATATGCATTTATTTCGGAATGTACAAACTTTTAATTACAATAGACTTTTATTACAGTTAACAAAAATGTATTTGCGTAATATTTCAAAAGTAAACCGTTTTCTATTATCTCGATATACAGACTTGAACATGCTAAAAGAACACTCCACATCACAAGATGTGAGGGGAGCGTATTTGAACAGAACGAGCTTTGCTGGACCATATTTATCTACTGCTTCGACACTATCACCGTCGTTGCCCGCTAAAATATTCGCAATTTCACGAAGCTGCACAAGTCCAGGATTGTCCATTAGAATTTCGCTAAATGTTGAAGAAAAAATTAGGGATATACAAGATTGAACTAGGACGTCGGGTTGGTAGCAAGTTGAGACCTGGTAGGCCTAGCTGCTTCAAGAAGAATCAAGTAGTACAGAAATGACAATAAAATTGAGAAGTTCGAATTTTGTGTTGATGCTGAAGTATTTTATACTTGAAAATTCTGCTCAAACAAAGGAAAAAAATGTTTGCAGCTGAATATGCAGGAAAACATGCATTTATTTTGAAATATGCAAAAATATGCATTTATGAATCAGATATGCACTTATTCTCAAATATGCAAAAATATGCATTTATAAATTTTGCACGTAGGCCCTGCATGACCTGAAACGTAAAGAAAATTGGTTAGATTTCGGATATGCTGCTTCAAAAATTACGAGTATATGCATTTTCATATAATTTGCATCCCTAGATATTGGTAATGATCAAGGGCCTTGTATAATAGCACGACTTTGGTAACAACTGCCTGGAACTGTGATTTGAAAGTTGTGAAAACAAAAGATTAGGTGTACCAGTTTCGAACGGAAGAAGTACAACAGAAAGGTAGAAATACGAGGTGTTGGACAGCGTCTCAAAGTGTAAAATGTCAATACGTAAGTAGATACCTTTTAAAATGAATGAGTTAATATT
Organism: Aspidiotus rigidus; assembly: GCA_035079385.1. Taxonomy (NCBI): domain Eukaryota; kingdom Metazoa; phylum Arthropoda; class Insecta; order Hemiptera; family Diaspididae; genus Aspidiotus; species Aspidiotus rigidus. The sequence goes on along the minus strand of JAVHKY010000031.1, from coordinate 4,478,757 downwards.
TTGAATCAAATGATTTCTATCTACCCCTCTTCTGAGAAATAGTTATTTTGACTTTTTATGTAAAACTTTAAATCTTCGTCTGTAAACCTGTTCTGACACTGCTAGTTGGTAACCCACAGGTGACTAGAACGCCACATATTTCTTGGTTACATGACAACAAAAACGTAAAATCAACGAGTATTGCGCGCGGCTGATTTTATCTGCGAGTTTAGTGCACTACTACCTATACAAAATGGTTATGAGAACGCGTGAGTTCTTATATCTCAACTTTTGACAAGCTCACGCTCAGATAATAGTGCCAGGCTGATTGTTTACCCTTGATTCTCAGGTATTGTGTTTTCCTACTCTTGATGGCGATGGCGTGATGTCGACTCATCGATTTGTAAGAATCGAAGGTTCGTCGTGCAAACTCACGAGTATTCTTATGGCGTGTCCTAGTTATGTAGTTAATAACTCAGATGTAACACAAAATTATCTAACCTAACCGCAACTACAATATTTTGCTAAATCCATAAGCACCGGCGACTGGCGTTATGACGCTTAACTGCTTGAAAATGATTCTCGCAACTTGTATAATTTTATCTGCGAGTTTAGTGCAACGCTGCCTTTAAGTATTTCAGAAGAAGGGCTACGAAAACTTGTAACCATCCAGCTATACAAGAAAATTCAGCTGTAAAGAGAAGGGACTCGGAAAATTCGGTCATCGCGCTGAAAAATTTGGGCCATCGAGTTCTGTATGCCGGGAGGCAAGAGTCTTTAAAAAAAATTATGACCACCCCGCTCCGTACATAAGGAAAGAGAAGGGCGCTTGGGAAATATCTATTCCCAAGCTATGAACTGATCACAAGTAGGCTCACAGTAGAAACTAGTTTTTCAAGCTTTATATGGAAAGAGAGGGAAAGCTTAAAAAAAATTATGAATATCCCGTTACTAGCTTGGAGTAATTTGATTTCTAAGCTGTGTAGATCTGGAGAAAAATTTGAATTGACCTTTGTTTTAGACAACGAATATCAGAATGATTGTGATTAAAATTTAAAAGTTGAAATTTTGATAAGGAGTTCATGTGAGTGAAGAAATAATGAGAACCAAAGAACTCAGATTCTTTTCCCAATTCACCCCCCCTCAAAAGGTACTATATGTGTGAGTTTCCCTGTACAGATTGGTAACGACCCGAAGAAAAATGAGGAAAAAGTGTCTGGAAATGGAGCAACTTGGAGTCAAGTGGATTTTGGGAACTAACTGACTCAGCTTCATTTGGTTGATTGACTACCTCCTCTCCCTATCGAAAACATTGTGACAGCTGGGGTTCCGCTGCAGCGGTTTGACATTTATATTAAAAAATGGTATAATGCACGCAACGACAGTGACTACGAAAAGCAAAGGCTGTTTGAAACGGACTCACCTGAAGTCAAGTGCCGTTGATTTTGTGGGATGGTGAGGAATTCGGACTCTCCCTCCCCCTTATCAAGAATAACTCCAGCAGAAACGGTAGACCGACAACGAAATAAGCGGGATTGCGAGGACTGTTCGAAACAGAGCGAGCTCGAGTCGAGTGATGAAGTTTAATTTCCTAATGGGTGCGCTGTAAGGACTCTCAAACTCCTTCAAAAGGCTGCTTCTTATTATTAATAAATAATAATTACGAGAAATAGAGATACAGACTTTTGCGTACCTGTATCCCAATTTCTCACGAATAAAATAGACTGGTAACATGGAGAACGTCTTATTCGATAAAATTTTGTAGAAGAGATTCCAAAATTTCGAATTTCTCGCTCGTAGTTTCTGCGAAACTGGTGGCTCTACCTAAATTTATCATTTCACATAACGACGAGCGAGAGTGGTGAAAAAAATTAAAACCGTCAAAATGTACCGCGCCAGAGGAAATTTCAGTTTACCGACGGCACGCAGGTGCTAAAGAAAAAGGCCGAACTTGACTTTATGATTGGTGTACGCTAACTAGCGTTTTCGCATCCGCGACAGAAATGCTCTCTAAAAAACAGGAAATACCATTGTTGTAACTAGCGGTATAGTTTTCTCGCCTGGCTTACTTTGAGTAACGCGAACCGCGAGAGAAAAGTAACGATTTACCGAGTGCAATAAATGCGAGTTGTGCAATACAATACAGATACGAAATGAATAAAAAAAAATAAAAAACCCCACGTCATACACCGAAGGTACACACTGTTCTCTCGGATCCTTTTGGTACAATTTGAGCGACGCGTCGTGCACAATGACTCTATTCTCACGAGCTTCTATATTATTCGTACGGCATTACACCCGCTGAGACCACGATGTAAGCTTCGATTTGTAGGTCACGTTCGAGTTATGGGCTATGTTTGCAAATAAGTTTCTCGAAAGAGTACGTTATGTACACGTACAGCCCATTTTCGACTCTCTGCCATCGTATTGTTCTGTGCTGGTAATTGCGCCCCCCGGCCTCATTACATCTCGTTAGTAATCAATTTACACGTTCTCTGCCGCATGATTTTTTTCCTTTCGCTCGCGTTCTACACCCCGTAAGTTCGGTTTATTTTGTCCTCGTCTTCATGTGCACTTCGAGAATAGCGTGGTCGAGTAATCGTAAAAATTTGTGCCGGTATTTGGCATCTCTTAGTCCTGTTTCTTATATTTACGACGTTCGAGTGAACATATTTTTCTCGGTTTTGTTTTTTTCTCTTCTCTCTCTGCACACGTTTCGGTAATTTTATGTAGTGCATGGTAAAACTATAAGGTTTTATAACGTGTTCATTCGCGAGAAATATAGACTTTGAGAAATTATTAGAGGTAGAAAATAATACGACGGCTGCGACTGTAAATTCCCCGAAGGGCTTAAAACATTAAGTTCGAGATGGGATGCGCAAGAGTATACTTTATCTTCCTACGTATACTAACTCTACTTTTCGTCACTATTGCAATTTTTTTGCGAAATCACACGCTAAATAATTCAAATTTACGACAAAACAAGGAATAGCACAAATTGATACCTACATATTCGAGGAAAGCAGAAGAAAAGATGCATCTTCATTTTAAATTCATGCACCAGTACTCTGATATTAATTTATAGGAGGTCCAGTCCCCACCCATTCATCAGTCATTCCTAATAGAATCGTGTTGATGCAGAGAATAGATTAAGTTAGCTTACAACCTTTTTCCATTCACGAAGTTTATTAATTTTTTTTCCCCGCTCCGAAACACTACGTTGTTTCAAGCATTGGCTAAGGTTTCAATGACTTAATTAATGATTATAGTCCTGATGGTAGCTAAATCAGGGAAGATTAGAGAATCGTATTCGGTAAAGGTGGCAGCAAGTGGGATAACAAACTTACTGTAATCTTTCTTTTTTTCATTCTCTCTTCGCAGCTCTGCCTGCCTACCGACTAGTCCTACCTACTTAGCATCCTCTTACAACTTGGGGTAGTGACTGGAAAATTTTTCTGAGAAAGTTTTCCAGAGAAAATTAAATTTGTCACAAGCGAAAATTTCCAATGTGAGAAGATTTACCTGATGAAATTTGCCTAGCGAAAAATCGTTCGAGTCAAAATTTTTCTTAGAAATGCGAGTGCATTAGAATTATCGAGAAGACACTACGAGGAGATCGGCTTACACAGTCCTCCACAAAAAATGGCCGCTAGTGGTCTTGAAAAGCAGACATCAGTATTCTTGCATGTGGATCAGGTCTTTCATACGTTTGAAACAATCGCTGAAAAAGAGGATCTTATTGTTCCACCTGAACTGGATCCTATCCTGGCCTGCTTCGAAGATGGACAATGGCAACGAGGCGAGGGCGGCGAAGTCGTTGAACTCCTCGACTTCCGTTAGGGCTGTCGAACTGTTTCTACGCTGCAGTTCAGAACCTTTCAAAGACAAATAACGCGGTCGAAGGGTGGCATCATGCATTTTGACACTGTCTACGCGCTTCAAAGCCCACAAGAAAAAACAGGTTCTCACAGAATAGTCTGGAAGGTAGAAAATTCGACCTTACATTTCATGTTAAAATCATGAAATTCGGAACGAACATTTAGGATGCTTCAATGACAAATTTGAGCCATGGCGCCACGGTACAAACCCCATAGGGGTCCCCTAATGGTAGGTTGTCTGACTGGAAGGAGTTCTTGCATATAAATGACCGAAATATTCTTTTTGGTTCGCAATTGATGTGGATTCTTTTGTGATTTGGATCGCGAAATTCGAAAAAAATCAAACGATTCTTCCGACATTTTAGGGGCGTGGAGGGGCTGATACCTCCTAAAAGAGGGGTAAAATTGAAGTGACATGTTTCAACAAATTCTCACCAATCTCCTTATGAAATTTTCCGTAGACTTTGGTAAAAATTCTTCCGACCGTTCAAAGGGCCCAGGAACTCCCCCCTCTCCTATTGAGGAAAAAATATTTCGTGTTTTTTGGAAAATTCTTAACGGGTTCCAAAGTAGAATTGAGCGCGAAATCCGGGAAAAATAGTGAAAACATTCCTGGGGCCTTTGGAGAGAACTGAGAGGGGCACAAACCCAGAACATTAATGAAAAAATTTTTCCTTTTTTTCTTCAAGATCAACAAATTCTTATGTCGAATTTACCCTAGAATTCGGAAAAATTCCTGGAAGTCTCTGAGAGGGGGTAAGAGGACTCAAACCCTCAAAACTCAAAGTAAAAAATATGCGTCTTTGAGAAATCTTGTGTGAAATTTACCATAGAATTAAGAAAGAATACTGAAAAAAATCTCGTGGCTCTCCGAAGGAGCTGAGAGGAATATAAACGTCTTGGAACAGGTTGTAGAATTACATTTCCATGCTTGATCTTTCATGAAATATTATATAGAATTTCCTGTTGCGTAGATATACCTTGAAATATTATGTATTTTCATAGTTCAAAAGCTTGACCACCTTTTTACGTAGTCGTAGTCTCGTCTCAATCGACGCGTAGACAACTCTTGACGCGAGGACATTTCAAGAGAACATGAATAGCTGCAATTAAACAGCATTCCCATAGGAAATACGCCTGGTTTCTGCATCCTTCATCTAAGGTAGTGTGCTTATTGCCTCGTTACTCCGAAAAATAATGGATCTATTTTTGCTATTTCAAAACCAAGTGATGGTAGAATACTGAGCTACGATACATCATCGACCAATAAATATTCCAATACCGATTTTACGCTAGGCCATCCGAAAATTGAACGTGTGACCTAGCATTAATTTTCATAAGTCTCGCTATAATAATATTTCCTCAAAAGCTTTAGTTTTTGATGAAAGTCTGCTGCGATTTCAAGGTCAATCTCAAGAAGAAGTTCGTATATTTATACACAGAATTGTTTGAAGTCGAAGAATGTGATGGCACTAATGATGCTAAAGGTGGATCCACGCTGCTCTATGTCAATGACATCAGTGGCGTATCTTTCTTGTGAGATTTGGATGGAAAAATTTTTCTGGAGAGATTTCGAAAACCTAAGATGTGGCGATATTCCGAGTCAATTATTCAGTCGTTTTTCCTGAGGAAGACGTATCTCCAATCCCTCCCGTAAATACGCCACAGAATGACATAGGCCTTTGGGAAATCCAGTACTTGTTTTTTTTCCTATAATATCTTCGGAGAGGATTATCTTTGGTCTGAATAGAAAATTTGGCACTAAATTTTACTGGTATATTTTTACCGATTTTTACGACGTTTCGGCCGTACTCGCCGGCCTTTATCAAGCAATTGACAATAAAAATACAAATTAGCAATCGGGGAGACAGATGATCGACAAGTATGAACAAAGTAGATACATTATCCATAGATTATTCTTATCGCAATTTCGTAATACATTCTCCGATCTGCATAATTTCATGAACGAAACGGTCGAATACACTTTAACTGTCTTCAAATGGAGTGTATTAACTTGTCGAACACTGTTTTTGTTTCCGCACCGTATTTATTCAAAATCGGGCGAAATACATTAGCATGAGTAGCCATTCTTTAGTTTAAAAAACGTGAATTTTTTCGTGAAATAATTAATTGAAAATTTGGCACTAAAGACTATACTAATGACCGAAAGAAGGAATAACCTTCTCAGCTGACGGCCTCTTTTTGGCATGGACATGTCTTAGGCTGGAAATCTGAAATTCGCGTCACGAAATCGCGAGAAGACAAATTTGATGAAGTCTTGAGTGACCTTGACCTACTGTAGGGACTTGAGGAAATTTTGACTTTCGCTACTTTGGAACCCGTACCATTCGTTTTGATTATACTAGGTTCAACATACAGTATACTGGGCTTTACTACTACAGCCTTCATCATACTAGGCCTTATCAGGCCTTCAATACAGTGCACTAAGCTATAATAAGCATAACATACAGTAAAACTGGATTCGAACTTCATTGTCGATGATGCTACATCGATATTATATTTGTATCATGATTGATAAAATCTAAATCGTAGAATGCGTACTAATTTTTTCTTAGCGGGGAACCCATTATCCCTTTTGTTGAGGGTACTCTCAGGAAATTTTCGTCCGCGAGCGCGAGCGAGGTTGATGACGTCACGGAGAGGAGAGGGGGACTTGGAAAAATTTCGACTCTCCAGCTAATATCATAGGAGGAGGACTTGGAAAAATTTTGGCCCTGTAGCCGATAGCCATATATGATAAGGAGTGGACTTGGAAACATTTTTACCTTCGAGATATATGATAGGAGGGGGACCTAGAAACATTTCGACTTTCAAGCTATATATGATAGGAGCGGGACTTACTCTGTGACAGGCAATGTCTGTTCATGAAAGACAATTTTCTCCTTCACGCCTTGGCCCACTTTGAAAACACAAAACCCGATATATATTCTCATTTTGAAAATAAAAGCGTAAACATATGTAGACTGTATTATATTTTGTTATGATCCTAATAAACGTGGCCAGTAAGAAGAGTACAACACATACTTAAATATTCAAAATGCCTGTCTATTTCAGGGTCCACAGGGCTATTAGTGGACCCGAAGCGATGCAGGCTGGTGTGCACGTGTTCGTTCACTGGGGTTTCCGCTCTGTTGATGCACAAAGGAGCAGGAGACCGCAAAGCAAAAGCGCAATGAGGACGATGGTAAGACGAAGAAGCAAAAGAAGAAGCCGGCGGTTGCCAAGGTAGCTAGGCAGTTGCCGAGTGGAGAAGGGGGGTTTTGCAGAGGAGATTCTTCCAAAACTGGAGTTATACCCAAAAAGGTCGGTTCCGGTGTTGGAGGAAACAAAATTAAATACATACGCAACTCACACCCACTCCATCATTGAGGACGTGCGACGCTGTTCATACAATACAAACGATTTTGTATGCTATATGACACACTCATCATTTTCTGTTTCATCTATTTGCAATAATTCTATAATTTTCAAAGTACCTTTTATCATTACACTTCCCTTTCAAAACGAGGAAAAAAAATCGAATGACAGGGGGTGAAGGTGAGAAAAGTTCTAGAGCTTTGCGTTTCAAAACGTTATCTAAATTGTGTTTTTCATTTTATTCATTTTTCCCCGTTTCGTCCTTGGAAATTCAAATCATCATTGTTTTAGCAGCAGATTTTTCTATGAACGCTTGTTAAATTTGAATTTTTGTAAACGTCATAGATACAGACCGGATTCGTTGGCGTTTGGCATGACTGATACAATCATTTTTTTTTTTTTTTACGAGCTAGACCCCGCGGACGATCGGGACGAGACATACCAGGTGATTGAATATTGAGTCTTGTACAGAACTTTTCCTCGCATTTTTTTCATATTATTTTCTTTCCTTGTGTCTTCAGGAAACGAACGGAAGTTCTGTGTCCTCCCCAAGGACGTACGTTACGCGGTCTGTGCGGAAGCAGGTCGAGTTAACGTACAGGGGGGGTGCACATTAGGGCTGCAAATCTCGCACCAGTCATTGATCGACACAACCGACACGACGGTCTCTGCAACCAACGAGGCTGACACAATTGAGGGCTGTAGTAGTGGAGTGACATCCTCGGCGGGATGGACGGCAGGAGGGAAAAACAAGGCGAAGAAGACGAAAATATTTAGAGAACAGCTGGAGAGTATTATAGAGTGGCTTGATCCGGCTGGTGAACAAAACTCTCGACTCTCGAGCTATATATATGATAGGAATTTTTCTAATTCGCCCTTCTATCATATATAGCTCGAGATTCGAGAAAAATTTAAACTCTCAAACTATATTATACTAGGCTTATAGTAAGTCTAGGCCTTCTTTATACTATGCTTATCAAGGTCTAGGCTTCCTTGAATTCTCAATACCAAATCCTATATGACTCATAAAACAGGTTCCCTTCGTTCCTTGTTTAACTTCGTTAGGGAAGCCGTCGTTTTTTTCAAGTCCCTCTTCTTTCATAATGCAGCTCGAGAGTCAAGAAAAATTTAGACTCTCCTTGAATTCTCAATACCAAATTCAATTTGACCCATAAAACAGGTCCCCTGCGTTTCTTATCGCTAGAATGGAGATAAAAAATAAACATGAAGAATTTGTCGTATACCCGCACATTACTCGTGATCTGGTATATAATTACTGAAGTTTCGACTACATGATGATTCTTATCAAAATAACTGTAGATACAATCGATACCTCGTGACGTCAATAATTATACTGGTATTGAACTAGCTACGAGTATCAATGTGCGAGTGAAGCCAATTCTTCGTGTTTGTCGCAGTTGACATGAAAGTTCTCAGAGTTTTACTTGCAGGCCTAGCTTCATTACTATTCAACGAAAATATTTGATTTGCTTTGCGAGAATGTTCAACAATTGCCAAGTAATTTCTTCGCAAAAAAATAAGTTAGATCTTGTATACTCGAATTTTTCTTCTTTTAGTAAAAAATTAAACGCAAATTCAGGCATTCTGTCGCCTGTGCATCCTAAGTCGACTCAAGGAATTTGACTATGCCTCTGGTTGGAATTTTGAATTTTTCAGCACCACTCGCCTGAATTTTGTCTCTTTTTTATATTATCTATGACTCAGGTCAGTTACTAAGAACGAGGCACTCTAATGCTATAAAATTGTACTGAAACCGTGGAATCCGAACTTCGTGTAGTTCCTAATCCACACGTTTTGTATTTCTTTGAAAAAACGAGGACTTATCGATTCCGGGTACACATCTAACCTGAATAATGTAAAGATTTTCACTCTATACACGTAGAAGAGTTTACTGTGTAGTTCTCGGAGAAACGTATTGTGTGTGATTTGGCTGTTTTCCGCGACTCGGTATTGGAAATATGATGATCAAAATAGTCTTGATCTTAATTTTGTTTCAATCTCCACTCACGATGAGCACAGATGAAACGGGCTTATTAGTGATCTCCAGTTGTCTCGGAGCTACTCTCTTGTGTCTCCCGGGAATCGATTACGTAGTTGGTCCCGAATACGGCCCACAAATCGTTGTAATTCCTACGCTTTTGGCGTGCACTTCGTCTTATGTTCTCTGTACAATGGCACTTTTCGTATGAATTTCCGGACAAGTTTATAATCTGTGAGTAGACTATCATCATCTGAATGTATTTTTTATGCGATCATTGTTGGTGACATTGTAAAGTAAAATTATGTCGATGTTTTTTGGCAATGTTGCTGATTATCTTTCTAAAGTCTGCGAAAGATCTACTCTTGTATGTTATAAATTAAAGTATTGCTACCAATTTTGTGCTCGAGTTCTGTTTTTCAATAATTTTCAGGCCAACACGATAAAAGGTAAACTTTATTGATAGAAAATGGTGGAATCATTTCCCTCCATACTCTTCATACGAACAAGTTGTCCGTTTCCCCCAGACCATTTGAGAAAATGGATTCTGTATAACACAGTTATAAACTACACACTGAGGGAGGGGGATTGTTGTTTAGCATCAGGGGTGGATTTAACGTCGCAGACGACAAGGGCACTTCAAGAAAATTTACTTGATTTTTTTTTTCAATTTGCTACCTTTTAAAACAGTCAAACATTTACCGCTCTGGGCAGTTATAGCCCATGTTGCCCTTGTGTGAATCCTTTATTGTTCAGCAGTATTAGTTTCGCTCACAGCCCCGTGTTTATCTTCAGGCACAAAAGGCACCGGTTTGGAGCGGCCGAATTTTAAGAAAAATCTTATCATTTGGTACTCATATTATACCGGTAATTTGTGCCAACTATGGGGCGGCTCAGACCTGAGTGCCTGTAGGCGGCCCAAGTCCTATTCCGGGACTGTTCGCTCGTACGTACAATTATAACCTTTGGCACTCAAGTTTTCCTCCCAGAAGTCTACCTATATTATGAATTTTTTAGCATCACAGGAATTAGAGGAGAGAACTAATACCCGAGTTTCTTCAACTTAGCCATAATTTCACAAAATTTCATCGCTCGAGATAAATTTATTGAACATCCTTCAAAACAATCTCGAAGATGGTCGCGCAGTTGATTCACGAGAAGACCAACTTCGTTCATATTTATACGATGAACTCCGGGTGTACGGTGAAACACGTCTTATCACACCTTTTTCAGTTATGACGCTAACGTTAGTAAAACCTTCATGAGGCACGTACTCATCTTGCAGTGTGCGTCTGTAAACGATTGCTGTGTGAGCTTCGTAGCCTCGACTTATGTAGAATGATGGTAACAACTCTTCACGATCACCGACTTTGGTCGCGTTGATCGCTTTGCATCCCATTATCCACTCTCTGTACGTCATTCTAACATCTTGAAAAGATGGTGGACGATAGAACAGCTCTCTCGATCCAAGAAAATTTACCGGCACCTGGACTACAATCTCCTCCTTCTGACAGTCCGGTTCGATGTAATCCCTACTGGGTAAGAATTTTACTTTGTCCCGATACTCGTTCGAACTGAAGATAGAGGCGCAAAGTCTGATTTTTTGCACTTTTTTCATTCCACAAATGAAATTAGTTTCAATAGTTGGCTCTGGAATCAATAACGTGAGGCTTTCAGATAATCTTTGAGACCTTCTTCCCGCAAGAAAAGGCTCCAGAACGCAGGAACGTACCTTCAAAATTAAGATTCTTTCGCGCATTGAAATATGTCTGATGCGTATGTTTGATGACGTCATTATCCAACCTAGCTGGTTCTTCTGCGATCGCGAAAACGGCCAATGCGTTCCTATTGGCGGGCAACGAAAATACGAATCGACCAGGTATAGTTGTAGAAGAAGTAGTCACATTGTAAATAGGAGAAAGAAAGTACTCTATGAACATCTTGGAGTCGTCTTGTTTACGCGTAAGGCATCGAAATGTCCATTCCTTGACGCGCTCACCTCTTACAATGACGTCACGTTCTTTATATGGATTCATGCATATCTGACTTCCGACAATATCGTGAAAAATGTCTTCGCGGTTCTGTCGTAATTCGCCCAGAACACTTTTCTCAGTTAGATCGACCGCCGTTTCTTGGCGCATTTCGAAGAGAGGGGATGTAAGTATGTGATGACAAATACCGTTTTTAGCTCGGTTATCGTGTTCTAGAATAAGACCCATGACTCCTGGATTAGGCAACTCTTTTCGATCTAGAAATTGTGGATTAGTTAATTCTTCCGGACCTAGAGCATCGTTTAAGTAGTCTGATTCTTTTAGTTGGCCTTGTTCCATATTGTCTTCATAGGATACTGGAGCTGAATGCAGAAAGTAAATATTTGATTGATTGATGAAAAAAGGAGGCCAATCTTCAGAAAAGTAAGGAAAAAAAAATTTTGACCGAGGCTCAATCAGAATGAGTAGGGAGAGAGAGCAAGAAATTTTGATCGGCACAATGAGGGAAACTTATTTTAGTATATTGATAAACTGTCAGGCCCAGGAGGTGAAGAAAGAATGACTCAGTACTACCTGATGGATTCGAATTGCTCCAAAAAACTGCAAATAAAGCAAAATTCTTGGAATCGTATTCATCAAGCTAATGCAGTGATTTTCTTTTTGAAAAATCCAAACTTACAGATCTTTTTTAATCGAAAAAAATCCGTTTCTGAACCGGCCAGCGGAGTGACAGCGACCAGCTTGTGAATGGCATCGGTCACATGTGCGATAGTAAGGAAGATGGCGACACACGTCGACTGTAAATAATTTTTCATATTTGATTTCTTTAAGCACCACTTTCCAAGAAAACCTCGCGAGTAAAATATTTCCTGAAATGATTAATAGCTATAAAAAAATGTAAGTATGTTAGCGCAACGTTGATTTTTTCGAGCATTGTTTTCAGCATAGAATAGCTCGTGTTTACGTTTTCCATCTGTTACGAAGAATACTCGTCATAATTTATGATATTTATGTAAAACATCCGCCAACTCTAAACAGCGAGTCTAAACATTTACCCTCACCACTGTTCGTAAGAAAAATTACACAATATTTGTTGGGTCCTTCCGAGTCTACTCGATTTTCGAAAAAAAGAAATCTTGACAACAGCTGAAAAATAGCGAGGAAAAAGAAGTTTGTCCACTTGAGAACGTTGATGTAACCTATATTTTTTACTTGAAAACGCTCGCTTCTTCGAATGACGACCTAGATAGGGCCATGTATTACTGATCTTCGATAGATATTCACGTCTCAGCCCCTCTATCCTTGTCTTATGCGGTCCAAACTTTCACCATGCAAGTATAAAAGATGTAAAAATTTCTATTCTTTCCCAGTTGGGTTTGAAATATCTAAATGAAGTTTTTCTTTCATGAAGATGATATCCAATTTTTTTGTTTTTGTTCATCAAATTCACGAGCCTTGCAACATTAGCTAGGAGTGGGCAAATGAGGACAATAAGGGTGAATGTGAATTAGATCTAGAAGTAGGTGGATTGGAAGTACTTCATTGATTTTCTCAAGATTTTTTGAGAAAGCTTGTAACGCAGGAAGAGACAGAATGGTGAAGCCAAGATACTTCCGAGAGCTGGGCAAGAGAGGAAGTGTTGGACGGACAGACCTTCAGCATTGCAACATGTGGATGTAGGGGTTGAGAGGTAGAAAAAGAGAGAAAGTTGATGAGATGGGTATGACCTATTTTGAAGTGGGTTTTGTACGATAACTTCTTCTCGTCAGGAAGAGTGGTTGGAAGTAGACCAAGGTATCGGAGATTTTTCAGTAGATTGATGGAGGTTATTTTGAAGGGTAAGGATGATCAGAAATCGTGCTGGAAAAAAAGGATGACGTAGCAGTAATGGGGTATGAAATCCTACGAGGGAAAAGGATCAGTTATGGAAGAGGAACGCAGTGCTGTTTTTCTGCGTCGCCTCCCTCAAGGTCGAAGTGTGCTGATATCCATAGAAAAGAAATGTAGGATGAAGAATAACTTCACGAATTTAAAAGAATGATGAATTGTTGGACGATCGAATTGATAGAATGAGGGTGTTGGGTAGCAAGTAAGGATGGGAGAGAATCAGATAGTATAAAAAATCTTCGGGGAGAAGAGACGGGGTGAGAAAGGAAGGTTGGTGATCATAGTTCGGTGAAGAATATGGACCCGGAGTTTCTCCTAGAGACGATGAGATGTTAGCCTATCCGGTTCTGCAGCCTAATTTGAACCTGTTCGTGTAGCAGAGAAAGTAAGAGTGAAATTCTAAAACAAAGATTTTGATGGTGGGTTGTTTGATATCAAGGATAGGGGTCAACTAAGGTGGAGTGGATGAAAGAATAGGAAGTGAGGCCCGAAGTTTTAGACGAGTGCCCAGATGGGATCGAAACGATAGAATGGATGAAGTGCGTTAGCTAAGAGCATTATTTTGAAAAGATTTGGTATTGGGCCGTTCAGGCCAGAAAGTTAGCAGTGAGTGAAAAAGTGCGATAAAGGAGAGGAAGGACACTTGTCTTAGCGAACAGGCTGTATAGTGTGCCAAGGGCCATTCAAAGTCCGAGAGATTGAATTGAGTCGAGTAATTTGAAGGTTGTTTTGTTGGAGTGGGTGTAAATTGAAGAACCGTAATCAAGTTGAGGACGGATTAGACTATTCTAGAGTCGGAAGAGAAGAAGTAGGATAATTAGTTCATGAAGTTCAAGAAATTCAAGCTTTTCTCTCTTGAGATTTTGATACGAGAGGCTATGGAGTCGAAGGTGAGGCCAAGGAAATTGACAAATTATTCGATGGTATGTAAAGTTCTATAGTCGCAAAGAAAGAAGAGGCTTAGGCGTGTGTCTCTTTTTCGGAATATTACCTTGACTGTTTTCTTGTCTGGAAATCGGAATTTACGGTCAGATGACCATTTGGAGATTTTTCCAGAGGTAATTGGAGTAGGCTGCTTGTTAAGCGTTGGTGGTTAGTAAGGTGATATTGAACTGATCCGCGAAGAGGCATTCGGTAAGGGGGAAGCTGACATAGTTCGTAAGAAGAAGAGAGGGACACTCCCTGGGTGTCGTTTTGGATAAGTTGGTAGGAAAAGTATTTTTCGTCATTGGTAATTTTCCGAAATCCTAAATAGGTAAAGAACTTTCAGTATTTCCAATAAAGTTAGATGTTTCGTCTTAGTCGGCTTAAATTGACGCCCTGTGTGTTACCTTTTTCCCAGCAATGTTTCTATGAGACTATAAATTTGTTTACAACGCGAAATGCCATAAAATAGTCTATACTTTTTGTTATGGAAAAGAGGCGAAGGACGATTTATTTCTTGAGAAATTCTTTTTGATTTCGAGAGGAAAAGGGGTTGCTTCTTGGTTGAAGAGCGAAAAAAAAAAAAAAAAATCGGCGGCGGCGGCGGCGGCGAGACAACAAAAAATGAGTTTGATTTCGAGCATTGCGTTGAGAACTTCGAAACTCTGGAATCGAATAATATTTGCACTTTTTATGGGTCAGTCGCATCAATATTTAGACGTTCTTTTAAACCTTATTATAGAAAAATGAACGTAAGGAAGAAATAAACATCAGTTTTTGAAAGCTGATACGGGCTGTTATAATTACGCAGTTTACAATCCATCTCTAATCAATGTTCTAATTATTCTCTTCAATGAAAGTATGGCCAAATTCTCTGTCACTCACTACCGTACTTAATTTCGCATCGTTCGGAATTCTCGCGTTATACCATCAAGATTTCATCTTTTCAACGTTTTCCCTTCAAATTATTTTTCTGTTGTTCCGAGCATAATGACCATCAATCTCTTTTTACGCAGCCTACCAAAGGCAAAATCGCTATTCTATGCTCGTAGTGATGAAAACATGAGGCTCCGAATGCGAATAATTCTTTTAATAAAAATTCAAGGTTGCGGGTAGAAATCGAACGCCGCTCGCTGAACTCTCTTAATACTCGACGTCATTTAGTGGCGTCGATTCTTTTCATGAATATCTTCTATACAAAGTGTGAATGACTTTATAGTAGAATTTATGTATTCTTATACGGAATATACACGTAAAGCAGGTTTTTCAGTATACAGCATCGGAGAAGCGCAGCATAAGATGGAAACAAACACAAGTGCACGATGTATCTAAGCTACTCCGTTATCCTCAGCCATTAACGAAATTTAAAAGGCTTTTTCCGCTTATTCAACCGAGCCAGTAACCTCTCTCTAAGCTCATCGAGATGTTGACGTCGTAAATGCTCTCCGTGAGTCAATCTTACTGGGACATGCGGTAGTCCTCGATAATTGATTCGTCCACGTAACCGTCTTTCTTGCGAATCAGGTGACAAGCTTCTCCTCTTCCTCAGGCCGCACGAACTTAATCGCGATTGCACTTGCTGCCGAAAGCAGGAACTACGATTGGCTCGATAGTTGGACTTCTTCAAACACTGAACGGCAAGATGAGGAGGCATTGGAATCTCGGACCCATCTAAAGTTCTTCGACTTGATCCTTTCGGAGCTCTCTTCTGTTTTTTCAGCCGAGAACGTAGCCTCGATAACTTTTTATGATCTACTGGCTCTTTTTTACGCCTAGCATAGTCGGATAGGGGTTTCTCTGTTGTTGCTACTTCGACTTCGGTCTCGGCCTCGGCCTCGGCTTCGGCTTCGTCTTCCACTTCTTCTTCGCCACCGTCTTCATCTTCGTCATCTGGAACCGATTGGTAACCAGGCGGGCAGGTAGTTGTCGCGGCTATTTCATCGCTCGATGCGTCTTCAAACTCATCATCCTGCGTATCATCTGTTATTTCTGGTACTGCTGTCGTCGTATCATCGGACATTTTAGGTGCGGCTGTCGTCGTTGGTATCGTCGTCGGTATGCTACATTTTATTTGAGGACAGGTACCGGTACTGCCTGGATCAGCTGCCTTACAACATGAACCGACATCCTCTTCGACAGGTTGTTGCACATCATGTGAGGTGTCAATATTATAAAAACAATCCGCGCCTTTTTTGCCCCCTTCGTCCGGACCGCCTTCATCGATCATCTTCTTGACAGCTGCGGTATTTTCCAACTCCGACTCAGAGGGCGAAGTTTTTTCAGGTATAATATCAAGCAGGTTGCATTTTGACGGCCCTTTACTCGCACTTTGAGTCGTACCCTCCCGCTGCGGTGCACATTCTACGCATTTACCAGTCGTTGGAGTCGACTTCATCGGCACACACTCTTTACAACCACCGGATGTTTGGTTCGTCGGTTGTACACTTTTGCATTCTATGCATGTACCAGGTGTTTGACTTGAATTATTTTCTGAAGGTTGTGTCGCTGAAGGCTCCTTGATGCTACTGGGCATTCCGTTCGAATTATCTTGCCCAGGCTGAGTCAACTTGTCTTCGGCTGGTATCCCTAAGCACTTCCGGCAACTATCGGATGATTCATTTGAATTTTTTTTTTCTGGTTCAGTCGACTGACCAATAGTGCTTGATAGGCTATTTCTGCATATTTTTTTTTCTTGGTTGGTAGTGTTTGATGTAGAATTCGCTGAACTCTGAGATGAACACGGTTTACAAGTATAGGGTTGTAACGAGAATGGCGAGTTCACCGAAAGAGATTTTCTCAAATTGTCTTTGTCTGAAAAAGGCCCACAACGATCGTTTGTTTGACTACTAGCGCATCGTGTTTTTGATCCTGAAACCGACTTTTTCGCCATTCCACCGCTGCTGCTTGGTCGCGAGGATCTTCTCAATATTCTTTGCACTGCTGCATGAGAGGCACATGGTCCGCAGATGCCATCATCATGCTTGTTTTCACTGCTTGGTGTTGAGCCTGTCTTAGCTCCAGCAGATTTTCGCGGACAAACTAGCCCTCCGCAAGAGCCACTGGTACGAGTAGATGGTCCACTGGAAGACGGTCGAGCGGTTCCACTGAGTTCATGTCCAGTTGAACTTTCCGAGTGCTTAGAGACCGATTGTTTTTGTTGCGAAGACTTAGCTGGACACGGTAGTCCACAAGTACCAGGTGCTGATGTTGAAGTTTGTTCGCTGGACGTTGATTGCACCCTTTTGCAACCCGCTATTTCGCACTGACCAGTCTCTACTGATGATTTAGAAACCGACTTTTTCTGCGTATCTTGTTTGGAGGACTTCGCCGGACAAGGTAATCCACACGTGCCGTTGGAAGTTGATCCGTCTTTTTTCGAAGTATCTTGCTTTGACGTATGCTCGGAGGCACCAGATTGAGAGGGCTTCGACGATTTCTTTGAACAATACGATGGACAATCGTCATTCGACTTTGCTCGTTTACTTGAAGATTCTTCTGTTGACGTTTTTGAACAAGATTGTTGACACGATGCATTCATACCAGATGGTTTTGAAGGTACATTCAGCGTGTCGTTTGGTTTACCAGAAGTAGGTCGTGCAGCAGCACCTTCTTTAGCAGATGTTCTCCTTCCACATGTTGGTGGGGGTTCAGGGCAGGACCCATCAGTGGTTGCGCTGGCCGGTTCTTTCGTCGAAGTTTCCGTCGTCGAGGCTGGTTTCGTCGAAGTTTCTGCCTTCGAGGCTGGTGTCGCTGGTGAACTGGCTTCAGTGGTTGATTTCTCTTTAGTTGGTGCTGCTGATGACTTAGGTGGTACGCAGGGTCCACGTTCCGCAGTCGAGGCTGGTGTTCCTGACGACTTTGGTGGTACGCAGGGTCCACGAGAGGTACTGCTGGTCGGTCCTTTCGTCGAAGTTTCCGCAGTCGAGGCTGGTGCTTTTGACGACTTAGGTGGTACGCAAGGTCCACCAGCAGTAGTACTGGTTGGCTCTCTTGTCGAAGTTTCCGTCGTCGAGGCTGGTTTCGTCGAAGTTTCCGCCGTCGAGGCTGGTTTCGTCGAAGTTTCCGCCGTCGAACCTGGTCTTGTCGAAGTTTCTGCCTTCGAGGCTGGTGTCGCTGATGAACCGGCTTCAACACATTCTCGCCGAGGAGGTAGACTACAACTTCCTTTTTTGACTGAACATGATTTAGGCGTGGTCGACTCCTCTTGAGTTGGTGTTGTTGATGTCTTTGATGGTACGCAGGGTCCACCAGAGGTAGTGCTGGTTGGTTCTTTTGTCGAAGTTTCTGCAGTCGAGGCTCGTGATTCTGACCAGCTGGGTCCGATACATTCACGCTTGGGTGGTAAAATACATTCCTTTTTATTAATCGAGCACTTTCGCGGTGTAGCTGACGCTGTTGTGGGTTGAGAGCTGCTTGTTTCGACTTCTTTCGGACCTTTTTTATCGGACGATTCAGGTTGACCTAAAGTTGAAGGTGGAGTACTGGTTGTTTGGATTTCTTTCGATGGCGGGGTGCTAGTTGTCTGAATTTCTTTCGAACACAATTTGGTAGTTTCGGTCGAAGTTGAAGGTTGAGCGCTGCGTGTCGGTACGTCTTTCAAACATTGATCATAACACGACTTGGTAGTTTCGTTCGAAGTTGATGGTTGAGCGCTGCGTGTTGGGATATCTTTCAAACATTTATCATAACACGACTCGGCAGTTTCGCTTGTAGATTTCGTACTTGTAATTTCAGATGACTTTACTTCAGTTCTTTTCGATTTTCCTTCTCGTATACATGCTTCGCAAGATGATTGAGCCGCAGATGACGTGGAAGTAGTTTTTTTCGGTTGTCCTTCTCGTATACATGCTTCGCAAGCACCTGGAGCTGCTGATGAAGACTTTGGCGCAACTTGATCTTGTGTTGACCCTTGAGAGACAGGTTTTTGTGAGCATGTATCGCAAGCTGATGAAGATGTCGGCGCAACTTTTTCTTGTGTCGCGCCTTGAGAAGCGGGTTTTCGTTGGCATGCGTCGCAAGCTGATGAAGATGTCGGCGCAACTTGATTTTGTGGCGCGCCTTGAGAGAGGGTACGAGCCTTACAAGGTAGACAGGACGAAGAAGAAGACGCCACATCGTTCGAAGGTTTGGCGGTACTGGGCTTCAACTTTTTTATCTCTTCAACACAATCGTCACAATCACAGCTTTCATCTTTAGGCATTGAGGATATGGAAGGTGTCGCACTTGTGCTTGGCAAGCAGGTAGTAACAGTACTCGAGTCGGATGGTTTATCTCGTTCGCCGCTTTTAGGATCTTGAGTAGTTCCTTGGGTGGGACCGGCTTGACAGCACTCTCCCAACAATTTTTCATCAACCGTGTCGGGAACGCTGCTCAAGCTATCTCTTACCTTTCTCGTTTTACAACAAGATCCTCTTTCGTCGGAATCAACCTTCGATTGCGTTGCTGCCGTGAGAGATTTCTCGTGTGTATGGCCACCCAATATTCGTGTCATTGGATTGGCACTGATGCGCGTATTCGCAATGCTTTCGCGGGCATCCTGCAGCCGGGAGTCTTGTTTTTTGACGGATTTTCTAGGTGAATTAGGAGTGCCGGCGACGACCGCATTTGGTGAATAGTAGTACGTACGTTGGTCCCACGGATCCGAACTCACGGATGGTAGTGGCTGCGTCTTTTTTAAGAGAGCACGTTTCTCGGTCCCGGGAATTTTAATCGCGTTCGAAATGACCGAGCCAAGCATGGATCTGACGGGAATCGTTTTCGTAATGGTGCTCCTAGACACATTCTGGCGGAACTTCGAACCCTTCTTCAGCTCCACAAACGACGGTGTCTTATCTTTCTTTTTCTCATCTTTCGATGCTGTCATCTAATTTATTCCTTTCGGACCTATTTACGTCAAATATGTGAAAAAGTACGGGCATCAGAATGTGTATTACTAAACGGAGCGATCGTTTTCATCGTCTTCAATCATTTTCTATGGAAATGAAGAGAGATGGACGCGAAAAAAATTCGAATGATGCGAACGCGATACAATTAAAGTTTCTTAATTCTTGCAAGGCTGAGGGCGTCACATCTTGTCAAGGTATTTGAATTAGTGAAGAGTATGATCGTTGGTTTTTAATTGGTATCCATGAATTATTTTTTGCCTAGAACCGTAGGTACACTTGTTTTTCGAAAGTAATTATCTCCGACCGTTGATTCGTCGTACGCTCTGTCCAGAAAGATCGTTCTCTGGAATGTTCCACACATTTTATTCTTCATCACCGCACGAGGATTGGTATTTCTCGCGCCTTCTCTAACTCTAATATATCGTCTTGTTCGTCGTATTTTATCGTATAGCATTTTTTTTTTTGTACTTTTTACATAGGTGACGTAAAATTTCACGCTGCGTAGAAAAGAAGCATGGTGCGCGACCTAATACAGGAAGAAAGTGATGGCGAATAGACGCCCGTTAATTTCACACCTTTACGTACTAGAGTATAGGCTTACGAGTCACGAAATGACCATCCGCCCGCCTTAGATAGCATCTAACGAGCAAATAAAAAAAAATGAAAAAAAAAGGGGGAAATTAGAGAGGAAATAAAAAAACAACTCGGCGACAAAGCCGGGGTGGAAAATATTGATTAGGACTTCGGGGCTGGATTGGCGATTACGTGAAAAATTTGATTCTTTCTCGAAGCGTAGGAAGACAAACGTTGAGGAAAAGTATGTATAATTCATGAATTAATCTAGTTTTTCAGTTCGCGTCCAAACGTTTAATAATTTTATTATTATTTATTCCGATACATCGTTCAACGTAAACGACCAATTAGCGATGCAACAGGATTGCCAACCGACCGTATTTTTCATAACGCGTTATTATTTTCCTCGAGTCGTTCGTTATACAATGCGAAATTATATTTCCATGATTTTGACAAGTAAAAATTGGGTGAAATTTTTCTTTTCCTTGATTTAATTCCGAGGGTGACTACTCGAGGAATCTGACTAGCGGTTATTCTTAGAAATTATGTTGAATTTCTTCAGAACGTGATTCTCCAGAGATTTTGACTCGCGTTACAATTTTCCCAAGAACTTTCTTCACTCATTCGGTTGTAAAGCACTGAATAATATGGATGGCTATTTTCGCTGATCATAGTTATCTTTACGCCATTTTTTGGAGACGATTCTGTAACGTCAAAAGTGTTCACCACCAAAAAGGACTTCTACTCAGATATTAAGAGTTTCTTGGTGACCTAATTATTGACCACGACGAATATCTTATACTATAAACATAAAAGAAACAAATCGCAGTAAGGTTAAAACAAGGCACTAGTTCTCCCACAACAATAGCAAATTCTACATTGGTTTTATGGCTGCCAGGAGAACTGAATGCGATTATTGTATACCTTGTCTCCTGCCGTAAGATCGACGTGAAGCAAGTACCACTATTATAAGAATCAGGCAAATGAGAATATATTAGAAGGAAAGCTCTGCACTAGAAGAATCAGACGAATAAGGATGCAATAATTTCCTAAACAAATACTTCTTAATCTTCAAATACTGCATAATATTATAATGAAAATATGTCAAAAATTGTTGTATCTGCACTTGACTATAATAATTGTGGTATTCGGATATTTACGTGACCTAGATATTGCTAGGGAAAAGAGGAAGATTTAACGCAAACTTTCATAAATTGTTTCCCGGGTATTCTAAGTATGACGCGTGTTTACTTGCAGAGGTACCAACATTTGTTATTTAGGTTAATAGGTACCTATGCAAATGTGAATACAAAGCATCACATGCAATTCTGTATTCAATACAGAATACCGATGGTAGTCTTTCTAATAATCGTTCTTTAGGGATTTTCCTTAGAAGTCGGTTCCTGTGGCCAGCCTCTGCTAGGAGCGCTACAATCTGAAGAATAGAAAATATAACCAGGGCATTCATTGAATAACCTCAAAATAACTCAGGAGCACAACAATTCAGGCGAAATAAAAAGTAGTAAGGCGTATAAGCTCCCTAAAACTCATTATTCTATCATAAAAATTACTAGCGCTGTCTGTCCCAAATTGAAAGAGAGTATTTCGAAAACAAAAGAAAAGAGAAATAGGTGTCATCTGAGAGGAAAATACAATAGGGGTACCCCTCTTTATTCCTCCTTGAAACTTGATTTGTTTCTCGAGAAATTAGTTTTATTATGTTTTCTACAATAGGGCCAATGTAATACTGTCGAATAAATGTATAAAAATGGCCAAGCAGATGACCGCTGCCAGCATACTGTGACCGCCTTTCAGGAGCGCAATGATAACTTTTCTGAGGAATCCAAAGTTGACAATCAGAATGTAAAAGTTTCTAAGAATTGAATTGTGACTATGAGCAAGATTAAGAAAGTATAGATGGCAGGAGGGGTGGCGCAGAGGTTGAGAATAAGCTTTCCTTATGAAAATCAATTCCTACAATCACAGAAGTTATAGCCTTACAGGAAATTCACGCTGAATAAATTTTGCTTTTCTGATTTTGCTCTATTCTTGACTTATTTTGAGGTAACTTACTAAACACTCAGAAAAAAAAAAAAAAAATAGAAATAGAAAATCGTTCTGATTTCCTTTCAAAGTGATACAATTGAAACATTTGTAGCACTCCTAGCGGATAATTGGGTTAACTTTCTCAAAATTCAGGCAGTACCGCGCTAGCGTTGCTCTGCACTCCCATTGATGAGCAATGAGCAGGGGAGATGAAATTGAAAACAGGAATAATGGACCTATGAAGGTGTACGGAAGAGGAATTAAAAATTGCAAATAATTCATGAACGAAGAACTTTATACTTGCGCTTTTTGCTAGAGAAGTAAAAAGATCACTCTTACATGTACCAATACTAGAGCCCCAACGACATACTTGTATTGTTTAAAGATCAATCACTTTGCTGAATACAACCATGAGAGTGCGCTGCGTTTCAGAGACCCAATGTGCAAAAGGATGGGACAATCAATTACAATGTGACATGAGACTTTTTGACACCTTGTAATAGTTCCTAAGGAATCATAACATTGTACTGTACAGATCTACAATATTGGTACTATACAACATTTTTCATGCAGAAAATTTAGGAACGATAGTTTTTGTTACAAGGTGTCAAATTATTTACAAAATAGTGAATGACAACTCTGAAATCCAAAAGCCAAAAGTCCAAAAATAGCTGTATTTTTCATATTTTTTTGAAGCCAAAAGTTAGAGCCCGAGCTGTATTCTTCAGAGTCAAAAGTTTAAGCCAAAAGCTGATGTTTTTCTTCAAAATATCCAGAAGCTAGCCAAAAAATAGCTTTATTTTTCATATTTTTCTGAAGCCAAAAGCCAAAACCAAATCTGTATTTTATAGGGTTGTAAGTTTAAGCCAAAAGCGCAAGTGGTATTGTTCATCTGTCATACTCTGTTACAAAGTGTTAAATAGTCTCACTGTTACAAGTCTCATTTTACACATTGGGAGGGAACAATATTCTTTTACTTTGCTGGTCAACACATAACCAAACTCTTGTAGTTGTATCCAGCAATGTGATTAATTTTCTAACAATACAAGTTTTTGTCTGGAGTAAGTATAGTCAACAAACCTAAAAATACATCAATTTTCCTATACTTATGTCTGAAAAGTGCACTTTTGTCGATGGTTTTTGATTCTTCTCAATAATGCGTACTAGTTTTCTTTTCTCTCCACAGTTCTTTATTTCTCTTGCCACCCTTTTTCCATTCTTTTCTCTTTTGTTTGTTTATTTGTCATTTTTCTCTATGATTTTACTTTCCTCAATGAAGCCTCTTTTCACTTTTCTTTTTCCAGGCACGCATATTATAGAAAAATATCCTTTAAGAAAAGTGACAAAAATGACATTTTCCACAACTTGTTTGGCTTGCTCTACTTGCAGCAGTTGGTTACAATGTATCAAACTCATTGTGAGGAATATTGCTTATGCTGCCTCTCTATAGAAATGAAATATTTTAATATTACGGAAGTTTCAGTGTATGAAATTATTGATTGAACAATTTTTCATTTTTCTTTCAAATACCACCATAGTTTGGTTGTTTAGTTTCTTATTTTCAAATTTTGTAAGCGTAAACTGCAGAATTGTACCATTATTATTAAACCCAATTACTTGCGTCCTGATGCCACAAAATAAAATTGAATTGACATATCTGCAGAACAACAATTAGGAGAGTAAGGCTCATAGTATTGTCTACTATGAGCTAAAAGTAATCTTATTCTCTTGATTGTTGTTGTGCCGATACATCAATTGTTACTGTTATAACAACTCCACACTTGGCAGATGACCAGCACAAATGAATCAATATATGTTGATGCGTCTGTGAAAAATTGGAAGAAACAACTTTTTGGCTTATTAAGTTGCTAGGATCACTCTTAATTGAGCAGCAATTTGCTAGCTTTGCCATCTCATATGCATCCTAACATTGATGAGAACAACCATCCAATAGCAATACTTATAGAAACAACGTCCGCAGATGTCAATAACTCCGCTGTCAAGTTCAAGTATTTTAAGACAAAACTAAAAAAAGTAAGGACTACAGACCCCTACAAAAACAAAATTGTTGACTCCCCATTTACACAATGTTAAATTTTGGTACCTTAATGTCGAGATAATTTATCCCACCAGATGTTGTAGAGTCGCACTCAATGTATTCACATGGGGGAAAAAATTTCACAGATTCACTCAAAGTTAAGCGCATCTAAAAGGAAATTTTGTGTCAAATAAATTCACATTTCTTCATTTCTTTGAAAAAATTAAAATTTACAGAGAAGAATGAGTTTGAGTGTCAACTCTCTGTATAAGAGCCAATTGGGATTTAAACTTAAGAGTTGGGAGTTGGTAGCCCTGAGGATATTCACCCTTTTGTTCAACACAAGAAATTTCACACACCATAATTATAATAGGATATTGTTTTTTAAAGCAAATACAAGCATAAAAGGCTATGATAGAAAGTTGACTCCCAAATTAGTCGATGATGAATATTTTATTGTACAGAAAGATGTAAAGAGTATAAAAACACAGATTCCGATGCGTACAATAATAATGTTACTCGCTATTCTCTATCTATACAAGGGTAAGCTGTGCAACATGGTAGATTGTGGTAGGGTACAGCGCATCATGGCGCTCCATGTGCCGATGACATAATGATGATAGTTGTAAGGCGAGCTCTCGCGGATATCCGCGACACTCGGGGGCAAAGTCATATATATTACTAACATACGCAATGAATACAAAAAAATGTAACAAAATTTATCACTATAGGCGCACAGCGTCGCATTGCTTATGCTCTTATGGGAGAAATACACGTAAAAAGTATGTTTAGAAACTGCGTGTTATCTCCAAAAATCGATCGACACCTACCTATTTTTTCTTTTGAATATTAAAGACGAGGCTTCCAGCTTTTTTTTAAGCCATACATGAATATAAACGGTTCATTCGAATTTTAGAAATTAAAATTTGAAAAATACGTTTTCTCCGGTTTCTCCATCGTCAGCCAGCTATTTCCAAAAAACTCGTGAGCAATGCTACGCCAGCGCTCAACATTCATGTTCCGTGGCAACAACATGAAACTGCGCGAGTTACTCAACTTGGTGTTCTATACGACTTTGCTCGGGGGGGGGGGGGGGGGAATGAAAAAAAAATTTGTGTACATCAAAGTTAAAAAACCGACATTGAATACAAAAAAAAAAATTGTAATGATTATATTCGTATTGAAAGAATAACAGTTGATTGACAATCAATGTATGAACCAACATAAATTCTCTGATTCACCCTTTCAGTAGCGCTCTCTAGTGTAGGTTTAAACCCCGATCCCAATGTGCTGAAGATTGACCGCAGCGATTTTGTGCGTGGGGCAGAGAACTAAACGAACTATTAAAGTTGGCGAATGGCGATCTTGTGTTTAGGGGTCTGCAGCAGCTGCTGCCGTACAAAGTTGAATTGACGTATATGCAAATAACGAATACGAGAAAAAGAGGCTATATTAAGTACACCCATAATGTCTTTTCCCCGTATTCATTATCTGCATGTATACGTCAATTCAACTTTGTACGGCAGAGCAGGCTGTACTCTGTATTAATTCCCTTATCTCTTTGTCAAAACCTGGTCAAAACTTCATCACATCTGATCAGTCATCATCAGAGAACATCATCAGAGTTTCCAAAAGTTGTAGCAGAGAGTCATTCTTCCGTCGAAATTTTCTATTTCAAGTGAAAATTGTGAAAAAAAGAATTATGTTGTTACTGGAATTAGACAATAATTTTAAGTACCGGTACAATCAAGATATTAGCATGATATTAGATGATATCTTAAACAGATCTACCTTTTGCGATAAAGATGCTCGTAACACTATTCCTGATCGACCAGTACCAGATGATGAAACAATTATGAATTGATACCCGTTTTAGAACAGCTTGGTCCTCGGCTACAGGTTAGTAGCCTATTTGAGTGATGATAACTGATGATAATTTACTTAATGTACCTTATAATGAACTTCATGATAGGTATTTCATCGATTAGAAACTGTAAAAATACATCGCGCCGATCCAATTATCCTGAGCTCGTCTCACATTATAATTATTATCTATATCTCGCGTCATATAGAAATGATAATCGAGCGAATACTTATCGAATGCAACCGTGCAAAAGATTGTTTCACGATATCCAAATCGAAAATAATTGAGCTAGCTGGTATAACTTATAGGCAGATTCTTTCTCGAAATTTTTACGAATGTAGGCCTATGTTCTCTGTTATAACTTAGTAAGTGTTCGACGTGAAGTACCTTGTACGAGACAAGAATGCAACGATTAGGGAATATCTAAAACTATAATTTGAATTTGTCGTAGGTACCTGTAATACGTACTGGAATTAATTAACGTGTATGTTTTTTTTCTTGTTTTGTAGGTAAGTTCTATTGGTTGATCTAATCAGAGTAAACGAAATGGGGTGTATTCACGAAGAGTTGTGATGGAATAAGATGCATGATTAAAGGGATTTCGTTGAATGTACAGGTTGGTGCTTTACATAGAACTCAAATATTCTTCATCTTTCAAGGAGTCACGATCAATTCAATTTTTGTGTGAGCTTATTTGCGCTCGTACAATTATCGTTGTCAACTATTCGTGTTATATCAGTTGACTTTACACTTTTCTCCTTTTATTTAGATATTTATTTCTATATCATCGTGTATCTTTGAAACTTTAAGAAACTAATTATAAACGATCGCTTTGCGGTCAGGCTGCGCCTAAGATTTACGTGTATTCACGAATTAGGTGATCGAATTGGAGACTTTCAAACTAATTGAGACCTGACTAGGTACCTACCTAGTTACTTATACAAGAACTACGTGTATTCGATTGTTTAAACGTTATATACAATTCACTCGAATAGTCGTTTGATTCATCAATTGCTCAGGGTACAGATGATCTTTCCTTATTTTCCTGAATTTTTCTCTATATTAAACAAAACAAGAAATACTTTCTCACGATTTAAATCTAAAAACTATACGGTTACTTAATGGCAGGATACAATTTTCTTTCGGATTGAAGAATTGACCTCGATTTCAAACGCGTACGCATACGCTGTATAAATTATGTGGATATTGCTCGAAGTGGAAAAAACCTAACGAAGTGGTAAACTTTGATTCCACTGAACGTTCATTGATTAAAATTTTACGAATTTTCGCTAGGTAAGAATGAACAGGAGCTAACCTCTGGCACAGGTTCAGCGAACGGCGTTTCGTATGTGAGATGGCGAACCTCCGTACTCGGAAACGAAGAACGCTAATTGGATTATATTATACGAACGCGCGTTTTCGGGAAAATACGTTTTCTGTATACCCTTCGAAAATACGGTAATTCTCAGTCCGGCATCGATGAGAGAATTTGATGCGATTTCAGGGTAATTTAGTAATTCGTCGACGCGTGCATTGTTGTAGATAATGAAGGCGAATGAAATGCCACCACGTTAAAATTGACTCGGCTGCGTTATTTGCATTAACGCTTAATTCAGTGTCATGTACGCCGGTACCGGTTTCTTCAATGTATATTTGACACGCGATTTGGAAATAATATTTCTAGTTTCGTTGGCTGTAAATTTAACCAAAGTGCGAGTTTTTGACTTCGAGAAATATTTATGCAAAGTACGTACAACATGGCCGACATATACATTATTCTTGATTCGACTTCATGATTCCCGCGTTCTATTCGGTAAAAATTTCGTCAGAATCTTCAAAAACTTTTAGGTTTTATTGACTACGGGGTTACACTTATTCCAACAGTCTCCGTATTTCTTTGATGTTCTTCGTTAGAACATTCTTCTCGACTCTAGTTTCGATCTATCGCTGGAAAACAATAATTTGCGATCATCTTTCGTCGTTGTCGTGAGACTCGAATGTTGCAAACGTCAGTTTATGAATGGCAATTACTTTCTCGTGTACCCCACGAATGACCGAGAAAGTTTTCCAGTCATCTTTGTAGCGTCTACTGAGTTTTATGATGTTTGTAAATTTTGATCCTCGACTCGCGATACATTTACCTGAAACTACACGCCAAGTTCTGACTGAGGATATACGGTATCGAGTTTATATTTTTCATGGAATTGATGGTATTCTGTCTCTCTAAACTGTCGAAACGTTCTTCTCATTTAACGCGAAAAAGGTATTGATTTTTTCAACGAAGTTTATATTAAGAAACAATTTTTTTCACCAAACTCCAACTAAACCATTGAATGCTTTCTTTTCTTACTTTTTGGTGTGTACGTTTGTTTAATAAAATGGTGTAATTAAAATTTTCACTAGACCTTCTGATGATGTTACCTCCCAACTGCCTTCTTTATAGCCTCTTATGGGTGAGACGTGAAATTTTTCTGAGTCCCTAAGGCAAGTTCAGATCAGATTTTATTTCACTCTTTCTACCTCCCAGCAAAAACTAGGCTACAATCATCTTTCAGACTGCTATTATCATACTCTGGACTGTTTAGCTTATGCTGCTCAATAAATTTGCTTAAATCTTGGCTTACCTATTGGCTCAAAAGTCGAAATCTTATTCCACTCGCCCGCTAATAGACTTCCGTGTCAAAAAAAAAAAATACTAATTCGTCTTAGCTGTGCAATTCCCTTTTCTACACGTAAGCCACCTCTTTACATTGGTACTATAACTATGGAATCTCGTACCGTGAATAAATCTCGTGCATAAGTTGTACTCCACCAGGTTTACGTGCCCCGATTTTATGTACCAAAACGCAAATTGACACAGTCAAACCCATTTTTGTCATCGCGCGCGGTATCTCTTTTCTTTGTCGAAAATTCCATCGCGAAACATTTACTTAATTTGAAAGAGAACGTCGTCGTTCAAAGGAAAATGTGCGAGTCGAAGCGTACAGAAAAGCTAATGAAAACTACGGAAGATTGTAAGGTGCGACGTATCGTGGGAGAGGGAGAAGGGGTGTGAAAATCCCTGATACCCGTTAGACGTTACAAAGCGACGCGACGACCAGAATTCATTCATCATTCGCGTCTCTTTCTTGCGTATATACCGGTAGATAATAATTTATTCTTTACGTTTCTCTAACTCGTACGCGAGTACACATCCGTGTAGACTATTTTTGCCTGGGAAAACAGTCATGAAAGTGCTTTTCAAAGTAAACACTTGAAAAATGATTTTTCGATGGTACGCTTCAAAAAGAATGGTCGAGAGAGATCGGTTTTCCAAGTTCTATATTTTTCCCCTTGTAATATTCTCCGACCGTTTACATAGGATTATGTATTTTTTTTTTATCTTCGTACGGGTTGAAAGTTGTTTATAATAATCTCCTTCTGGACGCTATCGGATTTTTTCTCTTTTTCTCGTCGTTTTCAAAGTATAGTCTTATAATATGAATGCGTCAGGTATGTAATGTTGGTAGTTCTATCCGTCTATAGCGCTTGGAGTATTTATCTCTGAAGACTTCACAAAGTGTTTGTAGAACATCGCTACATCTTCAATATTACTTTACTTGCAGCTAATGATGATGTAGAAATTGTGAAAAGTGAAGGAAAGAGTTGTGGATAAACGCAACCTTATAGTCATGTATCGACCACATTAAGTAGCCCAGGCAGATTGGGTAACATTAATCAGATGTCCTACCCGTATGAATTTTTTCAAATCAATACTTGAATTCCCTATAGCCATTTACTGGCTCACTCCTTCTATTCTATAACTTTTACATTGACTTTCAAATGACTCAACTATTCTTGTAAATCATTGTATACAGTAACAATATATTTATGTACTCACACACAGAAACTTACAACATGTGATCCTCATATACCGGTATTCAGTTCTTCAATGATATACCCATACAAGTAACTTCAAATAATAAAATAATTTATGTAATTTCTTCATTTTCAAAAACAAAAATGTGGTTCAAGCTTCAGGTGGAATATCTATTATACTGGGTCCGCCAAATGATGTTAACTGTTAAATGGGATTTCGGACTAAATTTGTTCTAGCGCAAAAACGCAAAACTTCCATGTAAATTTCAAATGTACAAAGCTTGTACGTATCTCAATTTTATCTTTAATGAAGTCTCTACGACTTTTCTGAGACGAGTTATGGACCAAAATGTGCCAAAATGTAGTGCCGGGAGTTCCCGAAGTTGTTAATTATCAAAAAAACAATGTTCCTGATTGAAAGAATAGCAAAACTTCGACGTTTCACGCAGTTAAGAGGTAAAATTTAGCGCTCAGTCTGAAAAAATTACTAAAATGACCCTACGAAGCAACAAAATGGGTGTACGGCCCCAAAGAGGGTTAAAATTTTCCCAAAATGAAAATCGCTCAAACTTTGTATTTTTCATTTAATTCTCTAAAGAAATTTAGCGCAGAGTCTGTAAAGAATGGTTAAAATACTCTGCGGAGCACCCCAATGGGTGATTCGGCCCAAAAGAAGTCAAAAATTCCCCCCCAATGAAAAATCGCTCAAACTTTGTATTTGACTCAATTTTCTAGTGAAATTTAGCGCCGAGTCCAAAGAAAATAGTTAACATGCTCACTCTACAAAGCAGCCAGATGGATGAATGGGTCCAAAAAGAATCTAAATTCGCGCATTTTTAAGAAAAAGGTTGAAATGATGAGATCAAAGAAATCCTTATCCGTCGAGGAGACGATAGAAAAACAGAAAAAACGAAAAAGAATGCTTTACAGGACTGCCTTCCCTGCCTGGAAGAACGAGCTACTCTTGTCCTATTGCCCGCTTACAATTGAAGCGGACAAAAGCAGGAGAGTAGCTCGTTGTTTAAGGTGGGGAAGGCTGTCTTACCAAGAAGGTCATCTTCTGTTATTTGCTCGAGACGAGAGATAGGCAAGAAGTGCGCTTACGATCGAGGAGAGTAGTTCGAAAAAGGAAGAAAGAGACGAAAACGAATACAGGCACGTAAAAGTTCGTTGTTTCAGATCATTTCGAACTAAGCGCCATTTTTTGCTGTGAAATTGAGAAAAATTCCTAAGCTCACGGAATTTCCCAACTTGGAACAATTTTGAACCTCCTAATGCCCATTCGCTCATTTCGTAGCTTTGTAGGGTCATTTCGAGATTTTTTTCGGATTCAATGCTAAATTTTGCAGAGAAAATGAGAACAATTTCTAAGCTCACGGAATTTCTCAACATGGAAAAATTTTCAACTCCCTCATTCACTCTTTTTTGAACTATCTAGCGTCATTTCGACATTTTTTCTCGTTTGCACTAATTTTGACCCTTTCTTGGCCCAATGGCGCGTTTGGGCGCTTCGCCGAGTATTTCAACATGTCTCTTCAGACTCTGCGCTAAATTTCACCAGAGAATTGAAAAAATAAAAAGTTTGAACGATTTTCATTTTGGAGAATTTTTGACTCTTTTTAGGCCCATTCACCTACTTTGCTGCTTTGTAGAATTTTGTAACTGTTTTTTTCTTTCTTGGAATTACAACAGTTTAATTCTTAAGATGTTTGAAATTCACTTAAATTGTTGTAAAATTAATTATTTTTGTACACTATTTCGGGACCTCTGGCAACTTGGTCAATTTTCGCCACATTTTGGTCCATAACTTGGCTAAGAAAAGTCGTAGAGATTTCGTATTTGGCGCGAATTAAAGATAAATTAATTGAGATACAAGTTTTGTACGTTTGACGTTACTGCGCTAGAACAATTTTAGTCCAAAATCCCATTCAACTGTTAACATCATTGTGTATAATACCGTTTAGAGGAAATTCAACGAGTAACAAAGATTTCTTCCTACCGCGTGATTTTAACGATTTGTTTATGTAAGAAAACTCGGAAACCAGCAATTTTGAAAATCGCTCGACTTTCAATTTGCGGCCAACTTTTCAGCTCGAGGTTTTGACGTAAGTTAACTTTCAAATGGTCAAATTTGTAGGAAATTTAGTGAGGAACAACATTTGTTTGAAACTCTTTCTTCTCTGATGCTTAGTTTTTGATTTACCTTCAAAAAATTGATTTTTGTGGCACTTTGAACCGCTTTGAGAGAAAAGTCGCCCTCTGATCGCTGTGGACGTTTATTGTGTTTGTCAGGAGACCATTCCACGCATAATCTCGAAACAAACCTCTGCCGGCAATTATTTCCATGTACTCTTCTTTTTGAGGATAATCTTACTGGGCTAAAGTTGGTTAGTGATTCCCCACCGAAACGAAAGTATTGGAGAACAAACTGTGCGCAAAATTCTCACGAGGTGTAAATATAATTATAGGAGAAGGAGAGATTATAGAAACTGAGAAATATGAGGATTTTAGCTGCATTGAAAGTTTATATTATGAGGGATTGTGGTTGTGAACACTCTGACCTGACTTCGGGGATTTAGAAAAATTGTTTACTTCAAACTTTAAAATGAAGGAGGGGTCCTTGAAGAATCTCACATCATCGAGGTACGTATACCTGGATTGGGACTTTGGAAGCTTTTGATTGGACTAGGGTTGTGAGCTCAGTAGAGAAACTCGAATTCGTGAAATGAAATGAGGGGAGGAGATTGGGGTTGGAAAGGATGAGGAAATTAGGTAGTTATGGCGGAGGAATGATAAGACAAGACACGCGAATAATGTGAATGGCAAACTCGAATTCGCAGATTTTCGGATTGGGTCGAGTAGTACGGTGGAGTTGGTCTGTCTTGCAGGGGGAGGGGGTAACTCAGACTCGCAGATTGTGGATAAAAGCACAGTGAAGATATCGAATCAGTTAAATGCTCCTTGTGACGTCACTGCCTGGAATCTCATCAACATCTGTGACATTTCTCTTTTGACAGAAAGCCTAGTATAGTCCAGTATTAGTATAGCGTATGCTAGGCCTAGTTTAAAACTAGTATAGCCTAATTAAGCCTAGTTTGAGGCTAGTTTAACGGATTATACTGTATGCCAGGGCGGAGAAGCTCGAACCCAGCCTAAAATTAGTATAGCCTAGGGCAGCGCCTCTCAACCTTTCACAGGTCGCGGACCACTGAGGAATAATTCCTAGTTTTTGCGGACCCCCTAATTTCTGAAAAATTTTTAATAGCAATCATTTTTTTACAAATCGTACAGTGCACGAAAAAAAATTCGATTCGTCCAATAAAAAGTTAAAATTGAACGAAATTTAAAACGCAATATAATTACATGATAGGCATCACAAAAAAAGTTGGTGTGAGATTTGCTGTTGGCCAGATGATGACAGCTTTTCCCACCTTGGCTCCAGCGTAGAAAGTGCAACGCGCATATCCGCGTTGGCATTGAGGCAGTTGCGTTGTTTTGATTTGGTGGTTGTCAACGCAGAAAATCCCAGTTCACAGAGATATGTGACCTGCGATGAGAAAAGGATGCTCATTGCCCATCGGCGCAGTAACACCATTTCTCACTGATTGGACATCTAATCAGAGAGAAATGGTGTTCCTCTCAGTGGGAAATGAGCATCCTTTTCTCATCGCAGTTCACATATGTTGTCGGGAACGGGAGGAAAATACGAAGTGCCATTCTTCCAAGACTTTTCGCGGACCCCCTGCAATGGTCTCGCGGACCACTGGGGGTCCGCGGATCCCCGGTTGAGAAGCACTGGCGTAGGGTATACCTAGTATAGGGCTTTATACGGTACATCTAGTATTGTCCTGTGAATTTGCAAAACGAACTCGATTATCGAACTTCAAATCGTCTGTGAAGCAAAGAATGATACAAGGAGGTAAGTTGAGTATTTCCAGGGAGTGTGAGTGGTAAGCACAAGTATTCATATATTTTTGAGATAATTTACATAGTTTTGAGATAATTTTGGGCTAGGGTGTTACCCAATACGGTGATGAAAGTAAATTAGGAAGGAGATGGTGGACGTTGCTATTGTCAAGAAAGTGACAGATTCACGGTAAGTCGATGCCAGCTGTAGTTGAAGAGGGTTTCTTGAGCCCGAGACTAAGGGAGTTGAAAGATGCAGGTGAGGACGGTAGTAATATCGTGATTGCTTTTCTGACTCCACGTATAAACTTTGGGTGGGGCTGGATCGAAAGACACGAGTAGAGTGTTGATACGGATCGCAGAATTTCGGACTGAATCTAAAGAGCTTAAGGTTGTTCAAAGTGGAGACCGTAAAATAGGAAACAAGATTTTGCGATTGTATCCCGGGAGAAGCGCGATACATATTTTGGTACGTTCGGCGGCCTCAGGCTTTCGACTATAGTTTCTTCGATATGTGGAAGCCAAGAATGACAGAAGAGCTAGAATTAGGGAATGGAATTGGGGTGGAGTTCAGTCGGAAGGGATAGGAATTTAATAATGACATAGCAGAATCTCCGATCCAACAAAAAAGAGAATGTACGTAAGTTTCGTCATTTTCTCAAAGATATAAATTATTTTAACCCAAACTCTTTTTTTCGTATTTTTTATATTTTGAAAAAAAATACGGATTCCTCATCTATCAACCAATTCGATGTATTTGTCCTTTTTGATGTTCTAAAACAATTTCGAAGATTTCGTTTCCGATTATACCATTCGCTTTTCGCTGTAGCATTTTTTCGTATCACAGCGCAGAAAAAATGGGCAGAAATTCTGGCTGAAGGGTTCCGAAGTGGTACTACTACTTGAACTTTTTGCAACTTAAAACCCGCGATTTTGTCTTTTTGTAAGAAGATATGTCCCTAGGTAACAGCGCGTCATCCTTTCGCAGCAAAATCAAAAGCATTGATATTGGTTTATTATTTTACAGGAGGTATTGCTTTCACTACCGTTTTCAATTGAATTTCATGAGCCATGATTTTTCATTCCTTTTTACTTTTAAACGATTTTCGTTAGGCTGCATGATTATTATCTCTCCTCCTCGTACTTGATTTCATTGAACTTCTCATAAGCTTGTGTACAACTTCATCGGAGAAATCAACCTCAAAGGCACTTACACTCGTATGTCCTAGATAACCGGAAATAAAAATAAGATTTTCATATTTTCCACAGTATTAAATCGTGATGTCGAGGTAATTTGCGCATTTACACCCACTCGCGCTTCCCGAAAAATACGTTTCTATGAAAATATTGATGCAGTCGCAAGAGTCAACTTTGTAGTCCACATTTTGTACGTGGAAAAAAAGGAAGTACAAAAATAAATTATGTAAGATCGCACGCACCGAAGACGAACCCCAAATTGAAAAAATTACATCATTTTTCTGTTGCTTTCACGCTCTTCTCTGGTTATTATCGGTGTACCGATTCCGTATGGAACGTTATTTTATAGTAATGTGGTCGGAGACACGAAGAAGAGGGCTCTGCACAGCAATATTAGGGTAGAAAGTCCGTGGCCGGATACCGTATATATTAGATGATAGTCTTGTAAGACATAATATTCTGATTCTCTCTTCGTACTCCTCGACCAAGATATTCTCGATGTTTATCGCCCGTGTACGAATATTAAGCTTTTCCACCGCTTCACACAATTTCTTCTCAATGCACTCACGTTCGCGCGCGTTGGTGGTTTTTTCTTTTATTACGTAAAGTGTATCAGCTTTCTTTTTTTCCTCCTTCATTTTGATATGGAGAAACATTTTAGTAGTGTTGAGGTAGTCCTTCGAGAAAGCTGGCCTCTTTTGCTTCTCTTCTCTTCGAACGACGAAAATAAAAAAATCTGGGTACATTTTCCCTTACTTCACGACACCCAACAGATTGAATCGAGATTTTTATGGTTCTTCTCGTGTTGTCCTCGGAAATATGAAAAAAAACACACACACACCATTAAATGTGCAAATCAGGTTATGCAGAGGATCTTGTCGAACGAAATTCAGGAAGGTACGAAATCATAGACTTTTGCAGAATTCAATAAAGGTATCTAGAATTTTGGTACTTAAAGCTCAAAATAGATCGTTTCCCATCCCGTTATGTTAATGTGTTAAACTATTCCGAGTGACTTCATTTGCGTATGTAGTTTTCCCGTTTCCTGTTCTTTGTTTTCAATTATTATCATGTCCACAATGCTCAACTATCACGAGTTCTCTTTCTTTATTGGAAAAGATAAAGCGAGTGAAGCTTTGTATGACTCGACTTTATCCACGTTTCATTACGCTTACAGAAACTCGAGTCTCGTAATACCTGCACTTTTGTAAGGCGTAATATGACGTCATCATGTAGACCTCGACCCTCTTTAGGAACTTGGAAAAAGGATACGAATAAGGGAGCGAATGAGCGTGTTAGCTAATTAGGCTAACATACAAAATATATTGGGCGTATTGAGGCCGGCCATCTCCTAGGAGCGTTACGATCGGCGAAATCAAAAACAAGATCAGAGCGATTTTTCAATCGCCAAATAACTTGGAAACAAAGCGATTTAGGAGAAAAGTTAAAAGAACAAAATTTGTGGTGCGTAAAATTTTCTACAGGTCACGTTGTCTTGATTTAGATCGATTTAAGGAAACCGTCCGCCCTTCACTCGCGCACTACTCATGAATTTTTCCGTTTTTGTAGTGCGCGATACTAGCGCAGTCTAGCTCGAATACTAGGTTAAGAAATACTTGCGAAGGGAGACGTTATTATGATGTCATTGATGACCTTGACCTACTTCAGGGACTTGATAAAAGGAGACGACTGCAAGTTAACCCCTCAGCCAGTTTGCCTAATCTGCCGTACAAAGTTGAATTGACGTATATGCACATAATGAATACGAGGAAAAGAGGTTATGGGTATATTTGATATAGTCTCTTTTTCTTGTATTCATGATTTGCATATACGTCAATTCAACTTTGTATGGCAGTAATGAAGAATACTAGACTTATTCGGGCCCCGGCCGGCCAATCGCTTGGAGCGTTACAATCGTCCGAATTGAAAACGAGACCAGGGCAATTTTCCCATTTGAGACCCTTTGCTCTCAAAGAAACAAAACAATTTTCAGTTCACATAAAGAACCAAAAATGCATTTGGGTAACCACTTGAGATTACGAAAGAGTTTTTTGTAGGACTTTTTCAGACGCCTAAGTGTACTCACGTTCTTTGAGAGTACAACTTTGATTTTCATGAAGTAATCTTAAAAAACTTTGGAACGAAGCAATTTAGGAGAAAAGTTGAAAGATTAAAATTTGTAGGGCCTAAAATTTTCTACAAGTCATCTTCTCTCATAAAAATTGATCCAGATTGATTGAAGGAAACCTTCCGCCCTTCGCTCGCCCTGCCCATTAATTTCCCAGTGCGCGATACAAGCGCTATCTGGTCCGAGTGCTTGGCCTAGAAATACTGGTGGAGGGACTGAAGGAGACTGTTACCATGACGTCATCAATGACCTTGACCTAATTTAGGGACTAGGAAGAATTTATTGCCCTCAAGCTCTGTTGCTCGCATTATCAACATTGGTTACCATTATCGTTTTTTGTATCATCATTGTACTTCCGTAATAAATCAAGCAAATCAAGCATCAAGCTCATAGTATGTAATAACCGTTTTTTTAAATCATATTTAATTCAACCAATTAATCAACAATCTCAACAAGTGGTCGTCCGGGCCGGATTAGTGAATCATTTTATGTCGCAATGGCGGATGGCGAGTATAAAGCTCTCCTAAAAAGTCGACGTTATCGAAAATATTTAATCTCCCAGGTATCGAACCAAATTCCATTTCCAAAGATGTACCTATCAGGAAATGGGCAGGTGTACACGGTATGGAACTACCATCTCCTTGTGGACGTATAAAAGGACGTGAATTCAAAATGCTCTCTATTTTTGAGAAAACTGTCATAAACTCTACTAGAGTCAGCACTTGCTCTCCAATTGCCTTGAGCAACAACGCTTTGGCACTTTTTACTGAAACTATGCATGATTGTAGGAAATATGGGACGTAGTATGACGTCATCAGTGACCTTGGTCGACTTCACCCAGGTCGAGATTGATATATCGGAAGTCGATATGATAGATGAAACCAATATTATTTCGACTTCCAATGTATCGATATCACCGATAAAATCGAAGATTTTGTACGGGCTGGTAAAGGTGAGGGAAACAATTAACCGGAAGAAGTGAGCTTCCCAGTCAGCACGTATAGTATATTGGGTCTGTACCAGGCTAAGAAATACTGGGGCAGGTGGAGGTGAACAAACGGAGTGAGTATGCATGTCAGCTGGTTAGCCTAAAGTATAGTTCATTAGGAATAGGCACAGAAATACTCGTTAAGGAGATGGCGGGGGGGGGGGAGCTCGGAGAAAATGAATCCATCGGCCAGTTATCAAACGTATAAGTTGGCAATGTGTCTCTGAAGAAGACTTTTCAGCTTATACCTTGGCACTGTTTCCCTTCATGATAATATCTACTACCTGGGGGAGGGATACAATTTTCAAGCCCGAAATTGTAATGTTTCCGATGACCTTCAATTATTGGAGGGATAAGGAGGAATTTCGAGTTTCGGGCAATACATATCAGAGTGTAACAGAATGAGGGATCATTGTAGCCTATTTTTTGGAGGGTAGGTGGTGAAGTAAGATGACATATTGACAATTTGAGACCTGATTCGAGGAAAAGCAGTAAGCGTCTGAACACGGCCGACTTTAATTACAGGCCGGAGTGGTGATTTACTTGACAACAGCGCAGTAGGTGAAACATAACACAGGCGTATATGGGAGTTGGACAAAATATTGAAAATATCTAGAAAAATATAGATTTTCATGAAAAATTCGAGAGAATGAAAGTTGTGACCCTAAAAATTTTATAGCTAAAATGGTTGACTTGAATTTTTCGCGAGAGAGGCATTTCATATGTAAAATTTTCACCCACTGCGCAGTTGCCGGTTTTACTATTCCGGCCTGTAATTGAAGTCGGCCGTGGTCTGAATATCAATCTGGAGGTACAGGTGTTTTTATGTCCTTAGAGAGACCCATGCCTCCAGATTGATATTGAGTCCTGTCATATTAGGAAACGTGACATGAATAAATATGCGACAGCTGAAATTTGACATTTATATGTCATTTATCATCTTATACACTATTGAAAGTCACACTCGATATGACGTACGTATTGTCCCCAGGGGATAAAAAAGTGTGGTCCAGATTGGTTTTTCGTGATTTTCATGGTGAAAAAAAAATCAAGGGATAAAAATTGTAGAGCGTCAAAAAATATATCAATAATGTTCCATCAAAAATTTTCGTGTGATGCCCATTTTTGAGTAAATGAAGGATGAAAGTTGGATAGTTCTGAAAGTAAAGCATGTTATGCTTGTCTCCCGGATTCGAGCTGTGTGTGTGAGGCTGTATACTTTATCTGCGAGTAGTACTGTTATGAAATCTCCCGAGCTCTATACTGTATTATT
Source organism: Aspidiotus rigidus (assembly GCA_035079385.1). Classification (NCBI taxonomy): domain Eukaryota; kingdom Metazoa; phylum Arthropoda; class Insecta; order Hemiptera; family Diaspididae; genus Aspidiotus; species Aspidiotus rigidus. The sequence goes on along the minus strand of JAVHKY010000031.1, from coordinate 4,438,965 downwards.
CTCAGAAACTCGAGCTGCCTATATGTATGAGGTCCCATCACTGATTTGATACCTGAAAGGGTGGATTCCAGTAATGGTGGGCTATCTAAAAGCCATCTAAAGGAGAGTGTGCGTCCCCGCAAAGGACTTGAATATTTTCGTGATATTTGATTTAGGGGTGGAGGCTCTGGAACGTAAATATTTCAATATTATACCTTGCTCGATAGTCGAAATGTTTACCCTATTTTTCCTTTTGAATTTTGAAGCTTTCCCATTCATTCGTCTCTGAAGAATGGATGTTCCTGAATGAATTTTTGAAATTTCGAGAGTATAATTTTGATAAAGAATTCTATGATCTAATAATATTGCGTTACTGCGAGTCCTTTGATAATTGATTTTTCTCAACAAAGGGAACACTATTTCTCATCCTCGTATTTGCGACTTTTTTGTTCTAAGTATTTTTTTTTTTTTTTTTTTTTTTTGTTTCTCCTCTCGCCTTTGAAACCTGCAAGCTTGCTGCGTTAAAATTTTGTTCTAGACTTCGTTTATATTTTCTTCCTTTTTCTTCCATCTTCGTATCATTTCTCCTATGATTTCACGATACTTCGTGTATCACCGTCCACATTCAAAAATATTAAATATCTATAGTAAAAAAAGAAAAGAGAGAGAGAAAAAAAACAAGAAACGGAGAATTCAATTTTCTCAAGGAAACGAAATACGCTCGGGGATATACGAGACGGGTTGATTGTGTTCTTACATCAACTTAGTAAGTATTGTGAAATATTCACAATATCAAACGCAGACTACTGAATAAGTAAGAAGAGGGCATAACAGTGAACGATAACGCAAATGACTTTCTTCTTTTTCTTTTTTTTTGCTTCCTTTTCCTCCATACTATTTGCTGGTGGCAGTGCGGCGTTTTGTATTTCTATATAATACCAGAGTATACGTATTATTATACCGTGTACACCGACACAACTGAAACTGAAGGTGACAGAGATGCCGATGTTGCCTAGGCGACCCATTACTGAGGAAAATCAAAGGAAAATGAATGAAAAGAAGAAGAAAAAGTCGTACACCAACTTGACGTTGATGCTTCTCTAGCATAATCGACTGCGTACAGTACTTCCTAGTCTGAAACTAATTTTATTAGATAATAACTTTTTCTCGACGAGACAGAAACGATCAAGCTATTCAGCAAAGTATGTGTCTGAAGTTTTGTTCCGTTGAAGACATTCAACGTGCTCTGTTTACCTTGTACCTACGCTAACGCTACGAAGTTTAAAAGCTCGCTTTTTGAATCGTGATAGTACTCGCAGATGTCGACTCGTAGATACGTGCAGTATTTTAATTTCTCGCGGCGATGAGGCGAGTGAAAAAGTTGATTACTTTACCCTATGGGTATTCATCTGTAGAAAAAATATCGACAATACTGTTTACTCGAGGTTATGAGCTTTATGAATGGGCGAGACACTTAGAAAATAACTGTTTTTCAGATTGGGTATCCGAACGAACCTTGAAGAAATTGTTTCGCAGAAGGGTAGTTAATGGAAATATCCTTAGTCCGGTAGTTGTTTTGGTGACCGTGATATAGTATCACAGTTGAGAGCGTTTGTGGGCAGGGAAAGAAGTGGTCGACTGTTGGGTTTCTTCCCTTGGCAAAGGGAGCAGGATAGGAAAACTAGGGTTGGAGAGATTGGGAAGGTGCAGAGAGTGACCGAATGACGATCCTTTCTTCACATCTTGGGAATCCCTAATAAAAGATGATTGAGAAGTGCGAGTCTGCTTGACACAATGGAGTTCATCAGATGTTTTATTTTTTCACTGTTTTTCATTTTGAGGAATGAGTGGTTGATAGAGGTCTTGAGCAGGCCAGTGGGTCTTATCGGTTCTATCTAACTTCCTAAGTGGTTTGATTAACTGCATAATAATCGGGTTGGTGGATGGGCCCGGAGATTTGGGTGTTGATAGAACTTGGATTAATAAGGAAGTTTGTATCGTGCGAGTCCACAAAGAGGCAGGGAGCAAGAAATCTATCATTTGTGGAAAAAGGAGGAAGATGGGAAGGACAGACAGATATGCCCATCAGTTAGGTTGTGAATATCGATACTATATTACAGTTGTGTCCATACGGTGCCGTTTCAGAGTGCGTTTTATCATCGTTTTTCTGAATTGATGTATGTTCTACCCACGTGTTTCTTTATTAGGGTGCGTTCTACCAGCGAGATCGACTGCAAAGGAAGTTACTGGGCAACTATTTTTTTGTACTATATTTGTCATTTGGCGCAACATGATACAGGATGTGTAAATTGCCTGCACAATCGGAATTCAATTTTGGTCGGGAAACATTGGATTTTGTTCACCTATCACGTCCTCGCTGCATACATTAATATTTTGCAGCCCAAAGCTATCTTTTAAATTTTGATCAAAATTCACCCATCATCCTCCAATTGCTCACACTTTATGTTTTGGAACCCACGGAAAAGAAATACCGGGTTCTCATCTTTGAACACTCATAATATTTTATTCTATTCAATTTTGAAGGCCAACCCCTGCGCCAATTTTAATGGAATTTTGTGGTCCAAATGGATTGATTTATTTGCGCTGAATTTCTACTGGTTTGTGCCGCTAAGTTTTGACGGGGAACCTATTCTTTTATAGGTTTTTTTTTTGAAAATTTTGGCGTCCCATCGTGTGTCATCTGGCAAAAACTGACCTACCCTAATAAAGGAGTTGAGACTTGGAAAAATTGACTTTCGGCTCTCGGTGTTGAAGTCAAATTCCTCCTTTAGAACAGACTCCCTGCGTTTCTCGTTTAACTTCGTTAAGGAAGCCGTCAGTGTCTGTTGGTGTCTCACGGCGAGAGATTGATGAGTGTCCCTAGTTCGGTCGTTGCGGGCATGTGTTACTAAGATGATCGTTTCCTATGGTGTGCCCATGGTGAAATATCGGTAAGAACCCCTAGTTTAGTTGAAGAAACCCTCATTCTTCCTAGCAATTGTGGCAAAGTTACCGTGATTGTCTCCTGTTGTGGACTCGCGATGAGCCCCGTGTTCAATCAGACCGGCCAAGTGTGCGAAAGCTCTCGTTGTTTAGGGCGATGGAGGGAGTAACACCGAGAAGGTCGTTTTCCGTAGCGTGCTCTCGGTGAGAGATCGGTTAAGGCCCCGCTATGATCGAAGTGGGCAAACTGCGTGCCTGCAGTGAGAGACCGACTACGACCCCGTATTTCATCGGGCCGAGAAAACTTGCTGAAATTCTGGTTATGCGTGAAAAGACTATAAAAACTTACAAAGCTTCTTCTTCCGTTGCGAACTCGCGGAAAGAAACCAGTTTTGCCCCTCGTTCAGATCAGGAAGAACAAACAACAATTCTCTTTGTTATATACAAAAGAATTTGAATGTAATGAGACGTCGAGGTCTCTTCATGCTCCTGAGCTAGTCACACGTCTTCTAATTTGTTTGAATCTGGGGGGATTCCCCTCGCCTTGAAGGACCTTATAACAGAATGGAGATCGATTTGGTGTGGTTTAGTCTTCTTGTTTTGGACTTCCCTCCTGAGAAGTACGAATGGTGAACGTACTAAGGAGAAAGAATCGATGATCGTGTCGTCGATTTTGTCGCCCTACGAGCTGTTGATTGCCTCGGGTTACGTTTTGTGACTCCTTTTGCCTTCGGAGATTGTTGAGTTGGTGTTTACACTGCATCACTCGTATGAATTTCACGAAGAAATTGTCAGATCCACCAATTTGTCAACCTTCTGGTGCCCTCTTGTCAACATTTCGTGTCATATATCTTCACCCTGAGAGGAGTAGCTGCGAACATGTTCTCGTAAACTCTGAAGTTATGAGTCGGAAGTTGAACGATTTGAACCTTGAAAGATGTATCTGAAGGACGAATCGAAGGCGTGGAAGAAATTTTATTTGTTCAGCTTTTCCTGGTGGTCGCCAATCATCTTAGCTCAGGAGGTAAGAGGTCATTCGAGGGCTGTTTTTATCAATTCGAAACTAGTGTGTGGAAATGATTTTTGAAGTCCGTGACTGGAACATACGTGTGGTCGGTGATATTCGGGAGGGCGGAAGCTGCTTGGTCTACCATGTTCGAGTAGACGAATATGACCGGGAATCCAGATTAATATGAATTAGGTGTTGATTGAGGTCAAGGTTTGGAGCGTGCAGATAGGACCTCCATGCACGGCGAGAGAGGGCACAGGTACCTTTTCCCTCGGACCCGGTAGGGGCCCTTATTCAGGTTGAGTTGGGTTCAAAATTAATATAATCTTGAACAAAATAATCCTCATTTTTCCCGAAGTCCGGTTTGGCTCGTGGTGCTTTGCACGAGAAAACTCTTTGTGTGAAGGCGTGAGAGAGAGAAAGTAAAGTGAGGGAAGTGAGGAGAAATTGACCATCTGGGGGGCGGGGACTTTGGAGAAATGAGATAGAAAATTCACTGAGAGAAGAGAATAGGTGACTAGAAAAAAAGTGTACACTTAAGACATGTCACCTATTTTTACTCAGGATGACTATTTATTTTACAGTTAAAATAACTGAAAAAACTAATCAAATTGACAAAAAAAAGGCGGCTGTCTCAAGTTGACAATTTTTTTTCTAGTCACCAAGACTATTCTCTTCTCTCAGTGTGGGTATTGAAAGCTTTATCAGTGGCATAGCCTGCTGAGGCTTAAGGGGGCCAATCTGCCCCTATGAATTGAAAATTTGCTTTAAAATACCATTAAAATTACGAAGAATGGTGAAGTCCTCTCAATTATTTTCCGGATAGCTTCAGTCAGGTTCAGAAAAGGGTACCGCGTTCCTTCTTAAGAAACGCCAATATTTTTTCCTGCCTATAGGACAAGTCTTCTGCCCGCGAAAATACAATTCAAAATTAATATGTCTCAGAAGTGTCCAAAAATATGTCTTGCTGAACGAGAATATTTCATTTTTCATCCTTGTATAGGAGTATGAAATGGATGTTTATTAGAACATCTCGTAAAGGTATTCGTAGTATTTCATCGAGGAAGCAACGAATTCTTCGAGGATTTTCAAGACATACTTAGAAAAAGAACGAAGTAATAATATATCGTCGAAAATTCAGCGGAGAACTGTAGTCGATTTTATTTATTTTTTGTTTCCTATACCGCATTTGTATATTTTGTAGTGATATACGGATGCTCAGTATCAAATACGGTCTTTTCAATGAACTATGCCTAATAAATTTTCGACACGAACATTATTTACACTCACAAAGCGCTCGATAGTGTACGTGTTCAACATTTTCATTATTTCTTATCAACAAGTCTCTCGAACGTCCCCGAGCCGCAAATGTCACGGTCTCGATTGGCCCTTGCTTCCACACGCGGCAACGGTCGTCATTTTATTTACCGTATATATTTTCATTGTATGTAGGTACAGTATTAACGTTTGCAAAAGGGCCGGACGAATAAACAAATTATTCAAAAATTTCTATATATAAAAAGGTCTTTACTGTACGTACGTAATTCAAATACTTGTTCGTAGAAAAAAAAAAAAAAAAAGAAGAGGTTACGGGGGTCGAGAATGTTATCGATTAAGTTAAATGCTATTGTAACCTCTCGTGAATATCGCGTCACACGATTGGATATCATTAATTCATTTCGGTGTTTAATATCTGCGGTAATAAATATCGCGAAATATAGCGCGAGTATTGTTTGGGTATCCTTTTATAATGGGGTTGAATTATCGATAACGCAACAATCTGTACCGGTTAGCATTCCGGAGGACTAATTTATCGAAGGTGTTGTACGAATGAAAGTCCGAAGGTATGTGGCTCGCTTCGTTAAAAATTTACCGAACGCGTTTGACAGGGATTTTCTCTTGTGCGTGCGTCGAGTTTTGGTCGGCTTTTGTTCGTGACAAAATATTTGGGTCTCGGAAAGCTGGGATTTTGGTTTTCCCTTTCATTGCAGGACAAATGATCCTTCGACAGACACTAATTTTCGTTCTTCGACATTTTTATTTTCCAACGAAAGTGAATAAAATCGTCTTCTATAACTTTTCCATTCCTTTCTCATCTTCTGAGAATCACGAAGTAGCTTACGTACAGTATATCCGATTTTCTCTTGAGCGAGGGAACACTTGTTTCTTTTTATTTCTAATGATGCCCTCTTGCCAATCACAGGCCAGGTTTTATTCATTAGTTGAGCCTACCGAGGAATGCCAGAAATCTAGGTGGGCAGACGCTACCCCCCTCAAGCTCAAAAAATGAAATTACAGAACATGTGTCCTACTTATTGGGTTCAAAGAAATGATACGATCGAGTTGATGTTGCAAAACTCGCCGATAAAGCACGAGTCGCGAGTATGTGAGCAGTCGAGCGTCCTAGTGCGTATGTTTCTCGATTTAGCCAAATAGTTTTCCTGAAAACAAGTGATTTTGTGTCACCTCTGAGTCCCTACTAGAAAACGTCGTAAGAATAAGTTCGCATTACAAACCTGCGAATCCTACGTGTATACATCCATCATTTTTTTCATGTCTCTAGCCCAAAAGATGTCACTCCTTCTACCCAGAAATTTGGTGGGATGCTCTGCCGTCTACATTGGGCAAACTGGTAGAATAATAAGAAATTAATGATCGCCTTTGAGAGAAATGGGGGCGTATGAGCATGCACGCACGCCCAAAGTCGTCCCCGAAAAAACCGCACCTCCGGCACCGGTATCCATGCCTTGGGGCGCCCAGAGGGCTCGAATTGAGAGTGGCCTGGCTTCATTTCTCCTGGGGTTCTGCGCGCTGTGCAATGTTCGTCAATGAGGCCACTACAGGGGTCTACCCTACTGACCGAGGGAGCGCTCAGCACTCAACCTGGAATTCAGATAGTCCTGTACCATCAAGTACTCCACCAGAGCTTTCTTTGGGAACTCACTAGGAGCTCACCAGCAACGCTTCGCGACTCTGGCTTCTCAGGCGGAGGTTTCTTCCTCCTCTTCTTCTTCTTATGGCTTTTGTCTTGTGCTTGCCCTCTTTCCCCCCTTCTGTGGGCGCTCCCTCCTCAGCGCCCTGTATATGGTGGTACTGGTGCTGACAAAAGGTGGTGTGGCAGAGCGTTGGCGATGGCACACATAGATATGAGAGGCCATAACGTGGCTCCATATCTGCCGCTCCCATTCCGCGTTCATTTTCTTCTGCATTACTTTAGCGGCAATCGTAGATACCTACATAGTTCCATACCTGCGTTGTTCTGAGCATGCATGGAACCAGATTACTTGGGTTGAGTTCTTCATCTTCCCCAATCTTAGCGAGAGACCATTTTAGCTCACCCCGCTCACGTCTACACGCCTCCCACTTGAAGATGGTGTGTTGTGGTTCATCATTCCGCTCCTGACAGTGTGAACAGGACGGTTGCTCAACTTTCCCCATTTTGTGTAGGTACTTGTTGAAGCACCCATGGCCACTATGAATATTTAATTAGAACGACAAATACTACCACGAGTAATTGAATTAAGAAAGGTGCTAAAGCCGCAGCCCGGAGTCTACATATGTGAGACCGGTCGCCAGCTCCAAATAAGAGTAGCTGAGCACTTGAAGGCCTGGAATAAGGGTAACTTGGGAAAATCGGCCTTCGCGGACCACTTATTCACCTGTGGCCACAGTTTCAGTGAGGGGTCAGAGACCCTCCTCCATGGAGAAAGATCGTATTTCAAACGAATGACGCTGGAAAATATCGAGATAATTCGTTACCTGAACAGCGATAACGAAACCGTACTTAACAGCCGTATATTCCGGTCGAGGGATTGGTTGAACTAATTTATGAGTATGACATCACATCGCGAGGAGTGGTCAGTTCAATCATGCTCTCACCGTTGCTTTCTGTCGTCGATTGTCTCTCTGTCAGTCGCTTTCTATTCTCCGTCCGTTCAAGGCTTCTTAGCCGAAAGTGCTTCCGGTAGTTTGTGTTGTTTTGTTTCTGCGGCTTTAGCACCTTTCTTAATTCATTTACTCGTTGTATTATTTGTCGTTCTAATTATGTCAGGCCGTAAAACGAATCCGTTCCTTCAAGTTACGGCACTGGAAAATTATATGGGGGAGAAGTGGATCAGAACAGAGTTACGAAGATGGTATGGTAAATTTAATATTACGACTAGATTAAACCTTATGGTCCATTCGAGACTCTCCGGCATTCTCCCCCCCCCCCCTTGAGTTTGATTATTTTCTGCGGGACGTCAATGAAAAGTGTCGGAAGTTTGAGGCGAAGTTGAAGGAGAGGAAAAATAAGAAGCTGTCCTCCCTAATGACGGTTAATGAGGATGTGGTTGAGGAGGGGTGAGTGACGGTGTTGTCGTTCATAAATTCCATCCCCCCTCATGAATAATAGTCAGGTAGTGTTCAATAGTGACGAAACATCCCTCCTTGAGAAAGGTTTGAAGTTCAGTATGCCTCCCCTCAAGAATGATGAAACCTTGACGAATGTTGTTGCGGATCTCGCGGTTAAGATTGGTCCTGGTTTTAATACCCAGAAAGTCTGTGCCGAATTAGTCCGTAATAACCCTCTCCCTCGCTTGAGTAATAAATTGGGAGGAGTGATTCAGGGTTTAAGGAAGAGGATGAAAGAGGGAGATTTGATCGTCACTAAGGCTGACAAGGGCAACGCTGTTGTAGTGATGGAGAGATCGGCCTATTCTTCTAAGGTCCATGAAGTCTTACAGCAGTGTGGTGCTAAAGAGAGTGAGGATTTCAGCTTTCCTAAGCACGTCAAAGAACTTAGGAGTGTCATCAACAGGAGTGAGGCTGTTATCAAAACTCCTGCTTTGAAAAAAACCCTCCTTGTTCCTAACCCCCTCCCCCCCTCCTGTACGGGCTGCCTAAAGTGCATAAGAACAATACCCCGATGCGACCCGTTGTTTCTTTCGTCTCCTCTCCTACCTACCTCCTTGCCAAATTCCTTGACCGTTGGTTCAGAAATCGAATTGATTTTGAATCCCCTCATTCGGTCTTGAATTAGGTCTCTTTAACTGACGTCCTCAAGGATGTAAGTCTTCCCCTGGGAACGACCATCTGCTCGTTTGATGTTGTTGGTTTGTTCCCGAATATTCCTAAGGCTGCTACTATCCAGCGTATGGGTGAGTTACTCGTCAAAGCCAACATTCCTCATAATGAGTTTCACGAATTCTTCGATCTTCGTCGTCTTTTATTTTTCTGCGGTTTGCATGTTTTACTCCACGTCGGAGTATTCGTCTTTCACGTTTCAGGCCGTAAACTTGGAGGAACGGATCGTTTCAATGAAAATTCAACTGGCCATGGTCTCGGTCATCCACTGGTCAAGATCAAGTATTATCACGCGGGTCCGGCCTCCTGCTTGACCCGCAAGGCTTGATTGGTAGTCCTCGTCTTCTTCTTTTCCTCGAACACCGCTGTTCGCTCTTCCGGAAGCAGCTCAATTGGCGGCGTTCGTGCTAATACGCAAAGAGCATCCGTCGACACAGAGCGGTGGGCACTGACACACCTAAGCGCAGCTCTTCGTTGGATTTTTTCCATCTCTCTTCTTCTACATGCAATCTTCATGGAGTCGGCCCAGACTGGGTCTCCATAAAGGAGAACCTACATTGCTACGCTCATGTAGAGTCTTCTTATAGCTTCTCGAGGTCCTCCCCGATTCGATATTAGGTGGACAACTGTGTCACCACCCTGGCAGCTTTCTCCGCCACCATCTTGAAGTGGTGACGGAAGCTTAGATTACTGTCGAACTAGAGCCTCAGGTACTTTGGTACTTTCTTAATCTCAATAACCACACCTTGCAGACGAAAGGTGGGTGCATTAAACTTTCGACGGGTCGTGAATATAATGGCCTCCGTCTTTTCTACTGTCAAGCTTAATCCGGCCGACACAGCCTCTAGCGCCTGGTTCACCTTGGTCTCCACCTCGGCAAATGTCGGCAGACTCAACCACCAGTGTATCGTCGGCGTAGCATATAAGCTGCACCCCTGGTGGTAGCTTGACCTTAGAAAGGCCGTTGAATACGACGTTCCACAATGTGGGCCCTAAAACAGAGCCCTAGGGAACACCGCATGTTACACTTTTCTTCACTGTACCAGCAGACGTCTCTGCTTCAATCTCTAGCAGGTAACCAGGCACCCTTGAGTTTTGTAGCATCTTCAAGATCTTCTGCCACGGAATGGAATTAGAGGCATTCTTTATGTCGAGGCTGACAGCTGTGCAGAACTGTCGCTTCTTCATTGCCGCAGAGGCTACCTTCTTCAGTTTGATTGCGGCATCTGAAGTACAGCGTCCAGCTTGGAAACCGTATACTGACTCCCAGAAATTATCTTCTTGGACACGAAGTGATTCTCCAACCGTGTTACCACTGCCCACTCAAATAACTTGCCGACGGTGTCGAGCAGGCAGTGCGGTCCGTAGGAGGACGGCAGGCCATGTGGTTTGTCCTTCTTCTCTAAAGAAGTGAATGATAGTGCTATCGAAAATCCAGAAAAATTGAGTTACGGCTTCGAAATTGACGAACTTTTCGGTGATTGATGGTAGATTGATTTATGTGGGCATGCAAGTTGTGCAATATAGGGAAACTCCTAGTTTTTTATCCTCGGTCGCGTTGAAGATTATGTTATTTCGCTGAACGTCATCAAACAGCGACGAACATTGAGCTCTAATACAATTGTACGTATCTTGGGGACCTAAATGTCGTACCATTCTTATACTGAATGCCTATAATGAAACTAGAAAGAACCATAAATTTCATTGTTCCTATCAAATTCAAATCTACCAGTATGAGCAATTCATTCGTTAACTCTATCTCTGAAAAAGCTAGTCTCGTGAAGTCACATTTTTTCCGAAAAGAAAAAAAGGTAGGAAATTATCAACGGTGCGGTGTAGGTAATGTCGGGAAACAAAATCGCAGTGTCAATCCCGAACGGTCGTTAACACTATACGAGTATAAATATATATCGGCGCGCCTAACTCAAAGTGGGCCCTTCCTTTCAATAAATCTCGGATAGGTAGTTGTGCTAATGAGAACTCGAATCGTAGTTACACGCTGACAGTGTGAAAAACTACATATCGTCGAGAGAACCTTGTTAAAGAGAGACTAGACTGAATAAATTGCACGATATACAATAATGCGGTTGCTGAAATCCAGTTGTATCTCAAAATACATTATGGCTTTTCATCCATTCGCGTTACCTCTTTAAATGAATTACCGTGATATATGCTCGCGACGATGAGTTCAAACCTTGCCAGCGCTAAATTTTCGACAAATTAAGTCGATTAGCAAAAATATATTTTGTATACACCATGCGGGATCGTTCATTCGACGGCATTACAAAATCTAGCTCGAATTACAGTTCGACAAAAAGCATGTACTCCTCCGGAGTTATTTATGCAGGTCTGTGTGACAGAATGACAGATGATCCTCGACACACACAAAAAAAAAACGGATACTTGTGCAAGGATTTTTTGGGAAATTTTAATTTGGCGCTGAAAAATGCGCAAAAAATTCATCGACTTCGGCACTTAGGTATAGTATTAAAACTCAATCATAAACGTCGGCCCGAATTACAACGCAATTAAGTGGTCTAGCGCTCATTCAGGTTTTTTTCAAACATTTATTACATATATTTGTATCGCTGTCTCGAGCTTCGACAGATTAAATATCCTTTCGCATTGATTGCAGTGCTATATATCTTACAGGAGAAAAAGAAAAGAAAATATCTAACAATACAACAATCATACCACTTGTTGTGAGTCTAATCTGGCTGCACGAAGTATAGTACAGCAAAATAGTGAAACCAAGTATGAATTTGAGATAGATACAACAAACGACTCAATTTATTCGACTGTAAGAAAAAGATAAACCTAGAAAGTGGACGTACGTATCTTTGCAAAGTCGCAATCAAGGACGATCTGCACCATATACGATGTTTTTTTTTCCGTCGCTTGTGTCGTATTTTTATTTCACCGTCGTCTAGAGAAACCTCGGTTAAATATCTCGCAGAATCGATTGTGTTAACGAGAGAAGGTGGACATTTAAAAATTGTTTTTCCGTATCCAAACCTACGTACCTTAAAAGCTTATAAGCCTAACATTGACTGCAAATTGATGATGGCGTCGTGAATAGAACTTATTTACGTTCGAATTCTCATTTTCGGTTGACCAATTTAAATGCCTTCCTCGGCCATTTAAAAGCTTATAACGGGTATTGTTAGAAATATTAACATCGATCGAATATCAGCTATGTAAGGATGGGTGCGGTAAAAAATGACTTTAAGAATGGTTCGTCAGTTGTAGAAAGATAACAAAACTAACTACGTCAATAATGCTTTATTAGCTACTCCCACTCCTACTTGGGCATCCATTCTTCTGCCTCTCTTTGAAGTCAAATACTTCAAAAAACCTTTTTTCCCACTTACAGTCCACCATGAAGGGAAGTACTTGAGAAAATTTGAAGATTTAAACAGGCGAAGATCAAGAGACTTGAAAAATTCCCTGACTTTCTAGAATGAAAGGATTAAGATTCTAGCATTTTAGAGGACAAGAAACCGTCCAAGTCTATACTGTTACGTCATCAAGAATTTTAGCTCAACTCTCTCGAGGAGAAACTTGAAAAAAAAAATCGTGCGGGAGTACAGGCTGTCCATGTCCTCATAGTTACGTCATCAGGAGACTGGACTTGAGCTATACGGGGAAGGGATTTGATAAAATTTTCAACTCCAAAATAATCAGACGCGTGTTCCGCACTGTTTCCAAATGGAGTGCAGAAGTCCAGAATTTTTTTTTTTTTGAATGTGGAAGAGAATGTTTTATGGCGTTCAATCGAATATTTCGCACAAACAACTATTGAGAAATTGATTCAAAATACGCAAACATGAAATTTTAAAAAAATTTTGAAATGACAGTGAAGGAGGTTAGACCGGGGAGCTCTTTTATGATATGGTTTGGAAAAGAACGATGAAGCCTGATAAATCATCTTGACCGTCGATATGGCGTCGACCGAAAATCGACGTCAAGAATTTACTTCTTCGAAAGTCTCGGTCAAAATTAGGTCGATATACACAGTATTCTGGAAATGGAACTCACGTCGATTTCGATATTAGATCAATTGACAAAATGTTGATTCCATTTGAGCTCACTTCCCACGTCGATTCTAAGTCGACTTCTCCCAATTTTTCATCGACCTGTCCTTAAATCGACTGTTCTGCTGCATCAATTCCAAGTCAGTTTGTAGTTCTCTAGTAATATACACTGGTGACTTCAAATCAACGTCAGTCTGTAGTCAATTTAGAGTCGACTGCCTTTCCAGCATTTTGTATGCCTATAAGACTGGGACTATACTCTTGGAAAAACCGTCACGAAAAACCATCAAGGATTTTTTCACGCCTAATGACGTCGTCAGTGACCTTGACCTACTTTAAAAACTTGAGTACTGCTGGTGGATGTGCAGACATGAGGCACCTGACTTATTCTTGGCTTTTATAAAAATATACGCCGGACTTACACCTGAGTTGGCTTCTCTGTAACCTTCCAATAAAGGCATTCATTATCCGCTTCTTCAGGACAAAGACAGTCTTTGTCGCTATTGTTTGGAAGACTATGTAAACTGGCCTCCTCATGGGGTCTTTTGGATGACGCTAACAGACTTACACGCTTTAGTAATGCATACAACTGGTAGAGCGCATACCATACCAGTAGCACATGTACAGTAGATCACATGAGAGAAGGTGTTACCATCCTAAACACGTGTGGCGGTGGCGTCGCAAAAATCGAAAATTTTCCTTGAGGTATCGTTATCCTAGCATATCCTAGTATACTGAATGTCAAGTCTAGTATAGCGTAGTGTATCATACCATCCTTAAGCTTAGAGTAGCATAGTTTATCAAGTACAGTATGTAGGAGGAGGATGTTGCCATCCTCAACGGGGGGCGCAAGAATCTAGAATCTTCGTCGAGGACGGAGGTGTGGCTTTTAGGAGGGTGGCCTCTCAGAATTCAAATTTTGTCCTGGGGTTTTAAATGGAATAGGGGACACAGAGAATACACGAATTTCCCGCATGACTTAAAAGAGCCTACTCTCCAAAATAGACATGAAACATGTCAAAATTGTACTTTGTTTTCGAACCATCGAAGAGATTCGACAGATTTGGGTTATTTAAAACAAATTGGATTATCGAGGTTTTGAAAATTATTAATTTCTATAACATTGGGAATGCTGAATTACGCGGAATGTCTCCGTGATATACCCTGATCGCACACAAAAACAATCGATTGATTTCAGGGATCGTTTTCCTCAAATTATGATGGTCATCTTCAACCGCAAGCTGATCTGCCGCATCACCTTGAACGTGGTGAATTGGGGTTAAATGAAGGAACCTCCAATTAAAGACCGGATTAACTCGAGTAGCTGGAGGAAGTACACGGTACAACTTCGGTAAGCGTGTCATGTTCAAAAGCTCTTTCCGTATACTGAATTGAGTTTCACATCCGTCTTTAGAATATCTAATGGAGTGGTGTGATTACCCAAAAAAAAAGACAAAACAATCAGGAAAGCGAACGAAAACCGCTAAATTGGTTAGTCTGCAACCCTCTCACTCTTGTTCTTCATTAAATAACATGAAAGAATACCAGCTTATGCCATTATTAGCCCGTGACCAAATTTTATCTCAAAAATGTATAAGCGCGTTCGTCTCCGGGGAAATTTGGTAGATTATAAGGGGTCAATGCTTCGTCCGCGAAAAGCCATCCTATATAACTAGAAAAGAAACTATCGAAACCCTCTTTCAACGTAATGCGGTAGCCGACTAATTAAAATCGTACAATTTGGAAGCCATTTAATTCTAAAATACGCGGTAGAATAGCTTTTATAAAACTTATAGATTTTAAAAATAAAAACTAAAAGTAATCTTCTTTCGATACAGAAAAATCCGTCCCGAAGTTCGATCGTATTTCTTAAAACAACAGACACCTTTCCTTTTGAATAATAACTGCTCAGATACAAAACTCAATTGAAAGAAAACTTTAAACGCCGGCTCATTCCGGGATTCGATGCGTTACGATACTTTTTTTTTCGTCCATTTAGATACTCGTAGAATTATGGAGGTAGTTCAGAAAGTTGGATATTGTTTCAGAGATATTAAATAGGGTACGAAATAGTGGTGAGGGTGGCGATAGTTGATATCCGGATGTAAGACATGGGAAAAGATATTGGACTTCTAGATTATCTGCGGAGAATAGGAGGAGATGGGAATGAGAGGGTGAGAGGAAAAGGATGGCTTCTTCGTGGCGGAAGTTTTGAATTGAGAAGGATATTTTTCATTGTTTTCAGTTTGTAGTGGAGTTGGTTCTTCCACAGGTTATGCTAAAAAGTCAAGTTTAGGGAATATTAACAGTTTCCAACACATTACCTAAGAGGTTTTAGGTTTTCTTACGGGAGAATCACAACACCAGTGCAAACAGGGACGTGGCCATGGAGAAATTGGGAAGTTAGGGTTCCGGAGGAAGGGAAGTTCCGAAGACTTTCGGGGTTGTTTCTAGCGGCACGCATACGACTATGCAAAAGAAGCAACGACGTCGAAATATAATATTATTCAATTTCACCACCACATAGTCTCCTACAAATGATCGTCATAATACTCTACCCTCAGAATAGTTGTTACAGTCACAATTAAGGAGATACAGTCTCTACGCCACATATCGCTTGAGAGAATTAATGTGAACTAAATGATGTCAGATGGAACGTTTATTTCAGGTTTGTGCCAACGATATGGCGCGGTTCGACCCGAAAAATTAGACCAAATTTGCGGTGCAATTTACGCTACCCGTTTGGCAAGAATTAATGCAACTTCCCCGCGTCTTGTCTATTCCGCGTATCGATGTTGAGAAATGTGAATTTTAAAGCCTCGTATCGCATATCGTCGTGACTAAAAAATGTAACTTTCTTCGGCACTCGGCCAATATTGAATCATTTCGTTCTACATTGTACATTGTTGAAAGTTTTCACAAATGTTGTACGCGAATACATTCATCGCTTTTTCTAATGGTTTTTCGCACTAAAATTCTCATTCCTTCATTTCGAGATTCGCCGAGAACGACGCGAGATTTGTGCCAGAAAATTAAAAATCCGTTAGCGATACGAGTACAAGGGATGAAGCTAGATGACATAAGAAACGTTCCTTTAATGCGTTCGCGTCTGTGTACAGTCATTATGCAACACGGCGGGAAAATAGCTGAAATTTTTCCCGTCAATATCGTCCCATTTTTATATTTATTTAGCCGTCGGCATCGAGTTCTTTTTCAGTTTAACGCACAAACATTGAGAAAAAAGAAAATAGAGCTCTGAAATTCGAGAAACACGCGTTTTCACGCTGTTGCCAATTTATCAAAACGTCTTTGTCGACGTAACATCTACAAATACTGTACAAACGGCTGAATAGAGACGTAATTTTGTTTGACATGACTCGGGTTAACGTAACCGTCGTATAAATGCAAATTTACCCTAATACTGTATACTGCATAACAATCTGGTGCCCGGATAAGAGCACGACTTTTCTATTTATCAGACAGGTCCCTATATATTCTAACCCATTTCTTCGATATGAATCATTTCGCGGTTTATTTCAATTTTACTCCGCCAAATTTTCTATAACATAATCTAATTGTAAGGGATGTAGAGCCGATAGTCTCCAGCTAGCGCGTGGGTTTTTAAACACACTCGTTAATGATACGTTTTGTAGAAAAGAATTCGAGTTAAGCGTACTATCCGATATCGTATATGTATACTTTCCAATCAGTGACCGCTGGAGGGCACCGAATGGGAAAATTCGTTCTCTGAATCATCAACTCTGCATGGTGTAAGCAGTACACAGTTGATAATTAACTTTTCTAACTAACCGGATAAATATTATTAGTCCACGTCCTACAGATTTTTCACAATTGAACTTGACTCCTCAAATATTGACATTAGCTTCCTCTGTTTGTGAAATATGATGAAGCGAGACAAATACAATAGAAACTGGCTGTATTTTATTTAGGTTGTTTGTGGCTTGTAATTTTCGAAGAAATTTTCTACCTACCTTCCCTCCATTATATAGGATCTCGATTTATAGATGAAAAATGTATGTAAAAACGCACGACGTTTACACGACCATTTTGTTTAGACAGCGTTGCACTAAAACTCGCAGATAGAGTACAAATTGCAAGTACATGAGTGTCTGAGCATTCTATCGCCGGTGCCTCTATCAGCTTGCCATTATTATCTGGTGATAGACCCTTGCAATAGGAGAAGGTGATGTAACAACGCACGCCACGCGCACGACCATTTTGGGAAGGTAACGTTGCACTAAAACTCGCAGATATTGGACGAATTGCTAGCACATAAGCAGCTGAGCGTCATAGCGCCAGTGCTTCTTCATTTAGCGGGGTAGTTGCCGCGTAGATCAGTGATTTTTTGTCACCTCTGAGTTACTATGAGAAAACGGCATGTATAAATTCAGCATACTGTGTGTTAGGCTGAGTGGCTCATCGTCTTGCTCCAAGCGTTCGCTTGAACAGTCTAAAACGAGCCTAGTATAGGCGCACGACTTCATGTTTTATCCCGCCTTCTCTCTTTCTCTCTCTGTGACCCTCATTTAGTACATATTAAGAGTGTGTTGAGCTAAGTAGCTGAGCCCAGTGTAGTCTAGTATACTGTCAGCGGCATATTTATAAATTCCCTCTCTCTCTGAGGGGGTCCAAAAATTTTTGGACACAAAATTCCATTGAGCAGAAAAAAAAGAGTTGTTGGTTAGTCGAAAATGGTTGATTGGGTGTTTCACCGAAAGATTTTTCACCTAAAAAAATTCATCGATTAAGATTCACCTACAGAAAATTTACCCCATAGAAGTAGGAGTTCACCACACGGTAAGTTCACCGACAAAATTTGATTATATTTTTATTAAAGAAGTTGATTAATCAGTTTAATTCAAGTTTAATAGTAACAAAAAATTAGTTGATTAATTTTATTTTTGATATTTTTATTTATTAAAATTAAATTTTATATCATTTTTTATATTTCTAAGTATTATTTATTTTCATATTTCAATTAAATTTCATTTCGAAAAAAGAAAACAAAAAAAAATCAAATAATATTAATAATCTTTAAATAATAATTTATTGAAATAAAAATTATTTATTAAAATTTTTGAACAAAATTTTAAATAAATAAATTGATTTGATAAATTGAAAATTATAATTATAAATAATGAAATATAATTTATTAATTTGAATTAATTGATTTAATTTATAAATATTAATAATTTAATTGAATAAATTTTCTTTATTAAATTATTATTTATTTGAATAATATTTTATAAATAGAACTTGGTATATCAAAGCATCAAATAAAAGTCGAACAGCTGATTGAAAAAGGTGAATTTTGTCTTCGGTGTTGGTGAACTCAAAAAAGGAAGATGAACTTTCCTGATGGTGAAAAAAAAAAACCTGACATGTGAACTTTCCTGTCGGTGATGTGTACATTCCTTCAAAAAGATTTACTCGGTGAAAAATCCTTCGGTGTACTGGTCGGATCCCGTCCTCTGGGGAGGGGTTGTAAATACGCCACTGAATAGGAGGCTAACTTAGAAGCGAAGGTCAACATTTCTCATTTAGGTGAGATTGAAGTGTGGGTGTAGACGCACCTCTCATCTTTTTCATTATTTTAATTTTCGCATTCAGCCGTGTGAGTGCCGGTCTCGGGGTCCACGTAATTGTGCAGGTGGTTGACTGTACGATGTACGAAGCCTCTGTTGATTAAACATCGGTAAGCAGGCCACTCGTTAGATTTCGGAACCAATTTTACACCCGTTCGATGATTGGTAGTAGCGTCGCTCTATCACACCGCGCGACATAAAAGTACCGGGAATCATGCCTCTGCCACAATCCAAATACCCACGGTCTATCTATTCGTGCTCCGTGATTTCTTGTATTATGGACTTCTGCGTTCTCGTCTTCACTGTCTGGCTGCGCGTTACAAGCGTTCACGGTTATATTTTCGTCGACCTGCGAAACGGGACTCGTCGGTCTGGATTGGATTCTTCTCCGTTCCCTCTATTTGCGGCCTTCCGGATATTATACTGCCACAAACTTCACGACATATGTTGAACCAATCGGTGACAGTATTTTTGGATCTCCCAGTCAGTTCTGAGACCTTGATGAGAGGCAGCTCAATGGAGAAAAGGTAGGCAAGCTCTACAATTTTACACGAAGCCAGCTTGCAATTCATTCTACCATTAAGGTCCGTATAGAAGAAGAACTGATTCCCCGTTCTTACTGATCGTGCGGTCTGGCACCCACGTTTGATGCAACACAAATAACTGTCGATCACTTTGTATGACCGTTTTACCAAAAACAAAGTTGAGCCAAATTTGATGCATTTAAACTGCGTTCAACTTAAGTGACTGATTCTGGGCCAGTTAACTCTGTTGGTAATAGTAGATTACACGGAAGGCGCGGAAACTGAACGATTACCGAGGAACGGTGATTGACGAACGAGGCGGAGCCGAGTTCGGCAACCGTTCGAGGTGATCGTTCAGTTTACAAGCCTGCCGCGTATACTATTTTATTGAAAGATGAACGGAAAATGATTAAGAATGTCTCTATTATGAACGAGTGAATCGGTTCCTTAACGAGCGCTTGTACGCCACGCGCACCCGGTAACCTTCAATTCAAGGGGAACAAAAAATATTTATGAACAGCGCGAGGCAGCGCGCAGAAATCTATCTATGCTACACTAAACGCTATTATGTTGGGTGAACTGGGTAGCCCAGTTGGTAAGTGATCGGACTTCTAACTCAGAAGTACGCGGTTCGAATCCAGCCGGTGCCAGCGGTACGAACGACAGTCAGCCCAGCAGGTAAGAGTGAAGGGTGGTGAGAGAGGCAAGCGAAGCACGACAGTCAGCCCAGCAGGTAACAGTGAAGGGAGGTGAGAGAGGCAAGCGAAGCGTTCGAGAAGAAGTGGTAGAGAGGAATGATGAGAGTGTTTCCGCGTAAGTGTTCTTACGCGGAACACGCGGAAACATTTTGTTTCCAGCCTATGCGCGGAAACATTTTGTTTCCAACAGTGCAACGCTCGACACGTTGATCTGCACTGTAACAGGGCTATTTCCAACACAAAATATTCAGTGGAAACACACATTTTCCGTTCATCTTTCAATAAAATAGATTTACAGAGTTAAAAGGAATTTAAAATTTTAAACTCTAATTAAATAGTTGGTACAACTGGCCCTAAGATATTCTAAGTCGCTCTCGTATCATGTAATATATAGCGCGCTCGGAGATCGGTGTGTATAGTCCAAGAGATAGCCCCTTCTAGTAACAAGATATGCAATGCTTTTTCTAAGTCCCGCTCCTATCACACGTAGCTCGGAGATCGAAGCTTTTCCAAATCCCATATAGCTCTGAGGTTGAAAATTTTCTGAGTCGCCCCCTGTCCCTATCATAATGTGTAGCTTGGAGGTCGTATCATATTTAGCTTTCTATTTTTCAGATCCCACGTGCCCCCTAAAAAAGGTTTCCTGCCACCCTTCGTTCAAGTCCGTTAAGAACCAGTGAGTGAAAATTTTTTGTCATGGAACCTGTTCTATGGGAGCGTTATTCCGAAAAATTTGTCGTGGGCAAAATGAAAATGTCCTAAGTCCAATATCATTTGCAAAAATGTTCCAAGTCCCCATAAAATTTCGACTTTCGAGACATAATGTATGTATTGTAGGAAGGGAACTTGAAATAATTTCGACCTCCAAACAATATTATGATGAAAGGGCACTTGGAAAAATTTCAACTCTCGAGCCACATGATATAATAGGAGGGAGACTTGGAAAAATTTCGACTCCCGAGCCGTAATTTATGATAGAGGGGGACTTATGGTGTTCGAAGCATTGCATATCTATTTACTTGAAGGGGCTACCCTAATACAGGTCGTGTCATGTATCATTTTTCAACCCATAAAATAGGTTGTCTACGTTCCTCGTTCTACATCGTTAAGGAAGCCGTCGTTTTTTTTCTTTCGCCTTCGTTGGTATTGGCTTCCACAGCCTCAATTTTTTTGAATTCCATGAGATAATGATCTAAAACATTATGAAAAACGAATAATTGTGGGCCTTCCGTATCATGAAATAATAATATGAAATGAATCTGACGATATCTACAGAGAGAAATGTACGAAGAACTACAAATATCAACATTTGAGAATTACATTCTCATGTATACATCACAACTAACCTCTAGGAATTGAAACTTGACAATTTATGCCCGTCAAAAGGGATGGAGATTAATTTGGCCTTGCAAACATCTCCGAGCTGATGAAAAATTCAACTTTGTAGCAGGTAAACTCAGTACAAGGAGGGAGACTGAGATAGAACTTACGACCGACGTAGAAGAGCTAGGTTACGTACCTACATCTCGTATTTATTTTGGCATATTTGTTGAAACTGTCATCAAGTATAATGCTTCAAGATTAAACATGACCAAACTGTAGTCTTTTCTGTATGAGGAAAAAGTGGAGCTTTCTTTTTTTGGTCCGCCCGTCGTTCACCCCTCGTTAAAATTAGAACAACAACCTAATTCGGTCTAAAACGATTTCAGTTTACGTTCCTTCATTTTATCTCTTTCCTGTTTTCTTTTTTTTTTTTTTTTCACACCGGAAATGGATCTATATTCTTTGTTTTGACGGATTATTGGCCGTTTCGCCTCAATGCGAAAGCGGTGGAATATGGGAGCTCTTAGCAAGAATTTCGATAGATGACGACAAGAAGTATTCTTTCCAAAAAGTTTTAAAGGAAATAGATCGAGAGGAATGAATAGAATGAATATGAGAAAATCGACAAGAATAAGTACATATAAGACACAATCACTCTAGCCAATGAAATTGAGTTTTACATTCATCTAGTAAGTAAGATGAATTTTCTGAACCTGTCCTGTGTGATAGAAGTCCATCAATTAAATAAGAAAGGATCGTCCTGTTGAAGTAAACTTTTGACCTGGCTCAAGACTGAGGGTCTACCTGAAATTTGCGTTACTGAATTGTGGTGCGAAAATAACGTCACAAAGTAATGACGTCGTGAGTCACCTTAAGCTACTTTAGGGCCCTGGAAAAATTTTCTGTGTGGTTTGTATTTATGGCCTCCATCATATTATGCCCAATGTACTTCATACTAGGTTAAACTGGCTTCAAACTCGTTTTAACCAGTAAGTAGGCTAAACAACTTAGAACCAGTTGTATTCGTTTAAATTTAAAACTCGGTTTAACTTTACTGGTCATAAATCTAGCTGTCAAATTAAACTTTAAACTAAGTTTAAGTGGATTGTACAACTAGCCCAAATATTGGTAAAGATTAAGCTGAGTTTGAATATTGTAGTACAACTGGCCCTTGGAACAAGCTATTCAAGCTTATGTTGGGCTACGTTGGAATATGAGCGATCAGTATGTAAGAACGTGAACGTTCTTCACTGTCAGTCGCGTCACTCTCCTACTCACGGACAAAGTTCGGAGCTCCGATCATATAACGCTATTCCTCTTTCGTCCAGTTTATCCTTCCGAGTGCAGTCAGCTGACCTGCCTTTCCTTCGGGAACTCGACTTTTTGATTCGATTCTGTGGAAACACAGCATCGCCAGATTTGTCAAGATTTTACGTCTTACAAATCGAATCAAAATAACAAAATAACTGAGTCTCCCGGTCTCCTGTAGATGAACGCTGTAAGACTACATCATGCAGTAAGCCGCATTAGCTGGGTACACGGATACACTCCACTCCCCGTAGGTACACGGACCAAGTCCACTCCTGCGTGCGCAGTAAGCCTACACCATGCAGTAAGCCGTATCAAAAAAGTCTACTCCTTATCCTTTTCCTCTTGGCGGTGGAGATGTAAGAACGTGAACGTTCTTCACTGTCAGTCGCGTCACTCTCCTACTCACGGACAAAGTTCGGAGCTCCGATCATATAACGCTATTCCTCTCTCGTCCAGTTTATCCTTCCGAGTGCAGTCAGCTGATCTACCTTTCCTTCGGGAACTCGACTTTTTGATTCGATTCTGTGGAAACACAGCATCGCCAGATTTGTCAAGATTTTACATCTTACAAGTATATCGACGCTCATAAAGGAGCAATTCCCTAGTAACAATTTAACAGCAGATCTGACAGCATTTTGGCCGCGTGGCGTGAAATTGCCACTTTTTGAAGAAAACGCTGTCGTTACACTGTCGAAACGCTGTCAGAAACGAGACAGCGTTTTCTTCAAAAAGTGGCAATATCACGCCACAGGCCAAAACACTGTCAGATCTGCTGTTAAATGGACTGTGTTATTGTGACGTCACAACTATCGATATCATGGATGAAAAGATCGATTTTGTCCATTTAGCATTTTGCTCCCATAAGAAATACATGTGGAGCAGAGATCACTACGCTACCAATTGAATATAAAAAATGATACGGTCAAGAGATTTTTTTTACAAGTAGCAAGAAGTTGATAAATTTGAAATATCAACTTTTCTGTAAATTTTAACATCTCATATTAAATTAATACTATGGTCATCTTTGCTCCGCATGTATTTCTTATGGGAGCAAAATGCCGAATGGACAAATTTTCAGCAGAATAGGTACTTCTGCCAGAAATAGCTCACTCACACTTATGCATCTTGCACTCACACTCATGTTGCGTTATCACAAATAACACAGTCCATTGTTACTAGGGAAATTCTGTTTGTTTTACACTAGCGAAACTAGCGGAATAGTTTGGATCGTCAATCAGCTTTCAGCTTACTTGCATTGTTTCTTTTAGTTCTCAACTTGAGGTTATTCACCTGAAAATCAAGAGGTTAATCACCTTTTTTGCTCACTGTCTCACGTTTGTTCTTTTTGTATCTTCAGTATTGGATGACCTACCTTGCATTTTTTTTTCGAGATTTGCTGACAAGCTAAGAATAAGGCGAGATATACTATTGTATACCGAGCTGTGAATCAATATAATTATGTATTGATATTTTGTCCATGATTTCAATACAGTGAAGTTGATACATTGATATGATCGATGAAATTGTTTGATCTCTTCTCAATTCTTTAACTTATCGTAAGTGAAGAAGTTTTGAATTTTTTGAAGAAGAGACAGATGTAATATTTTTCTCAGAATGAGAAATCCTTAGTAACTTTGTGTCACATGAGCGTGCGTTTTATCAGATGCTGCTTCATCTTGTCAGTAGTACTCAGTAGACACCTTGAAACGGTCATGCTGAAGCCTTTGGTCTAAGGCTTTAAGACCGTCCAGTGGCCAGGTGATACAGACCAATACCTTGCCGTACAAACTGAGAAGGACTTACGTCCAAAACTTTGATCGACAAATTAAGCTAGTCAATCTGACGCTATTTTCAACGAAAAATTCTGTTTTTATTAAAATGGTTCTTAATCGAGTTATAATGAAATATTGGCACAATATATGGATACACGTCCCTCATTTCAGGAGTCGTATCCAACGTTCTTTTCAACATGGTCCATGGAAGAGTATTCATCATGCATGGAATGAAGCTCCAATTTCTCAGATCGTAGTTTTTCCCTGTTGTTCCATCAATGAAGTAGTAGTGGTTAGTTATCACAATTTACGCACTCGCACCAATCGATTGAAAGATACAGTATTCCTGGTCGCCGATTTGGATGTACGTCAATTTCACTTCGTACGGCAGTACGGACTGGAGTTTTAATTCAGTCGTGACGTCCGATCTCTACAATTTCAACGAATCAGAGACTTAGGATCAGTTGTACAATCAACGTTGAACCGAGTTCAGCGCTTGATCGCCCGATTTTGGCCAGTCAAGTTCAAGGATCCGCGGTTCAACGGTCACGTGATATCACGTTTTTAGATTGTACAACGTACTCTTAGACCTTTCATGAGGTCGACCAAGCATCGGTCATCAGCGTTTACGTACAATACCTTGTATGGAGGACAAGATAAGAAAATATAGGTTACCGGACCTTGTTATAACCAACGAGGGTGAACACGCAGAAGAGTGAAACTCAACGTACAACGTCTTGTGGAGCCCCGGCCGTCCAGTGCCCCTTATTTTTCGTTACGTCTTCCGTTCAATGATGGTATACTATGCTCGATCTACCTGTTTTATGGTCTTGTATTAGAGAGTGCTGGGAAGAAATTCCACAACTTCATCATACTACAAAATAACAAATATCCAGTGCTAGGTACAGACAAAACCAGCAGCTGCTTGTAGTGCTTAGTTCGAGGGATATAAATTTCACAATCAGAAAATATTACCGAAATTATTACTAAAAATTATTGGGCCTATTGTCTTTGGGAGAGGGCGGCTGTTGGCTCCAAACAGGGCCGTAGCTAGAAATTTTTCTAGGAGGGTCAAGATGGGGCAAGAATGAAATGACAAATATGGGGATAAGGAATAATCACGAAACAGAAAACAAGTGATTTGATGACAATAGAGAAATAATGACAAATTTTTCAATGTGCACAAGTACGTGTATAATATGTATATATGAAAAAGACATTCGCGGAAATATTTGACATAAATTATTTAAAATTATTGTAAGTTTCTTTTTTTACTAGAGTTGAAAATTTGTAGGAATGCATCGTCCGTGATAGCTTTAAAGTAGTTCTTTTCGTGTGCTAAAACAGTTAAACTGGCTTCACGATTAAATAGCATACTTCGTCGGTAGGACAATCGATTTTCGAGGGTTGAGCACATTTTCATCATTTTTTATAGAGGGGTCAAAATAAAATGTCAGGGGGGTCATTGACCCATTTGCCCCCCCCCCGTAGCTACGGCCCTGGCTCCAAACAACCTCGCGCTAGGGCTGAAGAACGCTATTGGTTGTACATTTTTTCCTCAGCTATGAAGGAAAAATTGGAGAATTGTCAATTTCAGTCTTCTAAGCGTATCACCGCCGTGCAACAATTATCCGTGAAATCGTTACTTATTCATTATGCCTTCTTTTCTAAGGTGTATAACATCTAGTTTTGCAGTAGTAGGAAACAAACGCCAATTCTATTTCCATTAATGTCAAATACTATGCGGTAAGTGAAACATTTTGAGAGGAGCTAAATAAAACAAGATAAACTGGTAGATTGTGAAAAATGATCGTTCCAAGCGGCTAGAAATCGTTCATATTACATACAAAATGTACGTTCGTACATGTCAGGATACGCTGTACTAAACAATCAGGAAAGACGACTTTTGTAACCATTTATTACCCATACAAACCTCTGTATCCGATACGAATGCGTTTGAGAGAGAGAGCAAAAATAAGGGAATGGTTTACAGTTTTCCCAGAAGACGTATTTGCTAGAAAGTCCCCGAAATTGTAGCCATTTAATGGGGGTTTCACTTGATTCGCTCAACTGAAGCTGGACGCATTTATTCTACGTGGCGACGTCGAGCAGAGTGTACGTGTAAGTTTATACGCTCGCTTCGATCGAGAATAGAAAAACAAATTTCTTTTACAACGTCATCTTCGATATTTCGTTGACGCTTCTTTTCTCACAACGAGTCAAAGGAAATTGAATCCGGCCCTTCTGTCCTTGGTTCTCTTCTCTCATCATTTGTCAACGTATGCGAAAATCTTCTAAACTATACAAAACACCATGTAAATACAGAATATAACGCGTACAATTTTTAGACACGAGTTCCTTATCAGCTTTGCTTATCTTCGCGTCTTGATGAGTTTCAGCTAGGGATGCCTATTATCACGCATTCTTAACTCGTTGTACAAATAGAAACTTACCTGTCAAATCCGCGTTGAAAAAAGACAGCTAACGACGAAGTAATTTATTGTGAATAAGAGTAAAGCTCGATAATAATCACGACACCCGCGCCGCTGTAAATTATGGGTGAACTTCAGTTTCGCCGTATCGGTTCAGTGAAAGTTCATTTTATGTAACGGATTGCCAGCTTATTCGCTTGATGCGGGAAATATTTCCCAATGACGTCAATTTACAAGTTATAGGGCTCCAATCGTTGGAACAAAACTCTATTTGAGGTACAGCTTCTCTGATGAATAGAGAGAAATTGTAACTGGGTGTCCTATTTGGTGAGTATTATTGTCGAAGTTATGAGAGATCTACAAACGCATTATGTATCTTTCAAGAGTCTAAAACTCGAGCGGCTGTTTTCTCAAAATTTTGATGTATCGCAGGAATGTATGTGGATTCAAATTAATATATCAGTTTTTTATTTCTTAACAAATTTATCGAATCATTCTGAGGACAGTCCAATTTGGGCCGCAAAACTAATTTCTTCTCTCAAATGCTTGAAATTTTAGAGGGTTATTTTGACCGGAAACGTATTTGGATTTTCTATACAATGTTGCTCAAAGCTGTCGAGAGTCTAAATTTCAGGAACACTTTCAAACCTATAGAATGTAACCGCGAAATACTTATACTGGTCTTATATTCTTCTCTCGACGACAGTACTCTATTTTGTACTCAATTTACAAAATCCACTTTACTCAGTAATGAGCGTTCAGAACGGATGTCGATGCATTCCATATTGATCCTCGTCTCGGCCCTTGTGTTGAAGTGGTCGAACCGTGACTTTACTTTTGCGTACTTCCTGTAGCATACTGAGCTCTGTTTCTGAAACTCCTCATTCACACTGCTACTCTCTCTCTCTCTCTTCCCATAATACGTTACTTTATTCCCTCGAGTTTCAAATTTACTCCTTCTTTCAACTCAACCCCTTCTCCTCAACAAATCACCTATTCCTTTGTAGCCATTTATTTCACCTACTATTACAGGCTCCATCATCCTAATATATCTGACTGAGATCACGTTCTCTTCTCAATATTGATTTTCAGACACCATCGCGGAATTTTACAACCATAGGATGGTTTCGAAACAGAAACTGAAATAATCTATGCATGTTCAAAATTACCGAGTTATAGGACAAAAGAAAAATTTTGAGAAATGTGAAAAATAAAAGAAAAAATTACCTGAACTTTTTTTTAGGGTCGGCGCGCAGTCATAAAGCCGACATCCAATTATTGAAATCTTTCTTCGTCCTCACCCTACGAGCTACGAACCTATTGGAATCGCTTTTTTTTTCGTCAGCCTATCGATTTTATTTCTAGAGCTTTCCTCATTCAAGAGACGGTCATTTTCAGACCTTGGAAACGAATATCCGGACGCCAGAAGATGGGCAGCAAAATTTGATTTGTTGGGTTGACTCGTTCTTTGGGCATCCTCATGTTCTTGAGTCTAGTTCTTGGGGCCCAGTCTGTTTGCCTTATGTAGGTGAATGGACAGTCATTGCACTGGTGTAAACTCCACTCTTACTCTCAGAAGGAGTGGAGTCTTTGGTACGACAGAAGTTCCTCTTAGGGGTGCGTTCAAGCTATAGAAACTGAAGAGGTTTGAGTAAACGAGATATATGGGACGAAAGCTTACAGAGGAAAGGGAGGTGGATCCACTTTCCTTTTTTACGACTTGTGTCTCTTGGATAGAAGGTGGTGGCATTGAGTGCTCTAGAAATAAGTTTCTTGTGGATCATTTTATCGACATCCAATTTCACATGATTGTTCTCCGCTTTGGGCTTGTTGTGTCTACTTCTTTCTTAAATGTTTTAGACGTGAATGGGAGTGGTAAACACTAACCGTTGGTTCAAAAACGAATGCTTCAGACGAGGCATTATTCCCAAGTATGCGACTATCCCACTATCAGGAAACAGCGCAGCGGTGAAATGCACCAAGGTGCAAGCTGAGAGATTGAGAGTGAAGAACGAAATTAATGAACTCTACGAGAAAATCACCGGGCTGATCAATATTTCCATCAGTCCAAGTTCCTGCACCGCCTAGAATTTAAAGAAAACATGTTCGAAAAAGGAGGAGAGGTGGAGAAAGGTGAGGACTTTGTGGAAAAACGAGTGGAAGCCCAAACAAAATAGATCTAGAAGAAGCTTGCCGAACTGACGCGAAAGAAAGAAGAAAGAAAGGAAGAGACAGCGAGAGCTAAGCACAACTTTGCTCCCAGAACCAAGAAGCTATCAAGTGTCACCTTCACAGAAGAAGAAAATAGACTACTGAACAAAGGTATCAAGTACGTACTACCAGAGAGACTAAACCAGTGTAAGCTTGAAAGTATGGCGCGAACAAGTAATCCAAACCAGACCAGAAGCCCGGACCAAAATTATGAAAGTGCAAGGAGAATATGTGCCAAACCAATGACAGAACGCAAGTAATGCAGAGGAAGGTCACAAATCTACAAAAGAAGATACGACAGAACAACCTGATTTTAATAAAGGCGGGCAAAGGCAACACGGTAATGGTAATGGAGAAGGAGGACTACACCCAAAAAGTGGAGTCGTACATCGCAGTGAATGGATACCAAGAACTGACAAAGGACCCTACAAAGAAATACCAAGATAACCTGAAAGCTGTGTTAAAACGGAACAATGTACCCGGCAATGGAAGGACGCTTGAGATGAACCCGGTTGCACCAAAACTCAAGGGGCTTGTAAAACTCCACAAAGCGAACCGTCCAATGAGACCCCTGGTCAACAGCATTCAATCACCATGCTACAAGATAGCGAAGACTGTAGCCAGATTCCTGAAAGAAAACTACCAGTTTGCACCCAGACAAAGCATCAGAAACAATGGAGAGCCGATAGAACAACTGGACAAGCTGGAAATTAAGAGTAACGACAAGCGGATATCCTTTGATGTGGCAAACATGTTTGCCAACATAGTGGAAGAGATCTTGAGCCAGAACTACTGCTGCTTCAATAACAGGTTGTAAAGTCAGGAAAAGGGACTTGCGATGGGATCACCGCTGTCACCAATACTGGTGGAGATATTCATGAATGATATGGAAGGGCAGCAAGTTCAGAAACTCGATCAAAAAGCGAGCCAGATATGTACATGATATCCTGATGGAAAAAGCCAATGAGACCATCGACTATTTGTATCTTACACTCGCACTGGAGAAGCCGACGCATACAGACATCATCATCCCAAATGACTCCTACCACCATCCCAGGCACAAGTTGGCGGCAATCCGGAACTACTGCTATCGAGCAACTCTGTCCTCAAGAACAACAAAGAGAAGAGGAAAGAGATCGAGATAGTAAAGCAGATCGCAGAAGCCAATGGCTACAATACAGGTGTGGTGGATGGAGTCTTTAAGAAAATGGAAACAAAGAAAGGAACCCTTGATGGCATAGTGAGAAAGTACTTGGGATCAATACCATACTTGGGAAAGTACACAAACAAGGTATTGAAGGCGTTCAATGACTACGATTTAAATGTGGGTATCCAGAATAACCAACCTATGGTGAAGAGAATCAGCAATGACTAGACGGAGAAAAGGACAAGGAAACTTGAGCGGAGTGTACAAGCTCAGTTATGAGTAGTGCGAGGGCATCTGCATAGGTGAGAATGGGAGAATGTTTGAAACCAGTAAACAGGAGCATAAAAAGTCGAGGGAGAAAGAAGATGGCAAGTCACTGTTTGGTAAACATTGTGACAAAGAACACCTCAATGGAGAGGGAATATTTGAAGTCATACATGTAGAGAATTGCTCAAGAAGAAGAAAACTCTGGGAACAAATGGAGATTGCAAAAGCCAAGAGGAAAAAAGCCTGCCTCTTGAACAATGTAATCACGTTTAATAGCGAACAATTATTCGGCCTGGTGATTGGACAAGAGAAGAAGAACAGAACCAACCAATGAGATGGCAGGAAACTAGGTAGCCAATAGAAACGCAGTATTGAGGCCAATAGAGTGAACCAATCACTGAGCAGTATGTTTAGCCAATAAGAATACAATGTTGTATTCTTATTAAAATAAGTTTCCAAAAGTGAACCAATCACAATACAGTATTGTTATAGCCAATAAGATTACAGTGTTCTACTACAAAAACTCATGTTTAAGGCCTTGTTCTCCAGTTGTGACATACTGATGATGGGACAACACCCGAAAGTACTCTTGTAAAAGCAACTAATAAAGTAGAATTGTACATTTGGAGAACTTTTTCAAGACTAGAACTCGGTTTTATTGTGTAAAAATGCCAGCGTTCTCACGACTATTTTTTGTGTCGGTGGTGTCGTACTGAACTCGCAGATTACCTGTGGAGCTGGAGTACATCAACAGCTGAGCGTCATACCACCAGTGGGTGCTTTGTGATAAAGCATTTTTATTTTTTTGGCCATAATATAAGGAAATATAATTGGTCATCACTGAGTTATCATGATTATTACGGAACAAGTTCACATACCCGAACTTTTGTAAGTCTTACATAAATATGAGCGAAAATCAAGCTCCCAAAATGGAATGAGTGATGCAGTGAAATGCTATTAAATAGCATACGATATCATAATGATTGTGTGCAAACGTATTATTCAATATGAAGGTTAACGTTTACCAACCGGAATCACAACGGAAGCCAATACTTTGTCGTGTGTTGAAAGAGCATTAAATTTTTTAATAGTTTTATTCAGTAACATCTAAAAAAAGACACGAGTGAAATCCATTCAAGACTGAAAGTAAGTACTGAATATCGTGTGCATTCATGGTTTTTAGGTCGAAAAAAAAACCTGTCTCGTTCTAACCGGTCGACTTGTATATGAGAGACAAGCCCCGAGAAACGTTACGTCCCCCTACTGAGAACAAAAGTTGACACTCTCGTGTGCTAAGCTGGTCCAGGCTCTTTTCTCGTTGAAGTCGATTGGCTAGTGTCTGGTTTAATCGCTCGTTGATGTTTTAAGGAGTTTTATCCATTGGAGAATGTGTGGTCTACGGAAGACAGTATATGCTAATGCCATCATTATGTAATCAGTCGTGAAACTGGCGGCTAAACGGTTTGTACCGCTATACTGGTCGTCAAATAGTGCGGTGCATCTGTGTCTTGTATTTTTTCAAAAAAGTTTGCTCGAGTCGTTTAAGGTTTGTTTTGTTTTTGATGATACAGAATAATATATAGGCTACGAATAGGGTGAAGAATTTTTTTGTTGCGTGGTTTGATGACTGCAAAATTGTCCCATTGAGTTTAGTGATAGGATCTCAAACGATGAAGGAATAAGTCGTTTCCAAAACGTGGTATGATTCATTTGTGTTTGTATTTTTGATTTTTCTTTTTTTTTTGATAGCAGTGTTAGTCAATTAAAATTTTATTTCTCGTATTCATTGACTTTCAAGTCAATTTCTGTTAATTTTGGATGGACCATCCTTTTGAAATCCCCTCAATATAACTTTTAATTCGGCCAATGAGATGCGTGTCTTAGTTACCAGCGTAGTGAACGGCCCTACAGCAAGTGATAATTGATTATTTTCAGTAGTTCCCTTTTGAATTGCTGATTCGATTTTTTCTTTTTCGTTCATCTTTTAATCGTTTTAATTTTATACATTATACAGATTTCCAGTAACTCTCTTGTAATGGACTCTACCCATAGACCAATCGGGAGCCTCATGACGATTCAAAAACCATATTTATTATTTTTGGGAGACGTTCTTGGAATGATATCAGCAAAAACGGCCATTGGTATAAAACATTGGCATCCAGAATTTTGCGTTGGGCAACTGCGCATGTCCGGCTGTTTGGCAAATTGCCAATTGCCGGACATGTCGCTTGCCGAAGCTGGCGCTATTGGCGCTAAAACTCTTGTGGTAGGGGTGGCCAACCGTGGCGGCCGGATCGCCGAGTCGTGGATACCACTGTTGTTGGAAGCTATGGAAAACGGCATGGATCTAGCTGCTGGGCTGCATAATCGGTTAGTGGACGTGCCGGTGCTTCGAACACGTGCCGCCGAATTGGGACGCCAGCTGATCGATGTGCGTCACCCCACACAAACTTTCCCAGTTGGAAATGGTCGCAAACGTAGTGGCAAACGTTTACTGACAGTGGGTACTGACTGTAGTTGCGGTAAAATGTACACCGCCTTGGCCATTGAGCGTGAACTGCTTAGACGCGGTGTTTCAGCCACGTTCCGTGCCACCGGACAGACTGGCGTTTTAATAAGCGGTGCTGGAGTATGTATCGACGCTGTGGTATCGGACTTTATCTCTGGCGCGGTAGAAAGACTCGCGCCGGATAATGAACCCGATCATTGGGATGTCATTGAAGGTCAAAGTTCGTTGTTCCATCCTTCCTTTGCCGGCGTTACCACTGGCATTATTCATGGCGCCCAACCCGATGCAATGGTGCTATGTCACGAACCAACTCGAACCACTCTGCGTGGTGTCGATTATCCGTTACCGGATTTGCAAGCCTTCATGGACCTCAACCTCAGCATGGCACGCATGACCAATCCTGAGTCCCGATTCGTCGGTGTGTCATTGAATACTTCACATTTGTCAGATCCGGAAGCCAGTCTCTTAATCGCAGATCTGGAAAAGCGGTTCTGTATACCAGTGGTCGATCCTTTACGTCAAGGAGTGGGCAGTATCGTCGACAAACTCCACTTGAAATAACCGTATGGGTTCGTGTCCGTTGTATGTTTGTGCTTATCATTAGATTATTGGGGGTAGTTTCAATTATTTGTTTCAAATTTCTTGATTGAAAATCAATTATTATTTTATCGGTGCAATAAAACTCATGGCTTCGTATCAAATAATTGTCCGTGAATATTATTTTTGTGATTAGACTTATTGGAAATCGTGAGTTTAGTTTATAAACTTCAAACACAACTCAGAAAATGGTATACCAATGGGGACGGGACCTTTAGTGACCTCAGCTTGAGAAAATTTATGTTCAACAGACCCTTATTAAAAACACTGCACTGCTTTTTGTAGACCCTAATCAACATGAAACGCCTCACCAGGAACACCCCCGGAAATATTATTGAACAATCTCTCGTTGCTACCACTCACATACATGGAAACTTTCCAGTGTCTCATCTTTTATTTCACATGACCTCGATCTTGACGTAAGTAATTGAGTGTGAGTTGAGATTCACATTTTAAGTAGGAAAATACAGCAGTATATTAATGGAAGGGGGAGCCTGGTAGCTGGCGGTCGGTCGTGGTTGGATTGTACGGGAATTACTCTTATAAATTTTCAGTATAAGATGACATACTCTGATTTGATGAAGAGAACGATTCAATCCATCCACACAAATAATTATATCTCTTTAAACAGACTTTGAAAATATTAATGGTTCCGTGGACGGTTCTCGGAGAAGAAAAAGGAGAAGAAGAAAATTCAAACAATTCGACTGTTTCGGGAAAACTAATTTAACTACCTGGTTTCCTTTTTAATCGTAATCGTAAACTTTTGTTCGGCAACGTAGTTAATTCTCTTGTTGTTTTTTTTTTTTTTTTAGGTACCTCGCGTCAGTCGTCATTCGCAGTATTTCTTAAAACTTTGTTATTTTCTCTCTCGTCTCTCTTTTTTTTCATTTATGCATTCACAATTAGATTTTTCCATGTGCTACGTTCGGAGCCAAAAAAAAAAGAAAGAAATAATTAAACGCGCGTCAGTACTGTAACCTCTGCTTTGTTCACGTCTTATCTGTATTTTATTCGAGCGTATCGAGTTGAAAATTCACAAACAAAATTCTTGTCAAGTTTTTTATTCTGTATTTTTTCCCCCATCTGAAAAATAAACTGAAAGAAAAACAAAACAAAGGCACATTTTGTTGTGCTCAATACGGATATCAGAATGACTTACTCGTATAATTACGTCGAGAATATTCTACAGCGTGTGATCGAATTAGAAAAACCTAAATAAGGTAGTATTAATTTTTCTTTTTGCATTCCATTAGAATAATGAGTGCGGCGACGGCGTGGTGAGGGCGACGCACCCTTCATTGTCTTACCTAAATGGGAGAAATTTACGTCATGTTGAGAGCTCGTATTGAACTACGCGGAGAGAATGTTTTTATTTACTTTTTTGCGGACTGGGAGATATTTTAACTCGTTCTGTACAGCAGCCCTAACCAATCTTTCAGAAAATACAACAATATAAAATTATATAATGGAAGATGAGTTGTAACTTATGTATCCTGTAACAATTAAGGTCAACGAGCTCAAAATCTTTGAAACTCAGTTAATAAATTGAGTAACTCCACTCATGGTTGTACGCTTTCTTTTGGTATATCGCTCTGATGGGATATGCCGCCTCATCCAGTCTGGACCTTTATCGCGGGGATGTTTTAGCGTAAATGCATACTTGGAACAGTTCCTATAATAAACCGCTCCTCTGGCACCATCCAATATCCACTATTTTGGTCATTGTGTGGGTAGTTCAGAGGGCTTGGCTTGAGAAAGGCTTGGGTTCCATTTTCTCCTCGAGGTTCACGTGTTGTGCAATGTTCGTCAATGAGACCACTATAGAGGTCTACTTCACTGACCGTAAGAGCGCTCAACATTCAACCTGACATGCGCGTTACCCATAGTCCAGAGTCTATTTAAAATTAAAATGTGTATTAGCGGGGGTTGTGGAAGAAAGATTTGTGTGGCCGAAAATTTCAACTCTCTGATGACGTTATAGTGTGGGCGTGTCCTTGATCTACTTTCGAGACTTGAAGAAATTTCTAGTTCTGACCAAGTTTACTATACAAGTATACATATAGAACAAACTAGTCCAGAGTGTAGATGGGAAGGTGACGAGTTCATCGACGGAGGTTTCACCAGAGGTTTTCATCGAGGGGGACATTCATCAGATGAAAGTTCATCAAAATTCTTGACGTTCACCATTTCAACAAAAGAACTGATGACGTATTCGGGTTACAACAGGTATTTTTAATGATTGTAATGCAAAGATAAAAGTCAGGAATCGACTTCCCCCCCTTATGGTGTCCTGAAAAATTTACCCTGAACAAACAACATACTGTGTCGAAGGTTGGCATTGAGCTTTTTAGTCGTTAACGATAAGCCACCGTGAGAATCCCTGGCGCACTATATTGGATACGTGAAAACAAGCCAAGAAAACGTTGGCAGTATCTGGCCATGGCAAGGCACAAGCCTCCTTCAAAGAAGGAGAAATATGTTGGTGATGATGTGCGCTGTAAAAATATAATTTCTTCATTTGTAAATTTGGGGCCTTGCCCACAATATTTCCTATCAATTTTCAATTTTTTTTTCTTGTCTCGTTATTTGTACAAAAAAGATGTACCTGGATACTTTTAAAACAAATTACATTCAATAAGCTTTTTGTTAGTCCTTTCTTCTTCGATGAAAAACCTCCGATGAAACTCCCGTCGATGGACTTGGTGTCGATGAACTGTCCTAAACCCGTGTACATGCTAGGCTGAGTAGCTTCTAAAAGCTCACTAGCTAGATTGAGACTTCAAAGGCTCAGCTCTTACAGGAGCGCAGGCTAGGCTAAGACTCCGCAGAATTGGCCATACATGAGTAGATAAGAAATACTAATTGTGTAAAGGTTGCCATGATTTACTTCAGGCACTTGAAAAAATTTTGAATTTCGACCCGAGTCACCAATTATGAAGTAGAATGGCTCAGATGAACGAGGAATATGAGGTTCCGCTGAAAAGAGAGCGGCGAGATAAGCGTGTGGCGTGTGACGTGATCAAAAATGTCAGAAACTTCATAATTTTCGATGGAGACCCTACGACTCTCAGTTTATTACTCCCACACGCAAAAATTTCATCAACCCTTCTTCTTGTGAGCTTCTTTATCGTGTGTGCCAATGTCTAGTCAAAGGGATGAAAAACTTGACCATTGTCGATTTTTGGTGACGAAAGAGCACAATTTTTTCATTTCATAATGGTATGAATAAACCCAAGTACTACACAAAATTGAACGGATTCGTTCCTCCAAATTACGTTCATAACGACGAGAAGGGAATACTCCGAAGAGGAGTAAAAACTACAAACACCGTAGAAAAAAAGGTTTACAGAAAGAGATTAAGGAGGGAGATCTGATTGTCACTCAGGCAGACAAGGGTAATGTTGTCGTAGTGATGGAAAAATCTTCATACACATACATTGCCAAGGATCATGAAGTGTTCCAACAATGTGAGGCTCGAATTTCAATTTCCCTGGCTACGTCAAAGAAGTCAGGAGTTTCATTAATAATTGTGAGGTTATTATTAGAACCCCAGCTATGAAAAAAGCTCTCCTTGTTCCTAACCCTACGCCTCCTCTTCTTTATGGGTTGGTTAAAGTACACAAAACGAACACCCCAATGCGGCCTGTGGTCTCTTTCGTTTCCTCATCCACTTACCTCCTTGCTTAATTCCTGGACCGTTGGTTCAAAAATCGTATTGAATATGAGTCTCCCCATTCGGTTTTGAATTCGGTGTCCTTCGCTGATGCTCTCAAGGATGTAAAACTACCTACAGGCGTGATCCTTTGCTCGTTTGATTTCGTGGGCCTGTTCCCAAATATCCCTAAAGCTGCCACCATGCAGCGTATGGGCCAGTTATTGGTTAACTCCAATATCCCTCATAATGAATCCCAAGAATTTTTCAATCTTTCAAACATCTGTTGGTCCTGGAATTTTTGTAAATTCGAAGGGAAATTTTTCGAGTTCCCTGATGAAATAGGGATTCCTTTTGATTACCTTTGGGCTCCCTCATCTCCGAAGTATTCATGTCGCAGTTTGAACTTGACCTCTTCTCCTCGGGCCAGATGTTACTCAATCATATACACTACTGGCACAGGTACAGACTGGTCATACAGATCTCCTTGGTGAGTTTCTAAGGTATCTCAATTCGGAAGTTGGTGGCTCGACGATCAACTTTTTAGATTTGTCGGTCTCAGTTGGAGATGGGATCCATGAGTTTGGAATATGCAGAAAAGATACTACGACCGATGTTTTAGTCTGCGGAGCGTCATTCTGTCCTGATGCTCATAAGTCAGCAGTTTTTAACAGTTTAGTCCACAGATTGACTCGCTTTCCTTTGAGTCAGGCTGCCTCCAAAAAAGAGTTGGCGACTATAAAACACCTGGCTGGAGTGAATGGTTTCAATGTTGATGTTGAGGCGATGGTTCGGAGGAAAATTACGAGGAAAATCCTCGATTCCACCACCTCCCTCCCCCGAAACATGATTCGTGATCGGAGATTGCGATGGATCAGTCTCCCTTTTCTAGGGAGGTTCTCTACCGAATTGGGTCGGGCCCTTCGCTCGTTCGGTTTCAGACCGGCCTATTACAACCCCACTCCCGTCAAAGGGTTGTTCGTTAAGTTAAAGGACCGTACACCTGCGGATGAAAGGAGTGGTGTTTATAAATTGGATTGTAAGGATTGTAGAGGTTTTTATATTGGTGAAACCGGCCGCCAGATCAAGGTGAGATTTGACGAACACCTGAAGGCCTGGAAAAAGGGACGTTTGGGAGAATCAGCATTTGCCGATCACTTGATCAACAGCGGCCATAGCTTCCGTGAGGGATCCGAAAGTCTCCTTCATAAGGAGAATTCATTCTTTAAACGGATTGCCCTCGAGCACATAGAAATAATTCGTCATCTTAATACTGATGATATTATTGTGCTAAACACGTACATTCCGGAAGATAGCTTGATTGAACTCGTCTATGACTCACGTTATGAACCCTCGTTTGATTAACCTTAATGATCCGAGGTTTCTTCTCCGTTCTCGTCACTTGCTTTTACTTCAGTCCCGATGATGGTTTATGAACCGAAAGCGGTCGGCTTTATTTATTTTCTATTCCCTTTTCGCTGTTATGGACAACCGTAATTTGGAGGAATGGATCCGTTTAATTCGTACCTCACCTTAAGACGGCTGTGAGGCGAGTACCTTACTTTGAGGCGGTTGTGAAACGGATTGCTGCTGTTCCGTTGCAGAAGTTTGTACCTCACCCTGGGGCGGCTATGGGCGAGTAGCTCTAGGTAGTGTAGAGAGCGCTAGGAGCTCCCGGTCACACCTCTGTCCCGATATAAGTGCACTTTCTTTCATTCTAGAGTTTTTGTTCGTGATTAAATCTTATTATACTTAATTTACAGTTCCTTTCTCGCGAAAAGAGGAAACCAGAAATAAGAGCGATTCTTCTCTGCTTCCGAAGCGAGGGTAAGCGTCAACAATCACTCATAACTCTTACGAGTACTTAGGGAAGTCTCTTGCAAAGTTGATATAGTCAACTCTGAATTGTGAATGTGAAACTAACGGCTGGGACAGCTTAAAATTACCCCCGGAGTAGAAATTTGCGCCAAGTCGGAAGCATATTAGACGCATCCGATTTGGCCTATAACGCGAAAGCTCACATATTTTCCTCGTCGCGGAAACTTGCGTACTCGACGAATTAGAATGAAATGAACGTACGGATATTTACTGTTCGTTGTCGCGAGTATTCGCCAATTTTTCGCGAGTTCATAAATTCTGCAATTACGATATATACAATATTCGCAGCGTAAGAAGTATACGCAGAAATGATTTTTCATATTTGGCGTTGGAAACGCGAACGAGTACATCAAGCTAATGCCGTTTAACAGAAAACTTTTTTAAAGCGTCGTAAATAATAATGCGCTCGCACTTGGCAAAGCGCTATCTTTGAGAATTATAGCGAGAATGTGCGTTAAATTGACTATTTTGTGACGTACGAGTGAAAGAGAGAGAGAGAGAGAGAAAAAAAGATACATGAAATTCGTAATGGAAGCGTTTATAGCGTCGAGTATAAAGCTAGGATGTATAACTTTTAATCGTTCCTCCGTATATAACGATTTTGAAGTTGATCTCCCTCGCTGGATTCATTCTACTCATGACCCTTTCGAGAATTTCGAGTGCCTACTCTTGCTATATTATAGACTAATTTCTTGCTAATTTTATTAAAACACTCGTACGCTGCTCTCGCGGCACCGTATTTTGTTCTGCTGGAACGTGAAAACGAGCGTTGCAATTCCGCATCTGTATACCAGTAGGTATGCATTCGAGGAATACTCCTTTTTTTTTCCCTCGTCACTACAGAATGGAACGACAAAAATAACTCGAGTACGATACCTCCGCGTTGCAAAAATTCCGATAAAATTAGAATGCGTTTTATCGTATAAGCTTTATTGAGTGAGACTTACTAAACATGCTAAAGACTCATAAAAAATTCAAATCCGCTAGTCTATACTAAAGGAAACGAGTCATAAAATTATTCTCTCGCTCACAAATAATTTATTACGAGGTAAAAGAAGAAAATAAAGAAGAGAGAAAATCGACTTTATACGTTGTTATTGTTGGTAATACTGCTTGGGATTATCCCTTAGCGAGCAATACCATCAGCCTCCAATATACGACAGTTTGATCTCTAAGCAACACAACTATTCTCATCAGATCCCTCTATTACACAGTATATAGAGAAGAACCTAATTGTTGGATATTAAAGCACAAAAAATCATTCACTCATTCCAATCCATGAACCTATTTTGTGAGAAGAAGGGGGCCAAGTATATCTGATAGTTTGTGGAATTGGACCCATATTTTTTGGATATTGCTGCGATTAAAAATAAGAACACCTCACAAAACAGTTCACAATTCAACATTCTTGAATGAAAAGGTTTACTTCAAACTTCACTGATTAAACTTTAGTAGACTGTTTGTCAACTTCTTTGAGCTTGAAATCAGCGATTGAAACAAACATCAAACACAGGCTAAGAAGGTTAACTAGTGCATTTACGGGTCCAACAAAAGCGCCAACATGAAAATCTAGATGTTTTATAGTATCTTTTTTGAATAAACTTTTTGCTTCTCCAAGTTCCTTGAAATTCGACACTCTAGTTGGAACACCATTCTGTCTTTGTTGGTTTCAGTGATATTGACAATTGATATAATATTATTCTTCAAAGTACCTGAAAGAATTCTTCTGTATCTTCCCTCACGTTATGTTTTTGTTGAGGAGAACCCATGCTCAATGATGATTAAAACTTTCAATGACTACATTCAGTTTGCGGCCGAAATTATGAAAATCGACCAGTTTGCGGCCCAAAGAACGACTTCGGTGCGGGCCGCAAGAATTTGGGTAGTCATCCACAATGCGGCCGACCGTTATGAATTATTACAGGTATAGCAAAAAAGACGCATCAAGTACCCAAAAATTTACACGATAATTGTTTCACGATATCTATATTATCTATTACACCTGCTCCATAGCCGTCCATGATATTCCGAATGAAAGCCTCTCTTTTGGTCGTTGCTCGTAGTTTTCGTCTATTTAACATTTTTGTCTCTTGAATTTTTAATGAGGCGTCAGCGAGTACGAATATTTTTGGTCGGGTGTGATGAAACATGTCGTTTAACGATTCGTGAAAGGCCTCAAATGGTAGTCTTGTTTTGGGATACAGTCGAAATCAAAATTCATATTCAATCAATGATAAGTTATTCAACTTCCCTCTCACATCTCAAAGGCTCTAGCCGGGTAAGGAGGTGGAGGGAAAATGGCCTTGGTCGAAAAATGTTTCAAATATCCGTCAAAATATTGTCCCAATGAGAAACCTCGAAACCCAAAAAATGGGACCCATCCGCTCACCCACATGGGCTGCAGAGTCATTTTTAGGCGAAAAATCCAAATGGGTGTATCTCCGGCAATAATGATCGCACAGCAATGTAACTTGGGGAAATATTAGTACATATTATATAAACGTTCATCCGTGGTATTTTTTTCAAAAAAAGTCATTCACATTTTCCCTAGTTTCTAGCAATAATACAACTTCAAACTCGAATATAAAAAAGAAATCGGGAGGGGGGGGGGCAACTGGGCAAAATCATTCATTTGAAGCGCTTCACCCTCTACTACAAGATACATTAGTACCATAGTCCTCGGTGAAGTGAAACATTCCAAAAAAATCAATATTTGATGAATTTCTGTGATTTTTCCATGAATAGCGGGGTGAACTATGACTGCTATCGCAATAGACCGCGAGAAATCAATGGTCAATGTTCGAGCTGAAAAAATATGCACTCCTCTGTGGGATAAAATGGGAATCTAGATACACCAAAAATATATTTTTAGTATTTTGTTTATCGATTTGGTCAGTTCTTATGTAAACACGTCCACCGATTAGGTGAAGTACGTTAGATTGAAAAATATAGTCATAAAATTCTCCAGCCGCTGGAACGTTCTGGAAATGACAAATAACACTACACAACAAAAAAAAAAAAATTGAAAACCACATGAACGAAATAATATGATTCTAGAAGTATTTTCGACGCTGATCACGATGCCGTCGCCCGTTTTTCAAAATTTGGCCCAGTTTTCGAGAAATGATCAAATCCAATTCCCGCGATTCGTTGCGGCGCGCAGTGTATGTTCCCGTTCTCGCGAAATTCGATAGCTGGGTAACATACGCCGCGC
The DNA here is from genome assembly GCA_035079385.1 of Aspidiotus rigidus. Taxonomy (NCBI): domain Eukaryota; kingdom Metazoa; phylum Arthropoda; class Insecta; order Hemiptera; family Diaspididae; genus Aspidiotus; species Aspidiotus rigidus. The sequence goes on along the minus strand of JAVHKY010000031.1, from coordinate 4,396,792 downwards.
GTCGCAATGAATCGCGGTAATTTGATTTGATCATTTCTCGAAAACCGAGCCAAAACTTGAAAAATGGACAACGGCATCGTGATCAGCGTCGAAAATACTTCTAGAATCGTATCATTTCGTTCATGTGGTTTTCAACTTTTTTTTTTGTTGTGTAGTGTAATCGAAGAAATCCACTTTTTCAACTTGGAGGACCGAGATTTTTGGTATTCCGTTCATCAATTAGGTCAATTCTTATGTAAATACCTCCGCCGAGTTTGGAAAAAATGGTCAATAAATTCTCCAGTCGCTGAAACAGTCTGGAAATAGCAGATAATCGAGGAAGTCCACTTTTTTAACATGGAAAGCTGTGATTTTTGGTATTTTGTCTATCAATTACGTCAAATCTTATGGGAAAAAATATTCAAAAAATTCTCCAGTTTCCGGGATACCCTGGAAATAGTAAAAACTCCTGGCAACCTACGTTTCCAATACGGAAAACCGTGATTTTTCATATTTTGTTTATCAATAAGGTGGTCAATTCTTATATGTAAATACGCCCACCGAGTTGGAAAAAAATAGTCAATAAGTTCTCCAGTCGCTGAAACGGTCTAGACATATTAGAAAATCGAGAAAGTACACTTTTTCAACATGTAGAGCCGTGACTTCTGGTGTTTTGTTTATCAATTACGTCAAGTCTTTTATGTTAATACATCTTACGTGTTGGGAAAAAATGGTCAATAAATTCTCCAGTCGCTGGGACGCTCTGGAAATAGTAAAAAACCAAGGATACATACCCACCCTTAAGATTCATTTCCTTTACTTTAAAATGTAGAATGTTTATTTTTGTTCCCCTGAAGTTGTAGTGGTACAAACTGTGTTACTTGGAGCCGTGCACTTCCATGAAGTGGAGGAATCTTCTCTCGAGTTGAGGTGACAATGCTTCAAATATTTGCGCTTATGAGCGTAGCAATACAAAGGAGATGATTGTCTTCTATTGTGTCTCGGAAAAGGATTCCTCCACATCATGCGAGTGCACGGCTACCAACAACACAATTTGTACCGCTGCCACTCGAGGGGAAAAAAGTAACCTATGAGTATATCTTTGATTTTTTAATAAATCCAGAGCGTCCCAACGATTAGAGAATTTTTTTCAATTTTTTTTTTTAAACTCGGCGTAAGTGTTCTTATAAGAAGCGACCATACCAATGAGCGACTGGAGAATTTATTGACTATTTTTTTCGAAATTTTACTTAAAAATTAGCCTTATTGATAAATAGAATATTAAAATCACGATTCTCCAGGTTCAAAAAGTAGATATTTTCAACTTTTCATTTTCAGACTATTCCAGCGACTGGAGAATTTTTTGACTATTTTTTCCAAACTAGGCGGAGGTATTTACATAGGATTTGAACTAATTGATAAATAAAATACAAAAAATCTGCGGTCCTCCAGGTTGAAAAAGTGGATTTTCTTGATTATTTGTCACTTTCAGAACGTTCCAGCGGCTTGAAAATTTTATGACTATTTTTTTCAAACTCGTTGCGAACGTGTCTACATCATAATCGACCTGATTGATGAACACAATACCAAAACTCTCGGTCCTCCAGGGTGAAAAAGGGGATTTTCTCGATTATTTGTCATTTCCAGAACGTTCCAGCGGCTGGAGAATTTTTTGACCATTTTTTTCGGACGCAGCGGATGTGTTTAGCTAAGAATTGACCTAATTGATGAACGCAATACCAAAAATCACGGTCCTCCGGGCTGAAAAAGTGGATTTTCTCGATTATTTGTCATTTCCAGAACGTTCGAGCGGCTGGAGAATTTTTAACAGGGAACCTGTTTTATGGGGGGCTATTTGAGAAATCTGCCGTCCGCCGTCCAGCGAAAAACTTAGAAAAATTGCGACCCTCGAGCCATATATAATAGGAGAGGGACTTAGAAAAATTTCGACTCTCGAACTATATATGATAGGAGGGGGACTTGGAAAAAATTTCGACTCTCGAGCTATATATGATAGGAGGGGGACTTAGAAAAATTTCGACTCTCGAGCCATATGTGATAGGAGGGGGACTTAGAAAAATTTCGACTCTCGAGCTATAGATGATAGAAGGGGAACTTAGAAAAATTTCGATCCTCGAGCCATATATGATAGGAGAGGGACTTAGAAAAATTTCGACTCTCGAGCTATATAATAGGAGAGAGACAGACCAACTAATCCAAATATAGCTCGAGAGTCGAAATTTTTCCAAATCCCCCTCCTATCATGTATAGCTCAAGAGTGAAAATTTTAACAAGAAACCTGATTTATCCAACTATATTATATTGGTCCAAACCTTCTTTTCACTACCTTCCTCCAGATATAAGTTTCCTTGAATTTTCAATACCAAATCTCATTCCAATCATAAAACAGGTTCCCTGCGTTCCTCGTTTAACTTCGTTAAGGAAGCCGTAATTTTTGACTATATTTTTCAATCTAACGTAGTCCACCTAGTCGGTGGACGTGTTTACGTAAGAATTAACCAATTCGATGAACAAAATACTGAAAATATATTTTTTATCTATCTATATTCTCATTTCATCCCATGGAGGAGTGTGTATTTTTCAGCTCGAACATTGACCATTGATTTCTCGCGGTCTATTGCGGTAGCAGTCATAGTTCACCCCGCTATTCATGGAAAAATCACAGGAATTCATTAAATATTGGTTTTTTTGGGAATGTTTCACCTCACCGAGGACTATGGTACTAATGTATCTTGTAGTAGAGGGCATGGCGCTTAAAATGAATGATTTTCCCCGGGTGCCTCCCCCCCTTTTTTTTATATTCGAGTTTGAAGTTGTATTATTGCTAGAAACTAGGGAAAATGTAAATGATTTTTGTTTTGAAAAGAAAAATACCCCGGATGAACGCTTACATATACTAAAATTTCCCCAAATTACATTGCTGTGCGATCATTATTGCCTGAGATACAGCCATTTGGATTGTAGGCCTAAAAATGACTCTGCAGCCCATGTGGGTGAGCGGATGGGTCCACGTTTTTGGGTTTCGAGTTTTCTCATGGCGGACAACATTTTGACAGAAATTTGAAACATTTTTCGACCAAGGCCATTTTCCCTCCCCCCTTACCCGGCGAGAGCCATCATTTCCTTTTCCTCTCAGGTTTTTTCCTCTGTCTTTCAACTACAAGGTTTACTCGAAACATTGAAGGTACTCTTTTCCATCATCATGTTCTCTTCCACTGAGATCTTCTCCATATATTTTTCTTCTTTCACCATCAACTTACATTACATGTAAAGCTTTCAATACTCATTTTGAGAAACAATAAATTTCCGAAATGTGCTTGTATTTTTTAAAAGAGGAAAAAACTAATAAATTTTCAAAATGAAATAGTCAATCAATTGAATCAATTTCTTCTATATGATGAGTAAATCACAATTTTTTAAGATTTTCATTCCAAGAAATATGGAGAAATAAATTCACAAAGCAACAAATGTGAAGGGGGAGGGTGACTTGAAATAATTTAAAATATTGAGCTTAGAAGGACGGTAAAGGATTAATATTTCTACCAAATGATCGATACAAATTTTCTGCTGGCCTGAATTAACGTGAATGATAAAAAAGACCCCATCCCACACCATCATAAAAAGTACAAAAAGACGATACGTTTACTTAGGAAACGCACTTATAACAGCAACAAAAATGAGACGAAACAGACAGGAATGGAAATTATCATACATGGAATAGCTTTTTTTTTTTTCTCCTCGTATTAATTTACATTTTTTCATTCATTATTCGATTCTTTGTCTAACCGTGTCCATTACATCTTGAGACCACTAAATTTGACGGAATTAGCTGCGGTAATAATTAATGTGTCACATTAACTCGTTACTTGATTTGAAAAATTTTTTCAGTTACGATTTGTCACTCATCAAACTTGACCGACGTCACAAGCTGGTCTGAACGGGAGATCCTAATATTACTAGAAGTACGAGTATATTGCAAGACGTACTTGAGACTTTTAACCCGAAGAAGATATAAGTTTGAAGTACGCGGAGCAGAAGCCTAAAAATGATAATATGTATAAGCGAAATTTAAACCGATGGTGCAGAAACTGTAAACCGGAAAAATTTCTCGTTGACCACCTTTGTAGTCGATCCCCAACAAACACTTCCAACTTATCGACGTAATTGTTCGCCTTTTCTAAACATCTGTTCTTCTTTAATAAGTTTTCCAAATTCAACACAGCCCACATAACATAGAAAAGTTTACTCCTAAAAGCTGGGGTAGGACAACATACTTTTCCGTAGAACTTTTTCGAATACTGAATACAAAATTGTATAAGACTCAGATAACTGCTTGAAAATTAACGCCCTTTCATTTTATCTTTGTTTCAGACTTTTTGTGTGGTGTCCAAAAGGTTTCGAAAGAATTACGTGCACAGATTTACGGCGACTCGGTCGTTTTTTCTGTTCTCGCCGTGGAATCCGTTACGACGAATTTGCGTTTTCATTTCTACAAATCAAATCTTCGACTACGTTGTCATGGCCACTATTCTGCTCAATTGCGTCTTCCTGGCAAAAACCGACTCTGTAGATCAAGCCGAGTGAGTATCGCAGTAATTTTTTTGTACTAAGCGAAAGAAAGAATACTCCGAAGGGAGAGTAAAAAATGCAAACCGCAGAAAATTAAAGGGACGGGCGCTTTCGGTTAATAAACCATCATCACGACTGAAATGAAAGCAACTGACAAACGGAGGAGAGAACAAGGTATTAAGATTGGCTAAACGAGAAATCGCGGTGTGAATTGTAAACCAGTTCGATCAGGCCATCTTCCGGAATGTACGAGTCAAGTCATCGGTGTTGAGATGACGCATTATCTCTATATGCTCGAGGGCGATGAGTTTACGGTAGGAGTTCTCCTTATGGAGGAGCCTTTCCGATCCTTCATGGAAATTGTGGCCGCTGTTTATTAAATAATCAGCAAAAGCTGACTCTCCTAAGTGTCCCTTACTCCAAGACTTCAGGTGCTCAGCTACTCTCACCCTCATTTGGCGGCTGGTCTCACCAATATAAAAGCCTCCACACTCCCTACACTCCAACTTATAAACATCACTCCTCTCATCAACGGGTATGGGGTCCTTCAGCCTCACAAACAACCCTTATTTGACCGTGGTAGGGTTGTGAAGTGCTGGTCTGAAGCCAAACGGATGGAGGGTCCGACCCAACTGGTGGGAGAACTTCCCCAAGAAAGGAGACTGATCCAACGCAAACGACGATGACGGATCGTAGGTGGTAGAATCAAGAATGCTCCTTATCACGTCAACGTCAACATTGACCCCATTCACTCTGGCTAGATGTTTTATTTTGAGTAACTCTTTCTTGAAGGCAGCCTGACTCAAAGGAATACGAGTCAGTCCGTGAACTAGGTTGCAGAGTCTCAAACTTCGGAGGCGTGATGATATTGTTTTTGAGTAAATTTTTGAGGAGTGGGAGTAAGAAGGTCCGGGGATGCCACGTTATTTAGGGGGAATAACGAACCAAAAAAAAAAAGGGTAGCCGAGAAGTTCTCTGCATATACGCCTTTAAAAGTGGGATGTGGCGCAAAGCTTTTTCTGAGGTATCCCACTTCGATCTGGATTTAATGGGCATATCCAGAAGACCGAATCGTTGGTAGGAAGATGAGTATCTCACGTTCCGCTGGAAAGTACAATACCTACTCCAAAGAGAACAAGTTCATAAGGTGAAACAAAGTACTGTATTTCGAAGCATGAGAGAACATGAAATGCCGCGTCGATTATAGTGAGAAAATCAGCACACGTTTATTGTTGATACGATTTTGCAAACGGAAAAAGAAAAGAAAAGAGAAGACAGAGAATAATAAATGATAAAAATAATAATAATGAATAAGTTAGTACTGGTATGTTGTAAATCAACGAAATGAACATAGAATCGAACCAAAAGGAATACAGGGATAATCTTACGAGCAGAAACGATAAGCTGGCTTTACGTTTCTCCTCTAACTTACGAACTAAGATTTAACGTTGAAACATTTTCCTAGAAGGGGTCGTGGGCGAAGTGAGCGAATGAAGAGACAAAATCAACATAAACAATATAAATAAATTAAAAGGCAGCAGATAATATGAAAGAATGGTTACAAACAAATTTCATTACGTAAAATTTTGGAGCCAAGCGCGTTCTCGAGAAAACAAAACTAATAATAAAAAATTAATGATCGGTTTCGGGAGTAAGTTTGTAAAAACCCGAGAATGAGTGAAGTATCAGAGCCAAATTGGCAAAAACCGAGGATTTTGTTTTCAAAAAAAAAAAAAGAACCACAGGAAAGCAAGATCTGACTTCTTTGGCACGCTCGGGTTATTTCACCGACACGTCCGCCGATAGCTCAGAAAATCTGGCTCCTTGGGCACGTTCAGGTTATTTCACTGACACGTCCGCCAGAGCTCAGGACGGGGGGCGACACGACCCGGGACTACCCGGCCAACGTTCGCGAATGACCATCTAGTTAGGCCGAGAATCATTAGGTAAATCTTAAAACCTATGCCTATTAATTTTGATAAGTTAGATATCACCAAGCCAGGAAAGGCAGCCAGATACTTGGGACATAAACGAAAGTACATAGTTCTAACACGTCGTTCGAATGAGATAGCGCAGCGGCGCACCTTCTCCTAACGAACAGGGCCAAGGGCTCACCTGTTTCGAAAATTAAAAATCACAGGGCCGAAGTTAAACTAACCCGTACTGACGGTAAACTTATATGTACTCAAAAGACCGAAAAGGAGAGACAGGCGAAAACAAATAAAAATAAACATAGTTAAGGTGAATAGAACGCGCGAAGACTGATTTGTGGGGAAAGGATTTGAAAACATCGAATCTATTTCTTAGTAAGGACAACTTACCTGACGTTTCCGCCCTAGCGACGAGTGCACTCTGCCGAAAGCTGAAAAATCAAGCGCACTGAAAAAGAAATTGATTATTGTGAGGGAAATAGGGGAATTGGTGGAAAAACCATGAGAAATGGGGAGAAAAAGAGGAACACCCCCCCAAAGAGAGAAAAAAAAGGTTCCGTTGGTTACAAGAATTTATCTGTTGGTGGTAAAAGACCCCTCAAAGAACGGAAAAACGAGATAGAAATTAAAAAAAAAGGAGAAAAGAAAAATCGAGAATAAATAAAACTAAAAATAAAAGCAAGAGTGAAAATAAGCCCGGGCTCATTTGAATATTAAAGCTTACATATTTAATATGATGAAGAAAAAGGGAGACAGAAAAAAAAAGTGATACAAAAAAAAAAAAAAAAGAAAACTACAAATGACTCGAGAAAAAGAAAAAGCGAGATTTGATTCGAAGACACAAAAAATGAGTAAATGAAACGAGGATAAAAAAGAAAATAATAATAGACGATAATAATGATGACACTGATGAGAGACCAAGATGGACCATGATGTCGGTAAGGCAGGATGCAAACTGCGACATGACTTCTGGCGAACTCCATGGCGATACGGTATAAAAATGGGATGAAGGTGATTGATGTTACCAAGAAATTCTTTCAGGTGGTGAGGCGTGGCAGGATCATGGTGTTTTGATTGAGCACTAGCTGCTTCCAAGAAGGTCTGATGACAATAGACTTTGCAGCTAGGCTTCCTCCGATCTTAGGGAGACATGTTTCGGCTTTCACGAAGGGGAATGACCTCCCCGCAGGAAAGGGCCTAGCCGGCCATGACGCTTAGCGCAGTACACTGTCGAGAAAAAACGGACACAAGTGGCACTTTACGGACGGCTTAGAAACGACACCGGTCACTGTTAACAGCTTTCTTCGAAACGGAACAGGGTCGAAACTTGCGAATCGGGATATACGATTTGTATGAAACTTAATCCGAAAACTCAGACGATCCGATAAGAAATGCGATATTGCGAATGCGAATTGCAGTTATAAAGGGCACAACGCCTCGAGATGAATCAAAGTTTTAGAGCGCACGAAAGTAGAGAATTCGTCTCACGAAATTTTCTTCGCGGCGACGGCACTAGTCACACAGCGGATTATGCTGGCACTTCTAACATCGGCTTCCGACACCATGCCGTCGTGTGGATTCACATTACCGCAACACTTTGGTATCGGAGCTCTTTGCTCGTCGGAGAGGGTGGTTCTAACTACGTCATTGATGAAATAGACTATGCCTGCACCATCCCGCACTCACAAAAAAGGCTAAGATCGAGGGACGTTCGCGGAGGAGATGAAGGACCTACCAGTTTGCTTGCATATGGGATTAGAGACTGTTGCGACAAAGATCGAGACAAAGTAATAGCCGGAATCCGGTCGGTCGGTCTGTTTTGGGCAATTAACATCGGTAACATTCGAATAAATTTTGGAAATCTATAAAAGTGGTCTGCATAAACTGCGTCGGAATATTAAAACCAAAAAGAGCAGAGAAAAAGAGAGAGAGAGAGAGAGAGAGAGAGAGAGAGAGAGAGAGAGAGAGAGAGAGAGAGAGAGAGAGAGAGAGAGAGAGAGAAGGGTGATCGGTGCTACTTGTTTCCCTGCCGAAACTGGATCATGTTTGCCTACCACAGCGTGGAAAAAGTACCCCTTACCCCTAAGTCGATCCAGTCTAAAGAGGCGGCAGACACGATCAATATCGTCACGGTCGACAGTAAAATACGGATGTCAACTGAAATAAAAGTGGCTATAAACTCATAGGCCGAATAGGGCGTTAAATATACGATTTCTGAAATTGAACAAAACTGCTCGACCATCCATCCCCGTATCGGCAATAATAACTTTTCCAGACTCCAACCGAGCAATCTAGCTGCATCCTTAGAAAAGAGAGACAACGAATAAAGAAACACATCTTGGACCAGACACGGCTTGCGCGTAAAACGAGACTGCGACGCAATGCCCACATATGGTATCGGGAACACCAACAAGCGAGAAAAACAGTTGAATCGCCGTCGCAGAAGAACACATATTGTAGACAGCAATAAAATCTAACCTAACGCCGGATATGTAAGATTCCCTTCTAGTTAGAGCGATCGAAACGAAAAATCCAATTTTTGCGACACCACAAGGTTATTAAAAGCAGCTATCTTATGAGCAACAGGACAGAACGAACCTCCGTGGACTAAAACATCGACCGTAGTATCTTTCGTGTATATACCAAACTCATGGATACCGTTTATTACAGAGATCGATAAATCCGAAAAGTCAATGGAAGATACTTCTATTTCCAAAGTAAATTTTATGGAAGGGTACCAGGAATTGAGATACCAGAGAAACTCACCAAGGAGATCCGGGGGACCAGTTCAAGTGCATAGAACGTCATCAACGTACCTGTGCCAATAGAACACCTGGTTCGAGGAAAAGAGGTCAAGTTCAAAGTTGGACCTGAAAATTTCGGAAATGAGAGAGCCTAAATATGATCCAATCGGGATCCCTACTTCATCTGGGAACTCGAAAAATTTCCTTTCAAATACAATAATTGAGGCAAATATTCAGGAGATCGAAAAATTCTTGAAACTCATTGTGAGGAATGTTGGCTTTGACAAGTGGCTCACCCATACGCTAAATAGAAGCAGCCTTAGGGATATTCGGGAACAAACCAGCGACATCAAACGAGCAGATGGTCGTTCCCGGGGGAAGACTTACATCCTCCAGGACGTCAATTAAAGAGGCCGAATTCAAGACCGAATCAGGAGATTCAGAATCAATGCGGTGTTTGAACCAACGGTCCAGGAATTTGGCAAGGAGGTAGGTCGGAGAGGAGATAAATGAAACCACGGGTCGCATCGAGGTATTTCTCTTATACACTGTAGGCAGCCCGTAAAGAAGGGGGCGTGGGGTTAGGAATAAAGAAGGCTCTTTTCACCGCTGGAATTTTGATAATAGCCTCACACTTGTTGATGACATTCCCAACTTCTTAAAATGCTTAGGGAAGCTGAAGTTTCTCCCTCTTTAGCACCACACTGCTGGAGCACTTCGTGGACCTTGGAAGCATAGGCGAATTTGTCCATCACCATAACAGCATTGCCCTTGTCAGCCTTAGTGACGATTAAATCTCGCTCCTTAATCTTCCTCTTTAAACCTTGGACCACTCCTCCCAATTTGTTACTCATGCGAGGGAGGGGGTTATTGCGGACTATTTCGGCACAAACTTTCTGACTATTGAAACCAGGACCAATTTAAACAGCGAGGTCCGCAACAACATTCGCCAAAGTTTCATCCTTCTGGAGAGGAGGTTGACTGAATTCCAAACCTTTCTCGAGGGTGGCTGTTTCTTCATTTAGAAGGGGGGGGGGTGGAATTTCAAACCAGCGTTTTAGTAGATTTGCAACCCTACTACTGTTAAAGGGTTGTTTGTGAGGCTGAAGGACCACATACCCGTTAATGAGAGGAATGGTGCGTAGAAGTTGGAATGTGGGGATTGTGAAGGCTTTTATAAGGTGAGAGTAGCTGAGCACCTGAAGTCTTGGAATAAGGGACACTTAGGAGAGTCAGCTTTTGCTGATCATTTGATAAACAACGGCCACAGTTCCCGTGAGGGATCGGAAAGGCTCCTCCATAAGGAGAACTCCTACCGTAAAAGCATCGTCCTCGAGCATATAGAGATAATGCATCATCTCAACACCAATGGCATTACTGTACTTGACTCGTATATTCTGGAAGATGGCCTGATTGAACTGGTTTATGATTCACACCGCGATTTCTCGTTTGGCCAATCTTGATACTTTATTCTCTCCTCCGTTTGTCAGTTGCTTTCATTTCAGTCCTGATGACGGTTTATTAATCGGTCCCTTTAATTTTCTGTGGTTTGCTTGTTTACTCTCCCTTCGAAGTATTCTTTCTTTGGCTTAGTATGGATAACCGTAACCTAGAAGAACGTATTCGTTTATTTAGATTGTAGTTCATTAGTGTTGGATAATGAAATGTACACTATTCTTTTTCTTCATCAATTTACGCCTTGTGTTCTGTCCCATTTTCTTGTTCAGGTATATTTTTTTAGCGATTTACACAACCGAGATGGTCGTAAAGTCAATTGCCAAAGGATTTATAATTAATAAGTATACGTATCTAAGGAACCCGTGGAATTGGTTGGATTTCGTCGTCATTACGTCTGGATATGCGACCATAGGAATGGAGATGGGAAATCTGGCCGGTTTGAGAACCTTCCGTGTGCTCAGAGCTCTGAAAACCGTTTCAATTATGCCAGGTATGTTCGCTTAACGACGAATGTTCTAGATTTTAAAAAAAATAAAAAATATAAAAAAAGGGACATTATTTCCAGTTCTAATTTTTTAGAAGAAAATTAAACTGCTCTTTTATAGGAAACAACATTATAAATTTCGAATTATTTTTACAGCTACAGTTGACTCAAAATTTCCGTAGTTTTCTGGAAGGGTGAGCTCCCCTGTCCCGTTTGGAACAGCTGGTTCAAGACATTAAGGTTTTCTTCAAACTTATCCTATAACGTTTACAGCTCTCAAAACTATTATGATGTAATCAAAAGCTTCCTCAAAAAGGAGTAGGAAGTTCAAGTATGAAAATGTACCCAAAGCTGCACGACAGAGGGAAAATGTAATACGAAAGGCGAGTTGTATGTTGAGCTGTTTTCAACTTTGTACTCGGTACATTTCCGCACCGCGTCACTTCATTTTATTCCGATAATACGTCTTCGACCTGTCCCCTCAAGAAGTACGAGTCAAGTAGTGCGCGCGATTGTACATCAGTACATTAAAGACCAAAGCGGCCTGGAAGCACTCGAAAAAGTGAGGCAAGAGAAATTCGCGACTGCCAAATGATTTATGTTTCGCAGTATAAGACTACCACAACAGAAATGTCCCGGAAGCTTAACCTCGTTTTTATCTAATAATGCGTGCCGCGAGGAACCGATGCCGCTGCCGTAATTCGTGAGATTACTTTCAAGATGTCATCCGACGTTAAAAGGCTGCTGAGCATTTATGAAAAGAACAGACGGCCCGGCCAGATCGTCGCGTCACGTCGCGAAAGTTTTACTTCCCAGATTAAGGTGGATTCCCGTTCCTACATTTCGAGAGGGTGACCAAAACTACACGAAGCCGCAGACCTGATTCTATCAACATTTATTATCGAATACGTTCGCCGCCGCCGTACCTCGTTTTCCTTGTCAAATTTTCTTCTTTAGGCGAGAATAAATATTTTTATATCCGAAAAATACTCACAATCTAAACCGTAAAAGCTTTTTAAGAGATGCTCTTGCCCGTATTATCGTGAGATGGGTGTGGGCTGAAAATGCGCGAAATTTAAATTTTCGAAAATATTTTTCGGATGTTTACAGGGTTGAAAACTATCATTAACGCGTTGCTTCATTCATTCCGTCAATTAGCCGAAGTAATGACTTTAACGATCTTCTGTTTGATGGTGTTCGCATTGTTCGCTTTGCAAGTTTATATGGGCGAGTTACGTAATAAATGCGTCAAGAACAGAACGAACGTAACTGCCTTACAATGGTTCATGTAAGTAGCATCTGTAATAAATTTTTGTTTTTTATTGTATTGTCGGGGGTTTTTAGAAAATCTCGCAAATCACTTCTTTCGCTGCTCGAAAGTTCGGTTGCATTCATTGTAGGTACTTTATTCAAACGAGCAAGGTGACTTTTCTTTCACCTTCAGAGCACTGTCTCTTTTTTAACGTGTTTCATGTCTTTCCTCTACCCCCCGCCCCGCTTGTATTATACTAGGATTATACTAGTTGAGAATTTTCCATATCCTTTCCCACCGTTTCTTATCTTTTGTCTTCATCTTTTCAAAGTTTTTGGATATTCATCGTCAACATTCAGAAATTTTTTTCAATTCCCTACTGTAAATCGGAGCTCGTGCCTAGCCTAGACCTCCCCATTATCAGCTTAGACAGCTCCAAAATCTGGCCAAATTTTTTCGAAGTCCAGGCAGGGTTGCCACTTTCTGTAAAGCCGGGAAAAGTGAGAGAATTTCGTGAAACCTAAAAAAGTCAAGGGAGTTCCGGCTTTAGTAATCAGCTAAGACATCTCCAAAATCTGCTCAAATTTTTTCGAAATCTAGGCAGAGTTACCATTTTCTGTAAAGCCGGGAAAAGTCAGAGAATTTTGTGAGACCTGAAAAATTCACTCAGGAAAAAGTCGAGGGAGTTCCGGCATGACCAGAAATTCTGTCTCCGAGTATAGCGAAGTCACCAAATAGACAGAATGCTTCAAGAGCGTGACTGTAGGTGGACGTCGATTTGAGGTCAATTTAAATTCGACCAGCGTACATCTCTTAAAAACTGAAAATTGACTGTTAATCGCCGCAACAGAGTATTTGATTTCTGGCCGATGAACAGTAGACTCGATAACGACTGCAGATCGACGTCAATTCGAAGTTGACTCGCGTGCATTACCAGAGAACTACAAATCGAATTGAAATCGACGCAACAGAGCAGTCGATTTCAGGTTGATAGAAAAGTTCGGAGAAGTCGACTAAAAATGGCCTTCCGATCGACGTCGATTTGAGGTTGATTTGAAGTCGACGAATTTACATTTTCAAAGTGTTGCCCCAATCGACCGTTCATCGAAGCAATAAAGCAGTCGATTTCAGTTTTCTAAAACAATTTCGAGAAATCGACTCCAGATCGACCGTCAATTGAGAGTCGTTTAGCTTACATTACCAGAGAACTATTTGTACAAATCAAATTGAAATAGACCCGACAGAGCAGTTGATTTCAGGTCGATGAAAAAATTCGCAGAAATCGACCCCAGATTGACTTCAGACGACCGACGTTGATTTTAGGTGGATTTAAAGTCGACCGGCTTAAATTTCCAAAGCACTACAAATTGACTCTGTTTATCAACGCAATAAAATAATCGATCTCAGGTCTGCAAACAATCTCGAGAGATCGACTTGTAATCGACTCCAAATTGACGTCAATTTGAAGTCGGTCAGCTTACATCATCATTCATCAGAGAACTAAAAATCGAATTGAAATCGACCCAACAGAGCAGATGATTTCAGGTCGATGACAAAATTCGCAGAAATCGACCCCAGATTGACTTCAGACCGACGTTGATTTGAGGTGGATTTAAAGTCGACCGGCTTAAATTTCCAAAGCACTACAAATTGACTCTGTTTATCAACGCAATAAAATAATCGATCTCAGGTCTGCAAACAGTCTCGAGAGATCGACTTGTAATCGACTCCAAATTGACGTCAATTTGAAGTCGGTCAGCTTACATCATCAGGGAACTAAAAATCGAATTGAAATCGACCCAACAGAGCAGATGATTTCAGGTTGATGAAAAGATTTGGAGAAGTCCACCAAAAATCAACTCCAGATCGACGTCGATTTGAGGTTGATTTGAAGTTGACGAAGTGACGGATTTATTTTCAAAGCACTGAAAATCGACTGTTCATGTCTCTAAAACAATTTCGAGCTACCGTATCGAAATCGATTCCAGATCGACGTCGATTTTAAGTCGATTACCTCACATTACCAGAGAACAGCAAATCGAATTGAAGTCGATCCGATCGAGCAGTCGATTTCAGGTTGATGAAAAAATTCGGAGAAGTCGACTCGGAATCGACTCCAGATCGACGTCAATTTGAGTTGAGGTTGAATTAAAGTCGACCAGTTTACATTTTCGAAGCACTACCAATCGACTTTTCATCAACGCAGCAGAACAGTTGATTACTGAAAAATAATTTCGCGAAATCGACTTGCGAAATCGATTCCAAATTGACCATCGAATTGAAATCGACTCAACAGAGCAATTGATTTCAAATCTTTGAAAAATTTTGAAAAATTGATTTGAAATCATCCTGAAATCGACATGGTAAATGAGTCAAACTGAACGAGTTGACATTTGTCAGCCCCGTATCGACCAGTTATCCACAGTGACATGAGGTCAATTTCAAAAATATATCGACTTATTATCTTTTATTTGTAATGAGCTGCAATGTGAAAAAACGCACTCCATCTGAGTGTGAAAGTGTTATTTGGGAGAATGGCTTCCGAAGAATATCCGGTTCCCTTTAAAACGTCTCAAATCCCATAGATCATTTTAGAGACCATTGGGAAAGTTTGAATGATATTATGTCTAGAAATTTTGTACCTATAAATGATTTTAATCACGCAATTTCGCCCTTCAACCTCTCCTTCCAGCGATTTTTGAATTTCGTAGGTTTCTATAGGCAAGCATTTGAGATGAATGCTTAAAAATATCACTCCGTTTCTCTTTTCTAGACCCTTCTTCCCACCCTCTTTCTTGAAACGATTTTCACCAGCAGCCAGACTACAAATTCAGAGCTGTACCAAGAACTTCATGTAGTAAAGTTAGGTAACTTATCTGAAAATACAGTTGTGATCATATGAAATTATGTCGCCCGAGAAGAAAAAAACGTATTTGACGTGATAAATGTCAATAACTGACAACCTTTCCGAAGCTTTGGTAGTAAATATATGCCTTATGCATCCATAAAGCGTGTATTTTCTCATTTTAGTCCATAGTAAAACCACGATGAAAAGATTCAGTCCAATAACTGACCATAGTAATATAGTTTTCAAAAAGTGTAAGTTATGCACCTTGTAATTTGCCGCGAAATTTCTCCTAAAAATCGTCATACAATTCTTACAGCATCAGTATTCATGAAAATTTTTCACGTCCTATTGCGATGGAACTCCACTATCAGGCGAAAGACTTGCTATTCATTAACATGCACATTGATTTCTTCCTTATACTAATAAAATATTGTTGTTGTTTGTAGGTGGGTTTCGGACCAACGTAATTGGTTAATAACTGAAGACGGCGATCCGATTCTCTGCGGAAATGCGACTGGTGCCAGGTATGATATTGACAAGTCTAGCGCGTGAAATAAGTTGAAAAACTTTTTATTCCTACATAAAAGTAAGGGATTTGAATCCTGGTGCATGACAATTTAGTGGTACTTCAAGATCAAATATTGTTCTTTACTAGGTTCTTGAAACTTCACAAAATTTATAAGATTAATACTTTTGCACTGTACCCCTCCGTGATTTTGGATTTCAATAATCGATTTTCCTAAAATCGACTAGATCTATCTGTTTTTTTTTTTTTTTTTTTTTTTTTTTTTTTTGGAAAAATCGAATAAATTTTTTTTTTTTTCAATTTTTTCATTTTAATTAGGTAAGGACTTTCAATCACTGAAGTCGTTGTTGAAGAATCTTTCCAAAACTGTTGCTGGAACAGTTTTGGAGAATTCTGGAATCGTTTCAGAGTGTCCCGGAGTTGTCCCGAAAAATATGATTGATTTTTCGGTGTTCGATATCATTTGGGGGTCGATTTTCGATACGATTGATGGTCTCCTTCGCATTGCGAGACAATTGAAAAGGTTTGCAGTAGGTCGTAAGTTTTTTGGTCACTCCCTGAATCGACGAAAAACAAAAACACAATGGGATTGCAACAACTTTTTGATCGAGTTCAATGATGAAAACAGTGAATTTTCGACGATACGACCCGTGGACGAGGATGTCAGTGATCGTTTTCTTTCTGTAAATGCCCATTTTAAGACCATCACCTAGGAGAGCAGTGTAGTCGATGTTGGAGCCTCCAACTTCGATGGTGAATTTAATGGAGGGGTAAAGATTATTCGCCATGCTGGGTTTGCATAAGTCCGGTCGAAACACATAGTGCGTCATCGACGTATCGGCGCTGCAGGAAAGTATGGTTGAGGAGGGGGAGTCCTGATTGGAAAATATCATCCTCTAATTTAGACATTGGCCTGATCTAGCTTGCTCTTTATGTACCGTTTTACGCTTTTTACACGACCACTTTGTTGTCTTGGTTAGTTTTCGTATTTAGTCTGATGACGACGGTGCCATCAAAAAGCCTCAATTCATCTGCATTCTTCATTGTTCTGTTCATTAAACTCAATTATAAAATTGTTATCTCATTGTGTTTTTGTTTTTTTGTCGATTCAGTGAGTGATGACCGAAAAACTTACGAGCTACTGCAAAATCGATTGATTTTCGAAAAAATACATTTTCTTACTAGCTGATCAAACTCGATTACAAAATTCGGACAAATGGACAGCGATTCAATCGATTATGTGGCGAACCAGGAAATTTCTTTAAACTACTACAGTACTTTGTAAATTGTTCAAAAATCGAACACTTGTCTGGGCCTTCATACTCCTATAATTTTTCCAGCTCTTTAGTTGGCAGATTCTCACTGCTCCTTCTCCTCTCTTTGTCTATTTGTCCTTCTCTCTCATTATAATTTTACAAACTAAAAATAGCGGTGCGGTGTAGCTCGAAATCCCAATTGAGAGGATTATTTTGAATAAGTAACTTGGCTATGATTAGAAATGAAAAATATTCCGAATTTCCTTCTCACTCTCAGATCAGAGGCACGAAACTCGCAAGAAATCGATGAACCGCCGAGAAAATATTACGCAAAACACGTAAAAGAACAATTTTGGCTGCACAGTATATCGTTAAAATATATGAGGCCGGAGTTATAAAAATTTCAGATAAAACATTATTTGCGTGCTCACCCTGACGGCTTGTGAAAGAGTCGAGTGCTATTAGATTTATCTCATGCCATAGTCATCGAGTGTAACGCGAAAACGTGAATTTCATTTATCGTTATTTCAGACACTGTCCAGAAGATTATATGTGCTTACAAGTCGGCGATAATCCGAATCACGGCTTCACAAATTTTGATAACTTCATGTGGTCCATGCTAACAACGTTTCAGCTCATTACCTTGGATTATTGGGAAAACGTTTATAATATCGTAAGTCTTTGATTTCGCGCCAATCCGCACCCCGTTTCGGTCTGGCGCTCGCATTAAATAAAAATTATCGTTCTTCCCGTCATTCGCATTCCCTAAATCTTTCGCTAAACCCTCTGCGAAAACGTTTTACCTACCCACCATAATTTCTCGGAAAATATTTTAATTAACTATACCGGTTTTTCTCGCAGGTACTAGCCACGTGTGGTCCTTTTAGCGTTATATTCTTCACTGTCGTCGTATTCTTCGGTTCTTTTTATTTAATTAATTTAATGTTGGCTGTGGTCGCTCTAAGTTACGAAGAAGAAGCCGAAATAACGCAAGAGGTAAGAATCACTCGTTCTTTCAGCCTTTGACGATGACGTTTTCCTTTTGTATTTACAACCACGAAAGTCTGGTAACGAAAAACGAGACGAGATTAAAGCGATACTTTATAACCTTAGAGAGTGCGTGAGTTTAACTCAATTTCGAGAATTACGAAAAGTATAGGCTTTCGATACGACTGCGTGACGTATAGCGATCCTCTCTCATAGACGTCTGGAAGATGCATGACTGTACACCGTATGGCACTCGTTAAAGAATTACGCTTTTCGACTATAAATTACACTTTATACACGTTCGCGATATTTTAGCGAGAGTGTATATCGCGAAATACAATTTGAACAGCTCGCGAAAAAAAGGATGCGTGACGTACCTACTCCATTTTCGAATTTTAATGCTCTCTCGAACGCGAAAATAATCGTTCGAGCGGTGGTACGAGCAATGACGCGATATATTTCTCTGTGTAGGAGCGTAAAAAAGATCTGTGTGATCATCGAGAAGATTCCACGTTCAGCTTCGATCCTTCGCGCATACCAATTAGAGTACTCGAAAAGTATAATCGTAGAAGGTTAGACGCGAGGAAAGGTTTATTATTGTCGTCTTACGGGCGGCGAAAGAGGACGCGCAGAAGGAAACGTCGAGGAGGAATGGTCAGCACTAGCGGCGGTAGCGGTACTTCCGACCAAGGGAGTCGCTCTCAGAGTGCCACTCCGAGTCCACGGCACAGTTGTTGTGAAGCAACTCTCACAGCTCAACAATCATTGCCAACGAAACCTTCCCCGCCAGTTCCGCCTAAAACTGTCGTACTTCCGCCTCAAGTTACTCCTCCACCTCCTGCACCTGATAATATGCTCCATCCGAGTATCGCGTTAGGTAAGAATGTTTGCCTATTATTGGAATTACTGGGTAATCAAAGTCATGATGAAAATTTTTTTCATTTTATTTGTTAGGTCGACTCCATAGGAATCACTTGGGTAGCAGACAAGGAAGTAATAATACGAGTGACGGTAATAATCGTGAATCATCCTTAGATGATTCTGGGGTCGTCGATGACCACGAAGAAGGAGATGTTACTTCTGAAGATGTGATAAATGCTCAAATGCAGGTAAGAATAATTCTGTATAAATGTTGCTCGCGTGTGCTCGTGAAATTAATCATCTGAAACGTTGTATGTGACCTTTTTTTTCCTAAGTCTTACGAAATTTCCCCACAAGTTACTAGCAACCTAATTTTAAAACTGCAAAAATAAACTACCATGATTTAAAAACACTTATTGTAGTTCACTCGAGTGGTACAGACGAGTTGTACGACTCATTTCTCACGGCACAGAGTAGGATTCCCTTCTCTTCAGAGGCTTTTTTCTCCTCTAAGCGTACCTTCATCATCAAATGCTTGCTTTTGGAGTCTATTCTGGTTGGCAAATTCAAGTGTTTGCCAGTTCAAGAGAACCGTTCCAAGTCCTTGACTGCTTCTATCGAAAAGCAAGTTTTCTTGTCTATGAGACACCCGTCTTAACTTCGCTTTAATCATTAAGAATGTGGGCCATTGAATTTCTGAAGAAACTCTTGCGTTCCGCAGGTTACGTAAGGTTGGTCTGGCCTAGTATAGCTACTGTGCTCTAGTTACACCTTTCTAAATGAATTTGAACTCTAGCCAGGTCCTTTTTGAGAAAAAATTATCGGCGGAGGAGGGAGGGTTGAAGTTGAGTTTCAAATTTTGAGGGAAAATTATTAGTGGAGTAAGAGAAGAGGCAGAGTTGAACAATGTCGTATCATTTTGAATATTTGAAGGTCACGCCTTACATCCTGGTCCAATATCCTCTATTCTACCACGAGAGAAAAAATTCTGTTCTTCTTTGATTTTCGTATCGTCTTCAGAATTCGTTATTATCAATCGATCATAACATCATGAAACTATCAAGTTCTTCTCTTTAACTCTCGAACCATGGTTTAACCGTTTGCCTCCCACTTCTCTTCTGTTTCAGCTGACGTCATTTAGGAACCCTGCTTTCTTACCCTCAGACACCAAACGAAAGCTCTCCCTATCTCTTTTGATTCTGTAGACCTCATCCTTGCTTTCAATTTCCCCATCCCCTCGTCCGAACTTTCCACAAAAACTTCAGTAACGCAGCCCTTGACCCCGACACCATGCTAAAAATCTCCACCTCATTTATGTTAATTTCTTCCTTCAACACGGCGTTTATCCTTCCATCCGGAAACTGGCTATTATCCTTCCAATACTGAAACTTGAAGATCCTTCTCTCCGCTTCTTGCTGACCTATCGCTCATTTGCAAATCGTTCCAAGAAATGCCTCATCCTCCAAGACGTATCTGGCTTGGGCCTACAAATTGAGGAAAACTCAAAACTCTACCCATTTTCTTTGCAACCTCTAGGAAGCGTTTCCCCGTGTTTGGCATCTCTACATCTTCTCCAAACTATAAGATATTGGTTTTTGAGGAATTTACTCCAACTCTTTCAATCCTTTTTCCATGACAGGTCTTCTAACAGTTAGAAATGAAGACCGATTCTGTTTCCTCCAACTCATCTAAAACGGTATCTGACAGGGAGAGATAAACGGTGCTAACTTTCCTCTTACCAAACACCTCTTTGCGGCTGACTTCAGTATGCCATACTGACCTCCAACGCCCAACGAGCTGCAAGAATGGTCATCTAACCGTGGATCTTGATTTCCAAACAAGAAAACAGTCGTGGTAATATTCCAAGAAAGATACTCACGCCCTACGCCGCGCCTCTTCTTTGTCTGCATCTACAAAACTTCACAGTTACCCTTTGCCAAGTTCTCCGGTCTCATCTAAGACTCCAAAACCTTCTGCACCTCCCTATCAGAAT
Source organism: Aspidiotus rigidus (assembly GCA_035079385.1). Classification (NCBI taxonomy): domain Eukaryota; kingdom Metazoa; phylum Arthropoda; class Insecta; order Hemiptera; family Diaspididae; genus Aspidiotus; species Aspidiotus rigidus. The sequence goes on along the minus strand of JAVHKY010000031.1, from coordinate 4,375,883 downwards.
CTTGGAAGCAAAATTCCTGAATTTCTTAGTCGATCTCAATTACCTATCAGATCTCCGTACCGGCTGTACCCTCAAACTCCTCCTCCAACTCTGCAATAAACCAATCCGTTCCCAATAGGATTATGGTTCTCCGACTTACGAAAGAACCTTAAATTCAGTCTTCTGGAAGTCAATGGTTCTATGGTTTTTGTCGTCTTACGCACCAGATCTTCACATGGTCTATGCGCTGAGGCAGGCTCTTTCACTCGTTGCTAACTTGATAGCCTCCATCTCTGAATATTTCCAAATGCTCTCAGTCCCCTTAACTCGTGGCGCCGTCCCGTCTAGGCATTTATCTCGAATTTGGGCCTTTACTTCCTATTTTTTCAACGACTGCCGCCTGACATCCGCCTCAATCTTACTGAAAGTCCCGTAACAGGTGATTTTATGTACGAAAAACGCATCTCATCCGTTTGTCTACTACAGAGACGGTGAGACTGAAAAAACACCCTCTTAGATACTACAGAGACGGGTCCAAATCGGGAACCAGCAACTCGTGGCGGACTGGCCCACGTGGCTACCTGGTGTTCGCCAATTGCGTCTCCGGGATGTATCGCCTCTCCAGAGAAAGAAAAAGGGATTTGGAGGGGGAGGGAGGAACACGATAATTGGCCATCCTGCTGCACAATTGCTAATTGCGCCTGACAACCCAGCCCGCCAACCAGAAATGCAGTAACATTTCATTATTCCGTATGAGGAACTCCACTTCGATATTCACTGCCAAACTTTCCACAATAATATTCATCTCCCTCTCCCTTCTCACCCACTTCTCTCTTCTTCGTTAATTCCCTGGACTTTCTGATTCTCTCTCATCCTTACTTGATATCCAAGACCCAGATTCTACCAATCCTATAGTCTAACGAATCTTCATTCCCATATAAATTCTTCTTCGTCCTCCATTTCTTTTCTATGGGCCATACCGGTATACATCCCTTGCCACACTGCGTTTACCTTCCACAACTTATCCCTCCCCTCTCCCTCGTATGATCTCGAATCTTAGCGCGTCTCCCTCATCCTCTCCTCCTGGATGATTATCCTTCAAAATCTCCGATCTATTAGGAAATCTCCTATTCCGTGGTTTACTTCGAACCGTCCTTTCCGACGAGAAAAGGTAATCCTAACCCACCTTAGAATAAGCCATACCCGTCTCATGATCTTTCCTTTTTTTATGTCAATCATCCCCTTCATGCCTATACTGCAGTGCTGGCCATCTATTCGTTCAACTCTTCTTGTTTTGTAGCTCCGAAAACATTCGCCTTTACCATTCTGTCTCTTCCTGCATCACAAACTCCCTCTTGAACAATCTCAAAAAATAATCAGCAGGACAATGAACTACCTTCGATCTACAAGATATTCATTCGTGTTGTCCCCATGTGCCCACTCGGAGCCCATAAATCTAAGTTTAGTGGCAATTAAGGATCGTTAATCTCAATAAAAAATGAAAAATAATTGAGTTCCCTCTTTTTGTTTTTGTACTTCATAGATCAATTTTTGAAATTAAGCGTTTCTTTCCTGATTCAAAGTTCTGGTTTAAAATTTAAAAAATTTCCAGCCTTAAACCGTACCTCAAATTGGAAGGGGTGACCAATCTGTTTGATTGTGCTCGGAAAAAAAGTAATCTAGGGCTTACTCCCACTCTTCAAGTGGTACTTGAAAGGATGTGAAATATTTAGCCTAATGAAACTCGTTCAAGTGAACGGAAAAATTTCCCTCTCGTGATATATTTTTGAAATTAAACAGGCTGTAAAATCACAAATTTGACCCGTTTTGAGTTACGAATTATACAAAATGGGTTGAATAAAAACCAACAAAAAAATTTGTACAAATCTAGAAAATCAGCGTCAATCTCATCTTATCCGTAGTGTAGCACCGATTCTTCAAACTGATACAAAAATGTGCTTTTTAGTTGGCTTTCAGCTCTGCCTCAGCGCGATTTATTTACATATGGCGTATTGATACGAAATTCGAATCCGACAAACTATTCTGGAGAATGGACGTTATGAAAGAATGCATTTAGCATCCTTAACTTCAAACAATTGTTATCTCTATAATCCTTCAAAAATCCCCCCCCCCCACTGTTTTCCAAAATTCGGTTATGATTAATGTGCTGGAAATAGGATTTTTCGAGTACCTTGAAATACATGTTACGATCCTCATTCAAGAAAAAAACGAACGTTCAGCAGAAACGGATATAGAGCTACTTAAACACAAATAGCTCGTCTATTTTGAATGAGTGTGTGTGTGTGTGTGTTTTCCTCTATTTGTGCAAAAGCTCCATCTGTATACTTTTTAATTCCCGCTCATCGATGTTATATCAAGTATTGCTTTCCTTTATTTGATGTTTTTTCGCATTCACGCGCAATAAAAAGAATAATAATATAGTTTTCCTTCATCGCATCATCGATAAGTAGGTCAATCTTATCTCATCAGTTTTCACAACTCGCTCCGATGGTCTGAGTTGACAAACGTAAAAGTACATTTAATAAGTGTGCATACTATAGGGATGTGCGGAGAGAACGCGTTCAACAAATTTTCTTTTATTCTTCGGTCGCAATATTTTATTTCGACTTCACGTCGTCTCGTAATCATCTATTGTGTGATAGGGACGACGAGCGAATATTTTAACACAATGCAAGCGTAATAATAAAAAGTAATAATTACGACGACTCTGTTGTACAGCAGGCGAAATATGAACCGCCATTTACGGAAGTCAGGGAGATAGAACGGGTCGAAAAGAAGTTTAAAAAATGTAACGGCCTTAAAGGGAAAATACCCCAAGAATTTAACGATATTTGTCCAGACAAGGAGTTCATTTCTCAAGTAGTCGTCCTCGGTGAGTAATCTTCATCATCTTTTGACTTGATAACGACCGCCGCACGGTTTTTTTTTTTTTCATCTTCTTCTTGAAAAATTCTTCATTTTAATTTTATATTACTTCCTTTCTTATTTTTCAGACAACCTTCCAGATAGGAATTGTGCGAATTGTGCCAAATATTGCTTATTCGACTACATTTTATGGTTAAGATTACAAGATTGTTTATATAAAATCGTTCGTGATCCGTTATTCGAGTTGCTCATTACCGTTTGCATCATATTGAATACCGTATTTTTGGCTGTGGAACATCATGGAATGAGTACCTATCTGAAAAATATATTGGATGCCGGAAACAAAGTAAGCTTTCTTGCCTATTTCTTGTCTTGAAGATCGAAATTCAAATTTAATTAATAGAGAATTTATCCAAACCTTGTTGTATCCATAGGGGGATAGTTTCAGGAAAATTTTGAATCGTTCTATAAATTGACAAAGTACCTTCCCCTAACCTCAGTAATGATCAGAATTACGTAGACTCTCTTTCTAGAATCATAGCATGGCTTGATTTAAAGGTTCAACATCAGAATCATCTCTTTAAAGTATAACTTCAAAGAAATATTACCGAATAAATGATTGTTTCTTTATTTTTTGCCCGCCCACTTAAATCCGATTTGTTGTGTACCTTGAAGATGGTCGTCGGTAATTTTTTAAAAATTTAGAAATAAAGTACATTCACGGCATAAAATTTTATTGACACGACTGCAGTTTCGGATAGACATCCATTTACGAGTAAGGTCAATTAAGAACTAACCGAAAATTTCGACAACAGGATACAAAGAAAGAAAGGGAGAAAATTAACAAGAAAAAACGAGAAACCGAAGAAAAAAGAAAGTAGAAAACAAAGAATTACGTGAACAAAGGATGAGTAAGAAAATTACGAAGAAGAATAAATTTTGTCTACGAAACTGTATTCGGGAACTTCACTCATTAAGAACGATACAATTGTCATTACTGAGGTGACGAGAAATCTCGTTAGCCTCAAGGGCCAAACATTTTCGGAACCTATTCTCCTCATGATGTAAAACTTCAGTGCCTCCCTTGAAGATGTGAGCGTAAAAGCGGACTCCTTAGGTTTCTTATCACGGAGAGCCTGAAGGGGTTCGTCGATTCTTATGAAAAAAATTGACGACCTGTTTCACCAATGTGTACGGCCGGGCAATCCTTACACTCTAATTTGTAGACTCCACTGCTCTTGTTTTTAGAAATAGGGTCTTTGAGTCTACAAAAAATATCACTCATGGTGGAAGAAGAGTAAAAAGCAGGCCGAAAGTGTGGTTTCAGGCATTGAGAGATGGACGACGAAAATGTCCTGACGATTTCAAATCTTATGTACTTGATTAAATACTGTATAATACCTAATATAAACTGCAACTATCTCTTGGTATTCTTGACCTCATTTTAATAAATTTGAAGTCCTGCAGTTCTTGAAAATCTAGTCAATTCTTAGTTAATTTTAGATCACTTCGTTGCGTCGATTTCAGGATCAACTCAATATTATCAATTTTTTTTCTAGGTGTTCACGCTGATATTCACGTTGGAATGTTCGATGAAAGTGATAGCGTTAAGTACCAATTTTTTTAGCTGTGGCTGGAATATTTTTGATTTGATCATAGTTTCAGCCAGCTTACTCGATCTGTCGTTCGAAATGATCGATGGTCTTTCCGTACTCCGTAGTCTGAGATTGGTAAGTACCTACGATGTTTAATGTTATACTTTTTTCGATCATTGCCGTGGCCAGACAATATCGAAGAGAAAAGACCGATGGGATAGTATTTTTTTGAAGGGGAGGGGGGCGTTGCGCAAAATTTCTCCATATTCGGAAAGAGACTTGTGACGTCTTTGACGGTTATTTGTAATTCAGATGTGATGGCAATCAGCCAATCAGAGCGCAGAATTCATCTTGTCACGCAAATGGCTACATTCTAGTCGCACAGAAAGTTGCTTTAGTCAGAGGAGAGAAGAGAGTTGTAGAGTTGTGATTCGAAACGGAAGATTTGTCGTGGTTGAGATGATGTAAGACTTCTCGGGTGAAATATTGAAAAAAGAATTGAATTCTTGTATCAAAAACCTTTCTTTGGAGCATTCGTCTCAGTCTCTAAAACCAAAGTACGCTCCTGATATTGTTATCAATTTCGATGTTCGGATCTCCTATGGAAATTAGAATCGAGTTCATGGGTATAGCTAGACTTTGTTCACAAAACCATCAGCATTTGTGTATCCAAGTACCATTGTTAGACTTGTCCTGAAAAGAGCTTGGGTACTTGCGTTTTCTCCTCTTCTTCTCAAATTTTGCTTATTCTCATGAATTCTTTGTTTCTATTTGCGAAAAGTATCTAATTACTTATAATCGTTTAATGACAATTATTCACTCTTGTATGATTTCAGTTACGTGTGTTGAAATTAGCGCAATCGTGGACTACGATGAAAGTATTATTAAGTATAATTATATCAACTATCGGAGCTTTAGGTAATCTAACGTTCGTACTAGTGATAATCATCTACATATTCGCTGTGATAGGAATGCAATTATTTTCTAAAGAATATACGCCTGAAAAATTTTATCCCGATCCTGTTCCTAGGTAAGAAGCAAAAATTTTTTATATTCATCATAAACTGCGTGTATTGAAATGTGAGACTGTATCAGAATTGAAGAGGGAGGGCCCCAGCGAAGTTGAATTAAAAATTCAGGGAACTTGTTTTATGGGACGAATTTAGTTTTAATATTAAGAAGTAGGCTCAACTATTGGTCAGTTTTCGCCAGGCGACAAACGGCGGACGTCAAGTTAGGAAAAAAATCCATAGAATAGGTCATCTGTTGAAAGAAATGGCGTAACGCAAATTTCCGACTAAGACCAGCCCAAAGCCCCATGTACATGTCAATGATCAACGGCTCGCTCGCTTCCCTTGATTGTCCCTCCACCTGTACTTCTTAGCTCAGTATAGGAAAATGATAGCTAAGGATACGAGTCTTGAAGTAGGGAAGGTTAAAATAAGTACCTAAAGGTAGTTCAAGGTCACTCATGATATCATCAGTTTATGAAGTCAGCGTGAGACACATTTTTGACTGACCCTCTGCTCAAAGACTCACGCAACACTTCCATCAAAGTTTCAGTTCTTGTTCGACTCAGGACGTAGAGCGATTCAGTGAAAGAATCGAATCGGTAGAAGCCTAGGATCCGCACGGCTCCACAACCCGTGCCTGCATCTAACCCCGTTTATGACTGTATTGTATTGAAATATCCGAGGGAACCTCCTTATTAATTTTGATGTCGTTTCGACAATATCCTTTAAATAGATTGAACAAGTAAAAGAATGTCCATCAAAAAGTTGAATCTACTATTTTCTCATATTTTATTGAGATAAGTCAAACAAGTTAACTCCTCTCCCTCCTTTTTAGGGAAAAATTATCTACTGTCGATGTCGCCTGAGTCTCAACCAAATCTCTTTGATTCCTGCTCCCTCTTATAGAAGCTTCCACCCTTCTAAACTGATTTTCATTCAACCATCCACCAATATCTTGAAAATCTATATCCTCAGAAGCAGATCACATCCATGTCTTCATTATGAAAAGTTTCCGCCTCGACCTCTTCTTTCATTTTTAGTTCTATCCTGTCCTGAAAGCAAGTCTTCATTTTTTTTTTTTTAATCTTAAAAAATTGTCATTTTTGGTATTTGCTGTAGTCAGTGCTGTTTGCCCCGAAGATTCTCAGTCGTAAACTTTCTCCCAATATGGTTTTCGGGAAGGCAATCTACAAACCTTACCAGACCTCAATCTCCAAATTGATAAAATTTACTTCTGTCCTCCAAATTTTGTACAATTTCTTTGATTTCCAAGAAGCATTTCCCTCATAAACCAGACATATTAAAGAAGGAAACTATTTCGAAGCCTTTTGTGTACCCATGACTGATCTTCAACAGTACTCTTATCGTCATTTAATCTAGAACCGGGGTCTGTTTTTTTTTCTTGGTAACTCTCAATGATATCACAGAACGACTTCAACTTCAACCTCCTCATCATGTCTTATTCCGTTTTTCAGATGGAACTTCAGCGATTTCTTCCATTCGTTTATGATGATATTTAGGATCTTATGTGGAGAATGGATAGAGCCATTATGGGATTGTATGCGGGCGGAACTGGACGAAGTGAGTAACTATTCGATTTTTGCATCATTTCCTTCACAGTTTTTCGATCGAAGACGACAAAATAAAATACTTCTGCGATCAATCAGTGAAGTGTCTCGAACCACCCTCAATCATAACGCAGTTTTTCGAGCCGACGAAGCTCCGGAAACAGACGTCTCATATACGTACATCAAACTGTGCACAATAATTACTCCACAATATGCTTAGATTTCGCCTACCCTGATGCGGTTTGCCGCTCAACCGATGATAAATTAGCCAAATATTGTCGGAAAATGTTCGTTGCGTACACTAATCCTGGAAAACAATTCATTAATCATTATTTCGTTATTCCGTCCCAATTATATTCCGCTTTAGAATGTTAGACGAGATAAGAAGACGAGAGACGAGGGCGAATGATGGTCTAGTTAACGTTGAATAGAAACATCGTCGAATGCTGCTGACTTGACGCAGAACTTCTGTGCATTCAATCGTCCACTATTTTCCTTTTTTTTTTTTCTGTACGTACTGAAAAATCTGTTCGCGAGAGAAAAAATGAGATCCCAAATTAACCTGGCACGCGAAGAGTTGGATCAGGGGGGTTGCTGTAACGTTATTTTACATCGAATTCGTGCTCCGTTTTAATGAGTATGCGTTTCGTGTAACGTAGGTAATTAAGAAAGAAGTGAACGCGACTTCGGGGACGTCAGATAGACTTGAAGTTATACATGCTTGGACTGTTAAGGCGTCAGCAAGAAAATGACAATTTGCGACAAATATACGAAAGACCCGGTGTAAATTGAAGAAATATATACGACGATAAAAGTAAAATGTCAGACTTGAAAAAGTTTTCTTGTGCTCTTGAAACAACATTGTCTTCGAGTCCGGAGCATACCGGTATACGTATGGGTTTGAAATTGTCCAAAATATGAACTTTTCGTGCCATAATTTTGGCTTACGTTACATTGTACAAAATGTATATATGTACTAATATCATTGGTAATAGTTTGAATGGGCTTACCCTGTTTAGAGTTTATGGTACGGTTGAAAAATATTACATTTTCCCTAAAGTGTCTAAACGCTCAAGAACTTCCATCATTTTTATCAACTGTTTTTTCCATCTCTCTGAAACAAAATTTTCCTTCACATAATTCTGTTTCGTTCTCGTCGCCCTAATTCTCAAGAATTTCTCCCTACCGTAGGCTAGTTTTCCGACAAGAATTTTTCATTTGTTGGAATTTAAATATTTTTCATTTTGTTCTAGGGATTTGGAACTTGTTTCGCAATTTTTCTACCAACATTAGTCATGGGTAATTTTATGGTGCTCAATCTCTTTTTAGCCTTGTTGCTCAATAGCTTTAATTCGGAAGAACTGAAATCAAAAAAAGAAGTAAGTAATCTATTATTATAATATTCATGTGTGACAAATTAATTTTATTCTAGATGTTTATAATATTAGCCCGTACATCTCTCTCTCTCTTTGCTCACCACCAAACGAATAATTGTGGTAAAGGAAAAAAAAAACAGTTTGGAGACTTCAGATCAAATCATGATTGTAAACTTCTTACTCAGACCTTTTCTAAAATTTAGAGAATGCGGTTTGAAAGAAGAAGGCCTCCTTCTCAAATCTATTCTGTAAATGGTAACAAGCCCTTCTTCAACATAAGTTCAAGAAGTGTGTTACTATGTGGAAAAGCAACTTGCCACACTTCAAATTTGTGATTGGAACAACACCTCCATTTCTACAAAAAGTTGAAATGAACAGAAAAGTTTGCGCGTGTACAACACTTTCATATCATTCAAATTTTTCTGAATGTTTCTCTCTCTTTTTAAATGATTTCAACGATTCCTTGAAAGTTTAAAATATGTTTTCGAGATGTGTCATCATTTGGAACAGAGTTCTCACCAAAATTCAATTCAGGAAAAAGAATGATTGTCAGCTTCAATGACAAGATTGCTTTCAACGTTTGAAGTTATGTGTTACATCAACCACGTTGGCGCTGTAATGAGTCTATTCTCCTAATTGTTGTATTGCAGTTACGTGAATTCATGTTTATACAACTGAAGAACACACAATCATATCGCCATATTCTTGAGTGTGCCTATATCAATATATGAAGCTTTCCCGTGGACAGCGGTTGCCTATTATTTTTTCGCCTGCGACCTTATCAATTGTGTCGGGGATAGAAAGAAGAGAACAAATATTGAAGCCCTTGGAATTTTCTTTCAGATTATCCTAATTTCAGATTTTTTGATCACAATACTTGTTTGTACTCTATAAGGATTGGATGGAAAAATGAAAATATAACAAAATCTGGAGTTAGTATTTTTTGGAGTTTCAATTTTCGTGCTCTTCCCCCCCCCCCCCACCTACTACTTTTTGATTAATGGAAATTTTCAGTACTCTTTTCCATGTCTGCTGTGTTGCAACTGCCTACCCAATTATTAACGTTGCAGGCGAAAAAACTTGAGCAACCGCTATCTAGGGAAAAGCTTTATTTGTTACATAATGAAACTGGGACACGATAGTAGCGTGCCTGTGGTTACCCCGTCAAACAAGAGTAAGATACTATCAGAGATGGAAAGCGGTTCAATAACACTATCGCTTTTCGATTTCGCTTCTGACCTTCGGAAATGAAGCTTTTTTGCTTACGGTTTTCGCTTCCAAAAAAGGTACCTATCACTTTTCGCTAAAAACTTTTTGCTTTTTACTTTTTCTTAATTTTTGAATTTTCAGAAACGAACAACCGAAAAAAAGAAAAAAAAAGAAATAGGAACACAAAAATGAAAAGCTATTGCTTTTCGCTTTTTTGACATTCGTTTCGCTTTTCGCTTTTGCTTTTTGCTTCCAAAAAAGGTTTCACTTTTCGCTAAAAACATATCGCTTTTCAATAACTTTCCATCTCTGAATACTATAATATAACGGGATCCATCTTGTATAGGATCAAGTCTCCAGCTCATGGCTGATTTACGTTCTCTTATCTGTTCTTTGAAGACGTTATTCCACATTGATGACATCATTCCACGTCAAAACTCGGCTGCAGCCATCAGCTGAAGACTTGATCCTTTAAAATATTGAGTCCCACTATGGATCTCCCGTTATTTGGACTAAGGACTGCAGGTATGCGCATCTTAAATGTAAACAAACAAAAGTTGGAGGTTGCATACTTTATTAAAAATTTGTTGTACGACAAAGGACTGGAATTAGTTGCATCTGAATGCATTTTTCACGCTGAAAACGATGCCGTTTTTCCATCTTTCGATTGGAGTTCGCATTCTCTCGTAATATTATCATTTGCAATGGTTTGTTTGCAAGAAAACTGAAAAGTAAAGTAGACCACTGCAAATATTATCATCACGGGAGAATGCAAACTCCAATCGAAAAATGAAAAACGGCATTGTTTTCCGCGTGAAAAATGCATTCTGATGCAACTAATTTCAGTCCTTTGTCGAACAAAAAATTTTTAATAAAGAATGCATCAACCTTCAACTTTGGTTTGTTTACATCTGAGATGCGCATTTGGACTTGACAGAGCGATAGCGCGCTAGCATCGATACACATATAAGGTGCGTAGTAGTTGTAATACATCATAATCAGCGTGACGTCATTTGTGTAAGGAAATTGTAAACACCCCATGGAATCTTATGAAAAACAGACCGCAGGGATCAGTGATTTCAGCCGGGCTGATTTTTACGTGTGATTTCCCGTAAGAGAATTCCAGGAGACTTTTGTTGTCAAATATATCGATAACCATTCATTGGGATGTTAACCTATGTTTGGTAGCGCTAGAATCGTCTTCTCTCGCCACACTCGCTTAAATTTCTGGGTGACGATTTTACGTTCAATGTATTTGGCCATGAGAATCGAGATTTTCAATTAGTCGTAGGTGCCTCAATACTTCATTATTAGAATTACTTCTTTCAGTTAACGATTCTCTTGAAGTGTTTAGGTATAGGAGATAATTTTTCGATAATACAAATTGTAATCATTCAAATCGTGTTTGAAAATCGTAAATTCCGCATCATGAAGCATGGTACGTTAAAATTATCCCCCACATCTTTGAACACGGCTACCAACTTACGCAACTTAGGTTAACATCCCAATATCTTAAGTAGTGTTGGGAACTATGGATAGTTTTCTAAAAAAAAACACGGCGATAGTAACTATCGATAGTTTGGAAATTTTTTCCTTTTCTTATCAAAATCACTATTACCACAAAATATTGATGAAAACTGAGAGAATTAGTGAATTACAACCGGAATCGGCGTGCCACGAGACGAGTAGTTGAGCACTGCTCAACTAAGCATTCCTTCCTATTGGGAAAACTGATGAGGATATCTGGATATCTGATGTAATTTCAATATTTCACCTCATACCATGCTGTTGCTGTACCAGAAATAGTACTATCTGTTATGTACACCTGCTCATTCTGAAATGAGGGCCACAATTATAGTAGTGTCTATCATCTGGTAATACTGAAATGCATTCCTTGACATGCTTGGGTAGAAAAAATTAAAATCAGGAGAAAAGTACTTATCTCACCTCTGTCATAGCTGCTTTTCTCTTGATCGACATTTTTTACCCAAACTATCGATAGTATCGATAGTTTCAAGAAAAACTATCGGGACTATCGATAGTATGAAACTATCGACTATCGCCCATCACTAATCTTAAGAATAAAACATTATTAATCATAAAAATAGATACCTTTCTATTGAGCTATGTTTCATTCTTAGGATATGAATGATTATCGATATATTTGACAACAAAAGTCTCCTGGTATTCTCTTACGGGAAATCACGTGTAAAAATCAGCCCAGCTGAAATCACTGATTTCTGCAGTCTGCATTTCCCAAGATTCCATAGAGCGTTTACAATTTCCTGACACAAATGACGTCATCTGATTGTGGTCTATTGGCAGGTTAGTAGTTGTGTGTCAAAAAGGCGACGATGCGATTTGGTAACATATATTGGATGTAGAAAATGAAGTCAAGAAAATTGAAAATAAGCTAGAGGTTACCAAAATACATCTTAATGATGTTTGCCTCGATAGAATCGCAATCTTGAATTTCTTATGAGTTTGAAAATTTCGTTTTTGCCTCAAGAAAGTATTGTGATTCAATAGCACAATCACCTTATTGGGCCAAGGTTCCATATATTGCCACCTGCAGCAACTCTTTTTCTGTCAAGTCCAAATAATTATCACTGTAACTTGATAGCAGCGCGCTCTTACAACGCATTCTTACATATGTGTGCGACCCAAATTGAGCATGTTGTTTGTATGTGTTTGTTTCCTGTGAATATGCAAATCAACCATCTGGTGTTCACCATTTGTGAAAAATGAACAAAAAAAAGGAGTATGCGAGGCGCAGCGACGACGCAACGGACGCTAGTATCTCCACCATTCAATATATAGCAGGCATAAATTACAGCGCTAGAGTAGCTGATGTGTGTAACTTGAAACGAAAATCCCGTTCTTCTGATTCAATCGTCGAAGTTCATCGAACCATTTAGAAACTACGCTCGATCAAACCTAAAATGAAGACTAATTACGTCGTGAAATTTCTTTTAAAGTACGCTTTTACAAAGGCCGATGCGCGCTTTCAAAATAAGTAGGAACAAAGGGTCGGTGATTTTTGCTGTCGTTACATCATCGTCTGCATTCGAAACACGAAACCAAAGTTATCTCAAAAGCGAATGAACGCGTCGTCATAAGGAAAATTAATAATTTAATATCGAAAGTTGCGCGCCATTGAGTATCGTCTTGCGCTAGGCTCGCCACAACAATTGGCGCGATTTTCTCTGAATTATTCAAGTATATCGGTTATCACATTCGTAGCCCATCGTCACGTCTTCCTCTCGGGCAATCGACGCTAACACAGCAGGTTCTCGCAAACAAAAAAAAAAATGTTCGGCAACTCAAGGATCTCCGTTCGCATCGCAATTTGAATTAATGATTGTACGTTTTTCGATATCGCAGTCTAGCGCCGAAGAGGAAGAACTGTTTCGTCATTATAACAAAATGTGGGAGCATCATTTGCGCGTAACGACGGCCTGTTGTTGTATGTGTTGTCGCAGAGCGCGCCTTCAACCAAAAAAGTCGTCCTCTCAAGTTCGACCAAAGGACATAATTGTGTCCATTAGAAAAGAGGTATCGGTAGTAAACGCGCTACCTCCTTTTATCGACTCACGATCGCACCACTTTACCTTATAAACGAAAGTCGCACTGTGTTCTGTGTGCAGCGTCACCTTTTTACACCCGTCCTTACATGGAATGTAACGATCGGAAATTAGCTTTAATTAAAGTGAATTTGAAAAGTACGGTCGTTTGCGTATATAAAGAGTTCTCCCACTATCACCGGAAACGTCGAATTTTCCGATAATCGAAAATAAAGCGGATAATTTAGCGTTTAACTTGGAACGGATTCCGCTTCGCTTAGTTTTCCACTAATTTTAAAGGTCGGCGTCACCGTAACGCACAGCCTCCCTTTACCGCAACTACTGTATAATACTATGAATGCCACTTTATTCTCGTAGACCACGTTCACTTGTCGTCGTGTATTCAATTAAGTTGCGATACGTCGCGCCGTGACACCGCAATGCATTTCGCGAATATAGCCTAGCGCGTTGAGGTCGGATTAAGTGTCGCTTTTGTTTTATCTGCTGAATCATTAGCTATCGACGTTCATTCGCGATACAGTCAACGTTTTTGTCGAAGTTCTTAATCCGGTCTCGAACGCGCTAGTCTCCGCGTTCAGTCACCGACGTTCACGAGATAACCTTTTTTCGGAGTCTTTTGTTGAACCGTCTGTTGTGTCTGCATGTTAGAGAAAATACACAATTCATTGAGCGGCGAATTCTTCGGACGAATTGCGGAATGAAAAATCGTTATCTTAACCCGCATGACAAGTGCTGTGTTAGCTTTTTGACTCGACATGCCTTTTTGGTAACTTAAATGGAAGTCGTTTAATGGAGCGTATTGTGAGGGTACGAGGATATAGGTCTGTAAAGCGGTGGGAGAAGTCGTGGTAGGAATATTTTTGTACGTATCGAGCTGCACCAGATTGAACTAATTTTTCCAGTTGATCCTCTTTCCCAAGACCATCTGGACCACTCTTATTTTGTATTGAAATTAAATTGAAGAAATGAAAACTCCTAATTTACTGCCTTCGCTTCTCGCGAGATCTTTTTCATTCCCTGTGAGACAAACTTCAGGTGAGTTTTTCTTCAGAATGTGCATGTTCCCTGGACGCGAATTCAGGTGCACACCGGGGGAGGGGGGGAAGTGAGAGATATTTTACTAGTTCTCTTCTTACCTCATTTCAACAGTATGGTGAAAGTGCATAATTTGAGCATTTTTAGGAAGTTGGAAGGTATATTTCCCTTATTCCCAACTCCGAGTCTCTGCTTTCTCAAATGTTCACCCAGTCCAACTCTCCAACTCTCAAGGTAAAAAATTAAGAGCCGCCTTCAAAAATTTCCCAAGTTTCTAAACTAGGTTGGAGGTTTCTAAACTAGGTTGGAGCATCCCTCACCCCTTGGAACCACCCAGTTTCAAGGTCATTCAGTTCATCAACGAGATCCATTTGTTCATACATTTATTATAAGGAACGAAGGTCGAAAATTCTACAATTCCGGAGGTTGAAAATTAATTCGGCTTTTTGGATACTTTTGGTCTTATTATCAAAAGTTTTTCCAAGTCTTTAAATTAGGTCGAAGGCCTACTCTCTCCCTCTCACCGTTCCAGAACTGCTATTTGTGACTCCTCATAGAACTAGTGTTCTGTTTGAAAAGTCTAGGTTATTCACCTCTTTACTCTCTTCACCAAGAATCAAACGACTCGATTCAGATGAAACAGAAAAGTATTCCTTCGTCGTTCGTCTAGAGTCATGAGGCCTCTCACAATTTGATGACGTCATACATTTAGTACATCAACATTCTTCAGATCCCATGTGGCCCATAAAACAGGTTTCTGAATTTGTGTTCGTGTATGTCTATGCGGTTCTGAGAACCTTTCAGGTCCTCTCCCTCGGTCAGTCTAACCACTCTTACCTGGACCCTGATACACTCCCATTCTGAATGACTTTGACCTACATTATCGAATACAGAAAATTCCTATCTCGGAACTCAATCGACATGTGCTGACGGTCGCATCGATCCACCGCCCATCCTAAATGACCTCGATCTACGTAGTCAACTTCGACAATTTTTCGAGCTCAATTTATGTGTGCTGGATATGGCCTAAATCCCTGCAAGGAGCTCAATAATCTTGAATAGCCATGATCAAATTTTACACATATATTGGAAATCAATCTGTAATTATGTACTGGATGTTGCACCAGCCTCTTCTATGACTCATTGACCTTGATCTGTACTCTAAATACGCGTCCCTGATCCCGGAAAACCTTGACCTACATTGGAGTCTTCAAAATATTTCTACCTCCACAGCTTTAGGCCTAAATCTTCTTCTTGAACTGATTCATATTTTTGTTCAGTTGTAGTTCCGATGGGAGTGGAACCCATGATGATTGATACACATAGGTAGGATCCTTGACATTTGCCCAAGGGTTTATAGGAGGTTATTTCTTGCCTAATATCTGGTGCAATTTACCTAATTGAAACCAGGGAACTTGAAGAAATTTTGACTTCTATTTTAGGAGGGGAACTAAAACTTTCTTGATATATTATAGGGAAACTTGGATAAAATTTTGATAGTCGAGAGTCGAAATTTCTCCAAGTCCCTTTCCTATCAAATATAGCTCGGGAGTCGACATTTTTAGCCATCTGTTCTGTTTGGGAAGGCACATCCTCAGAAAACGTCCGCGTCCAATTTTGATGACGTCATGAACCTCATGGTTTTTTTTTCGAAAAATTTGCCGCAGGCCGCAAAAACTGACCTATGACGTTATCAGATCATGACGTTACAGGGTCAATTCAAAAAGAATTCCAAGTCTTTAAAAGAGGTCAAGATTATTGAAGACGTCATCGGGCGTTCCCATCTCTCTTCTTCCCAGACTTAACACTAAATCTAGGCGTCTTTTATACCAGCTTCATGCTGGATCTAGGCTTTCTTGGATTCTCAATACAAAAACCAATTTGACTCATAGAACAAGTTCCTTGCATTCTTCGTTTAAATTCGTTATTTTGATGATTGACAAGTGAAAAAAAAAGACTCGGTTTTTCCTGAATTTACTTTTTTCTTTCTTCTTTTTCACTTATTTTTAACAGGGAACCTACTTTATGGGGGGCGGGGGTATTGGGGAAAATAGCCGAACTTCAAGGTCGTTTAGTGGTCGACCTCGACCCGTCCTATTTTATAGCTCGGAGCTCGAAGTCCTTTCAAAATTTTCGAAGTCTGTCTCTTATCTTATATAGCTCGGAGGTCGGTGTATATAGCCTGAACCCCTTCAAGTAACTGGATATGCGATTCATCATACACCAATTGACTTAGCTCCTTCAATAAGCCAGATATGAAACGCTTTGAACACCATAAGACTCAGGACATCCTTCTGAGGTATTCCAAGTCCCCTCTTATTGTATAAAGTTCCAAAGTTCGGCAACTTGATGACTTCATAGATCTGATACGTCAACATTCTTCAGCACCCACTTGTCCCATAAAATGTTCCCTCCACCCCTCGTTTAACTCCGTTAAAGAACCCGTGAGTTTTTGCAAGACCCTCTCCTATTGCGTATAGCTCCGAAGTCCGGGTCTGTGACGTCACAATCAGATGACGTCATGGATTAGTTTTCTTCAAAATCTCTCCCCATTATATATATAGCTCCAAAGTCCGGCCCTGTGACGTCATAATTTGATGACGTCTTAAATCAGCCTTATGACGTCACAATCTGATTACGTCATAGATCTGGTATGTCAACATTTTCCAAGTCTTACGTGTCCCATAAAACAGGTTCCCTGCCACCCCTCGTTTCACGGCGTTAATGAACCCATGAGTTTTTTAGATTTTGGGAGGAGGGAATGCCCCTGAGTCACCCTCCTCCGTAAATTGGCCATTGGGAAACGTCCGCGTCTAATATTGGTGACGTCGTCAACTTGTGACGTCATCAACCTGATAGTTAGATTGGGTTACATCGCTTATAAGAATTTGTCCTGGGTAGACCATAAGGAGAGCCCGAATTTTTCAGCACTAAAAATGAAAAGTTTCGGCATTTAATGTTGCAATTTCGGCATTTAAAAGAAAAACATGAAAAAAAAAAACATTCGTTTTTAGTGCTTTTAGGAATTCACGCCCAGAATTATCCAATTTACAACCAAAATGATTTTGACCAAAATAAACGCATTTTGGGGATTGAACTCATCAAAAAAATATTCTAGCAATCTTTAAATCAAAATATTTCTAATTTTTCAACTTTGGACTAAAAATAATATTTTCAAAGAAAAAGGTCAATTTTCACCAAGTAAAATTCAGCTAATTTTGTCCGAAATTATATAATATTGGACGATATTTAACAAATTAATGGTCATTTTCGGCCTTATTCAGCTTTAAACCCCGTTCTCGGCATTTATTCTATTTTCGGCATTTTTCGGCAAGATAAAATTTGTTTTACAGACCCCATTACCCATAAGATGAACTGCTATCTGATTTTCAAGCTTTCCACCCTTAGAAAAATGATTCGACTAATGGCGAAGAATCCGGGCTCTGATCATAAGAAAGCTCAAGATTTGCCAAAAGATATAATCGAAGTCACCTCTTAGATTATTTTTGTAGGCTCAGCATCCATTTCCAAGAAATGAAACGAAAAAAAAAAAAAAAATGATGTAGATTATGAGCTTGAAGAAAAAATGTTTTCTCGATCTAAAAGAAGGCGTTACAATATTTCATCGTGAAATGTAGTGAATTTTGGGATTTTAAAAACGTTCTTAAAAGACTGGCTTTTTTCCAGGAGTAGCGGAGCTTAAGGGTTCCTCGCTGCCATCACAAAGTTTGCTAAGGGCTCAAAATTTTCTTTTCAGTCCCACTCCTATAGTTCGGACTACGAAATTGTTCCAAGTCCCCGTGTATCCCATAAAAGAGGCTTCCTGCATCCGTCGTTCACCGTGTGTTTTCCATTAGATCGAAGTCGAGGTATAATTTTTTCTGAGCTCTTTAACATCACACCCACAATCCAGAATAACCTTGACTTATGAGAGCAAAATTCAAAAATTTCAATCGCACCAGTCCCTCGATTGAGCACGGTATCGTTAATCTTGGCCCTGAGGACACTTTCGTGATTCCAAAAAATCTTGACCTACTTTGTCTGTCCGCCGTATTTTCGTCCAATTGTGGTTTCGGTGGGAGCGGGACCTATGACCTATAGTTCAGTTGTTGCAATATTTATTAATTTTCCTGACATTTACTTCACTCCCAACAAATTGCTTCGATAACCTCGTCCCCGCCTACTTCCCACCAAAAAAATTGATTATTTTTTCTTCGTTGAAATTGTGAGGCGATCGATAAATTTTTTGAGTCCTGTTATTTACGAGTTGAAATTTATCCAAAACTTTCAATTAGATAAGAGCCATCCGCCACCCTTTCGAGTCCTCTGAAATCACGACCCTGATTCTGCGTAACCTTGACCTACATTAGTGACTTCAAAAATTTCCATTTAGTAGTGCTGGGTCTCGCAACAGTTCCTCCAACGAGCTCAATGACCTCGATCAAAACCCTGACGACCGATTCTAGAAGATATTGACATACGATAAGGAATCCAAAAAGTTTCTACTTCCAAGATTTTAGCCCCAACTCCTCTCGGTCCCCGATTAGCCTAATTTACCCCTCCGCCCATCGTCCCTTTGTACAATTTTGGTTCCCGACGAGAGCGGAGCTTATGACCTCGTATAGTAATTGTAATGTTTGTCAATGTTTTCATAACATTTAGTCCACTCCCACCAAACTGTTCCTATAACCTCCCCCTTCTTACAGAAAAAATATAATAATTTGTGAAGCTTTGAGATAAGCATTTGGAGACCCTTGAAAATATCTCCAGTCACGTCATTCATACAGTCTTATCGTAGCCTGAAATTTGAAATTTTTTCATCAGATTCAAGTCGATCGGAGGCACGCGGCACGCTCTCGAAATTACAGTGTTGACGGTTGGAGGACAGAAGAGATCGAAATTTCTTCCGAGTTCCCTGAAGTCGCGCTCGGGATCCTGAATGACCTTAACTTTTATCAGCGACTTTAAAAATTTTAATCTGTACGTGCTGGAAGTCGCAATAGCCCCTCAAATGATCTCAATAACCTTCATCTGGACCCTAATTTCTGGAAGACTTTGATCTATATTAGAGACTCTTAAAAGTTTGGAACAAACTCCCCCTCTTGGCCTAATTCATAATCAGCCTATATCCATCTGTCCGACGTTCCGTCATGGGTGCCCTCAGGCTTATGACCTCGTTTAGTAATTGTAATGCTCATCAATCTTCATTACGTTTAGTTCACTTCCACCAAATCGCTTCTGTAACCATCTTTTTCCCTCCCTCCTTCCTGCTTACTTCTTATAGAAAAAGCAGCTCTACATTTATTTTTCTTTGTTAACAGGGAACCTGTTTTATGGGGGGCTATTTGAGAAATCTGGCGTGCGCCGTCCGCCGTCCGCCGTCCAACGAAAAACTTAGAAAAATTTCGACCCTCGAGCCATATATGATAGGAGAGGGACTTAGAAAAAATTTCGACTCTCGAGCTGTATATGATAGGAGGGGGACTTAGAAAAAATTTCGACTCTCGAGCTATAGATGATAGGAGGGGGACTTGGAAAAATTTCGACTCTCGAGCTATATATGATAGGAGGGGGACTTAGAAAAAATTTCGACTCTCGAGCTATAGATGATAGTAGGGGGACTTAGAAAAAATTTCGACTCTCGAGCCATATATAATAGGAGAGGGACTTAGAAAAATTTCGACTCTCGAACTATATATGATAGGAGGGGGACTTAGAAAAAATTTCGACTCTCGAACTATATGATAGGAGGGGGACTTGGAAAAAATTTCGACTCTCGAGCTATATATGATAGGAGGGGGACTTAGAAAAATTTCGACTCTCGAGCTATAGATGATAGAAGGGGGACTTAGAAAAATTTCGATCCACGAGCCATATATGATAGGAGAGGGACTTAGAAAAATTTCGACTCTCGAGCCATAGATGATAGAAGGGGGACTTAGAAAAATTTCGACTCTCAAGCTATATATGATAGGAGGGGGACTTGGAAAAAATTTCGACTCTCGAGCTATAGATGATAGGAGGGGAACTTAGAAAAATTTCGACTCTCGAGCCATATATGATAGGAGAGGGACTTGGAAAATTTCGACTCTCGAACTATATATGATAGGAGGGGGACTTAGAAAAAATTTCGACTCTCGAACTATATGATAGGAGGGGGACTTGGAAAAAATTTCGACTCTCGAGCTATATATGATAGGAGGGGGACTTAGAAAAATTTCGACTCTCGAGCTATAGATGATAGAAGGGGGACTTAGAAAAATTTCGATCCACGAGCCATATATGATAGGAGAGGGACTTAGAAAAATTTCGACTCTCGAGCCATAGATGATAGAAGGGGGACTTAGAAAAATTTCGACTCTCAAGCTATATATGATAGGAGGGGGACTTGGAAAAAATTTCGACTCTCGAGCTATAGATGATAGGAGGGGAACTTAGAAAAATTTCGACTCTCGAGCCATATATGATAGGAGAGGGACTTGGAAAATTTCGACTCTCGAGCTATATATGATAGGAGGGGGACTTAGAAAAAATTTCGACTCTCGAGCTATAGATGATAGGAGGGGGACTTAGAAAAATTTCGACTCTCAAGCTATATATGATAGGAGGGGGACTTAGAAAAAATTTCGACTCTCGAGCTATAGATGATAGGAGGGGAACTTAGAAAAATTTCGACTCTCGAGCCATATATGATAGGAGAGGGACTTGGAAAAATTTCGACTCTCGAGCTATATATGATAGGAGGGGGACTTAGAAAAATTTCGACTCTCAAGCTATATATGATAGGAGGGGGACTTAGAAAAATTTCGACTCTCGAGCCATATATGATAGGAGAGGGACTTGGAAAATTTCGACTCTCGAGCTATATATGATAGGAGGGGGACTTGGAAAAATTTCGACTGTCGAGCTATATATGATCTAGGCGTCCTTGAATTTTCAATACCAAATCTCATTCGAATCATAAAACAGGTTCCCTGCGTTCCTCGTTTAACTTTGTTAAGGAAGCCGTAATTTTGAAGTTGTGAGGTTATTATTTAGGGTTCGCTGGAAATTTTTATGCTCGAGTAATTCGGACAATCAGCTCGGGAGTTGAAATTTTCCCAGGACTTTGAATTGGATTAGGGAGGAAGTCATTGACTACTGACTACACATACAACTCAATTTGAGAATGTCTTCTACACCACTTAAGTGACGTGAACCTAAACTCGTTCATAAGCAGGGATTCAAACACAATAAGAAGGGACACAAGATAGACCTCTCAGAATGCTACGCAAGTAGATATAGCATAATATCACTCCATCACCTGCAGGCAGTCCCAATAACCGAAACAGAATTCGCCGCTCACACATACACACACGCACTATTTACTTGGCTTCAATATTGTCATAACTTACTAAGCAGGGGTGCCGTGAGGCCATTTTCTTGAAGATGATTCTTCGTAGGAAATATAGGGGGCGGTTTTTTCCTTTGTTCTCGTAATATTATTGGGGGGGGCTTTCTTTCTTTTTTTTTGGGGGGGGGGCGGCGAAATCTTCGTAAGCTTCGGGGGATCACGGCACCCTTTTAACACAATAACTATCTTCAACGGATATTTGTATGTACAAAGAGAACCGAAAATTTTACTTTTCTCTTATACCCATTAGGAAGTCGGTGAAAGCTCAAAATTAGCTCGTAGCTTCGAACGGGTTCGCTCAATCATACGTAAAAGACGCCACAAAAGTGTTCAAGAAAATTCGCTTAGTGATAAGCAAACAAATCTCAAGCTCGACGACCTAGTGATAAAAATGATGGTTAAAAATAAGCGGCCAAAAGATGCGATCGTGGCGGACACACATTTCATGGAAGAATCGGCATCCAATAAGTAAGACACTCACTTCTGGGCCCGATCAGGGCGAGTGTTACAAGGTGTTCGATTTAAGCGCTCTAGCATAAGCGAAATCTAATGAGTTTTCATTTTCAGACAATGCAACGTTGAATTAGGAGCCGTGATGTCAGTCACCGGTCAAATACCGCAGCTTTCAAACGTCGCTCCCGAACATCAAGATACCATGTCGTTACAAGATATGGATATGGGAATGCCGCACGACGATCAACCAGAGTTCGACGATCCTGATAAACTTAGCCTAGTACCTCACATCGAGAGAACTCTAACTGAAGATTCAGCAGGTTGGTATTCGTCGGCATCACCACTTTTTTGAATCTCACACGTCAATTGTCTTCTGTTCCTATTCCAGACACAGGCTATTTTCAAAGTACGCTCAATCAGCCCTCGCCGGCCTGTAGCATTCAACACTCGGACAATGACGATCTGTACCACCAAATTATGCACGAAGTGATGAACGGCCCATTACAAGAGACTACTCAAGCCGTTGACTCCGAGTACGAGTTACCCAATGATCAAGATAACAATTTCGAACAGCAAAATGGTAAAGATAGTCCACCCAATAGGACGCATAGGAGGTCGTATATGTTAGCCATCCGTCAAGAAAGTAGTCGAGGTTAATAAGTATGATATTTAAAGTAGAAAGGCACTCGTGGATCTCATCAAATGCCATTGAGCCTACATATCGCATTTTCACCGTAATTCGTTACTGCTTGTGTGTGTGCCTTCCCGCGGTAATTAGGTATCACAAGGCTGGAGCCTAATATAAAAGTAGATTTCTCATAGTCTATTCGTCTTCGTCATCGTATGTTTGTAGCTTAGCCTTTGTCTTCAAATTCTGCATCGCATTTCTACAAGAAATTCACAGTAAACAAGCTTGATGCTCCGCACTTCATCCCTTGTTGTGAACGATGTATGTTTCTAACATTCTCTCGTCATCTTTTTGCATTCACAGAGGAAACAAGCCTTATGGATCGGGAAACGACGATTGACGGAAACGACGAAGCAAAAAGTCCGGAGAAGAAGCATATCTCGCCGGAAAATAAGAAAAAATCCTGGATGGCTTTAGCTTCGTACGTGGACGAGCTGACGCTGGGGGGTAGGCGAGATTCAAAAGGTCGGTTCGTCGATAACGTTGGTAATTTTCCCGGTTTCGGTTACAACAAGAAAGTGAAAACACCGCAAGACTGCTTTCCGGCGCATTTTTACGAAAGGTACCGCATTAGAAGACTAATTACTCAACGTCCCCGACCGCCCGCTCGCTCGTCGGTGAGCGTTTATTTAAACGAGCGCTCACTAATTAGTATTTACGACGTTCAAATATAGGTGTCCGGCGTGCGAAAGTTGCATCAACTCCTGTTTCGGCGATCGATGGATTAAATTCCGTAGTAAAGTATTGTACTTCGTCGATAATCCGTATTTCGAGTGGGTCATACTGGTATTGATATTCGCGTCTAGTATTACGCTTTGCTTCGAGGATATCTACTTGGATAATAATCTCACGTTGAAGAAAATATTGTACTGGACGAATTTTGTTTTTTGCGTAATTTTTACCGTCGAAATGCTTCTCAAGTGGATCGCGCTGGGCTTCTATAAATATTTCAGTAGTTTTTGGACGGTCTTGGATTTCGTTATCGCGTTCGTGAGTATAAATCAGTTTTTTAAAGATTAAGTTTGAGCCGAATAGTGTATGTCGGAATAGAACTGTTCACTCGTCTGTATAGTTAGAGAGAGTTGAAGAGGGAGCACTGCTTTTGCAAAAAGGTGGGGTTTCTATGAGGCACTACTCAGTTTATCAAGGGCTAAGGAGAAAAAACAGTCAAAAACAAACTGTTTTACTGTTTTGACACGGATGTCATTTTTCTGATGATGTCACGGAAGGATGATGTCCCAAAATTATGAATTTCTCAAGTTCAGAGATAATGACGTCACTGCAGGTAATTGTGATGGTGTAACCGGGTTGATGACGTCTCCGAGGTTGAAGTAGGGAACTATATAAGATAAATACGTGCAAATGATGAGAATAGGACCGTGTTCATAAAGTCGAAGGAGGAATAATGTAAGTACTATCCTGAAAGAATTTTTGACATCCAACTTGAGTGCAAGAAAGCGAAAAAAAATAAATGAGAGCTTATTCACTTTTTTGTCTCCACTAATACGTATATATTTTAATTAATCGAAATTCCATGTTTGATATTTAAATTTCTCTCACGGCACTCCTGAAACTGCTCCTCCTTCGACTTATCAACATGGCGACGGTCCTCTTCTTACCACTTTGCGCATACCTATCTTATAGTTCCTCAGTTGAAGGTGAAGAAGTCACAGAAGTGTATAATCTTAGAGTTGAATGGTGATGATGTCACAAAAGTATTAATGTGACAACCCCCCCTTTAGCGTCCTAAACATAATCTTACAGGAACGATGATTCTAACTTTAAAAGCAGTTTTTACCGTCATTATGCGATGAATTCGGCTGAAAATTGTTGTAGATTAATGATTCAAGAATACAATTCAATAGCGCTGTTTATATCATTTGTGCGTTAATAGTTTAAAATTTGGAATGTAGTGAAAAAAGTGCTGGAGAATCGCCTAAAAAATTGCATCTTAGCTCCATTTTTTGACCCGTGGACCCAAAAATATGCATTGGAATGAAATTTTTGGGTCAGATTCATGTTTAGCGACCCAAAATTACCCCTAAAACTGAATTTCATCAAATTCCAAAAATTTTTCTAGAAATTTTAAATTTTCCCCCAACTTTGAAGACCCCTAAATCCTATAGATAAATTTTTGGGGATTTTTTTCAATACCACCACGTGAAAGAGCGAGTTTTAATTATAAAGGATCACTGAAAACCTGAAAAACGATTTTTGGGACGCTAAGTGGGGTTGTCTTGTGACAGGTCACATATGTCCTAAGATCAGATATGTTGACGTTGAAAATATTGTAGATGTCATGTCCAAGGTTATTTTAGGGAAGGTTAGCCCACTCGCGAAACAAACCGCAATAATGACGTCACTGTAGACTTCCACTGACAACGGCCATATGAATCTATACAAATTTAAACCAAAATATCTCGAGAAATATGGATTTTCTCAAAAAAGTCAAAAGAACAAAATTTATTCTACATCAAATTTTCTTTCAGATGTGGTATCTTTCAGAATTTTTCTACCAAATTTTGAAATTACATTTTTTTTACCTAGTTCTTGTCTGTATAGACCCAGTGTCGCGCCTGGCAGAGTGGGCTAACCTTCTCTAAAATAACCTTGTGTCATGTCATAACGTTAGATGCGATGACGTCACTATGATTGCGATGATGCCACAGATTGAGGACGTCATGGGTTGATGACGTCACAAACGTGTATATGTCCTGAGGTCAGGTACAATGACGTCAAAAAAATTGTAAATGTCATAAGGTTAGAGACAATGACGTCACTGCGGGTGACTGTGATGGAGGGTGAGGACAATGACTATACATACTTCGTAAGCAGACGTACAAACCTTTTGTTATACGAGTTGTCGTTTTGTTGGAAACTACCGCATCGCCGCGCTTCACAATGTTTTTAGTTTTGGAAACTAATACTTGGGAGCGCTCTTCCGAGAAACTTGACCAGGAGGAAGTGGAGAAAAGAGAAGGGAAACCGCGGAAACAGGTAGCCAAGAACTTGAATACCGTAACGGAGAAAAAAAAAAGGATCAAAAGGATAGAAGAAAAAAAAAGAGAAGACAGACCGTCGGTCTACTATGTATTTCTTTTTTCCTTCTGATGAATGCGTTTACAAGTACAATGAAATATAAAGCTACTTTAAGTCATAAGAAAAAAACTTGTGTAGGCTATGCGTTCCAAAACCACCACCATGTGATCACCAAGCAAATAGTTGCTGCAGGTTAAATACTCGTAAAAATAAATAAAAAAATAAAAAATAAGTAAATTAAAACGGAAATTGGAAATTTTTCATATGAAAAATTTTTGACATGACGTTTAGATCAGAAAAAGAAATTTATCGAGTTTTGACGTGGAAATTAAAATACATGTGCATGTGCGGGTAAAACCTACATTCTTTTCTTGAAAGGAACAACAAATCCTTGCACGAATAAAAAATTGTTTTATTTAAGAAATTTATCTTTTCAATCACCTCGTTCAAAAACTGAGTTCCAAAAATTATACTTACTGTACATTTCTTGATAGGTAACTATAGGAATCTAGTAAAAGAGTGAAATTTGCAACATTACTCTGTACAACACATATAATTATATTTACTGTCTTCTATTGTTGGCAGAAGGTCTTTGAAAAACTAAACAAAGAAGCAATAAATAACTTGCACCAAATTATTATATCTCGCAAATTTTCTCAGACAAATTTCCTGTCACAATTTGGTATAATAACTTTCTTTTGGTCGGTCTTATTTGCTATTTCAGTTAGTTTCACCGTCAGAATGCCCAAGAAATAAGAAATTAGTCAAAACTGACCTAGAATGGGGTCAAAGTCACCAAAAAAAGTGAACTGGTCGATTCTGACAATTGTTTAGTCAATGCGACTGTAGCTATAATTTTTTCTCTCCGTGATAATACACCTAAAACCGATTTCTCAAACTAGTTCTTTAAAGCTTCTCTACTGACAATTGAACAGCAGATCTGACAGCGTTTTGTGGCAGAAACGACAGTGTTTTTTCAAAAAGCGGCAATTCCACGATATGCGGCCAAGACGCTGTCAGATTTGCTGATTAAGTGTTAATGAGGTTAACTTTAAATTAAAAATAGGTAAGTGAATAAGGACTTCATCAATTCTCTGAAAACTTCAAGACTGTGCGCATAATTTAATTATAGTTGGTCCAAGATATTTTGGTATGGTAAAAAACTACAAAATTTCAAAACCTTACGTGGCAGGGCCTTAGCAATATAGTGAGGTCGTGTACTGAAATAGTAAGGAAGTTTAATTCCTATTCAGACCATGATATAGGTGAACATAATTTAGCTCATTGCTTTATAAAAAAAATTCTCTGCCGTAGCCAAATGAACAAAGATAATGAATTCTAGTACACCTAATACAGGCCTAGTCAGCCGTGATAAACCAGAATACCTCAACTACATAATCATCGATCTGAAAAATCGCAAAATTGGTACTCTAGGTAGATGAGGTATTCCGGTTTATCCCGGCAGTATTATATTCCTAATGTAGCATAAAAATAGTATATTCCATAGTGTCGTCAGCTTCAACCAAGGGGGAAGGAGTGGCCTTGTAAAATTAAAAATTTTCCTCCGTCCAAGTATTGCCCGATGAACCATATTGACTCAAAATTGACGTCAATTTGCCACAGGAGATTACATCCATAATTTTACAGGACATGTTCTCTAGTATTAGAAGAATTATTACAATTTTTGCGAAGTCCGTGTAGAATCACACACCAGTTCACAACTAAGAAGCAACAAAACACAATTTTTTATTCGGAACCAAACTGAGAGCAAGTATAAGAAAAACATTCATTGAGACGTCTTTTGACATTTACTGCCATTTTTATCCTCCAGTGTAATCAGCTACTTCTAGTAGGGTTAATGTTGACATCAACAGTTTTGTTCAGAGGAAAGTTACTAGGGTAGCTCATATGAATTTTGTGAGTTGAAATATTTTCAAGTCTCCAAATTAGGTCTGGATTTTATCCCAATGAAAGAAATAATATAACATCCACCATTATTACCTTGGTTACTTACAGCCACTGTCTAAAGTTTTTCTATGCCCCTAAACTCGGTCAGAGCTCCGACTTCTTAAATACTAACTACCTTTGAAAATTTGTACAAGATTACAAAGTAGGTCAAGAGGACAGTAATTCAGAAATCTCATTACAACCAAATAGCGGGTTATGAAAGAGAAACAGCAGATTTTAGTCAGCTGAGTACAATGTAAGAAAGTGTCCAAGTTGTTTTATAGAAAGTACTAGCGGTTGGCGACGCGCCTCCGGCGCGCCTGACCGCTAGCTGTATGTTGAGTAGATATCTGTGTTTTATAGGTATCTGTATCTTGTAGGTATGTGTGTTTTGTAGGTATCTTGGAATTCAGATGAATTTTTAAAAAAGAAACAGTGGAAAGAGTTTTGCAAAATTCACAACTATTCAGTTCAAAAATAAGAAAATAGACACCAAAAACTGCGACTGTACTTATAAAAATATATCAAAGTTCCGAGTCGCACAAAAATAAAATCACCAAATTAAATTTTTTACACACTAATTCACTTGAGAGCTGACTTAACGTGTGAAGCCTGTATTCATCGCAGCAGAATACAGACAAATCCATTGACATTTTGCCAGTCCCTAAGAAAACACACGGACAACAGGTAAAAAAAAGGGTCATTTCCGCTAGCCCATACGCAGTGCGCACCGTGTCTAGACATTGGTTCTTGTATGAGATACCGGATGTAAAATCCTTTATGTAGGTGTTTTTAAAACTGTGAATAAAATAACTTACTGTACTTAGTATGGAAGTACAGCGAATACTGTAGTCACAAAATTTCCTCCTAAAAATCTGGAACCGGGCTCATTCGAAAGGAAATTACAGGGGCTACAATTTTTGTTCTCTTCAATTTTTCATAAAAATGAGTTATACTCGAGTTATCACAATAATTCAATTCTCGAAACTGCGCCACTCAACGCGCGTAAGTCTAACGTACATGGCAAGCTACACCACCACGTTTTTTTATATTGAAAAAAGTCATTGTTTTCGCCCTTTTTTGAAATTACTCAGCACCTCCCCGTCAAATTTTTATTTTTATGAGTCTATGTGCTGCTCTGGGATGAGGACAATATATCCTGAAAGTTTGAAAGCGATCGGCCCAGTAGTTCTCGAGTTATAAACGGACAGGAGGACAGACGGACAGACAAACTTTCTGCTTTATATACTAGATTTCTACTGCATACAATTCTCTGCGGATGTCTTGGTACTAAATTGTATCTTCAAAGAATGAAAAAAAAAAAAAAAAAGAATTGATCAATTGAATGATAAGGTATTCATGTATGGATGACAAAAAAAAAAAAAAAAAAAAAAAAAAAAAGGAAAGGAAAGGAAAATTCTCCTAGTCGGGTTGCAAAGTAACATATAATCAATGCCTAGTCCTCGCGTTTACGAGCACGGGCTCAATTCAGGTGTAACCCACGCTCGTGACAAATGAAGTGAACAAAACGCGCTTCTAGTAAGATGATTGTAGATGTTGTAGAGAAATCTTTTCAAATCAAAGGTTTGGAGGCACTATCGCTATCTAGTTTTTTGACGCAAACTATCTAAAAGCGACAACATTTTAACAATAGGTTTGTACCTCTGCTTACAAAGTATGTATAGTCAATAGTGAGGACGTCCTAGCTTGATGACGTCATAAAAGGGTATATATCTTAAGGTTTGAGACAACCAGAAGTGATCGCGAAGATGGCACGGATTGGTGACGTCATCAAGGTTGGGGTCAAAACTTTCATGGAATGATGACGTCACTAAAAGTGATTATGATGATACCACAGGTTGTTGACGTCATCAAGATTGAAGTACAGGATGTCACGGCTTGGTGACGTCACATATGTCTGTAGTTTAGAAGTTGAGGGTGATGACGTCACTGGTTGAGAATGTCTCAGAAGCGTATATGTCTTAGGTTCAAGGCTGATGATGTCACGTCATAAAAATGTGATTATGTCTGAAGATCAAAGGTGGTGGTGTCTTAAGTTCATGATGTCACTAAGGATTAGAATGATGACGTCACAAAAGTCTAATTATGTCTTGAGGTTAGGGATGATGACGTCACAAAAGTGAGAATTTCTAGAGTGTAGAGATGAAGACGTAAATAGGAGAGCGGATCGGGCCTGACAAGTGCACGAACGAAAAACGCGAACGAACCCCCACTGGCGAGTTTATTTTATGTAACCGAGATTGGGCGACCGCGTCGGTTTACTGCCATACTGCGACTAAGAGTGATGCCGCGGGACTTTGAAATATTTTCGTACTTCTTGGACTTGTAAAATTTTTCATTTTCAATTCTCGGACTTTGAAATAATTTTCATACTTGTTGGACTTGTAATTATTTTTAGATTGTGGGACTTTGAAATATTTTCAACTGTTGGACTTCGAAATATTTTCATACTTCTTGGACTTGATGTAAAATTTTTATCCTCGGACTTCGAAATATTTTCAACTGTTGGACTTGTAAAAGAATTACTTTTCAATTCTTGGACTTGGAAATATTTTCAACTGTTGGACTTGTAAAATTTTTCATTTTCAATTCTCGGACTTTGAAATATTTTCATACTTCTTGGACTTATAAAATTCATCATTTTTAATTCTTGGACTTTGCAATATTTTCAACTGTGGGAGACAATCAAAAATGAAAAATTTTACATCAAGTCCAAGAAGTATAAAAATATTTCAAAGTCCAACAGTTGAAAATATTGTGGCGTTCTGCTATGAAGGCGCAAGCACCAAGCTTGCACACGCCGCTAAACTTTTAATAATAGCAGACACCGCAAGGAAGCGTACTTATCGCTTAACTACTTCGCCGAATACGCTTGAACAACCTAGAACGTGCTCGATTGATTGTAAGGATCCTTGCATAACCTGTTTGCCGTTCTAGAAGAAATCTCGAGAATTCCGGAAATAAGGGTGAGACTATAAATAGCCGGCAGCAACCCGATAAAGCGATTCAGTTGTAATCTTAAAAGCGATAGTTAACGTGTTCTCGTTCTTTAACGCGATTGTGTTACAGTTTAACGGTGTTTTAGAAGTGTTGTACTTGCGGTACCAGTAATAAAGCTCGGTTTTCGTAATTGTTCTTTATTATCGGTGTCAAGAGATATTTGGTGACTGGTAGAACGTCACAATATTTTAAAGTCCGAGGATTGAAAATGAAAAATTTTACAAGTCCAACAGTTGAAAATATTTCTAAGTCCAAGAATTGAAAAATAATTCTTTTACAAGTCCAACAGTTGAAAATAATTCCAAGTCCAACAGTTGAAAATATTTCGATGTCCAACAGTTGAAAATAATTCCAAATCCAACAGTTGAAAATATTTCAAAGTCCCACAATCTAAAAATAATTACAAGTCCAACAAGTATGAAAATTATTTCAAAATCCGAGAATTGAAAATGAAAAATTTTACAAGTCCAAGAAGTACGAAAATATTTCAAAGTCCCGCGGCATCACTTTTACTCGCAGTATGGCAGTAAACCGACGCGGTCATCCCATCTCGGTTACATAAAATAAACTCGCCAGTGGGGGTTCGTTCGCGTTTTTCGTTCGTGCACTTGTCAGGCCCGATCCGCTCTCGTAAATAGAAGTAATCAAGATAGCAAGCTTGGGTTGAGGACGTCACGGTTTGATGATCTCACAAAAGTCTCTAGTCTTGGAATTGGGGGAATTGGGGAGGATTATGTCACAAAAATGTATATGTCTCAAGATCAAAGGTGATGATGTCACGGGTCAATGTCACCTCGAAAGTGTATATGTCTCAAGTTCAAAGATGATGATGTCACAGATTAATGACGTCACAAAAGTATGAGTATATCTTACAATAAAGGATGGTAATGTCACAGGTTGATGCCGATAAAAAAAATCTATAATGTCCCAAAGTTGGGGGGTTGACAGCAGCGGTTGATGACATCAACAAGGTTGGAATTGAGGACGTCACTGTTTGATGACGTCAAAAAAGTATGTAATCTTAAGGGTTAGGATGTTAGTGAGATTGTAATGATGTACATATGTCCCAAGGTAAGGAATAATGTTGACACGGATGGCGTCATCGAGGTTGCGGTTGAGAACGTCACAGATTGATGTTGTCAAAAAAGTGTTCCATAGTTTTGAGCAAAATTTTAATATGAGTACGACTCGCAGTTAACATAACTTATTCGCCAATAAAAGCGGAGTATGTGCTGCTATGCGGAATTTCTCTAAAGCTTGCCCTTGAAGGTGATGATGAGTGATAGTGACTATACAACGTATTTTCATTTCACTCTTTTTTCTTGTAAATTTCAAGTGGAAAGCGTTTTTAAATTGTTAGAGTAGACTCGGCTCCAACGTTTGTATATTTCATTTTTTAAAATTGACTGATCAGTTAGGTAGTGAGGAACTTTTGAAAATCATCTCTATGTTATTTATATGGGACTATTACACAGCATCACCTTAGAGTGTAGCGTGGGAAGTGGCGCTCCTAGCAGAGCCCTTACAGGCAAATTCAGGTAATAAAAATTGGAAGACACTTGATTGTATCAACATAAAATGCTGAATAATGAATAATGATAAAGAGCAAGCGAGGCAGAATGAACGCGAGACATATTCATGATATTAATAGTTTTCCTGAAGGAGGAAATATTTAAAAGAGCTTCATAGGTTACTTAAAGTGACGTTGAAAAATAAAGATGGCAAGATATGAATCGATCAGAAGTTGATCTGTTTGCCAATGAAAACTTCTTAAAAACTCATGGACGTGTGTTCAAAAAATAAATTAATAATAAAATTGTTGTTTCTGTGCGCCCTCCAAGCACTTATAGACATCAAGAAGGGCTCAGAACTTTTTATATATTTCAATCTTTTTCCCCCTCCTTTTTTTTTTACAACATTTTCATTCTTCTTCAAATTATTTCAAGAAGTGAATATTTTATCCAAACGTAGATGTCAGTGTTCAGCTTGGTGATCGAAGAAAATGAAAATTGGAAAGTTCTGAGATCATTGCGTACTTTACGTGCTCTTCGACCACTCCGAGCGATTGCTAGGTGGCAAGGAATGAAAGTAAGCTCCTTATTGTGTTGTGTTAATCATAATTGCAAAAGTCTTATTTATTACAAGATCGGGTATTTTCTAATTTCAGATCGTAGTGAACGCTTTAATGTACGCAATTCCGTCCATCTTCAATGTGTTACTCGTATGTCTAGTTTTTTGGCTCATATTTTCCATAATGGGTGTTCAGTTTTTTGGAGGGAAATTCTACAAATGCGTTGACGAGAATGGTGAACGTCTCGAACCACATGTAAGTGCAGAGTGACACCCTTTATTTCACCAACGGTTCATACCAAATTTAGAACGGTAAAATTCATTTTTACATGTACAGGTTGTTGAAAATAAAAGCGAATGTCTACTTAAAAATTACACGTGGATCAATTCGAAGATATCGTTCGATAATGTTGGAATCGGATATTTGGCCTTATTTCAAGTGGTAACGTATAGTATAGGCTATGTCCTCGAGAGTACGTTTGTATAATGTATAACAATATATATCTTACTCCTGTGCAGGCCACTTTTGAAGGATGGATGGAAGTTATGCAGGACGCCGTGGACGCAACTGGTGTTGATAAACAACCTCAACGAGAGGCAAACATATACGCTTATATTTACTTTGTTATTTTTATTGTATGCGGTGCTTTCTTCACTCTGAATCTATTTATTGGAGTCATTATTGATAATTTCAACATGTTGAAGAAAAAGGTGAGTTTTATATTAGTTTGTGGAATCTCTAATTCTTTGTCATCACATAATATATTTTTCATGACGGCCCTGCTGGTAGTTTATACGAGCAGCCCAGGTTACATACCTATATCTTTCAGAGCACAATAATTTTCTTCAAAAGTACTTACCTATGTTGAGTTCTTAAAATATGTTGAGGAAGAACATATTGATGAGGAACTCAAATAGAAGAGCGTGAATGAATTCTCGACTGCAAGATTGAGACAAGGCTTGGAGGAATTCTGAGGGAATTGATGAGGAGGTTGGTGATTTCAATTTTCAGAAATGGAATGCGTCTAAAAGTAAAACGTGAATATTGATGGTTAGGACAGCTGTAGAAGCTTGAGTTGAAATAATTGGTGAATAGAAGTGGTCAGCGAGCAAATGGCTCTTAATGACGTTCTAGCCATCAAATACCTTCAACATGTTGGAAAAAGTAAGGCAGATACACCAGGCATTCCCATCCTTATCACAAATTGACTAGGTATAGGAAAATATCTCCCCACACCTCATCTTTAGAATTTTATCTGACTTAGAAGGTGCACTGATTCATTTTTTCTGTGGTAAAATGTCGCGAGACCACAGTCGTCGAAAAAAGTCCAGCTACATTTGATTTTAATTTCTCTCTTTCGTTTCCATTTTCTCACATGAATCATTCTTTTGTGAAACCGAAATGTGCTCATTATTTTTATCTCTTCAATTTTTTGTTACAGTACGAAGGCGGAGTATTGGAAATGTTCTTAACTGAAAGTCAAAAACATTATTATACGGCGATGAAGAAACTTGGAAGGAAGAAACCACAAAAAGTTATCAAAAGACCTATGAATACGTTCTTGGCTGCTTTCTACGATCTTTCCAATTCAAGAAGGTGAATTGCAAAATATAATGTCGTGATAACGATTTGTAATGTGCGTAAAGTTATTCAATGAAAATTTATTATCTTGTGTTGTAGGTTTGAGATCGCCATCTTCGTACTCATCTTTCTCAACATGTTATCCATGGGAATAGAGCATTATAATCAGCACAGAGCAGTATTTTTTGTACTGCAAGTCAGTAACGCGTTTTTTACGACTGTCTTTGCGTTAGGTAAGTACGAGCGGAAAGCTTGAAAAGTCGGTAGGCCTATTTCATATTGATTAGAGAATAGTGACTTTTTGAATTTCGTAAGTTTTTATCGGCGCGAATCAAGAGGGACGAGGGGTAGCCGTCTTTTTTGTAGATTGAACTTGTTTTGATTCTCAGCTCCCTATTTCTCTCTTTCTTTCTTCCCTCTCACATGACAGATACAATCCGGTCTGGTCACCCGTTAGGAAATTTCTAATCAGGACAATTTTGCTACTCATTTGCATATTAATTGAATAACCTTAAAGTGAATTGCGAACGAAGCCATTAAAGGGGGGAAATAAACAGAACAGAATTTGTTGAACGATTATTTTCTACGATATTACATTTTCATGAAGATATCGATTTTTATAGATTTGAGAGAAGTTTCTATTCATTACCCGCGTTGCCCATAAATATGACCAGTTTTTGCATTAGGACCTCATACCTAAAAGTTTTTGAGAATAGATGAAATCAATGTTGTTGTGAACTTTCACTCGCGGAATATTGCAACCAGCTGAAAAACAAAAGGCGAAAGTCGAATTCAGCGGAATTTTTACTGATAAGAAAGAATCTGAAAGCCAGCTTCATTTAAACCTTTGTGAGCCAAAAGCCAGAATGAGCCGGTTTTTCTCAGTCTCGATTCCCGCAAGATCCAAATTTTAAGTTTAATGTTCCACTCTTTAGGCCAGACTGGCTTTACCAACAAAGACAAAGAAAGATTGGTTCCGGTTCGGCTCAGCTCTTCAGCTGTTCGGTATGAAAGCCTGTGGTGCAATCACCCATGGAGATGAATGCAAACTGGAGAACAAGTATCTTCTACAAGCCTAACAAAGCCCCAACTCCCCTGATCGTTCTATCTAGACTCGCATTTTATAACACTGTCAACAAAACATTACCTGAATTCAGCCGAAAATCTGTTGAATTGAGCCAAAAGCCTGCTGAATTTTTCCAAAGCCGAAAGACAATTTTTTTAAGGTTGTAAGTTTAAGTCGAAAGGTGAAGCCGAAATTCTTGGCTGCAATACTCGGTGATCATTCATAACTTTTAACGACAATGCGGAGTGCTATATTCATTTTTGCCCTCTCAAAATCAAATCAAAATATTTTTTTCATCCACGTGGCTGTGAGTGGTTTCAAGTTTTCTCACATTTTTTCTGGTGGGTCCACAGAGTAAACAGAGGTCGTCTGAACGCTCTTGAGACACGGGCATCATCCAAATTCGTAGTTTAGGGTTCGCCTAACGCAGTTAACCGAGCGGTGAATCTGCAACACTCAACAATTTGAATTGTGTACAGCCGTATGCAGAGCTTGACGCGCACTCAACGCGTTAGGCAAACCTAAACTACAAATTTGGATGATGCCCGCATTTGTTAACGTTATGAGCATAGCAAAGACGACCTCTGTTTACTCCGTGGGTGGGTCATATTGGGCGATGAAACAGACTTGGGCTTTTGACATTCCGTAAAAGATGATCCACAAACACAATTCTAGAAATCGGATGAGATGACGAAACCTTTGATTCCTCTCTCTATTCGGGAGTTATTCCAAATTTTTCATTTTTCTTCCAAGTACCACCATAGTTTGGTTTCCGTTTTTTAAAGTCGGCAAAAGTACCATTACTGTTGAACGAACCTGGCGGATGGCCGGCCTGAATTCATGAATTTCCACGTTCATCTTTCTGAGGCAATAATTCATTTTGCCATTTTTGGGCTGTCACCGATTTGTATCATCAGGTCCTGAAATGGTAGAGATGTGAGTAGTGGCGGATTCGAAGAGGGGTCAGGGGGCCATGCCACCCTCCCTATCACTGGAGAAGGAAACTAGAGAGAAAATAAAGAAGAAAAACGCGAAAAAGAAAGAGATGAAAAGGCGCGGGGGGAATATAAAAAACGCGGTACCATTAATGTTAGAGGAATTGGAAGAGAAGGAAGCAAAATAAGAAAATTTCAGTGCTGACGCGGGAAATTTTGGCCTCCCTTATTCGTTTTTTTAGATCCGCCACTGAATGTGAGAAAAGTTGAACTGAACTAAAACATGAATTATGAGAGCGAAAACTTTCAATATCTCTATTTTTCTGTATGAAACAATATTTATGGCATTAGAGTTGATTTTACGTATATAATCTGTTATAGTCAAAAACCACAATTGCAAAAAAAACTGTTTTTTTTTTCAGTTTGAAACAGATTTTATGTTTGAAACATGTTTTAAATGATGGTTTTTAATCCTCTGTTTAAAACCCATTTTAAATGTTTTAATCATTGTTTAAAACCGTTTTAAATCATTCAATTATTGTTTGGGATACATTTTTGGAGTTTCAACTATTGTTTCAAACACATTTTGAATGATTTAAACATCGGTTTTGAACATCGTTTAAAACAACGTTAAAATTTTTTTTTACTTTTCAACCCTGGAAAATTGTCAAATATTCATCTTTATGGAAGAATAATAATGAAAATATAGAAAAAGACAAGGTTTTTCATGTTTCTTAATGTACTGAAAAAAACAAGTTTAAAACAAAAAAACACGTTTTAAACATAATTATTTCCGTTTAAAACACAATTTCTATTTCTTGTGTGTTTTAAACATCTTTTAAACTCGTTTTAAACATCGTTTTTTTCAGAGATCGATTCAATAACGCTATTGCTTTTCGTTCGCTTCTGACCTTTGGAAATAAATATACCGCTTTTTGCTTTTTGCTTTTTGACTTTCGTTTCGCTTATTTTCGCTTACGCTTTTCGCTTCCAAAAAAGGTATTGCTTTTCGCTAAAAACTTTTCGCTTTTCACTTTTTCACAATTTTCAAAAACAAACAGGCAAAAAAAAAATAGGAACGCAAAAATGAAAAGCTATTGCTTTTCGCAGGGATGTCGAGCCATTCGCGAATAGCTTGAACTTTAGCTTAAGCTTCTAAGCTAATCCACAAAATTGAACAGCTTAGCTTTAAGCTTTTCACTCATTTCATTAGCTTAATGTGAATGGCTATTGGCTCAGTGATTTTGTTTTTTTTCAATTTCTAATGTACATGCCACGCCATTTGAGATTTGGCTAAACTGAATTCCTATGATGTTGCACAAAAATAAAATAAAATTTTTTCATCTAAAAAAACAAAACAAAATGAACGAAAGTAAAATTAAGTAAAATAATTTTGTTATTATAGAAAATTCTAAAACCAAAAATAAAAGTCAGGATTTTGAGCAAATTTACCCTGTTTTTTTTCTAGAACCACATACGCAGCATGCCAAAAACAAGAACAAAATTAACAAAATTTTTTCAGAGAATGAGAATCAGGTCTTTATTGTAATATGGAAAACAAACAACTTATAAAATAAAAATACAAATGAGAAAAGGAGAAAACGAGAAAAGTAACTTGAGAGTTTAGTTTTAGTTTAGAGTTTCAGTTGAAATGAATTTCTGGCACCAATCAGATTCACATGACTTTATAAAAAACAACTTCCGCACCTACGGTCTTCGTAGTCTCCCTAGAGGTTCATTCTTCACGTTACAACCGAAGGTAGGTATCAAAGCCATTCTTTCGGTTTTTAAAATATGCTTAGAGCCAATTTCCTTTATTTATTTCTGCGTCTATATTGCATTCAAAATGAAGCCCAATGCCGGAAGCCGGCGCAGCGGCAGGCCGCAGGGTAATAGGAAGTCAAAAGTGCTTGCTGATTGACTGACTTTGCGTTTAATGCAGCAGGGAAATGAAATGACTGACTTCTCATCGGCTTAATAATCGTCAAAGCATTAGCTTAAGCTTTGGCTTAAGCGATTATTGGCTTAAACTTGACATCCCTGGCTTTTCGCTTTTTTGACATTTGTTTGGCTTTTTGCTTTTGCTTTTCGCTTCCAAAAAAGGTTTCGCTTTTCGCTAAAAACTTATCGCTTTTCAATAACTTTCCATCTCTGGTTTGCTTACTCTGTCAAAGACTTAGACACCATACTATGTTCAACTTTTTTAGTGCATTACAGATATCGATACTAACGCTCCAGCTAGATTCCGAATTCGTAAATCCCTTTTCATGAGAGAAAATTTGTTGAAGAAAATTTTGCGCTCTACAATTTCATTGTCCTAATTTCTCTCTTAAATCACTTCGTTCTCGAACCTCGAGTCATGTTGACTTTATTCGATGAACATTCAATTGAAAATTTCGCCATGATCTCTTTTTCAATTTTGCCGATTGAACGCCCTAGCGGATGGTCGGCGCAAGAATTTTCGTGGTTCTCATTTCTCAGAATTGTACTTTTTTATTCTATTGGGACCCAAGTCGGTAGAATTTCCATCGACGTGGCTGTCTGTATGATATTTCCATCGACGTGGCAAACGAAATTTCGCTCCTGACCCCCTCCCCTCGACTAATGAATTTAGCTGAATGATATTTTCATCATTTGGAATCCCAGGAAAAAGGATCAGGAAAAAATTGGCAAATTGTAGAATTGCCTACGTGTGAAGAAGGGGGGTGCTGAATGAGTTGCTGATTTTGAACAAGAAAAATTTGCCGCGCGCCGTGTGATGTCCAACCATAGCAAAAACGGTACAAGTCCAGCATCATTTGAAAAAATTGGACTTGGACAAATTTCGACCTCCGAGATACACTATTATGATAGGAGGGAGATTTAGACAAACTCCGACTCTCAAACCATAATAAATCAGAGAGGAGGAACTTCAAAAAATTTCGACCTCCGAGCTATACATGATAGTAGGGTAACTTGGAAAATTCTCCGCTCACAAGCTATAATATATGATAGGAAGGAAAAGGACTTTAAAAATTCTCATTCTTAGGCTATATACATATCATACAAGGGACTCAGGAAAACTTGAGAATCTTCAAGATTTCAATTTTAATTCTTAATAATACAAAACAACTCGACTCATAGAGCAGTTTCTCTGAGCTCCTCGTTCCTCTTTGTGAAGAAACCAGTCGTTTCTAGCGTGGCTGCTGTTCCCTTACTTCGCTAGAGGAAAACAAGATGCCCTCTACCCTCAAAAAAAAACTTATGAGAAACGTAATTTCATTTAATATCGTGAACAATTATGTTGACATAAGCTTATTCTATCTTTTACAGAAGCATTAGTGAAGATGATCGGTCTACGTTTCCATTATTTCACGGTGCCTTGGAACGTTTTCGATTTCCTTCTAGTCTTAGCTTCCATCTTGGGCATCCTTATGGAAGATGTGATGATCGATTTCCCTGTTTCACCGACTTTATTGAGGGTGGTTCGAGTATTCCGTATTGGCAGAATACTTCGACTGATCAAAGTAAGCAGAAAAGTATATTTCCACATTTTCCCAATTCTCTCGGTCGATATCACAATAATTCTTATTATATTTCTATTCGCAGGCAGCGAAAGGTATTCGTAAACTTCTGTTTGCGCTAGTTGTCTCATTACCGGCTCTGTTCAACATCGGGGCACTGTTGGGGCTGATCACGTTTATTTACGCCATCATTGGCATGTCCTTATTCGGCAACGTGAAACAACAGAGAGCCTTGAACGATATGGTCAATTTTGAAACGTTTGGGCGCAGTATGCAATTGCTCTTCAGGTGGGCGACGATTTGAGATGTCTACGTGCGTTATAAAATGCATTATTAGAGAGAATAATTTTTGTAATTTTTTTTTGTAGACTGATGACGTCAGCTGGTTGGAATGACGTGTTGGAATCACTAATGATCCAACCTCCTGACTGCGATCCGTCGTATAAAAACTTACCGAATGGTAATTGCGGGAATCCTGTTTTAGCGATCACGTATTTTACCAGTTTCATAATTATTAGTTACATGATCGTTATCAACATGTATATCGCCATCATTTTGGAGAACTTTAATCAAGCACATCAAGAAGAGGAGATTGGCATCGTGGAGGACGATTTGGAGATGTTCTATGTACGGTGGTCGAAGTGAGTCGGATCAATACCATGTGATTCCGAAGTCTCTGCATTATTAATTACGTACATATTAAATTTTTCTTGAACGACAGATACGACCCACACGCTACTCAGTTCATCGGCTTTACGCAGCTCTCCGATTTTATCGCTAGTTTAGATCCTCCGCTGGGAATTCCCAAGCCCAATATTGTAGCCCTCGTAAGTTTCAATTTGCCAATCGCCCGCGGTAATAAGATTCACTGTTTGGATATTCTTCACGCTTTGGTCAAGCACGTCCTCGGTCACGTCGAAGAAACTGAGGAATTCAGAAAGGTGAGGCGACTTAGATATTCCTTTAGTATCTTTATAAAGACTTTTCAACCACTTTGTTGTTCTGTTTTCTTTCCTTT
Source organism: Aspidiotus rigidus (assembly GCA_035079385.1). NCBI lineage: Eukaryota > Metazoa > Arthropoda > Insecta > Hemiptera > Diaspididae > Aspidiotus > Aspidiotus rigidus. The sequence goes on along the minus strand of JAVHKY010000031.1, from coordinate 4,334,923 downwards.
TACTTCCACATTTTTTGGGCCCAGCAGGACAATTTTAAGAGGGAGCATTTGTTAGATTCACCTCTTTATTCTTTACTGCTTATGCTGGTCTCTTGTTCACGTGGTGAATTCTTTTTTCAGTTGCAAGAACAAATGGACGATAAATTTAAGAAACAATTTCCCACGAGAAAAGAATTAGAAATCGTATCTTCCACGAGATTATGGAAACGACAAGACAAAGCTGCTCGTATGATACAGCGTTGGTATCGAGATTTTCGACGGTTAGTTCAAATTCCAATCTTCTAAAATTTAGTTGCATTCGATTTTTATTGACGTTTATTCTTCTTCCTAACTATCAGGCGAAGAAAAGAACGCGACGAATGCGACATAGACGAAATGACGCAATCGTCGAGTCCGGGCGGTGGATGGCCGGTTCGCATTTCGTCTTTCTTGCACGTTCATCGCGGCTCGAGAGCCTCTTCCAGAAAGTCGTCTCGCGCTTCTGATACTAGCGACGCGTCAGAAATTAATAACAGTATATGGTTGAATTTGCCGATGTTCTTGTTAACGAGTACTCACTTCAATGGCGATTCGGAGGGACAACCTCCGCCACCTCCGCCTCCTATGCCGCCCTCTCCGTTACCGCCGGTCACTGACAATGATGATGATATTCCGCCAAAGTAAGATTGCCCACCCAGCTCATCGTATATGTACCTACAAATACATTATACGAATATAGGCCTACAATACCTCGTTACTTGAACTCCTAAATAGCAGTAAGTACGTTTGAGCGATCCGAAAACTACAAGACTCGTTTTATGACTGCGGTTTGTAGGTACTGAGCTACACGTACATTGCGCATAATATAATAGTTCAATTCTTGCATAGTATTTTCATCTTACTCCACTTTTCTGAAGCGTAGGCCTAGTTATTAATCGGCGAATTGCTCTTTTAGCCTTTATTTCGATGATTAGAATCGACATATATTTACAACTAATTACTGTAGGATTTTTATCCATACGGTAGATTGAAATTGTAATAAAATTTGCTTCAAATCAGAGGATAGCTACGTTTGATGAGTAAGGAGGAATATTTATACCTACTTGATCTGATCTCTATGAACTCATTATTAGTTGACCAATTCTAGGAAATTTTCTCATTTGATCCATTCTTCATGAATTTTCTAATTCTTCATCATTAGTTATATGAGCAACCAAAATTTGTACTTCCTGTTCCAGTTCGAGTATGAAAATGGATGCTTTGAGTACTCCACTGAGGATGTAAATACACGTAGTTCAGAGGGTGGTGAGGTTTTATGCAACCTATCGATATCGTCATTCTCGAATTGAATCCAATAAATACTCTATGCAAATCCTGCTCCCAAAAGTAACTCTCTACGAAACACTTGAATAAGTAGCTCTGATAGATATAGAATCAAAAGTTTCTAATTGAAAAGTCGACCAAGGAGAGTGACCATGGAGGCTCTTTGATAATGTGTTTTTGAAATAAATGCGGATCTTTGGAAAACGAAGACTGCCCTAGGACTAATTTTTGAATGATTCTCCCAAAAATTACGTATGTCTAAAAATATTCACATAATGCCCATTAGGGATGAACCAAGTCATAAATTTAGGATATCATTAGAGTAGTTCCTGACTAGGTTATCCAGAATCAGGGAACCAACGTCAGAAAAGCCAAGTCCCTCCCCTTTTGCGCTGACCTAGTAAGCTCTACTTAACGAGTTGGGCTTAGGCAAGAAGGTCTGCATCTGAGTAAATTTTCTTGAGTTTTCAATAGCGACCCAATCGATAAATTGAAACTGCCTGAAATTATTTTTCGTTATAAAGATAGGTACGGCTAAGCAACAGTCAACATGGAACTGAATCACTCTCCCTTCATCTGCCTGTTGACTCTTTATTTAATGGGGCGGATGTACCAAAAAAGGCGTTGAAGACAGAAACATGAAAAAGTGCAGAAACATAACTTGAAAAATGAAAATTAGCCGTGGCCATTGACCCACCCTCCAATCCATCTTAAATGAATCTCCCAAGGGGAGGTTTGGAGTGTTCCTCTTTTCTCAATTGCCGTAAACGATGTAATAGACTGTGTTCCCTTCCCGTCTCTAAAAGACCTTCGGCAGATGATTTCAGTGTCTACAAATTCCAAATGAGCCGCTCGTCTACTCCAACTCATGTTCGATAAGGTCTTCTCATGGGCCGCGGATCGTCGATTTCGTTCTATGTTTTATAGGAGTTACTTACGTCTTTCCTCTTTCCTTAACTCCACCTCTAGAACTTCCAAATTAGCCTTCAGTTCCCCACTTAAATTCCTTGGCCTTACCTTCGATTCCAAATGTGCACTTTTAGACTCCCCACATCAAACATTCAATATACAATTCTCTAATTCGGGTCTCCAATCTGCGGATAGGCTCTGAAATCACTGGATGCGATACAATCTGTTGCCTCACACTCAGCCGTTGGTACCCTTTGCTCACCCCATACGCTGAGGATGATTTTCCTTCTCTTAGATTTCGCTGATATAGTTTACCGCCATCTTTCTTTCGTCTACGCCCTGTTTCTTCAACTCACTATCTTTCTCTTCTCTCTCCCTCCCTCCCTCCCTCCGATCAGAATCCCATCTGGACTATACCATCTGAAATTTAATAAATTATCACAAAATAATAAAGAAAAACATATTAAAATCAAATAAAACAATCAATTAATAATCTTAGAAATATTATTATTTATAAAAATGATTATAATCATAATAAAATTAGTAAATATAATTAATGAAATTTTCAAAACTATATTTAATTAAAATATTATAAAAATAAATAATAAGTACTCAAAAATATAAAAATGGTATAAAATTTAATTTTATTACATAAAATATCATAAATAAAAAATTAATTTTTTATTATTATTGAACTTTAATTAAATTGATTAATTAATTTTATTATTACTAAAAATATTAATAATTTATCAATCTTTTCCTCATGTTGTCATCCGTCCCTCCCTGGGTATCCTTCATGCCTCGCATTCGCCTCGATCTGGCTGTTTTACCAAAATCGCCCAACATAATCTACACTAGACACATCAAACCCATTATTGCTAATGATTCTCCCTCCCGCAACCTGTGCTTTAAAGATGGATCTAAATCGTGTTTCGAAACTGGCTACGCCTTCTCTATCGATCGAGAAATCTCGCTCTTGCTTATGAAAAACTCGGCCTCCACATATTCTGTTAAACTTTCTGCTATCTATTCCTGACGTACTCACCTCTCTCTTCTCCCTCTCCCCATAAATTCTTCCTCCTCTCTTTCCTTTCTCCAAGCATTGCGAGACCTATAGTCTTTCAACCGTAGCGTTCAACGCATTCTCAGCCTCCGCACCCATTAACATGGTATCTATCTTCAATTGCGTTCCTATGGACGCCTGGTTATTCGCGCCGTCCATCCGCTAGAAGCGTTACGATCGGCAAAATTGAAAACGGGAGCATGGCGATTTTCTTATTTAAATCTGCAGTGAGTAATCTCAAAATAACTTTGAAACGAAGCAAATTTGTAGAGCGTAAAATTTCCTACAAATCATCTTCTCTGATAAAATTGATTTGATCGATTTAAGGAACCTTCCGCTCGTCACCCGCTTCGCCTATAAATTTTAGTTCACGATACTAACGCTGTCCGCCCGGAATATCGGCCTCCCGGAACGCGACGAAGTGGACCTAGCAGCCAAACAAGCCCTGCTCTCCACCTCATTTACTGATGCCTTCCCTTCTCCGGCCTATGACTTGAAATTTTAATTGAAACAGAACAAAAGAATAATATGATGATTAATCTGTTTAAATGACGTAGCTAGAACGAAAGATCGATAGTAAAGAAAAATTAATTCTTTATATTAATTAGTATCTAGGGCTTTTTTTGAATTTTAATCTGTAATTTTTGCCCACATCGATATGGTTGACCTTCTTTAATGTAGGTAAAATCAGTTTCACCAAATCATTTGTGTGGAATAATGGATGCAATCCCAGAAAAACTGAGAAAGAATCAAATATCGTTTGTATTCTGTGATATTTATCCTCAGTGAGTTGACCTCTGAAATTGGATTGAGAAGAGCAGTTGAGTTGATGAGGTTGGTGATCGTGTTTTTCAATAATAAAGTGTGCTCTAGGTGATAAAAAATTATAGAATTGGAGTAATACTTATTTTACGAATAGGAAAAAAAAAAAAAAATTGGTGACAGTTTTCTCTAAAAAAATTTTGAAAGCTTTCCGGATGTGCATAACGAAAATAATCAAAATTATTTGCACCTCTCCAAATCTAAAGTATATGAACAAAATGAACTGTCCAACTTATTTTGAGTGAATTTTTTCTTTTTCTGAAACTTTTTCGTCGTATTCATGAGTTACAGGTCCCATTTCTAACCTATTTCTTTTCCAGTCCCTGGAATCAACGACTCATTCAATTAAAATCCTGCTCATTTTCTATAGATTTTTAAATTTTATCGGGGAAAGTTTTTTCAGACACGTGAAGACAAAAAAAAAAAAAATATCCAAAATGGCAAACTGTCTCTGCTCGATTGATGAATTGACCGGATCGGATAAATTGAATTGCTATTTTGAAAATCATTCAATTTTTTTTTTTTTTAATATGATTAATTTAATTTTTTATAGAATGCTCTTTGCAGTTCCAATCTTTCACGAAATTCAAGTTTTTTTCTTTCTACACAAAAGTTTGATTTTCATAACTCTGAAGAGATTCAAGTTGAAGAAATTGGTATTTGATAAACAAAATTTTAAAACAATATTAGTGAAATATGGATCTATCTTTGACACTAATTTCCTACAACATTTATTTCTTGTTGAGAAATTATATAGGCAATATCACAATCCTGCTAGCAGATGTTATGCCTCGCCGCACATCAATGTTGGTTGAATTACAATTTAAATATTATATCGAAACTGTAGATGCTGATTCGTTTTTACGTCATCTCCTTAGTTTTAGTGAGAACAACCTGATTTTAGTTGTAATACCTACTTGATGTAGAATACCATCTAGGTCTCGACGAACAAGAGAGTATTTATTGTACACATTCTGATGCTATTCATTATTAAGAGTATTATTTTCCTTCCTTGACAACAGGAAAAATATTTTCAAATTCGAAATAATTTCTTACGCTCTTCGTATAATATTTCCCTAGCACAATTTAAGAAAATACTTCCATTCTTATATCCTACCCTACATAGATTGATGGTGGAATAGCGAAGTAAAAAACAATATTTTAACACGATAACCTAGAATTTACCTATACATAACTCAATTATAGTTGTATATAAGAATATTAACTAGTTCACTTTAGTCATAGTCCTCTTTAGCATCATTTGCACGATGACCTTTGCTTTAGGTTTCTTCATTTGAACTGATGATAGTTTTACTTCCTAGCTGTTTTATAGAGCCATAATATGCTAACGAGCATTCACTAACTCTTTCCAAATTTGACATTTTAGAATCGACGTTTGCATCACCGTCAGCGAACCGTCGCCGGAGTCGAAAACAGAAAATGAGCCTCCTATAACGACACAGTGTTCGCTGGAGCTACCTCAGTCTGAGGTCAGCATTACCGTAACTGACGCCTCGCCAGAATCATCCGATGCAACTCAGTCGCCTCCGGCTGCATTTTCAACCATTACGAATACCGCACATCAGAAACGAGCTGCGTTCAGACGAGGAAGCGAGGCTATAACAATTCATCAGGCTTTGGTACATCGAGAGTCAGAGGACGATAAGTGAACTGCCCCTTTTTTTTCTCTCTTTTTTCCTTCTTCTATACTCACTCAAACTCGTTAAATGTTCAAAACGGATGTCGAGTCTAATCTCCCTCTTGCACGAATGCCGAATGGTAAAACGTGTATTTTGTACTGTATTTAAGCTATAATTGTTGTATGTTTTTTAATACCAGAAATGGTATCGCATAATTTAATAAAATATATAAGTTAAGTTTGTTATTTTAAGTAGCCTACCATGTAAATAAAAATTTTTCAATTTTCCTAAATATTTTCAATTTTTAAACGTTGTTTCGTAAATTGTTTCTCCTCTATTCTTTCATTTTTTTTCTCAATAAGCACACGAGTCTATGTAGCATGAAATTGTTTTGTTATTCTAGAAGAGATACGCTTTATGTTATGTATTATCACGTACGATATCGCTTTATACGATTTTAAATTGCGGTTCATCTCGCGGTTTTAGATTATTTTTTCTTAATTTTACCTCATGTTCTTGCTAACATTTCTTTCTTTGACTATATATCGATTTATCGTAAACGAAGGGACAATAATATGAGTCGTACATTCATCGTACTTGGGTAACAGGCGTTTGTAGGCTGCAAAACAGTACTACAATTCGAAAAGATTGAAATGATTCTATTCCTGTGATATTTTACCAGAAGCACACATATATAAGATACGATAGTATATTATAAGAGCAATTCTGCTCATTGAGATTTCGTTATTTGGTTACAGAAGAATCTTATATCGAAGTAACCACAACCATACGTTTAAAATTCTAATTCAATTGGAAAAGTTATTCATCATTATCACTGTACTTATCTTATTTCGCTATGTATATTTTAATATTTTCAGACGTATCCTTCGATTTTGTTTCGTTTCTTCTTCATCAATATACATATTACAATTTTTTTTCTCTCATTTTTTGAAATCTTCATTGTACTCGCAATTCAATTTTAATGTGCCTTCTGTACTTTCAAAACATTACCAATATACGTGTCGTGTAATATAAATGAAGTACTTATTTTTTGACTTAACAAACGTATTCAACAATTTCTACAATGTATTGATTAGTGACGTTTAAACAATTTATATACAGAACACTGACCAACTAATAAACAATTTTCACGATAATATTCGAACTATCATTTTCAACACGAACATTGTCTCTTTCTCTATTTCGTCGAGGACCTTGTTCGCTTATTCCATGAAAAAATATTAGCGTACGATTTCTTCTTGACCGTCGTAGGTTTTTCCTTGACAACGAAATACGGGTAACGATATCTCTTACAGTAATCAATGGCCTCCTCAGGATTATTGAATCGAAGCTCCATATTCGATACTGGGTCTCCGCTGAAATTTGAAAAGAAGTAACTCAACTTTTTTCAAGAGCTTATAAATCCATCAAGTAGAATTTAACACTACAATACTATGGTTCGAACGAATTTAAAATGGAAAACATAGAACCATATCACTTACGTCGAAGACCATCCCATTAAATCATTTTCCCAACGTTGACGATTATCGAACTTGAGAATCCACGGTTTCGTGTTCTCAGTTCCAGATTGCATAGCATTTTTGGGTGCTTTCGCGATACGAACCAGTCTCTCAACGACATGTTCTTGCGGTACGCCACCGAGGAAACTCATATTTTCCTAAAGGTTGAATCATACACTACACATGAGTACGTGATCATATAATTATTTGAAATAAAAGTACCTAATTACTAATAACTCACAACGACGTGTGGGACCATTTCATCGTCCAACTTTCGTTGCTCTTGATAAGGTAATCTCTTCGGTTGATCTATTGGATTTATGACGATAACTTCCCCAGCTTCTGCTAAGAGTTTTTCTGCGGGTTTGTCATCAGTAGTGGCTCTGAATACCGTGGATGTAGAGAATGCTGATATTCTGGAAGGAAATTTATCGACAATTAATCTCACATTTTCATATTTCTCCTTTCTTATGTTTGAAATGACGGTGTATAAACAGAATTCAATTCGTTTCGTAACTTACGATTTGATCAAGTTTGAATCCGAGACAAACCGTTTAGCCAGATGTACTTGAACAGCCATCCTAGATAGTGGATAGAAATTGATCTAGTCGCAATGAAATTAGTTTTAGAACGACTTTGATATAAATATTTCCGAAATCTTCTTGGTAGAAATGATGATAACGTAGATAATAAGTACTGAGTGATAAAAATGGCAGAATCAGTGCAGACGAAAAGGTAGGAGTATCGAGATTCTGATGAATGGCAACATTGACAAGATCAGTGTTGCTGTTTTCCAACAAATGAAAATATTTGTGAAAAATGACAATATTATTGGGATGTTAACCCAAGTTGCGTAAGTTGGTAGCCGTGCTCGAACATGTGGGGGATAATTTTAACGTACCATGCTTCATGATGGGGAATTTGCAATTTTCAAATACGATTTAAATTATTACAATTCGTAATATCAAAAAATTATATCCTATAAATCGTTTAAACACTTCAAGAGAATCGATAACTGAAAGAAGTAATTCTAATGGTGAAGTATTGAGTCATCTACGACTAATTGAAAATCTCGTTTCTTATGGCCGAATACATTGAACGTAAAATCGTCACCCAGAAATTCAAGCGAGTGCGGCGAGAGAGGAAGGCGATTCTAGCGCTACCAAACATAGGTTAACATCCCAAATCCAAATTGGGGATGTACCTGGGATGTACCTGGGATGTATTCAAAAAAGGGCCTTCGTTCGTTGTCCGTTACATGAAAAATATTTTACATGAAAACGTCCTCAATAATTCAATAAATCTCTCATAATGAAAGAACCCACGTCTTGTTTGTTTGCCGGGAGATTGTTCGATTCCCAGAGGTAACATAACAGCTGTGCGTCATTCAACTTTCTTGACGTACATAATTATGAGATAAGAAAACGGACCCAGAACGGACCGAGAAGAGAAATCAGCTTACGAAGAATAAAATTATATTTTTTACGTGTATACTTCGGAATCTCGGATGCTTTCATGGCCGTCGTGCTACGTGCTTTCCAGGAAAAATTTAAAGCCAACTCATCCAGAGAACCTCATTTGTAGATTCAGCAAAGAACCCGGCTTGGTCGTTGCGTTGATAGTATTTTGATAACTGATTACCCAAGACGTAAGTTTCTATTTCTAGTAATATTATTTTTCCTAGAAAAACCCGAATAGAAATATTCATCGCCCATTTACGGAAAACACGAGTCGCGAGGACTACGGAAGCACCCACAGAATGCACCTCACTTGTCGGAAAGACAATTTCATCTTACATAAGTTATTTCTTTTATTTCGTCAATTTCAATGTATTCAACGTGTGAGTATTTAGTACTAGATATATATAAGATTGTGACAAGAGTTAGAGCCGAGAAAGAAACGGTGAGTGCGAATATTTAAGGCATTAGCCTACTTTCTCAGATCAGTTATACGTAACTAAAGGTTACTGTTGAGTATATTTTTGGCTGTCCTTGAATACTTGGTAGGAATAGAAAAATCTAATCCTAAAATTCAATACGCTGCAGCAAAATATGGCTTAAATTTGCAATAAATACCCGCATTTGACGATAATTTAACATTTTTTCTTCTCTCAACACCCTTTCATTTTATTTTACAACGTACATGTTTGTCATAAATTATAATGAATCTTGAACTGAGTAATAAGTTGGAAAGAGAGAATTTGGAAACTCATTGATAACATTCTCATATTATTGTTTCTCACTGTTGTTCAACCAATTGTATATCTAACCAAATTATTTTTATGAATTTCAGATCTTCCTCGTCTTGGATATCGACGTCAAGAGTTATGGACTCAACTTTCGAAGCGCTTAGTTACCCTGAAGTAATGAGCCATCAGTACTTGAATCAGTCTACAATGAGAGAAAATACTTGAAAATAATATACTCTTATTATTGCAGGTTCTTGTTCGCATAGTGAAGCATTTACCCGCCCGTGATATCATCAATTTTAGACGTGTATGTAAATTATGGAATGGATATTGTGATATCAAATTCGTCTTTCGGAAATTTGATCTTCAACCTCACGAAATTGATGTCTTACTTCGTAATACAAAGTGCCGACGGCTCCACCTAGAATTTCAAGACTGCGATCTAAAATGTATTTCAGACGAAATGTGGCAAATATGGGGTCCTAAACTTCGTTCGTTGCGTCTTCACGGTTGCATTACTGAGATTGGAACTCTGCAATCTGTTATCTCTAATTGTGTTGGGCTGGAAGTTCTTGATATCGTTTTCATAGGTGTCGTTAAATCTAATTTGTTAGAACGACTACTGGACTATTTTATAGAAAGAAAAGAACGTCATACTCGTCTACGCAGGCTTTCAATAAAATATGAACGGACTTTCACAAAAATATCGCAGTTATTGAAGATTCTTACCGTTTTCCCGTGTATTGAGGATTTATGTTGTAATGTTGAAAGAGACAATAGCGATGGGAAGTATGCATTTTCTGAAAGTCGTGGAACCTATGATATGCAGAAACTCAAAAGTTATGCCATGGTTAACAAAATTGATGACCTTTGGTCGGAAAGACGAGTTGCTCTGATGCTAGACTACTAATTGTTCAGGTATTATTGTTTTTTTTTTTTTTTTTTTTTTAAGTGAATTGACTTTATTTGAATTTTGTAAAAATTCGTTTATTTTTATAGGTTGACAACATTCGAAACCTCAGTGGACTTCGGACACATTTTTAAAAATGCCGAAATAGGAGAACGATTATTTCATTTTTTTACCATTCAAAAAGATTTAGAAGTAATTGATTTACTTATATACGAGAAACATTTTCATAGCGAAGGAATATCTGGTGGTGAGTAGGATAATTAAAACAAATTCGTGTATTCAGGTGTGCCTATTGAGCTTAAACTATACTTGCCAGCTCAAATTTTGATAAAGAGTTTCAAGACCTTTCCTGGCGATCCGAAATAAACTTTTCGTCTCGAGGACCATCGCGGCGTCATCCTCACGAGAATGGGACTACATAGAAGAAAGAAGTACAATAGAAAACATCGTGAGAAGTTGAAGAAGACAAAATGGAAGGATAAGTGGAAAGTTGTGAAGAATGTTGACTAAGAAATGAGTGTCCTTTGGTGGGATTGGAGGCGCTAGTGTTGAAGTTACCAGTGTTATGAAGAAGAGAGTGAACCAACACAAGAATGGTATCAAGAATATAATCTCTTTGGAGTGAGCTTCTGACTGATAATGAACGTAAATTTCGTTTCGATCAAATTTGTGCGGCAAGGAGAGAAAATAACAGAAATAACAATAAAAAGAAAAGAAACAGAAAATTATATGAAAAGTAGTGTGGAAAGTTAGTCGTGATACAAATTTTGGAGACAGAAACCAAGCATTTTTAGGATACAAGAAAGACTTCTGTTTGTCTTTCCCTATGCAAAGTACATATTTTACAAGATCTAGAAAGCCTCGAAGAAATTAATTTGCAATTCTCGTAGAAGCTTGTAAGTCTTCAAACTATTTTCTAGCATGAAACTTAAATATGTTCCGATGGTGAATACTGTTTTACTCAGTTTTTGTTTAATACAAAACTCCAATCACAATAATATTCTTTTACTTTCAGACAACTTTAGTGTTTTCATTAAATCACTAGTATTCCATGTATTGAGGAGCTGTTCAAATTTGCGAGAATTTTCTATGCGACAAGAACCAGTCCCCAGTGAATTTGTGTCTGTAAAACTTACCAGCGAAGAATCCATAGAATTTCTCTCTCTCATATCCAAACTGAAATGCATCAAAATATCGTTTATTTTAGAAGCAGACGATACTTCTGAAGCTGCAATGCTACCTTTGTCGCTTTTGAGTACTTCATTGAATGTACTACGACTGAATACAAAGGAACCGTATTTTTTCTCTATAGTGAAACTGAGTTCACAAATAAAACACTTGAATATTGATGTGTATTCAGATGACCAATTGAGAGAGATAATCGTAGCGATAGTAAGTTTTATGATACGGAATGTGCTGTAAAGAGAATTGTGTATTGCAAGAAATTTTAACTTTTGTTTCAGCCCAATTTAGAGAGATTGATTTTGCGACTCCATGGCTGTACCACTCATGCCTTTGGCGGGGAAAATGAAGAACCCTCTATTCGAAGACTGCAAAGTAAATTCTTTTTATTTTGAGGAAGTATTTTTGGAGTGTAATTATCATTTTAAATAATGATTCCTTTCAGAATTGGAATTTCTTCATATTACTGATTGCGAAGGAAGCATCACGAGTAGAGTTTTTGATGAATTTTCTTTTCCCCGTTTGGAATATCTGGGACTATGTCTTAAAAATAGACATAATGTAAGTCGAGCTGAAGTTCTTCATATTAAATTACTGATCTCTTCCCGAGAGTTTTTCTTTGATAAATTTTTTCAGTTTTTCTCTCAGTAATCCTTTTCATGGATTCTATTCCCTTTACTCCCAACCGTCTCTGAGGTAAATCTTTGGACTTTCTGCCTAATTTTATTTTTCTTCTTACTAGACATTCCCATATTAATTTTTCAAAATTTTGGCTCATCTTAAGAGTTTCTCAAGAACATACACCGATGTCCCTTTGTCGATCCGGTGAATAGAATTTAATTCACTCACACGTATCTGTTTATAATCTTATTTTCGAACGAATGATTCTTATCTGGCCTAAATTTGCTAAATAGGTAGGTAATACTTCTTATTTCATACAATTTCTCTGCATGCAAAAATTGATTTTCATTTAAAATTTTTTTGGTGTGTAATTTTTTTTTCTCTTATTTCTGTGTGGCATTGCATACACTCCAAAAAACTTTACAAAAGTCAATTTGTTGAGAGAAATCTCTTTTGCACTATTTTCAGCGTGAGATATTGGCCAGAAAAATTGCTAATTTTTATCTGATAACATTTGAGACTTTCATGATGAGTAGTGCTATTTTCTACAATTTTTAGGAAGTCCTTTTTATTACAGATAAATGCCCCCCCTTGCGTATAACTCCAGGAAATAGAAAGAATTTTGCTTATATTTTATCAATAATTATTAATTTGTCTTTTCAGCTACCTGAATCTCTTTTAAATATGCCAGCTATAAAAACTTTGGAAGTTTATTTGTTCGGTCTAAATTCGTTAGCGAAGCCAAAAGTTATCACTGAATTGTGCAAATTTCTTGGAAATCTCAAACACTTAATTGTAGATAACTTGGTAAGCAATGGATTCATCTTCCTATTGATACTTCTTCTTCTTCTTATCATTTTCTATTCTGAATTTTCTTACGGATAATTTGAATGCGTATTATGTATGATTTCAGGCGTTTACAAGGCAGCTGTCTGATAGAAAGAAACTAGACATTTTCAATTCGTTATCAAACCTGAGATTCATAACTTGTTATAAGGATGAAAACATATTCATATTCGATAAATTCTCCGGAAAAGCAAGCTGTAGTGGAATGTGTAAATTACAATTTTGGGAAGATAAATTCTATTGGAAATCTGATCGTCACTTGGATTGTTTAAAAATCAAGTGGAAGGTAATGAATTCTGTGACGGTTTTTAAGTTTAACCGTGATTTATTCTCTGCATAGTAGTTTTTTAATAAATCTCTTTTTTTAAAATGAAGATTCATGAATGAATCGTTATGAAGGCGTTATTATAGATTTCGTTGTAGAAAAGGAAAAAACTTTCCGTATACTTTTTTTTTTTCTTTTCTTTTAAACTGCGATTGCGTAGTTGTTTACCATTAATATTTTTGTTATATTACTATTTCCTCAATATATTTTATAATTTTGTCCCTCTGTTTCTATTCGTTCTTCAAGAGTGTGCAATTTGCCATAAGAAATACTTCTAGTCCGTATCATGTCTGAGGTGAACCGAACAATAGTCTTTGCAATTCCTGACCTTCAGGATGGCGAAAACATTTTCGAACGAGTTTCAAGGCGGTTAGTCGTCATTTGGTTCAGAGAGTGAGTTTATCGAAAAAAGTTCTTTTGAAATTCGCAAATTTTACGTTAGGCCTACTCTTTTTGTATCACATTACAGGAGAAGAAGAATAGTAGGTACCTACAAATAGAAGAGAGAAAAACCGCTCATTTGTAGTTCGTACTGATAGGAGGCTACGTTCCTTTCAGATGAGTGTTGAATATAGGTACATATATACAAAAGTTCCATGCAAAAATAGGATAATGATTACATATTCACATAGAAACAAAAAACATCAGCAGAGTCTAATTAAATAGCTTAACTGCCGTCCAAAAAATATTAGACGTATATTAAAAATTGCAATTTGCAAAAATAGATTTGAGCGTTTTTTCATGCGAGAGGAAATATCTTTTTTCTTGTACGGCAGTCAACTTAAAAAGGAGTAAGATCCACCGAGAATTTTCAATGCGAAAGAATTACTTAGTATCATTCTATTGATAGAAATTACGAGTATCAAAATTTCAGCTGATGTATTCCTTCTACCGCGCGCACACCGGCTCGGCGATTGCGTTGGTGAAACCCAGCGAGTTGTTTTGATGGTGTTTTCTTGGAAAGAACAACAGCCATGAAAGCACCCGAGGATACCCGTAATTAGAAGAGAATTTTATTCTGCAAAACTGATTTCTCTTTTTATTTCATCACTTTTAATGTGTTTTAAACTTTGAACATTTAATATTGAATAAAGTCGGAGATTGTGACGAAACCTATAGATAGAAGAAACAGAGTGGACAACTAAGGTAAGTGCGCATACTGGTAGGCCTTCCTGACAGGAATTACGTTATCAGTAGAAACATATTAGGCCTAGGTATTCACAGAGGCGCAGTAAGTTTACTGTTGAGTAATTAAGGCTAATATGACTATGTCGTGCTTTCTGAGTTCGCTTGAGACGCGAAGGTTTTCGTTCTCATTGGGGTTATAAATAATTCTGTGAACAGTGTCAACGATTTTCATGAAGGGAAATTATCTCTCCGTTCCGCACGGTATCAACATGGCCGTCTCTAGTTACAGGCCGGAATATTCGAAACTCGACAACATTGGACGGGGCCAATATTTGTACAGTCTCTTATGGGAGAACATCAAAAATACTATTTCACACGAATACGGTGAAGTTTTTGAAAAAAGTGTGGAGCCAACGATTCTCGATTTTTTGAGCTAGGTCTTGTTAGGATTGATCAACTACGAAGCGAGTTATTTACGTTAAAAAAAAAAAGTCAGACAGAGGGCGAAGCGCGGTACATGTACTGCACTTCGCCCTCTGTCTGACTTTTTTTTTTTAAACATTGAATAACTTGCTTCGTAGTTGATCAATTTTAACGAGATCTAGCTCAAAAAAACGAGAATCGTTTACTCTTTCGATGTATTTATAAACTTTTTCCCTTCGGAATTGAATACTATTCGCAAATCAACGATTAACATGTTTTTCCAAAATTTTGCATAAGAGCGTGTATAAAACTCGGCCCCGTATTTTTCGTCACCGCGACGTTGCCAGCTTTAATATTCCGGCCTGTAACTAGAGACGGCCATGGTATCAATCACATGACTGATGAGTGATGACTAGGTATGCTCTGTCGGCAAATAGAATGGGTCGCGTAAACAAACCCGCGAACCGCTTCCACGAATCGTAATCAATTTTTTTTGCATGAAAGCGGGTCGCGGGTTTGTTGACGTGACCCATTCTATTTGCGGATGCTGACAGAGTATATATACTCTGTTCACATTAAGGAAGGATAGAAATATGACCTTGAGAACGGAACGCATTCTATTTGCGGACAGAGTATATATACTCTGTTCACATTAAGGAAGGATAGAAATATGACCTCGAGAGCGGAACGCTCCGGGTAATTTTAATCTACCGTTCCGTTCTCAAGGTCATATTTCTATCCTTCCTTAATGTGAACAGAGTATAGGGCTTTTCCATGTCGGCGCATTGCATATGTATTCTCCTACGTGTTATCGAAATGGTAGTATTGCTCTTATGGGTGTTGCTGGATTGCATACTCATTTTCATTGTGGAGTAGTTTGCCATAAGAGCAATGTTAGAAATACTACCATTTCGATAACACGTAGGAGAATACGTATGCAATGCGCCGACATGGAAAAGCCCTATTTACCGGCAGTGTTCGGACCGGGAATCCCAAACGGGAATTCCCGCGGGAATATTCCCGGGAATTCAAGAAAATTTTCCGGGAACATGATGAAAAAGGTCTTGGTTCCGCGTAACGAGCGGTGGTCGTACGCATTTGGTCGAAAAAACGCGTTTCAGTTCTTAATTGATTAGGTACTCCGAAAATAATGTTTCCAGCGAAAAATCGAAGAGAAAATAATTTATCCTCAATAAAATTTCCTTTCCAACGAGTGTAATTTCAAGAAAATAAATTCAGCCAGTCTCTAGTTATTCGTTGTCAAAATACACGAATTTTACACAGGCTCTTATGGACAAACTACTAAGACCGGGGAACTCTTCTTCGGCGTTCCATGCGGCCAAATACTGAATTACATCATTTTGTGGGACATGATTTCATCTGCAGTGTCAATACCTCTTTAGTGTACCGTGATCCGAACACTGTTTACCGGCATCGAAAAGTAAGCGCCTACAACTCAACAGGTGAGTCACAAACGTTACAGTAAACCCAGACGTAGCGGAACACTGATCACTTTTTTCACCTTAGAAAATAACCAAAAACTACACCAAAATGGTAGGCAAACTTCAAGTCTCAGCCACTTGACAATCTGGAAAAAATTTTTGATTTTCACCGGAACTTATCGATGGAATGATGCCTTAATAGCAGTGGCTACAGTAAATTCAGACCGCAACAGCAAAATAATATGGCTCAAATCTGATGTAACAAGTATAGTACCTACCCATAATTGACAATAATTTGATATTACCTATTTCCCTGATACCCTTTAATTCATTCTATGTATAGGTACATATCCCTTCTCATATTACAGTAAAACCTGTCTATAACGGAACGCGATCGGACTGAGTAATTTTTCCGTTTTAGGTAGGTTTCCGTTTTATACAGGTGAGCCGTGAAAATGCACAAAATCCGTTCTCCAAGTTGTGAAAAACCTAGGTAATCGTTTAAAATGGATCTAAGTATGTGTAACAACGGGAAAATACATATTTATTCATTATAGTAGGCTTGAGGACTCGTAAGTACAGTACATACATTGTTAATTACACTTTTATCAGTAAAACAATGTAATGTATGTAAAATCAAGGTTGTAAATATTCTAATAAGTTAGTTTGTTTGAAGGACGAGCGGATAGCATGTTTTTGCACTGCATCTTCAGCTTCTGCTAAATGCGGGAGCAAGCCCGAAATATTCTTCTGTGCGGCAAATATTTGCAGGTTTTTCAAAAGAGAAATTGCTTCGTTCATACTTTGGACTGTGCATTCTTCTGGAGCACTATCGTCGTCAGATTCGTCATCACTTTTATGAACATCAGTATCGAGGAGATCAACCGCATCTGCTATTCCCTCTTCAGTGGCAACAGAATTATATCAGACTATTGTCGAAGCAAAATCTTATCATTTGTACCGATAAGTTAGTATGTATTGTTCGCATCACCTACAAGGATTACAATTGAAATTATTGTAGATATAGGGCTACACATAATGTACAGTACATACATGAATTTTTCCGTTTTACACAATACTAAAGCAGTCTCTATTACATTGTACGGACTGGAAAATGTTTCCGTTTCCGCGTTATACAGGTTCCGTCTTATGCAGTGCTTTTTATATGGAAATATTGCTCATCGGCATTGGGACTGACGATTTTGTTCGTTGTAGTCAGGTTTCCGTAGTTCACAGGGTCCGTTATAGACAGGTTTTACTGTACTTATCATTCCTATTGATGTTCAACCAATTATATCTAGGCCTAATATTATTTTTATGAATTTCAGATCTTCTTCCTCTAGGATGACGACGTTGGGAGATATGGACTCAACTTCTAGAGCACTCAGCATTCCACCTGTAATGAATCATAAGTACCTAAGCCAGTCTTTTAATATGTGAGGAAGTTCTCGGAAATAATTTTCCTATTCTTATTATTGCAGGTTCTTGTTTGTATATTCAAGCATTTACCCGCCCGTGATGTTATCAATGCCAGAGGTGTATGTAAATTATGGAATAAATATTGTGATTGTGAACCCAGATTTGTCTTTCGGAAATTTGACCTTCATCCTGAAGGAATTGATGTCTTACTTCGTAATACAAATTGTCGACGGCTGAACCTCGAATTTCAAGACTGCGATCTAAAATACATTTCAGATGAAATGTGGCAGACGTGGAGTCCTAAACTTCGTTCTCTTCGTGTTTACGGTTGCACCACGGAGATTGGAAGCCTGCAATCTATTATCTCTAATTGTGTTAGGCTCGAAGTTCTCAAAATTGTTCTAAAATGTTACATTAATGGCAATTTGTTAGAACAATTGCTGGACCAGCTCATAGAAAGAGAAGAACGACATATTCGTCTACGAACGCTTTTAATAAATGGGCAGTCTTTCATGAAAATGTCACATTTCTCGAAGTTGCTCACCGTTTTCCCGTGTATTGAAGTTTTACATTGTAATGTTGGAAGAGGGGGTGATGGAAGGTATACATGCGGTCACAGTTATGGAACCTATGATCTGCGGAAATTCAGGAGAAATCATGCCCTTTGTTCGGAAAGACCGGTCCCTCCGATGCTAGACTATCAGTTGTTCAGGTATGATAGGTTTTTCTTCAAGTGAAGTGGTATCTGTATGCTGTAGAAATCTATTCATTTTCTATAGGTTGACAACATACAAAACTATATTGATGTTCAGCATGATCTTTAAAAATGTCTCAATAAAGGAACAATTGTTACATTTTTTTACCGTTCAAAAAGATTTAGAAGTAATTGATTTTCAGATAAACAGGTTATCTTCTCGTGCCGATAGCATATCTGATGGTGAGTAGGACAATAATATTAAGAATTATATTCAAATGTTCCTACTGTAGTTTATACTTGTCAGGATGTCAGCAGAATTATGATAAAGTAAGTTACTTACTTCTTTTTCATGCAGTTTAGGATAAACTGCACGTCTCGCGGAAGTTTAGCATCATTCTCCAAAAAATGGGACTAATTAATTATAGTAAGATAAAAAGCGGCTAAAAAATCGTAGGAATTCAATAAGACGATCGAAAGGAACATATAATTTATAAAACATGCGATTCAGTCTCCGGGTCTATTGGTTTAATTTTTTCCATTGATTGTAAGCGATAACGGTAATTCATTTTTCTTTATACATACTTACCTATCTTCTTTTTTTTTTCGAACGATTCGAGGCTTCTTATTCTGCAGAGATAAAGAGCTTAAGAGATGAAGATTTTTTCCAACATCAAGATCTACTTCGAAACCAAGAGATCCACCTCTTCAACTGTTCCTCTCAGATCTGGAACCTGCATGAGAGATTCAGTTCCTCTTTTTGCCTGTCAACATCCAAAATGAAAGATTCCCCGCAAATAATCATGATACAAATGTTCCCAGCCAGTTTAATGATGTATATGATTGTATAAAGAAAATTTAAATTAATTTTATTATTTGAAACGGTTTTGTTGAATACAGAATTCCAAAACACATTATTCTTTTATTTTCAGACGACTTCGGTATTTTCATTAAATCACTAGTATTCTATGTATTGAGAACCTGTTCAAAATTGCGAGAGTTTCGTTTGCAGCACGAACCAATCCCCGATCAATTTTTCTTTGTGAAACTTACCAGCGAAGAATTTGTACAATTTTTCTCGCTCATATCCAATCTGCAATGCTTCAAAATACCATTTATTCTAAAGACAGATACTTCCGAAACCACTGTGCTACCATTGTCGCTTCCCAGTCTTTCATTGAGTGTATTACAACTGAATACAAAGGAACCATATTTTCTTTCCATCCTGAAACTGAGTCCACGATTGAAGCACTTGGATATTGATGTGTATTCAGATCAGCAATTAAGAGAAATAATCCTATCGATGGTAAGTTTAATGATACAGAATGTGTTGTGGAGATTGTTGCCTGTGCATTGAAAGAAAATTTGACTTTTGTTTCAGCCTAATTTAGAGATATTAAATCTGCAACTTCATGGTTGTACCAATTATGGATTTACCGGGGAAAATGAAAAATCCTCCATTCAAAGACTGCAAAGTAAATTGTCTTTGTGTTAACTGAGTATTTCTAGAGTACAAATGCTTATTTAAAATTATATAATTTGTTTTAGAATTGGAATATCTTCATATTATTGATTGTGAAGGATGCATCACGAAGGAAGTTTTTGAAGAATTTAGTTTTCCCCGTTTGGAATACTTAGGACTATGTCTTAAACGTGTAGATACTGTAAGTCAATCTGAAATCCTTCATACTAACTCTCTGATCTCTTTTCCGGAGTTTGTCTCCGATGAACTTGTCTAGTTTTCTCCTCACTGACCCTTCTGATATAGATTCAATTCTCTTTACCCCCGGCCGTCTCTGAGAAAATACAATGATTTTTTTTTTTTTTTTTTTCTTGGGGAATCCTCATAAATCTTTCAAAATTCTCCCATCCTGAAAGTTCTTCAAGAACATACCACCGTTGTCCCTTTGTCCAATCCAGTTAGTAATGAGCAGACGAGTCAAAAAAGTTATCCGGTTAATAGAATTTAACTCAAACGTATTCATGGTTTTATCATTCCAATTACTTAATTATTTAAGTATCTGGCTTAAAATCGCTGAATAGGTAGTAATTTCCTATTTTATTTATTTACTTTGCAGTCAAAACTTGATTTTCTTCTTCAATTACTTACTTTTGTATGAAAGGTTTTTTTTTTTCTTTTAGTACCGTAGGTATGGTACTACCTTAGTACATGTAAGTATTCTAAAAAAAACTAAACTACACATTAATATGCTGAAAAAAATTTATTTTGCACTATCGGCAAATTGAGATATTATGTGATAAAAAAATTTAATTACCCGACTGAATTCATAGACCTATAATAATTTTTATTTTATAGCCTAACAATTGAGACCTTCATGAGTAGCGCTATTTTTTATGATTACGGTATTAATTAAGAGAAGTCTTTTTCACGAACTAATACCCGTATTGCTTTTTGTTCATCATCAAAGATTATAATTTTTACCAAAAAAATTATAGGTAGGTACCTACCAAGAATCTTTTGTTCCATGTTACAACGCGTAAATCACAAAATTCACAAGACACAAAGGGTATTAAAGTCGTAATTTAATTTTTTTTTTCTGGCCCGTTGATGGATATATATTTATCCGAAAGAGTTCGCTTCATAAAATTTTTAAATTACGACTCTAGTAACCTTTGTGTTTTTTGAATTTTGTGTAGGTAGGTACTTCTGAGTATATACCAGCTACTTTATACAAAATATTCTGCTGATATTTTATAAATTGTTCATTTGTTTTTTCAGCTACCTAAAAATCTTCTAAATATGCCAGCTCTAAAAACTTTGAAACTTTATATGAACGTCCGAAATTTTTGGTGGATGCCAGAAGTAATCGCTGAATTATGCAAATCTCTTAGAAATCTCAAACACCTAATTGTATATAGATTGGTGAGAATATGGATTTATCTTCTTATTGATACTGCTTCTTGATATCATTTTGCATTCTCAAAATTTCTTACGGACAATTTGAATGAATATTATGTATGATTTCAGGATTCTGAAAGCGTGTTAGCTAATCAGAAGAAGCTAGACATTTTTAATTCGTTATCAAACCTGAAATTTATAAGCTGTTGTATGTATTCTGACACATTCATATTTGATAGACTCTCTGGAAGAGCAAGTTCTAGTGAAACATGTAAATTACAATTTCGCGAAGATAAATTCTAGAGGTAGTATAAATTTGATCCTATAACTCTGATTGTTCAGAATTCAAATTTAAGCTCTTTAATGGATTCTTCGTTGGAAGATAGTTTTTCAGATTAACTGTGTTTAACATTTTGAATATTTTTTAAACCTCTCTTCTTTCATTGATTCCTTGACCACAGGCTTATAGGCAAGCCTCCTTTTTTCCGTTTAATTATCTTCAAAAATATTGTGGTCTTACAATCTAGCCTATCGTCGTGTTACTTCGAAGGGAAGTGTATTTTGCGAGCCAAAAACGTGAAAATAATAAATCTGAAAAGATAAATTATATACTTATTAGGTATCCAATGAAATGAATGAAATATTATTTCCAGAACAATTTGAATTGATTTAAAAAATAACTTATTGAAAAACTCCGTAATGATTAATGAATGAACCGTTATGAAGGCGTAATTATTAATTTCTCTTTAATATTTCCATTTTATCCACGCGCAAAAGATTTTGTCAGTTTTTTTTTTTTTTTCAATTCAACGTTAATTTTTTTCATCGCATTGTTATGGTCACCAATATTTTTGTTATATCACCATTTCCTCAATATATTTAAAATTTTTCTTTTTTTTTCTTTTTTCTATTCGTTCTTCATGACTGTTTGAAATCACTTTACTAGGTACTGAATTTGCCATAAGAAATACCTCCAGTCTTTCATGTCTGAGATGAAGAACAGACGAGTAAATAAGGTTCTGCGATTCTTACAACTTCATGAGGGCGAGAACATTTTTCAATGACAGGCCGAGTTCAAGGCAATTAGTCATCATGAAAGTCGGCTACATATCTAACTGGTTCAGTTATCAATTTTATCGAGAAGAGATTTTTAAAATTTGCAAAATTTTACGTTCCTTTTTTGTATCAAAACCCTTTTAGCTCGTGCCTAGTTTGCACATGTAGTCACAGGCTCTGTTCCACTGAGGTGAGTGTTGAATACACATGCAAAAGTTCTATGCAAAAATAGGCCGGATCATGATTACATATCGACATACGAGTAGAAACAATTCATAGAAACTGAAAATTCTTGGCAAATTCTATTTAAATAGCTCAAATAAAGTAATAGACGTGTTGAGTGCATTACAAATTGCGAGAGTGTTTTTTTCATGCAAGAGAAATACTTTTCGTGATATACTTGGGTAAGTACCTAAATTATTTTTTGTACGTCAGTCAACTTGAAGAGGAGTAAGAGGCATCGAAAATTTTTAACGCGAAAGTGTTGATATCTAGTGATTGAAACAAAAAGCATTAAAATTTCAGCTGATGCATCCCTACTGCCGCGCATGTAGCGGCTCGGCTATATTGCGTTGGTGAAACCCAGCGAGTTGTTTCAATAATAATGTTTTTCCCGGAAAGCACGTATACCAAGGTGGTCATTCGAGTATCCGAAGAACACGTAATTAAAAGAGAATTATTTTATTCTGCCGAAGTAGTTGATTTCCTTTTTTATTTCATCACTTTTAATATACCTATTTTGATCCTGGATATGAGTTGGTCAAAGATTGTAAACAATTGAAAAATACGGTTAGTGCGCATACCCGAGGAATGACTCGTACGTTATCAGTAGAAACCTATCGGCTATAGGCGAAGCTTACTGTTGAGTATCTTTTTGACTATGCTCTTCGAATTCATCAAAGACGTAAATATTTTCGCCATTATTAGGTACGGGGTTATAAATAATTCAATAGTTTTAGAAGGAGGTACCTAGGTACTTATATGTTAATGATTTTTGTTAAGGTAAACAATCTCTTCGTTCCGAACGGTATCAATCACATCACTAATCACCGGCATTGGAAAGTATAAATGCCTACAACATAACATCAGGTGGGTTACAAACATCAGCTATGTGAAGAGTAGATTGTTTTTACATTACGTACATATTGTAAGACTACACCCAAAATTATATCGAACAATGACCAATTCAACCTTAGAAAATGCGGCTAAAAATTACCACAATATATTGTATCTGCAACTTTCAGCTACCTACTAAAAAAATTGAAAAAACTCTTGATCTTTACCGAACATTGTTGAGGAAGGATAACTATAACTATCTTAATATGTACTTGGTAGGTAAAGTATAAAAATAATTCTAATTAATAATCAGCTCGCTACAGCAGAATAATATGATGGCTTAAATCCGTAACCGGTACTGCCATTCGATAATAAATTGAAATTCTTTCCCGCGACACCCTTTCACTTTTTTTAGCCTGCAACATGTGCATCTGTCATACCTACATTATACTTAATTTTTGAACTGAGCATTAAGTTGAGAGGAGAAAACTTGGAAATTCATTGATAGCTTTCTCGTATTATTTTCCCTAATTATGTTCAACTAATTGTAGGTATTTGAGTATAATTATTGTTATGAATTTCAGACCTTCCTCCTCGAGGGATGACGACTCCACTGGATATGGATTCGAGTTCTAGAGCATTCAGCATTCCTCATGTAATGAGCCATGAGTATTTAAGTCAGTATTACAATGCGAGGAGATATTTGGAAATAATTTACACTTGTCATTGCAGGTTCTTGTTCGCATATTGAAGCATTTACCCGCTCGTGATATTGTTAATGTCAGACGTGTATGTAAATTATGGAATGAATATTATGAATGTGATCGAAAATTTGTCTTTCGAAAATTTGATCTCCAACCTCAAGAAATTGATGTCTTACTTCGTAATACAAATTGTCGACGGCTAAACCTAGAATTTCAAGACTGCGATCTGAAATGTATTTCAGATGAAATGTGGAAGACATGGAGTCCTAAACTTCGTTCTCTTTGTATTTACGGTTGCACCACGGAGATTGGGAGCCTGCAATCTATTATCTCTAATTGCGTTGAGCTTGAAGTTCTCGAATTCGTTTTAGAAAGTAACATTGAATTTCACTTGTTGGAACAATTACTAGACTATTTCATAGGAAGACAAGAACGGCATACTTGTCTACGCAAGCTTTCAATGAATGGACAGATTTTCATGACAATGTCACAATTCTTGAAGATGCTTACCGTTTTCCCGTGTATCGAAGATTTACATTGTGCTGTTGGAAGAGAAGGTCATGATGCGGAGTGGGTAAACCTATTTTCTGATAGTCATGGAACCTATGATCTGCGGAAACTCAGGAGAAATAATGGCCTCTGGTCAGAAAGACCGGTCCCTCCGATACTAGACTATCAATTGTTCAGGTATGGTTGGTTTTTTCCCAAGTGAAGTAATATTTACATGTTGTAGAAATTGGTTTATTTTGTATACATAGGTTGACAACATACAAAACCATAATGAAGTTCGAATACCTTTTTGAAGATGTCCATATCAGAGAACAATTATTTCATTTTTTTACCATTCAAAAAGATTTAGAAGTAATTGATTTAGAGATACTCTGCGAATACAACCCTCCTATTGGTGAGTAGGACAATAAAGAATAGTTCATGTATTCAAATGCGCCTATTGTAGTCTATACTTGTGACCTGTGCTGATAGAACGTTATTAGTGTGCAATGCAACAAACCACCGAAAGGTATCGCTGATTTGCCATGGAGACCTACGTGTCTGCGCTCGCTGTGCGGATCGTTACAGTGCACACTAATAACGCTCCTTTCCCGGTAAACATTTGGTTGCCCTTTTGTAGCCCCCGGAAAATCTGCCTTAAAAAATCCATGTGATTACCCTTATATGTACCTCCATAAATGCCATAGGACCAATCAGAATGCTTCTTTAGCGGGTAACATTCTGGGCATTCTGGGAACAAGTTTCCCTTCATTTTCAGTGCGATGTATGTGACCTATTTATCACCCACATGTTACCCTAGGTATCACGTTCTTTAATTATTTCTGATTTTAATTAAAATCAGTATAAAATAAAAATTATGTTCACTAAAAAAAGAGTAACAGGAAGTGTGAGGGGAAAATGTGAAGGAGAAAAAAAATCAAAATGAGTGGCGTTTTGTCACCTCCCGTATTGGGCTCAGCCGGGGCTCGAACTTGAAGTCCCTAGATTCCCTGTCGCGCCCTAACTAACCTATCTACGAGGACCTATTTACCAAACGTAGATGAGTTTGGTATAGATGTTGGAGACTAGAATTTTGTAAATATGAATTATTCAAGTAGGTAAAGATGAAAATACGCGAATTTCTTGGTGAATTGGTGATTGAATTAAATTATATTTAGTATGCTTTGAACTAAATTATAATTAGGGATCAATCAATAAAAAATTATAATATTATAAGGTAGAAAATGGCTTACTTTTCAAAATGTTGCTTGAAAAAAAATGAAATATGATATCTGAAGTGAAAATACTCATCACCGGGTCTGAAATTGGTTCTATTGCCGAAGATGGGCCAAGGCTACAGCTGCCCGAACGTTGAACCATTTTTATACTAAATACATCAGTTTAAGTGGCCCGTCTTCGACAACTTGTGAAATTTAAATTTTGTAGAAAATTTGTGGATTTATCCGTATCTATAAATTAATTTTAAAATAGTTTTATGAGGAACGCTAGTGAGTATACAGCCAAAAGGTTGTAGGTAATATAAAATTTATTTGTGAAATTCATTGCCATTTTTAATTATAATGTTTATACCTAGGTTGGTTTGATTTTGAATTTCAAATATTTTCGGTGATTTTATTTGAAATTTTTCAATATAACCGGTGGTGTCTCTAGTGTAGTACCCCCTCTCCTTGCGGTATATTTCTATATAATATACTTTTTTTTCTCAACTAAAAAACTTGACGCGTCAACTTGAGATTTTAAGACTTATTGTCGCTATGATATAAATACTTTGTAAGTTCAAAAAGTCAAATTTTTTAGAAGAAAAATACGTTTCAAAAATGAATTTTTCTTTAAAGGGATGAAATGAACATTCTAATATTTTCATTTTGTTTCAGGAGACATATGAGTTCTTTTGATACAAATCACAAAATTTTAAACAAATTCTATCCAAGAACTCTCGTATGTTTTTTAAACATCAATTGTACCTGATATAGAGGATTTTAGCCTCAAAATTTTCAAAATTGGACTTTTGAAGTTATAAATAGCCTTGGAGAAGCGTTACAATGCGTTGTTGACTTACAAGGAATTTGAAAAATTCATATTCTTCAAATTTTTTTCTATAAGAAGCCACACAAAACCCATTTTTGATGAAAAGTCGACTAAATACAAGGTTATACTACAACAACAATACAGTATATCTTGATTGTTGCCCACATTGCCCAAATATTTTTTCCAGAAGCTAATGCAGTAAAATTTTATCAATCAGAAACAATGGAATTAATCCGATCCTCTAAATTACGGCTATTCATATTAAGGGATACTCGCGAGAGTCAAAGCAAAAAGCAAAAGCAAAAAGCAGAAAATTATTCACGAGAGTAAAGAAAGTTGCAAAAACTGCAGAAATAAATTCAAGAAACTCGAAGCGCTTTCAGTTAAAAAACCAACTTCAGCGAGAACAAGAAAACAACTGACCCAACGATGAAGCAATACAATAACACCAAATCAAGACAAAAAAGAAGAACTAATCATTGAGTTGTGACTCATAAACAAGCTCGATCAGACCTTCATCCGGTACATGCCTGTTCAGCACAATGACACCACCAGTATTTGTATGACAAATGATTTCTATGTGTTCCAGGGCCCTGCGTTTACAGTACGAATCTTCCTTGTGGAGAAGCACCTGAGAACCACCCGGAATGTATGCCCACTGGTAATTAAATGGTCACCAAATGCCGAATCTTCCTCGCTGCCCTTCTCCCAGGCCTTCTTATGTTCAGCCACCCTGATCTTCAACTGCCGACCAGTCTCACCAACATACACCTAACCTAAACTTTACCCAACTCTTCTCCTCCTTAGAAACTCGGTCTTTCAGCTTGACAAACAACCCTTTGACTGTAATAGGACTGTAGAACGCAGGCCGAAAACCGAAGGGGCGAAGGGCCAGCGCTTTGAGTTGTAGAATTTATTTTTGCAGTTTTTGCAATTTTCTTAACTCTCGTGAGTAATTTTCTGCTTTTTGCTTTTGCTTTTGCTTTTTGCTTTCACAAGAACTCTTGTGAGTATCTGTTAATCAAAAACTAGTTCCCAAAACTGGATTTAACCCTGGGTAACATGGGAAAATACAGGGTAATATCAGGTTTTCATAATAGCTGACGGAAGCTGCCCTTTAATTCCCCGGATACCCTCTTATTACTCGGGAAACTATTGAGAAAACAGAGGGTAACATTAGGTCTCCTAAAAATGGAGGCAAAATTACCCTTTAATTTCCCTATTGCCCTTTTATTATTCGGGAAACTATTGGGAACACAGAGGTCAACATTAGGTCTTTGCAAAAATGAAGCGAGGTTGCCCTGTTATTCCCCTATTGCCCTCTTATTACACGGGGAACTATTGGGAAAACAGAGGTCAACATTAGGTCTTTGCAAAAATGAAGCAAAGTTACCCTGTTATTCCCCTATTGCCTTCTCAATACCCGGGCAACTATTGAGAAAATGTTTACCGGGTTGGCACAAGTCACAAACTATTCTGATGTATAGGCCTATAACCTAAAAAGTACGAGTACCTAATACGATTGTACATAATTATAAAGAAAGTTTAAATTAATTTTTTACTCTTTTGATTGATCAGTTTTGTCAAATACTGCAGAATTCCAATCACAATATTCTTTTATTTTCAGACTACTTCGGTGCTTTCATTAAATCACTAGCATTCTATGTATTGACAACCTGTTCAAAATTGCGAGAGTTTCGTTTGCAATTACAAGACCCTTTCCCCTATGAATTCATCTCTGTGAAACTTACCAGCGAAGAATCTGTACAATTTCTCTCGCTCATATCCAATCTACAATGCTTGAAAATACCGTTTATTCTATCTTCCGAAACCACTGTGCTACCATTGTCGCTTCCAAGTCTTTCATTGAGTGTATTACAACTGAATACAAAGGATCCATATTTTTCTTCCATTGTGAAACTGAGTCCACGATTGAAGCACTTGGATATTGATGTGTATTCAGATCAGCAATTGAGAGAAACAATCGTAACAATAGTAAGTTTAATGATACAGAATTAATGTGTTGTGAAGATTGTTACCTCCTGTGCATTGCAAGAAATTTTGACTTTTTTTCAGCCTGATTTAGAGATATTGATACTGCGACTTCATGATTGTACCAATAATGGATTAACCGGGAAGAATGAAGAATCCTCTATTCGAAGACTGCAAAGTAAATTGAATTTGTTTTAAATGAGAATTTTTATAGTATAATGCTTACTTAAGATTATATAATTTGTTTTAGAATTGAAATATCTTCATATTATTGATCGTAAAGGAAGAATTACGAAAGAAGTTTTTGATGAATTTCGTTTTCCCCGTTTGGAATACCTAGGACTATGTTTTAAATTTAGAGATAATGTAAGCCAAACTGATATTTGACATATTAACTCACTGATCTCTTCCCGAGAGGTTTTCATCGATAGGCCATCTCTGACATAAATAAATATATTTCCAGCATAATTTTCTTCCTCGTTCACTTTTTGCAAAGAATCCCTCTCATTTTCGAAGTTTTTCAAGAACATACACCGTTATACCTCTTCGTCCAATCAGTTTATAACCATACCTAAGTAAATAAGTGAAAGTTATTAAATTTTCTCCAAAGTATTAATGGTTTATTTATATACCTGTCCTAAAGTCGCTAAATACCTAGATACCTATACGTCTTATTTCGAGCATATTATATAATTATGATTGGAGGGGGACTAAGGCAAATGTCTACCTCTGAGCTATATACCTTAGAAGGGGAACTGATAATTCACACTTGTGACTCCCATAAAACAGGTTCCATGTTTGCCTTAATTATTAACGAAGTTAATGAAGGCAACCCCCAGCAGCTCACCACGTAGACTGTGAGTATTCTGCGTGTAATTTTTCTTTTCGCTTTTCAAAAATTGATATGTTGAGGAGAATCTTCTTTGCACTATTTTCTGCGACAGATATGTGCCTAAAAAATTAGATCAGTCAAAGTTAAACGATTTTCATCTTGCAACAATTGAGACCACCACGTTGAGTAAGCCTGGCATTATTTTGACGTCCTTTTCAAAGATGGATGGCCGTATTTTCTCACGTTTATCATCGAAGTTTATAATTTCCTTAAAAATAATATCATCTTAAGGTATTGGAAAGTTTTTTGCTCATATTTTATCAACCTTTCATGTGTTTCATCAGCTGCCTGAGACTCTAGTAAACATACCAGCCATAAGAACTTTAGAAGTTTTTCCGCTGGACGACAATTTTTGTTGGGTACCAGAAGTCTTCGCTGAATTATGCAAAACCCTTGGAAACCTCAAACATCTAATTGTAGATGAGTTGGTAAGAAATGGTTCCCTCTTCCTACTGATACTTAGTCTTTACATAATTTTGACTTCTCGAATTTCTCACGGATAATTTAAGTGTCTTCCATGTATGATTTCAGGCCTCCGATAAGAAGCTCTCTGATGAAAAGAAGACAGAAATTTTTAATTCGTTATCAAACCTCAAGTTCATAACTTGTTGTAGGGAACAAAACCTATCCATATTCGATAGACACTCACGAAGAGCAAGTTCTAGTGGATTGTGTAAAGTACATTTTTCAGAAGATAAATTGTATGGTAGATGGAGTCGTAACTGGGATTGTTTAAGATTCAGGTATATGCTCGGGAACTGTAGGTCAGAATAGAGTTTTTATATGAACCAAATTTTACATTTTAAATAGCCTTTTAAAACGTCGCTTTTTCTATCAAGACGTATACAGACCTCAAAATTTATTCGTGTTTTTTTTTCTTCCTTTTTTTAATTTTACTCTTTATAAGCTTTAAGGAGGACTTGAATTATTTACTGGACTCAAAAATCGTCCCCAATCCCGACAACGACATTTTTACCTCAGAATAATTATTATGGCCATGATAGTTTTTTTTTTAAATTTTTTTCTTTTTGATACGTGCTTGGCCGGATGAATTAAAAATAAAAACAAAACAAAACAAAAGAGAAACAAAACTTCCCTTTTTCCATTTAGAGATCTTCGAAAGGCTTGTACCGATAATATTAGAATCTGGCCCTATCGTGGTATGATCGGTTTAAAAAAAGGATTTTTTTATTTTCTTTGATAATGTAGCATCAGTATGTATCATTCAACTGTTGGTTACCGATAATATTTTCTTTATAAAATTATTTCTTCAATACATTTTGTTCTTTTTTCCCCTTTGTTTCTATTCGTTCTTCAGGAGTGTTCGAAATCACTTGACCTTGTACTGAATTTGCCATTAGAAATACCTCCAGCCTGTAATGTCCGAAATGCGAAGGACATACGAGTAAATGAGGTTTTGCGATTCTTACACCTTCGCATGATGGCGAGAACATTTTTGAATGAGTTTCAAGGCGATTAATCATCACAAAAATCGGATAGGTACATCTAACTGATTCAGTAATCACCAGCCGAAGGCTATGCTCCACTGTGGAGAGTGTTGAATTGGTACATACAGGAGTTCCATGCAAAACTGGGATCATGATTACATACTGATGTAGAAACCACATGTAGAAACAATTAGGCCTAATAGAAACTAAAAACCTCAGCACGCAGAAGCGTATAAAATGTGATAAGACGTGTTACGTGTATTACGAATTGCAATTTGCGAAAATAAGTCTCTGAGCGGAAGAGCCACCGAAAATTTTTAACGCGAAAGTGTTGATATCTAGTGACGAAAATGAACAGCACTAAAATTTCAGCTGATGTACATACATCCCTACTACCGCGCATGTGCCGGCTTGGCGATATTTGCATTGATGAAACCCAGCGACGATGCGCGGATGCGATTGCGACGAGTTGTTTTCAATTTTTCCTGGAAAGCACGAACTACGACGGCCGGCCGTGAAAGCATCCGAGGAATAGAGAAATACATACCTATAATTAAAAGAGGATTTTATTCTTCATAATTGATTTCTCTTTCTATTTCATCGCTTTTAATGTGCCTATTTTAAACTTTAAACATTTAATCCTGGGTATAGTCGAAGATTGTAACAACATTATTGAACCAGAAATAGTAGAAAAACAAGATACGGTAAGTGCGCATACCTGAGAAATGACAGGCTTACATGTTATCAGTAGAAACATATCAGCTACCTATACATAGGCGAAGCTCACTGTCGAGTATCTTTCTGACTAGCTATGTTTTTGAGTTCATTTAAGATGTAACGGTTCTTTATTATTATAGGGTTATAATTAATTCAAAATATTAACGATTTTTATAGAGGTAAATAATCCTTTAGTTTCGCAGGGTATCAATCACATGACTATTATCACCGGCATCCGAAAATATAAATGCCTACAACCTAACGTCAGTTGGGTCGCACGCGTCAGCTTTGTAAGGAATACATTGTATTTACATTATATTGTAAGACTATGGCCAGAAGTATGTTGAACACTGACTATTTCAACGGTAGAAAATGACTAAAAATTATCACGAATTCGTACCTGCAATTTTCAGCTGCTAAAAAAATTGAAAAAACTAATACACTTTTACTAAAGTTTGTTGAAGAAGGATAACTACCTTAATACGTACTTGGTCGATAAAGTATAAAAATAATTCTATTAATCAGCTCGCTACAGCAGAATAATATGAAGCCTTAAATCCGTAACCGGTACGGCCATTCGACCATAAATTGAAATTCTTTCCCGCGACACCTTTTCACTTTTTTTTAGCCTGCAACATGTGCATCCGTCATACTTACATTATACTCAATTTTTGAACTGAGCAATAAGTTGAGAGGAGAGAACTTGGAAATTCGTTGATAGCTTTCTCGTATTATTTTCCCTAATTATGTTCAACCAATTGTAGGTATTTAGGCATAATTATTGTTATGAATTTCAGACCTTCCTCCTCAAGGATAACAACGCCGGTGGATATGGATTCGACTTCTAGAGCACTCAGCATTCCACATGTAATGAATCATAAGTACCTAAGCCAGTCTTTTAATGGGAGGAGG
The DNA here is from genome assembly GCA_035079385.1 of Aspidiotus rigidus. Taxonomy (NCBI): domain Eukaryota; kingdom Metazoa; phylum Arthropoda; class Insecta; order Hemiptera; family Diaspididae; genus Aspidiotus; species Aspidiotus rigidus. The sequence continues at coordinate 4,302,314 of JAVHKY010000031.1, read as the reverse complement.
CACTCGGAAATAATTTTCCTATTCTTATTATTGCAGGTTCTTGTTTGTATATTCAAGCATTTACCCGCCCGTGATGTTGTCAATTCCAGAGGTGTATGTAAATTATGGAATAAATATTGTGATTGTGAACCGAGATTTGTCTTTCGGAAATTCGACCTTCATCCTGAAGGAATTGACGTCTTACTTCGTAATACAAATTGTCGACGGCTGAACCTCGAATTTCAAGACTGCGATCTAAAATATATTTCAGATGAAATGTGGCAGACGTGGAGTCCTAAACTTCGTTCTCTTCGTATTTACGGTTGCACCACGGAGATTGGAAGCCTGAAGTCCATTATCTCTAATTGTGTTGGGCTCGAAGTTCTCGAAATCGTTTTAAAACGTTACATTGAAACTTATTTGTTGGAACATCTTCTAGACTATTTCATAGAAAGAGGAGTACAACATACTCGGCTACGCAGACTTTCAATAAATGGACAGCATTTCATGAAAATATCACATTTCTCCAAGTTGCTTACCGTTTTCCCGTGTATCGAAGATTTACATAGTGATGTTGGAAGGGGTGGTCATGGTCCGGAGGTTCCATGTTCTGATAGTCACGGAACCTACGATCTGCGGAAACTCAGGAGAAATAAGGGCCTGTTGTTAGAAAGGAAGGTCCCTCCGATGCTAGACTATCAATTGTTCAGGTATGATTGTTTTTTTTTCGAGTGAAGTGATATTTACATGCTATAGAAATCGGTTCATTTTCTGTGCGCCTATAGGTTGACAACGTACGAAACCATATTGGAGTTCCAATACATTTCTAAATACGTCGAAATAAGAGAACAATTATTTCATTTTTTTACCATTCAAAAAGATTTAAAAGTAATTGATTTACGGATAATCAGGATAGATTCTCGTTACGATGGAATATCTGATGGTGAGTATTAATATTAAGGAAAGTTCATTTATTCAAATGTGCTTATTGTAGTCTATACTTGTTAGCACAAATTATGGTAAAGAGTTTGAAGACCACTCCTTGCAGTATGGAATAAACTCTTTGTCTCGAGAAAGTTCACCGTCGACCTCCTGCGCGGCATGGGACTTTAGAAAGATTAGGAAGAACGTCTGAAAAAATCTCAAAGAGTTGGAGACTACCGAAAGGAACATAATAACGTATTTAAGAAGGTAGTTGTTGAAAATGTTGACTACAGACCCCCAAAAAATCATAAGATCGCTAACTTCACTAGTTGGTTGGTTCTAAGTCACTGCGGTCAATCTGCGCAGTCCTTTAAAGGTGGCTCTCATGGAAAGTTGACACTCAAACTCATTTTTCTCTGTAAATATTTAGTTTTTCAAAAAAAGAAGAGATGTGGATTTATTCCGCATAAAATTTCCTTTCAGATGCGTCTAACTTCGAGTGAACCTGTAAAATTTGTTTCCTCATAAGAATATACACTGAGTGTGATTCTGCGACATTTTGTGGGATAAATTATATCTCTTAACATTTTTAGTGCACCAAAATTTAAGGTACCGTAGATGACGAGTTAACGATCTTGTCTCTTTAGAGGTCTGTGACGTTGACTAAGAAATGTGTGCAACGTCGAGATTGGATGCGATGGTCTGGAAGTTACCTCATTTTCTAAGAAGAGAGTGAACCAATTCAAGACGGTAATCAAGAATATAATATTTTTGGTTGAGCCTCTGATTCTATCGATGTCGGTAGTGAGCATAAATTTTAGGATTTATCAAACTCATGCTGTACCGTATATATAGAGAGCGGAAATGGTACAAATTTAGTCGGGATTCAAATTTTGGTGAGGGGAAACGATAATTTTTTAGAGGAAAGAAATACCCACTTCAGTCTCTTTTTTTCTTCCGCAGATGTACAAGATCATTATATTTAAGAAGACTTGTGATGCTGACCAGACGTACTCTTTTTATAGCGTCCGAAAAAATTATACCCCTCCTTTTTCTTCAAAAATATTGCAAGTTTATTCTTCTTCCAACGATCAGTACTCATTGTTGATTATTTATACGCAGTAAATGTCGTATCCTCCAAAGAAGCTTTATTATCTTTTTTTTTTTTTTTCCTTTCGGCTTGTCAGAGATGGGAAAATTTATAAATTAAATATTATACGCCTTTTTTTCCTGAAAATATCCGATCACCCTCAGGAAGCTTGAAAGAAATTGGTTGGGATTCTCACAGGAACTTCCTGTTAATTAATTGTACTAGATTTGTTGTTCTTAAGGATACGGAGCAGTCCGTTATTTTGAAGCAAGAACCGCTGAGCGATTGGAATAACGCCCCAGAGCGAGAAAATGGAGTGATAACAATTTTAAATTTTGCTCATAGGAGCGATTGCTGGAACGAAATAAATTAATAATTTCCATTGCGAAGACCGGAACAAAAACCGATTAAAATTCAATCAGCTTTCGCTCGAAAAATTGTTTTCATTCACTTCAGGTTTCTTTCTATTTCTGTAATTCTGATTAAAGAGATTGACACAGCATAACTGTTAATCCGGAACAAGGCCTTTTGGAGTACCCAATCAACAGCACCAGTCTCTTGGTCTTGTAGGTGTGGGGTAACTTATTCGACTCACCCTGAATCATTTTGCATAGTAGTGTCTCTTTGTAAACATCAACGCTGCAGATCGTAATTTTGGAATAGTGATAGAATGAGATTAAAACAATGAAAAAAAAAAAAAAAATGTGGCAGTCCGATATTTAGTTGCTACTCAACACATTTGTTATTTGTTTTCTGCGAATTAATGTTTCTTTCATTATAATTATTATTATTACTATGGCCAAACATAACGATCCATGTGTAACAGGGGTGAGAGGGTGATAACCCAAATAAAAGAAATTGGAGATCTCTTTGGATCCGGATCTCACAAAGAAAAAGGAATTCGGGTTCTCTTTGGATTCAGGTCTCACAGCAAAAAAGAAATTTAGGATCTTTTCGGATCCGGATCTCGCTGAAAAAAAAATACGGGACTTTTTTGGACCCGGATCTTGCGGGAAAAAAAATAAAATACAGCATCTTTTAGGAACCACGAGTACAGAAAAAAAAACGGGTATCCCTTAAAAAATGAAGGATATCCGTTACTTTTCGGGGGCGTTTTAAAGGATATCCTCTATCTCAGTTGAATCTTTGAATACAGGATCTTGTCGAATCCGAATTTTGCTGAGGAAAAAAATAGAAAATCTTTCCGGATCCGGACCTCCAGAAAAAAATATACGAGATCTTTTCGAATCCAGATCTTAGGCCCTAAAAATAAAGAATCGGATCCGAATCCCGTTTCAGATCAGGGTTCCGGATCTCGGCCCAGATGTGCAATTTTAATCATTGATGAGTATTCACTTGGGATAAAAATTAAGTTTCACAATATCACACCAGAGTACCTTTGTACATGCGGGTGTTCTAAATTCTAATCTTCAATTTATGCTTCGATTCTTTTTCATATTTTGATACAGTATGATCGATGAATCAAAAAAACTAATAAAAAATAGAAGTAGAAGAAAAATAACGGCGAATTTGGTTGCTGGGGGAATTTTATTCATATTTTTAAGCAATCAATAAAAATATTACCAACATTTGAGGAGGAGCAAAAATTGGAACGAAGACCAAAAACCGATTGCAAATTTTTTCGCTCCAGAAAGCAAAACCCGGAGCAAGATGATTTTATATCAGACAAAAGGAGCGGAACGCTTGAGCAAATTATGACTCTGACCCGGAGCGAAAACCGAAAGACGACCATTTTTTCGCTCCATATCCCTATTGTTCTATATCAATCTATTCTGATATGTAACGTACCCACAAAGTACGAGTGAAATCGATTGCATGAAGAAAGTTCAAATTAATTTTATTCTTTTGATTCGATTTTGTTGAATAAAAAATTCCAAACACAATATTCTTTTATTTGCAGATGACTTCGGTGTTTTCATTAAATCTGTAATGTTCTATGTATTGAGAACCTGTCCAAATTTGCAAGAGTTTTGTTTGCGACAAAAACCATTGCCCGACGAATTTGTTTCTGTAAAACTCACCAGCGAAGAATCTGTACAATTTTTCTCGCTCATATCCAACCTGCAATGCTTCAAAATACCGTTTATTTTAGAAGCAGATACTTCCGAAACCGCAATGCTACCTTTGTCTCTTCCCAGTCTTTCATTGCGTGTACTGCAACTGAATACTAAGGAACCATATTTTTTGTCTATCGTGAAACTGAGTCCAAAATTGAAGCACTTGGATATTGATGTATATTCAGATCAGCATTTGAGAGAAATAATCCTATCCATGGTAAGTTTGATGATATGTGATGAGTTGTAAAGAGAATTTTGTATTTCAAGAAACTTTGACATTTGTTTCAGTCTAATTTAGAGATATTGATACTGCGACTACGTGATTGTACCAATCATGGATTAACCGGAGTAAATGAAGAATCCTCTATTCGAAAACTGCAAAGTAAATTCTCATTGTCTTAACTAAGTATTTTTGAAGTGTAATGCTTATTTAGAATTATATAATTTGTTTCAGAATTGGAATTTCTTCATATTATTGATTGTAAAGGAAGAATTACGAAAAAAGTTTTTGATGAATTTAATTTTCCCCGTTTGGAATACCTAGGACTATGTCTTAAACATGGAGATAATGTAAGTCAAACTGAAATTAGACGCATATTAACTCTCTGATCTCTTCCCGGGAGGTTCTCTTCGATAGCCTGTCTTTAAAATAAATAAATGAATTTCTAGCAGAATTTTCATTCTCGATCAAATTTTTCAAAAAATTCCTCTCCATCTTGGAAGTTTTTAAGAACATACACCATTGCCCCTTGGTCAAATCTAGTTTATAACTACCTATAAGTAAATAAGTGAAAGTTGATTAATTTTCTCAAAAGAATTTTTATGGTATTATTTACCTGTCCTAAAGTCGTTTATTACCTTATTTCGAGGACATAGGCCTACTTAGCGCATACAAAAGTTGATTTTCTTCTTCAATTTTTCAACAGAGATACTTTTCTATGGGAGGGTAATTTGAAGAAAAATAACTGGCGCCGTCTGTCTGGCGACGGATGGCAAAAAATTTCTACCTCCGAGTTGATAGGAGAGGGACATGGAAAAATTTTTGCTTATATAAGTTATACTGGGTGGTCCGAAAAGGTGTTAACAGAATTAGATGGGGATTTGGACTAAATTTGTTGTTGTAGTGCAAACACGCGAAATGTTAGATGTAAACTTCAAAGCTAAAAAATTTGTATCTGGATTTTATCTTCAATTTGCGCCTGTACACAACTTTCTACGACTTCTCTGAGTTTAGTCATTGACCAAAATATGCTAAAAATTGACCATAATTTGCCAAAATTCTCAAAAATTAAAAATTATTCAAACTTCCTATTTCACTTGATTTGAAAGTGAAATTCAACGTTGATTCCAAAAATAATACCTAAATCACCATACTATAACGCTCAAAATTGGGGAATTTTCAGTTTCCTATGTAAAAAATCTTGGCAAATTGATCAATTTTGGCCACATTTTGATCCATAATTCGGTTTAGAGAAGGCGCATCAAGTTGGGTAGAGGCGCATATTGAAGATAAGATTGAGATACAAAGTTTGTAGATTTGAAGTTTCCATCTAACCATCTAACGTTTCGCGTTTTTGCGCTACAACAAATTTAGTCCAAATCCCCATTCAACTGTTGAGATCATTTTGTACCACCCGGTATATGATAGGAGAGGAAATTTCTGCCTCTGAGCTATATATTATAAAAAGGGGACTAAGGTAATTTTCTACCTCTGAGCCATTATATATATCATAGAAGGGGGACTGACCATGCACACTAGGGACTCCCATAAAATAGGCTCGCTGTCTGCCTTAAAATTAATGAAGGCAACCCGCAGGTAACCTCGTGGGCTGCGGGTTTGAGATTATTGCGCGTTACTTTTCTTTTCTCAACAGTGTAGGTATGGCATTGCATACATTTGAAACAAACTTTTCAAAAATTAATATGTTGAGAAAAATCTTTTCTGCACTATTTGCTACGTCAGATATGTCCCTAAAAAATGAGATCAGTCGAAGTTACAGATAATTCTCATCTTGCAACAATTTAGACCTCTATGTTGAGTATAGCGTTATTTTGACGTCCTTTTTATACATGGATTCATCGAGGTTTATAATTTTTTTGATAATAATATCCTCTTATAAGTAATGGAAAGTTTTTTGCTCCTATTTCATTAACTTTTCATGTGTTTCATCAGCTGCCTGAGACTCTAGTAAATATGCCCGCCATAAGAACTTTAGAAGTTTTTTCGATGGACGATCATTTTTATTGGATGCCAAAATTCGTCGCTGAATTATGCAAAACCCTTGGAAACCTCAAACACCTGATTGTAGATAAATTGGTAAGAATATGGATCAATCTTCTTATTGATACTACTTCTTAATACCATTTTATCTTCTCAAATTTCTTACAGCTACAATTTTAATGTATATTATGTATGATTTCAGGCCTTTGATAGGGAGCTCTCTGATGAAAGAAAAATTAAAATTTTTAATTCGTTATCAAACCTCAAGTTCATAACTTGTTGTAGGGAAGAGAACCTGTCCATATTCAATAGACGCTCAAGAAGAGCAAGTTCCACTGAAAGGTGTAAAGTACAATTTTCAGAAGATAAATTTTATGATAGATGGGATCGTAACTATGATTGTTCAAAATTCAAACGTAGGTATCTGCTCCAGGATTCTTTTTCAGAATAGAAATTTTAGATGAACCATATTTCACATTTGAAGTAGTTTTTTAAAACGTTTCTTCTTCTACCAAGACCTGTACAGATCTTACATATTCTTTTTCTGATTTTGCTCTTCATAATTATATAAGCCTTAAAGAGGGACTAATCATAACTTTCCTTGTTCACTAAACTCAAAACTCGGCACCAGTCACGACAAAGGATTGTTACATCAGAGTATTTGTTTTTGCCACTATCATTCTTTTTAAGCAATTTTGATACGTGATAAGATGTATTGAAACAAAAAAAAAAAAAACTCCCCCTTTTCTCATTCAGAGATTTTCAAAAATCTTATTCAACGCATTCTCCTTACATTACATATCCTTAAGTCTATCAACACCCAAATCACATTCATATGGATCCCACCAACCCCGATCTTCTAGCTCCCCCATCCTGTCCTTCCTGCGAAGAAGAGACTTTAAAAGTCAAACACTTCTTTTCCCTTTACTCGCACCTCTCCCCTCTTCCCTAAATGTACCCTCCTCCCACTCTCATGCATTAATATTTAAATAATTCAGATACAATAACCTCCTCCCTCCAATACATACGCCTCATCCAATTCTACTCCGCCATATAAAAAATAATTATATATCAATAAGTTAGTATATATTATATACATATAAAAGTAATAATCCGCACACTATTACCATCACCATATTCATCCATAACTCATCATACCAAGATGTAAATTACACCTATACTCATATGTAATATTCGTCGAGTTAATAGCCCGGTTGTGTTGCTTAAACGCTCGTTAAAATAAATAAATAAATAAAAATCTTGGAGCGATAGTCTCAGAATCTGGCCGTATCGAAGTATTGCCCTTTAAAAAAAAGTGTATTCTGCGTCCTAAAAAAATGAAAAATACCAAAGGAGGTACTCATGGAGGATCGAATAAATAGAATATCATTTCGATTATAATTTGTTGGATTAAAAAATAACATTCAATAACTTGAGTATTGTATAGACCATAATTATAAATTGCACTCCCATCTTATAGACAGAAAATTTTTTTTATTTTCTCTAAAAATGTAGTATCAATCTGTCATTGCATTGTTATGATTACCAATATTCTTACTATTCTTCAATATATTTTATATATTTTTTCTTTTTGTTTCTATTAATTTTTCAGGAGTGTTCGAAATTACTTTACTTGATACTGAATTTGCCATAAGAAATACCTCCAGCCTGTCATGTCTGAGATAAAGGACATACGAGTAAATAAGTTTCTGCTGTTCTTACGCGTTCACGAGGGCGAGAACATTTTTCAATGATAGTTTAAGCAAATTAGTCACGATGAAAATCGGCTACATAATTATCTAACTGGCTCAGTAATCACCAATTTTATCGAGAAGAGATTTTTAAAACTCGCAGTTCCTCTTTTGTACCAAAATCACTAGTTCCTAGTTCGCACGGGTAGTCAAAGGCTATCTTCCACTGAGATGAGTGTTGAATAGGTACATACGGTATACAAAAGTTTCAAGCAACAAAAGAAGCATGATTACATATTGATGTAGAAACCTCCTGTAGAAATGATTCATAGAAACTAAAAAACCTTAGCAGATTCTATATTTGATAATTGCTCAACTGCCGTCCAAAAAGTAATAGACATGTTAGGTGTATTAAGAATTGCGATTCGCAAAAATAGACCTCTGAGCGTTTTTTCATGCAAGAGAAGTATACCTCTCTCTAAAGTGCATTTCGTTATATACTTGTAGGTGGAATAATAATTTTTTGTACGGTAGTTAACTTGGAGAGGAGTAAGAGCCAACGAAAATTTTTAACGCGAAAGAGTTGATATCTAGTGATGGAAATGAACAGCATTAAAATTTCAGCTGTTTGTATGGTATACGTATATCCCTACTACCGCGCACGTGCCGGCGCGGCGATATTGCGTTGGTAAAACCCAGTTATGAGTTGTTTCAATTTTTTTGTTTTTCCTAGAAAGCACGCAGCACGACGGCTGTGAAAGCATCGGTGGAATACACGTAATTAAAAGAGAATTTTATTCTTCATATTTGATTTCTCTTTTTATTTTATCGTTTTTAATGTGCCTATTTTAAACTTTTAACATTTAAACCTGGTCAAGTCGAAGATTGTAACAACACTTGAAGCAGAAACAGTAGAAAAATACGGTAAGTATCTGATGAATGAATCGCACGTTATCAGTAGAAACAGATCGGCTTTGCCTATATAGGCAGAGCTTACTGTTGACTATCTTTTTGACTATGCTTCTTGAGTTCATTTGGGACGTAAATGTTTTCGACCTTATCATGCATATAAATAATTCAAAAGTTTAGGAAGTACGTATACGTTAACAACTTTTATAAAGGTAAAAATAATCTCTTCGCTCCGCAGGGTATCAATCACATCACTAGTCACCGGCATTGGAAAGCATAAAATGCTGCCTACAACCTAACATCAGCTGTGTCACTAACGTCAACTTTGTAAGGCATTGATTGTATTTACATTATATTGTAACACTGAGAGAAGAGAATACTGCCCTACAAAGTTAAATTGACGTATATGCGAAAACAACGATCACCTAGACGAGGCGTTGGAATCAATAGACCATTTTTGTATGACGTCATAATTTTCATCTCGTTTATGCAAAAGGTATCTACATTAGATATGACTGTAGATACTATTTGAATGAATGTGAGTATACGTGCCCTGCTGTTCATCGAATCTCCAGATGTTTCATACGAAAAATGTTCATCATTAGTTCTACTTTTGTTTAAAATATCGCAATAGCTTAACATTCGAAGGGTTCTTCTAATATTTATCAAAGTCGGCCAAATCCTTTGTAAACGAGCACTATGCGCGCCAGCAGAATAGCAGCTTGCAAATGTAAATTTCCCATTATATAGGGATTTTCCATGTCGGCGCATTGCATACGTATTCTCCTACGTGTTATTGAAATGGTAGTATTTCTAACATTGCTCTTATGGCAAACTCCCACAATGAAAATGAGTATGCAATCCAGCAACACCCATAAGAGCAATGTTAGAAATCAGGTTAGAAATACTACCATTATTTTCAATAACACGTAGGAGAATACATATGCAATGCGCCGATATGGAAAAGCCCTATACGTCCCTTTTTTGGACGTATATGCATCGCGAGGTGAAAAATGTACCGTATCTGAAAATTGAGCACTTATTGAAGAAAACTATTATAATCATTGAATTCTGCGTTGAAAATTGCTATGAGTGAGCAACTTATGCGATCTAAATATCTTTCGAATACATTTTTATATTCTTTTTGATACTTTTCCGTGATCGTTGTTTTCGCATATAGGCTACGTCTATTCAACTTTGTACGGCAGAATAGTCTTGGTGACTAGAAAAAAAGTATTAACTTGAGACAGCCGCCTTTTTTTTTGTCAATTTGATCAGTTTTTCCAGTCATTTTAACTGGAATATCTAGTCACAGGGAATAAAAATAAATGACATATCTCAAGTTGACTTTTTTTTTTTTTTTAATCCACCAAGAATATTTTTTTCTCTCAACAAAGACTGGGTCCAAAAGTATGTTGGACACTGACCATTTTAACCTTATTAGAAAATGACTAAAAAATACCACAAATTTGTACACTCAACTGTCATTTGCTAAACAAATTGGAAAAACTCTAATAGATTTTTACCGAACTTTATTGAGTAATGATGCCTTAATACTTGTTAAGTAAAGTAAACAAATAATTATTCTAATAATCAGCTGACTAAAGAAAAATAATGAGTTATGGCTGAAATCAATATCCAGTAAGTACACCCAATTTGACAGTAACTTGAAATTTTCTGCCCGCGACAACCTTTCACTTTTTTGTAGCCTGCAACGTGTACATCTGTCATACATTATAATAAATCTTGAAGTACCGGTAAGCAATACGTTGAGTGGAGAGAACTACTTGGAAATTCATCGATTCGGACCTAGCAGACCCGTTGCGCGCTAGCGTCGCGCCTTATCAACGTTAGGATGAAAATCAAAAATACTACGAAGAAACACGTTCGATACTTTTTTCTCGGAAAATATTGTACGTATGAGAAGAACTTCAGGGATATGTTTGTGGTGTCGAAAATTTTCTTTCAAATGAGTTATATTTCATAAGAATTGAAAGAATTTGAATAAAGTTATGAAGCAATTATACAGAACTCTCATGCAAAATTGGGAATTTCATCCTAACCTTGATAACAGCATCGTGCGTATGTATGTTTGTAGTGGTGTGTTGAAACCTAAGTTCTAAGAACTGCCGCGAGGTGTCAGCCACTCCATTGCTAGGTCCGAATAGCTTTCTCGTATTATTTTCCCTAATGATGTTCAGTCAATTGTATCTAGACCTAATTATTTTTATGAATTTCAGATCTTCTTCCTCAAGGATAACGACGCCGGAGGATATGGATTCGACTTTTAGAGCACTCAGCATTCCACCTGTAATGAATCATAAGTACCTAGGCCAGTCTTTTAATGTGAGGAGGTACTCGGAAATAATTTTCCTATTCTTATTATTGCAGGTTCTTGTTTGTATATTCAAGCATCTACCCGCCCGTGATGTCATCAATTCCAGAGGTGTATGTAAATTATGGAATAAATATTGTGATTGTGAACCCAGATTTGTCTTTCGGAAATTCGACCTTCAACCTCAAGAAATTGATGTCTTACTTCGTAATACAAATTGTCGACGGCTGAATCTCGAATTTCAAGACTGCGATCTAAATTATATCTCAGATGAAATGTGGCAGATGTGGAGTCCTAAACTTCATTCTCTTCGTATTTACGGTTGCACCACGGAGATTGGAAGCCTGAAGTCCATTATCTCTAATTGTGTTGGGCTCGAAGTTCTCGAAATCGTTTTAAAACATCGTTATATTGAAACTTTTTTGTTGGAACATCTTCTAGACTATTTCATAGAAAGAGAAGTACAACATACTCGTCTACGCAGACTTTCATTAAATGGACAGCATTTCATGAAAATATCACATTTCTCTAAGTTGCTTTCCGTTTTCCCGTGTATTGAAGATTTTCATAGTGGTGTTGGAAGAGGTGGTCATGCTGGGGAGTATGTATGTTCATCTAGTCATGGAACCTATGATCTGCGGAAACTCAGGAGAAATAAGGGCCTGTTGTTAGAAAGGAAGGCCCCTCCGATGCTAGACTATCAATTGTTCAGGTACGATTGTTTAATTTTTTCAATTGAATTGATATTTGCGTTCTGTAGAAATTGGTTCATTTTCTATAGGTTGACAACGTACAAAACCATATTGGAGTTCCGATACATTTTCGAATACATCAAAATAAGAGAACTATTATTTCACTTTTTCACCATTCAAAAAGATTTAGAAATAATTGATTTACGGATAATCAGGATAGATTCTTGTAGCGATGGAATATCTGATGGTGAGTACATAGGACAGGAGGTAATGGGACCATATTAGAAACATTCATAATTATCTATAAGAAGATAGTTGTTGAATAGGTTGACTACAGACCCTTTAATAGCACAAGATTGCAAACTTCACTCGTTCATTGGTTCTGAATCGCTGCGGTCAATCAGCGCAGGCCTTTAACGCAAGGAGAGTTGACACTAAAGATACCTAGAAGAACAAGATAACGCACGGAAGTAGTTACAGTGTTCCGCCGCAGGTACGAAAATCGCCAGCAGTCGCGAGATTCAATTTTAACATGGGCTCTTATGGGAAATTCAAAAAAATTCGCAGAAATCCTTGAATATCTCCAAAACTATTACATTTCAAGAAAAAATGAAGAGATGTGAATTCATTCGGCATAAAATTTCCTTTCAGAAAAGTCTGCTCGCGAATGAATCCGTTAAAATTTTTTTTCCCCATAAGAATGCACGTAACGCGACTCTGCGACGTCTGGTGGGATAAATCAGGTTAACAGAATTCGGGTACACAAATTTAACTCCTGTTATACGGCGCGTGCGTTATCTTGTTCTTCTAGGTAACTTTAGTTCACACTCAAACTCATTTTTCTCTGTAAATATTCAGTTTTTTCAGAAAAAAAAGAGATGTGAATTAATTCCGCATAAAATTTCCTTTCAGATCCATTAACTTCGAGTAAATCCGTGAAATTTTTTACCACCATCTGAGAACATCGAGTACGACTCGACTCTGCGACATCGGGTTGGATAAATTATATTATCTCAACATTTTTAGGGTACCAAAATTTAACATACCGTACGTAGATAGCGAGTTATAGCGATCTTGTGTCTCTGGGGGTCTGTAATGTTACATATTAGAAATGAGGGTGCGCCGCCAAGATTGGATGCAGTTATCACATTTTTTAAGAAGAGAGTGAACCAACTCGAGAATAATATCAAGAATATAATAGTTTTGGTTGGGCCTGTGATTCTATCGATATCGGAAGTGGTCATAAATATAGCTTTGATTAAATTCATGCTGTATAGGGAAAGGAAATTGTTCAAATTTAGTCAGGATTCAAATTTTGGAGAGGTGAAACGTGAATTTTCTAGAGGAAAGAAGGACTCGCTTCTGTCTCTTTTATTTTTCTCTCTCGCGAATGTACATGATCCACATATTTAGCAAGACCTAGGATTTAGGCTGACCAGACGTACTCGTTCTTTAGCGACCGAAAAAATTGTACACTTCCTTTTCTACAAAAATATTGTAAATTCACTCTTTTCCACACGATTACAACTTTTCTTTGACTATACTTGTACATCGAGAGTATTATTTTTTCATTCCTCATATATGTGATCACCCTCAGATAGCTTGAAAGAAATTGGTTACAATTCTCGCTGAAACTTCCTGTCAAATCTATTCTGACATGTAACCAAGAATTAAGTAGGTATAGGTACGAATAAATACGATTGTATGAAGAAAGTTCAAACTAATTTCACTCTTTTCATTCGGTTTTGTTGAATTCAGAAATCCAACCATAATATTTTTTTATTTTCAGACGATTTCGTTGTTTTCATTAAATCACTAGTATTCCATGTATTGAGAATCTGTTCACATTTACGAGAGTTTAGTTTGAAACAAGAACCACTTCCCGACGAATTCGTCTCTGTGAAACTTACCAGCGAAGAATCTGTACAATTTTTCTCGCTCATATCCAATCTGCAATGCTTCAAAATACCGTTTATTTTAGAAGCAGATACTTCCGAAACCGCAATGCTACCTTTGTCTCTTCCCAGTCTTTCATTGCGTGTACTGCAACTGAATACTAAGGAACCATATTTTTTGTCTATCGTGAAACTGAGTCCAAAATTGAAGCACTTGGATATTGATGTATATTCAGATCAGCATTTAAGAGAAATAATCCTATCCATGGTAAGTTTGATGATATGTAATGTGTTGTAAAGAGAATTGTGTAGGTATTCCAAGAAATGTCGACTTTTGTTTCAGCCTAATTTAGAGATATTGATACTGCGACTTCATGATTGTACCAATCATGGATTAACCGGAGAGAATGAAGAATCTTCTATTCGAAGACTGCAAAGTAAATTGCCTTTGTTTCAACTGAAAATTTTTAGAGTACCTATAATGCTTATGTAAAATTCTATAATTTGTTTCAGAATTGGAATACCTTCATATTATTGATTGTAAAGGAAGAATTACGAAAGAAGTTTTTGATAAATTTCATTTTCCCCGTTTGGAATACCTAGGACTATGTCTTAAACATGGAGATAATGTAAGTTAAACTGAAATTTGACATACTTATGTATTAACTCACTGATCTCTTCCTGAGAGGTTTTCTTCGATGGGCCGTCTCCCAGATAACTATAATTAAATAAATTTCTAGCATAATTTTCTTTCTCGTTCAAAAATGGCTAATAAACCAATAAAATTTATCTTATCAAATGTATCGTCCACTATATCTGACTCTATTCTCGAACGCTACCTAACCGTTGATTGCAATTTAAAACTAACGTCACGAATCTCGCTTCTTCGGGTTAACCGCGGCGACGATGTTTGGCCCACGTTATAAGTTACTATAGACAAGTTCACGTAACCCAAAATGACGACACCCATATTCCAAGCTCGTTCACAATCACGGATGAAGAAGAAATTCAACACCAAAAATTGCTTCCGTCGGATGACTTCACATGCTTCGTCATGTACCATTCTCGTCACCAGAAGGCTGAGCAATTCTCAAATTACTTCCCCCCCCCCCCCCGAGGGACAAGAACCCTCAGAGAAAATTGTACTCTCTCCTCAAGATCTTCCCTACGAATCCTGCAAATCCTTCGATGACTGACTGACAGATTCTCACCTTATCGGAAACCCACGACTCTTTGCTGACCGTCCTCTTACCACCAATCTTCAACCCATCATCTAGGCCTCAGGAATGGATAAAAATATTAGAAATCGTGAAATTTGCAGGATTGTAGAATAATTTTTTCGTTCTTTTTGAAAGCAATATATCATTCTCCGAATCGTTGTTTTGGGTATACGTCCATCTCACTTTGTGCGGCAGTCCTGAGCTCCTGCATCTCATATCACTTTACCATCCACTCATCATCTGTCTCCAAGAAACACATCTCCACCTCCATCACAAAGTAACCCTCGCCAACTACAATTTCTTAATCGTCAAGATTTCATTCAAGGTCAAATAGCGAGCGAGGGATTCGCAATACTGGTACACAAAACTCTCAGCCCAGATAATCTCCAATACACCCTTTTTACAACAGTATATATCTCAACCACTTACCTTCCTTATCTAAAGCCCCCACATCAATTTTATCAATCTATATCCCCCCCCCTGATCTAAATATGTCAACTTACGACCTCCAGTCCCTCATTTCTAATCTCCCTCCACCCATTATACTCTGCGGTGACTTTAACGCACACTGGTCGATATGGAACTCTAATCGTCAGAACAACAGAGGAAAATCTTCTGCTACTTAACGCACATAAATCTCCAACTCACTTCTGCCTAGCCAATGGAACTTTCTCAAATATCAACCCGTCCTTAATCCAATCCATTCTCGATTACGGCTCACCTATTTACGGTCTTGCCCCTCCCTCTCATTTAAAACTACTCGAAACTGTCCAAAATTCTGCACTCCGAATAGCTACTAAAGCATTCCGAACCAGTCCCGCTGAGAACTTCTGCGCAGACACTGGCTTCCCCCCACTCCATTATCGAAGCTTCAAACTAGCAACCAACTTCCTCGCCGTTATCCTGCAATATCCTCAAATTCCCGTCCACCATCGTACATTCCACCCCCACCACAACCAAAGCTCCGTAACCAATCTACGCTCCAATTTCGAACTCCGATTAGCACGCCCCTTCAAGTTCCATTGTCTTAACCACATCGTTCCCGCAACCCCTCCGTAGCTCTCTACCACACCCAAAATAATTCGCGACCTAAAACGCCTCCTCGTCTTTCAACTTTTTCCGAAGAATACCAAGCACGCATACACAATAGGTCACATCACAGTCTCGCACGAACACCGCAACACCGCTTCTATCTCCACCACTGAATTACAAGCAATCTTCATCTGTTCAGAACTCATCCTCACCAATCCACCCTCCCGTCCTCGCCTCAACCCACTCTTGGTCGTTTCCGACTCCCTATCATCACTTGACGCCATATCCAACCGCATCTCCTCCCAACCGTACACACTCTCATCGCCACCTTTCACACCATCTCCATCCCATTGTTCTTCATCTGGGTCTTCGGTCACAAGGGTATCCCAGGAAACGAAAATGCAGACAAACCAGGCAAACTGGCAACCCATCACCCATCAGTCAACCGATCTTTCCTCCCCTTACGCTCAGATCTCTCAAAACATCCACTCATCGCAAATCACACTCAAACAAGATAGCCCAAATTGAAAATATTTCCATTTCGTGAGACTCTCCAAATCTATTAACACGCAGAGAAGAAAAAGAGTCATCAACCATCTGAGAATCGGCCACACCAGACTCACACACACCCATCTCATCTCTCATCTTATACCTCTCTCATACCCTCATTACGAACCTGACTCCCCCTATCCGCTTAACACATCTTCTGCTGCTCCAACTTGACCCAACTCCGCAATTCCTTATCCATCCCTCACAATCATACAGAGCCACTATCAGATAACTTCCCTTCCTTCACGAGTATATTCAACTTTCTGCAGCAAGCAAACTTCCTCTCACGCATCTAAACACAATTTCACCTAGCTCATAGCCCTGAAAGCAGGCTGCTAGCAGTTCGTAAATTAAAATTTAAAAAAATAAATGAATAAAAATAAGAACAAAAATGCATAAAAAAAGGTCTCTAAATACCTAGGTACCTACCTATACGTCTTATTTCGAGCATTTTCCTAGCATACAAAAGTTGATTTTCCTCTTCAATTTTTTAACAGGGAACCTGTTTTATGGGAGGGTAATAATAGGAGAAAAATAACAGGCGTAGTTCGCCTGGCGATGGATGGCAAAAATACTTGAATCTCCGAGCTATGTATTATAGAGGGGAAATAAGGAAAATTTCTGCCTTGGAACTATGATAGAAGGGGGACTGACAATGCACACCGTTTTCGCACATATTTTATTAACTTTTTATTTGTTTCATCAGCTGCCTGAAACTCTTGTAAACATGCCAGCCATAAGAACTTTGGAAGTTTTTGCGATGGACAATAATTTTTATTGGATGCCAGAAGTCATCGCTAAATTATGCAAAACCCTTGGAAACCTCAAACATTTAATTGTAGATGATTTGGTGAGAAAATGGTTACCTCTTCTCACTGATGTTTGGTCTTTACATCATTTTGTCTTCTCAAATTTCTTACGGACGATTTAAATGTGTTTCATGTATGATTTCAGGCCGATGACAGGGACCTCTCTGATGAAAGGAAGATAGCAATTTTTAATTCGTTATCAAATCTCAAGTTCATTACTTGTAGTAGGGAAGACGACCTGTCCATATTTGATAGACACGCAAGAAGAGCAAGTTCTAGTGAAACGTGTAAAGTACATTTTTCGGAAGATAAACTTTATGGTAGATGGGATCGTAACTATGATTGTTCAAAATTCAGGTATATGCTCTGGAATTCTTCGTCAGAATAGAGTTTTTAAATGAACCAAATTTTACGTTTTAAATGGTTTTATAAAACATTTCTAACTATGAAGACATATAGGCCTACAGACGTCATATATTTTTCGTCATATTCACGTAAAAAGGGACCCCTTATGCAATACTTTTCAGGCGATGAAGCGCTACTTTTTGCGGTCTGCACTTGAAGCTACTAGCAAGCGAAAGTAGAAGTTTTGAGTAGGGAGTAAAAGTTATACGCAGGGGGTAGAAGTTGTTAGCGGGAGTAGAAGTGTAAGAATAATTATTATGATAAAAAAACACAGTACGCTATTTCGAATGAATGCTTTTTTTTTCGTGTGTATGACAAAAAACGTTGTATGCGCCACAGGAGTGATGCATAATATACTATATTGTTTTTTTTTTGTTTTTTTTTCATTTATTTTTTTAAAATTTTACTCCTTATATGCTTTAACACTCAGCCTCATTCACGACAAAGGATTTTTACCTCGGAGTAATTGTTTTCGCCATTATTTTTATCTTATATTTTTTATTTTTTTGGTACGTGGTTGGATGTATTAAAAAGAAGAGAGAGAGAAAAAAAAGAGAAACAAAACTCTTCGTTTTTCATTCAGAGATCTTCGAAATTCTTGTACCAATAATGCTAGAATCTAGCCCTATCATGGTATGATCCGTTAAAAAAAGTCTTTTCAATTTTCTGCGTCTCGAAAAAATTAAAATAATAAGTCTGAACAGATACTCTTGGAGGATCGAATAAATATATATAGAATATTATCTCGAGTATAATTTGATGTTAAAGAGAAACTCATTCAATAACAGTAATGTATGAACCATAATTATAAATTGCGCAATCCAATATTTCCATTTTATCAACAGAAAAAAGTTTTTAATTTTCATTGAAAATTGTTGGCTACCGATAATATTTTCTTTATATCACCTTTTTTTTTTTTTTTTTAATTCAGCATCAGTCTTTCATTGCTTTGTTATGGTTACCAATATTTTTGTTATATCACTATTTCCTCAATATATTTTATATATTTTTTCTCTTTGTTTCTATTCGTTCATCAGGAGTGTTTGAAATCACTTTACTAGGTACTTGATTTGCCATAAGAAATACCTCCAGTGAAGAGGTATACTCACGAAGAGTAATTCAGAAGATCCGATACCGATGGCCGAGGGGGGGTGTCTATAGGGTGGCCTGTGGTGATTGCCCTGTAGTGTTTACATAGGTATGACTAACCGTCAACTCCAAGTTAGAGTTGATGAAGGCAGGAAAGCATGGGAAAAAAGAAAAGTAGGTGAGTCGGCCTTTGCTGACCACTTAATTGAAAGTGGTCATAGTCTCAAAGAGGGGTCTGAAGTTCTCATTCACCGGGAAAATTCATATTTCAAACGTTTAGCTTTCGAGGAAATTGAAATTTATCGTCGCTGGAATAATAAAGACACCACCGTGTTGAACAGGTACATTCCTGAGAAGGGATTGATTCAATTAGTCTATGAGGATGATTCACATTTCGATGACTCGCTGGTTCAGTCATGACCTCTTCGATGTTTCTTGTTCTTGTTGGTGTTGGGTTCAGTCGCTTTTTATACTTCGAGAATGGCTGCTTAGACGAAAACGCTCGGTACCTAGTGTTATTTTATTGCAGTTTTTGTACTTGTCTTTTTACTCTTCGTGAGTATACCTCTTCATTACGGACAACTGTAAAATTAAAAAACGCATTGATTCTATTAAATACCTCGAGCCTTTCATGTCTGAGATGAAGGACATACGAGTAAATAAGGTTTTGCGATTCTGACACCTTTGAATGAGTTTTAAGGTAATTAATCATCACGAAATTCTGCTACATCTAAATGATTCAGTCGTCAGTCTAGAGCTCGTATTCCTTGGAATTTGCCATTTTTTTTTTCCTGAAGGGGCAGATGACGGGTGATCAAATGGGAGTTCGTTTCACACCTAGGGGACCCAGGAGAAAAAATTTAATTTTTCCAAAAAATGCAAAAGATAAAATAAAGCCCGAAAACGGAATAAAGGCCAAAAAGTGCCAATTCTAATATTTCGCAACTAAATGGTTAAAAAATGTCCTCTTCGATGGATGAGGGCTCATTTCAAGCGTGTTTCTACTTGATTACTAGAACGAAGGGAACCGAAGAACGAGATAGAACCGATATGGAAAGATGTACGCCAATTGTACGCGTGAAGATAATATGGAGAAGCACGCGTTATTGTAATGTTTAATTCTCGTTTCATATAGATTCGTTTTATAATACCTAGCTCTATATTTGGTTCAATGTTTTTATTTCATTGAATAATTATTTTTTCGTACATTTTTCTGATTTTGTCAAATAATGGCAAATTTCTAAATTTTAATGCCAAAAATCACCCCCCCCCCCCTCCCCCATAATGCTAAAAAATCCGAGCAATTCTAGGAGAAAATATTTTTTTTTTATTTGCTTATCTTGGATTCCTCAATCGCATCAAAACCACCAGTTTGTAGTTTGCACGGGTAGTCGAAAGCTATTCTCCACTGAGATGAGTGTTGAATAGATACGTACATGCAAAACTAGGATTATGATTACATACTGATGCAGAAACCACGTGTAGAAACAATTAGAAGAAACTAAAAAAACCTTAGCAGATTCTATATTTAAATAGCACAACTAGCGTGCAAAAAGTGATAGACGTGTTACGTGTATTATGAGTTGCGATTTCCGAAAATAGGCCTCTGAGTTTTTTTCTCATGAAAGAGAAGTATACCTTTCTCTAAAGTGCATTTCGTGATATACTTGTAGGTAAAATAATAATTTTTTGTACGGTAGTTAACTTGGAGAGGAGTAAGAGTAAAACCCTATAAATACGAGTGAAGACATGGACTGCCATATTTAGTCCTTACGTCATCATCATTTTTACAGTCTCCTATTCTAATGACTGATAACAGTTTATCATGATTTGAAAATAATGAGAGAACATACTAGATTAAGTGCCAAAGCAAAATGCAAGACTTAACATTATTGAGAAATGCAAATTATTGCTTTACTAATCACACAAATTCCTCATCTGAATAGGGAGCTACGGAGACAAATAATGACGTGACGACTAAATATGGCGGACCATGTCCTCACTCGTATTTATAGGGCTCTAGTAAGAGCCAACGAAAATTTTTAACGCGAAAGTGTTGATATCTAGTGATGGAAATGAACAGCATTAAAATTTCAGCTGTTGTATGCAGAGTATTGCAGCCGAAAAATTCGGCTTCGGCTTACGGCTGAAGCTGACGACCTTCAAAAATTTGGATTCGGCTTACGGCTTATGGCTGATCAGAAAAATTCGGCTGGCTTTCGGCTGACTTATGGCTGGCTGATCACTGATTTTTTGGCGGGATTTCAGCTGATTTTCGGCTGATTTTTGGCTGGCTGATGATTTTGTTGTCGGTTTGTTGCAACCAGGGAATGAAAAACGTAACAAAAATATGAATCTGTGTTCTGTGGATTGAGTGACAAACTGACGAACGAGGCAGAAAGCCGAAAACATGGTAAGCCAGACTGCTTCTGAGGGAAGCGTGTAAGTTTGAGGTTTGAGCATCAAAATTTTCGAGATCAATTCATTGAATTCAATTCACATATGAAAAAATGAGTTTGGAATTGGAAGTGGCACAAGTTATTCTTTCTCCCGATCAATATGATTTTAATCTGGTTGTCGATTCTTTATGACGACCCATTTTGAAAATCGCCGGGGCCCGGGAATACACACAACACAAGCACGCAACAGAGGAGAGGATGTGCGAAGTACTAATCGAAAGTCTCCTCGTGCCTTATCAATTCGTTTCGTTCGCCGTATGTCATACTCGGAGTAAGAGGCGAGTAAGAGTGATGCCGCAGGACTTTGAAATATTTTCGTACTTCTTGGACTTGGAAATATTTTCAACTGTTGGACTTGGAATTATTTTCCAATGGGGGGAGGGGGGACTTTGAAGTATTTTCATAAATGGACTTGTAAAATTTTTCAAGTGTTCGACTTGGAATTATTTTCCAATTGTTGGACTTTAAAATATTTTCATACTTCTTTTTTTTAAGTCCAAGAATTGAAAATGAAAAATTTCACACATATATGAAAATATTTCAAAGTCCCACAATTTGAAAATAATTTCAAGTTCAACAGTTGAAAATAATTCCAAGTCCCATAATTTGAAAATATTTCAAAATCCAACAATTGGAAAATGATTCCAAGTCCGACAGTTGAAAATATTTCAAAGTCCCATAATTTGAAAATAATTCCAAGTCCCACAGTTGAAAATATTTCAAAGTCCAACAATTGGAAAATAATTCCAAGTCCAACAGTTGAAAATATTTCCAAGTCCAAATTCAAAATGAAAAATTTCAAGTCCTAGAAGTACGAAAATATTTGAAAGTCCCGCGGCCAGAGTATTGCAGCCAGCCGAAAGCCAAAAGCCGAAAGCCGAATTCAGCCAAATTCCCGGCCATTAAGCCGAAAGCCGAAAGCCAGCTTTATGTTTACTCTTAGAAGCCGAAAGCCAAATTCAGCCGAATTTTTTCGGCTGATTTTCGGCTTATTTCTCATACGCGCGAAATGACATGACGTATGACACGCAGTTCTCGATCTTGTAGGCTGTAATCTGTATAGCAGGCTAGCAGTATCGATCTGAACTGGTGATCCCTGTTATCAGAGTCTGCCTGTTATAACTAGTACTATTAAATATTAATCGTGTTTTTGACATATTGTCTGCACTCTGTTACGACGAGAGGGTGTGCGAAGTATTAATCGAAAGTCTCCTCGTGCCTTATCAATTCATTTCGTTTGCCGTATGCCATACTCGGAGTAAGAGGTTAGTAAGAGTGATGCCGCGGGACTTTCAAATATTTTCGTACTTCTAGGACTTGAAATTTTTCATTTTGAATTCTTGGACTTGGAAATATTTTCAACTGTTGGACTTGGAATTATTTTCCAATTGTTGGACTTTGAAATATTTTCAACTGTGGGACTTGGAATCATTTTCCAATTGTTGGATTTTGAAATATTTTCAAATTATGGGACTTAGAATTATTTTCAACTGTCGAACTTGAAATTATTTTCAAATTGTGGGACTTTGAAATATTTTCATATATGTGTGAAATTTTTCATTTTCAATTCTTGGACTTAGAAACAAGAAGTATGAAAATATTTTAAAGTCCAACAATTGGAAAATAATTCCAAGTCCAACACTTGAAAAATTTTACAAGTCCATTTATGAAAATACTTCAAAGTCCCCCCTCCCCCCATTGGAAAATAATTCCAAGTCCAACAGTTGAAAATATTTCCATGTCCAAGAAGTACGAAAATATTTCAAAGTCCTGCGGCATCACTCTTACTCGCCTCTTACTCCGAGTATGACATACGGCGAACGAAACGAATTGATAAGGCACGAGGAGACTTTCGATTAGTACTTCACACATCCTCTCCTCTGTTGCGTGCTTGTGTTGTGTGTATTCCCGGGCCCCGGCGATTTTCAAAATGGGTCGTCATAAAGAATCGACAACCAGATTAGAATCATATTGATCGGGAGAAAGAATAACTTGTGCCACTTCCAATTCCAAACTCATTTTTTCATATGTGAATTGAATTCAATGAATTGATCTCGAAAATTTTGATGCTCAAACCTCAAACTTACACGCTTCCCTCAGAAGCAGTCTGGCTTACCATGTTTTCGGCTTTCTGCCTCGTTCGTCAGTTTGTCACTCAATCCACAGAACACAGATTCATATTTTTGTTACGTTTTTCATTCCCTGGTTGCAACAAACCGACAACAAAATCATCAGCCAGCCAAAAATCAGCCGAAAATCAGCTGAAATCCCGCCAAAAAATCAGTGATCAGCCAGCCGTAAGTCAGTCGAAAGCCAGCCGAATTTTTCTGATCAGCCATAAGCCGTAAGCCGAAGCCGAATTTTTCGGCTGCAATACTCTGCCCGCGGCATCACTCTTACTAACCTCTTACTCCAAGTATGGCATACGGCAAACGAAATGAATTGATAAGGCACAAGGAGACTTTCGATTAATACTTCGCACACCCTCTCGTCGCAACAGAGTGCAGACAATATGTCAAAAACACGATTAATATTTAATAGTACTAGTTATAACAATCAGACTCTGATAACAGGGATCACCTGTTCAGATCGATACTGCTGATTACAGCCTACAAGATCGAGAACTGCGTGTCACACGTCATGTCATTTCGCGCATATGAGAAATAAGCCGAAAATCAGCCGAAAAAATTCGGCTGAATTTGGCTTTCGGCTTCCAAGAGTAAACATAAAGCTGGCTTTCGGCTTAATGACCGGAAATTTGGCTGAATTCGGCTTTCGGCTTTTGGCTTTCGGCTGGCTGCAATACTCTGGTTGTATGCATATCCCTACTACCGCGCACGTGCCGGCTCGGCGATATTGCGTTGGTAAAACCCAGTTATGAGTTGTTTTAATTTTTTTGTTTTTCCTAGAAAGCACGCAGCATGACGGCTGTGAAAGCATCGGTGGAATACACGTAATTAAAAGAGAATTTTATTCTTCATAATTGATTTCTTTTTTTATTTTATCACTTTTAATGTGCCTATTTTAAACTTTTAACATTTAAACCTTGTTAAGTCGAAAATTGTAACAACACTTGAAGCAGAAACAGTTAGGGCTTGGAATTTAACAGTTATTTAACAGTTATTTTCTGTGACCGAAAAAAAAGTATCACTTTTGACCCATTGACCGATAACCGTTTTACAAAATTGTGACTTGTTTCATGAGAGTTATTGACCGATATAATAACTCTCAAAACGGTCATAACAGTTATGGTGACCGAAATAATAACGGTCAGAATGAGATAATGGTCAAGTTTCTCCATCATATACTTCTGCTTTCCAAAAGAATCACACTAATTGAAACCCAACAATTTTGTATTTTCCCCAACAGGTATCCAAAAGCTGGAAGTTTTGTGCCCCCCCCTCCCACATCCTCACTATAGAATACGATCTGCACAATACTTTTTTCAGTTTTACTCCGTTTTTCATGATGATTGAAACGGAATTTTATCCCTCCCCCATCCTCTCACTGTGGAAAGCAATCTTCACATACTTTGTTTTAGTTTCTCTCTTTCTCTATATTTCTCAGAATGTGATTAAAAGATCAAAGATTAATTACGGAAAATGGTTTAGGTATGGAATTTTTCACTATCATTATTGTGAATTTTTCGAATTTATAGGTTGACCGAAATTTTTTGGTTATAACACTCATAACCGGCCCAAATTTGACCGTCTGATCTTTTTGACCTTTAACCGTTAAAAAAAGAATTTCTGAGAGTTAATCTGAGAGTTAACCGAAAAAAAATAACGGTCAAAGCCCTACAAAATAGTGATGGGCAAAAACCGATAGTTTGAAACTACCGATAGTCCGATATAGTCTTCCTCCTGACACTATCTATTTATTCGGTAGTTTTCCGGAAAACTATCTGTAGTATCGATATACCGATAGTGTTTCCATTTCATCCAGAGTATTTCAGCCAGCCGAAAGCCAAAAGCCGAAAGCCGAATTCAGCCAAATTCCCGGCCATTAAGCCGAAAGCCGAAAGCCAGCTTTATGTTTACCCTTGGAAGCCGAAAGCCAAATTCAGCCGAATTTTTTCGGCTGATTTTCGGCTTATTTCTCATACGCGCGAAATGACATGACGTGTGACACGCAGTTCTCGATCTTGTAGGCTGTAATCTGTATAGCAGGCTAGCAGTATCGATCTGAACTGGTGATCCCTGTTATCAGAGTCTGCCTGTTATAACTAGTACTATTAAATATTAATCGTGTTTTTGACATATTGTCTGCACTCTGTTGCGACGAGAGGGTGTGCGAAGTATTAATCGCAAGTCTCCTCGTGCCTTATCAATTCATTTCGTTTGCCGTATGCCATACTTGGAGTAAGAGGTTAGTAAGAGTGATGCCGCGGGACTTTCAAATATTTTCGTACTTCTAGGACTTGAAATTTTTCATTTTGAATTCTTGGACTTGGAAATATTTTCAACTGTTGGACTTGGAATTATTTTCCAATTGTTGGACTTTGAAATATTTTCAACTGTGGGACTTGGAATTATTTTCAAATTATGGGACTTTGAAATATTTTCAAATTATGGGACTTTGAAATATTTTCAACTGCTGGACTTGGAATCATTTTCCAATTGTTGGAGTTTGAAATATTTTCAAATTATGGGACTTAGAATTATTTTCAACTGTCAAACTTGAAATTATTTTCAAATTGTGGGAATTTGAAATATTTTCATATATGTGTGAAATTTTTCATTTTCAATTCTTGGACTTAGAAACAAGAAGTATGAAAATATTTTAAAGTCCAACACTTGAAAAATTTTACAAGTCCATTTATGAAAATACTTCAAACTCCCCCCTCCCCCCATTGGAAAATAATTCCAAGTCCAACAGATGAAAATAATTCCAAGTCCAAAAAGTACGAAAATATTTCAAAGTCCTGCGGCATCACTCTTACTCGCCTCTTACTCCGAGTATGACATACGGCGAACGAAACGAATTGATAAGGCACGAGGAGACTTTCGATTAGTACTTCGCACATCCTCTCGTCTGTTGCGTGCTTGTGTTGTGTGTATTCCCGGGCCCCGGCGATTTTCAAAATGGGTCATCATAAAGAATCGACAACCAGATTAAAATCATATTGATCGGGAGAAAGAATAACTTGTGCCACTTCCAATTCCAAACTCATTTTTTCATATGTGAATTGAATTCAATGAATTGATCTCGCAAATTTTGATGCTCAAACCTCAAACTTACACGCTTCCCTCAGAAGCAGTCTGGCTTACCATGTTTTTGGCTTTCTGCCTCGTTTGTCAGTTTGTCACTCAATCCACAGAACACAGATTCATATTTTTGTTACGTTTTTCATTCCCTGGTTGCAACAAACCGACAACAAAATCATCAGCCAGCCGAAAATCAGCCGAAAATCAGCTGAAATCCCGCCAAAAAATCAGTGATCAGCCAGCCATAAGTCAGCCGAAAGCCAGCCGAATTTTTCTGATCAGCCATAAGCCGTAAGCCGAATCCAAATTTTTGAAGGTCGTCAGCTTCAGCCGTAAGCCGAAGCCGAATTTTTCGGCTGCAATACTCTGATTTCATCCATTTAGGGCCGCAGTGGTGCGCTAGTGTTCAGAAGAAAATCACTCATATTATACTTTTCCTCTGTCATTTCCAATTTTTATTCGCATGAGGACACAAAGTAGGCGCCCTCTATGAAAACTGTGGTGGCCATTTTTGGAAGCTGCCTGAAAAGGGGATGTTACAGAAAATTGTTGAAATCTTAATTTTTTCTTCTTTCAGGTTATTCTATGAATGAAAATAATAAAAAAAATGCTCTTACTACTTTTTTGTATTTTTCAATATTGACAAAGATACAGCCCGTTTTAGTTTTATACAGGTTTATGGCAAGTTTTGCCGAATCCCCTTTTCGGGCACGACTCTAGCGCACCTACAGTTGTGTCCTCATGCGAATACTCTACACAATTTTGTATCATTTCTCGGTCCCTTTGAAGTTTACATAATATAATTTTTTTCTTTCATCAATTTTTCTTACGTCAAGAATAGGAAACAATAGTTACACGTATGACAGAATTTGTTGAAAAATACATACTACCGGTAGTGACGATAGCGGTGATATTCTATCGATAGATTTCCAGTTACCAATACTATCGGTAGTATCGATAGCTCAGCAGGAAAACTATCGGTAATATCGATAGTACTACCGATAGTGCCCAACACTAGTTCAAAAACAAGCTTAAACCTAGCTTAAACTTCTCATCTCTGCCCGTTTAACACATACCTTGTATCATCCTTATCAGTTCCCGAGTTCCCGGCGAACTGTTGCTAACATTTTTTTAATTTTTTTTCTTACATTGTTCTTTCAAAAAAAAATTATATGTCTAAAAAATTTCATGAAGATTATTTCACTTGCCCCTCACCACGGTAGAAATTGCGTTTTTACCTACAAAAAGAGACTAAAGGGTAGTAACGTTGTCCGTGTTTCTATCAGCGCAATGATCTTCACAGATTTTCAAGTCCTTCAAAATATTGTAGTCCGATAACTCTAATCTTCATTCCCAACTTGTCCAAAAACATTTCGTTTACTTACTCAGAATTAAAATTTTGAATGTTGAGATTACATATACGTTTTTCTAGGAACAAGATTTTTGCACTTAGGCCCTTTTTGCAAAAACGGATTCAACTAGTAGAAACTAAAACACCTTAGCAGATGACTCAACTACCGTCCAAAAATTAATAGACGAGTTAGATGTCTGACGAATTGCGATTGGCGGAAATAGGCCTGTGAGCACCTTTTTCATGTAAGAGCAGTATACCTTTCTCTAAAGTGCATTTTGTGATATACTTATCGGTATAAATAGTTTTTTGTACGGTAGTCAACTTGAAGAGGACTAAGAGCCACCGAAAATTTTTAACGCGAAAGTATTGATAAATAGTGATGGAAATGAACAGCATTAAAGTTTCAGCTGATGCACAATTGCATATATTATATCACCATTACCGCGCATACGCCGGCTCGGCGATATTGCGTTGATAAAACCCAGCAATGAGTTGTTTTAAATTTTTCTGGCAAGTACGTAGCACGACAGCCGTCAAAGCATCCGAGCAGCGACGGACTTAGCTTCCGTGCGGACACCAGCACACTCACGCCAGCAGACAAATAATGTTTTTTTTTTCTTTTTCATTTGAAAAATTTTTTGCGCGTGGACATCTTGGCGTGCAGCCACAAGCAATTGCATATGATGATTATGTCTTAATCCACTGCTGCATTCGAGGAATACACGTAATTAAAAGAGAATTTTATTCGTCATAATTGGTTCCTCTTTTTTTTTTGTCGCTTTTAATGTGCCTATTTTAAACTTTGAACATTTAATCCTGGATACTTATAGTCGAAGATTTTAACAAAACTTGAAGCAGAAACAGTTGAAAAATACGGTAAGAGCGCATTCCCGAGGAATTACTCGAGGGTTATAACTAGAAACATATCAGCTACCTATATATAGGCGAAGCTCAATGTGAAGTATTTTTCTGACTAACTATATTTTTTAAATTCATTGAAGACGTAACGGTTCTTCATTAGTATAGGGTTAAAAATAATTCAAAATTTTTAAAAGTAGGTATAATGTTAACGATTTTTATAAAGGTAAAAATATGTAATATCTTCGTTCCGCAGGGTATTAATCACATGACTATTAACATCGGCATCCGAAAGTATAATGCCTACAACCTAACATCAGTTGAGTCACAAACGTCAGCTTTGTATAAGAAATAGATTATAAATTATAATCTATTTCTTATACAATTTATAATTATATTTCGAAGTCCCTGAAATAGATCCAGATTTTTCATGACGTCCTATTTTGAACTGGGTTTATAGTAGATCTGGGCCTCTGTATTTACATTATATTGTAAGACTGTGTCCAAAAGTATACGTTGAACACTGACTATTTCAACGGTAAAAAATGACTAAAAATTACCACAAATTTGTAGATACCTGTAACTTTCAGCTGCTAAAAAAATTGAAAAAACTAATAGATTGTTCCCAAACATTGTTGAGGAAGGGTGACTTAATACTTTTGTTCAGGTAAAGTAAATAAATAATTCTAATATTCAGTTCGCTAATAAACAAAAATAATATGTCTGAATCAGTACCCAGTACACCCATTTCACAATAACTTGAAATTTTCTCCCCGCGACACCCTTTCACTTTTTTGTAGCCTGCAACGTGCGTGCTTCTGTCATACATTATAATAAATCTTGAAGTAACCAATACGTTGAGTGGAGAGAACTACTTGGAAATTCATTGATAGCTTTCTCGTATTATTTTCCCTAATGATATTCAACCAATTGTATCTAGGCATAATTATTGCCGTGAATTTCAGATCTTCTTCCTCAAGGACAACAATGCCGCAGGATATAGACTCGACTTCTAGAGCACTCAGCATTCCACATGTAATGAGTCACAAGTACCTAAGCCAGTCTTCCAATGTGAGGAGATACTCGAAAATAATTTACCTATTCTTATTATTGCAGGTTCTTGTTTATATATTCAAGCATTTACCTGCTGCCCGTGATATTATTAATATCAGACGTGTATGTAAATTATGGAATGAAAATTGTGATCCCAAATTTGTCTTTCGGAAATTCGACGTGCTCCAACCTCAGGATATTGATACCTTACTTTGTGAGACGGATTGTCAACGGCTGAACTTAGAATTTCAAGACTGCGATCTAAAATGTATTACAGATAAAATGTGGAAGACATGGAGTCCTAAACTTCGTTCTCTTCGTATTTACGGTTGCACCACGGAGATTGGAAGCCTGCAATCTATCATCTCTAATTGTGTTCGGCTCGAAGTTCTTGAAATTGTTCTAAAACATTACATTAATGGCAATTTGTTAGAACAACTACTGGACTATTTTATAGGAAGAGAAGAACGACATGCTCGTCTACGCAGATTCGCAATAAATGGACAGGAGTTCATAGAAATGTCACATTTCCTAAAGTTGCTTACCGTTTTCCCGTGTATTGAAGATTTACATTGTGATGTTGGAGGAGGAGGTGACGCGGAAGAGATATGTCTTGAAAGTCATGGAACCTATGATCTACGGAAACTCAGGAGAAACAATGGCCTCTGGTCAGACAGACCGGTCCCTCCGATGCTAGACTATCAATTGTTCAGGTATGATTGGTTTTTTTCAAAGTGAAGGGATATTTATATGTTGTAGAAATTGGTTCATTTTCTTCGTTTGCATAGTTATCCTTGCACGTATAAAAATTCCTTTTAGTTTTTATATTATATAGGTTGACAACATACAAAACCATATTGGATTTCGAAAACACTTCTGAAGATTTCAAAATAAGAGAACGATTATTTCAATTTTTGACCATTCAAAAAGATTTAGAAGTGATTGATTTAGAGATACGTTGGTTATCTTGTGATGAAATATCTAATGGTGAGTAGGGCAATTAGAAATAGTTCCTAATTATATTCAAATGGGCCTATTATAGTCCATACTTGATAGCTTAAATTATGTTAAAGAGTTTGAAGATTTCTCCTTGCAGTATGGAATAAACTCTTTGTCTCGAGAAAGGTGAGTGTCATGGGACTAATGAGAAAGATTAAGAAGAACATCTGAAAAAATCGCAAGGAGACATAATTACTCATGAAAGGACAGTTGTGAGAATGTTGTTTACAGACCCCTATAAACAGGTGATCGCCAACTCCACTATAGTTCATTGGTTCTGAAATCGCTGCCGTCAATCTTCGGCGCGGCACTTTAATGCAGGCTCTCATGGAGAGTTGACACTCATACTCATTTTTCTCTGTGAATATTTAGTTTTTCAAAAAAAGAAGAAATGTGAATTTATCCCGCATATAATTCCTTTCAAATGCGTCTAACTTTGAGTGAATCCGTGAAATTTTTTTCTCCTGTAAGAATACACCGAGTGCGATTCTGTGACATCTTGTGGTATAAATTATATCTCAACATTTTTAAGGTACCAAAATTTAACATACCGTTGATGGCGAGTTAGCGATCTTGTGTCAGTAGAAGTCTGTAATGTTGGCTAGGAAACGAGTATGCGCACCGGCGAGATTGGATGCGCTACTTCATTTTTTAAGAAGAGAGTGAACCAACTCAAGAATGGTATCAAGAATATCTAATTTTTCTGTTGGGCCTCCGATTCTACCTGTTGATATCGGTAGTGAGCATAAATTTAGCTTTAATCAAATTCATGCTTTATAGGGAGAAGAAATAGTTCAAATTTAGTCGAGATTCAAATTTTGGAGAGGGGAAACGAGAATTTTTTAGAGGAAAGAAAGACTACCTTCTGTGTCTTTGTTTCTTCCGTGCTGAATGTATAAGATCGCTATTATTAACAAGACCTGGGATTTAGACTGACCAGCCGTACTCCTTTTTTAGCATCCGAAAAAATTATACACTTCCTTTGTCTTCAAAAATATTGTAAATTTATTATTTTCCTGACAATCAGAACTCTCTTTTGACTCGGTACTTGTACAGCGAGAGTATTATTTTTTTCATTCCTCCAATCAAGCTTTGTCATCTTTTTTTTTAGCGGGGAACCCGCTATCCCT
Source organism: Aspidiotus rigidus (assembly GCA_035079385.1). Lineage (NCBI taxonomy): Eukaryota > Metazoa > Arthropoda > Insecta > Hemiptera > Diaspididae > Aspidiotus > Aspidiotus rigidus. The sequence goes on along the minus strand of JAVHKY010000031.1, from coordinate 4,270,336 downwards.
TTTGTTGGAGGGTACTTCCAGGAAATTTTCGTCCGCGAGTGCGAGCGAGGTTGATAACGTCACGGAGAGGGGAGGGAGACTTGGAAATATTCCTGCCTCCGAGCTATATATGGTAGGAGGGGGACTTGGAAAAATTCCTACCTCTGAGCTATATATGATAGGAGGGGGACTTGGAAAGACAACAGCTTCATTGAAATTGCAGCGCGTTCAAGTTGTCACGTCATGATTTTCAGGACTTGGAAAAACTTCAGGCTCTAGGGGACTCGGGACAGCGGGTTCCCCGCTGCCATTGCAGTCCTGCAATGGCATCTAATTTTTTTTTCTGCTTCTATGAGAGATGGAAAATTTATGGATTAGGTAAGTATTATACGCCTTTCTTTCCTAAAAATATACGGTCACCCTCAGGAAGCCTAAAAGAAATTGGGTACGATTCTCGCTGAAACTTCCTGTTAAATCTATTCTGATATTTAACGAAAAAGTACGGGGAAATACGATTGTATAAAGAACGTTTAAACTATATAATTTTGCTCTTTATATTCGGTTTTGTTGAATACAGAATTCTAAAGACATTATTTTTTTATTTTCAGACGATGTCGTTGCTTTCATTAAATCACTAATATTCCATGTATTGAGAATCTGCTCGAATTTACGAGAGTTTCGTTTGCAACAAGTCGAACCACTCCCCGATGAGTTCGTCTGTGTGAAACTTACCAGCGAAGAATCTGTACAATTTTTCTCGCTCATATCCAATCTGCAATGCTTCAAAATACCGTTTATTTTTGAGACAGATACTTCCAAAACTACTGTGCTACCTTCGTCCCTTCCCATGCTTTCATTGAGTATACTGAAACTGAATACAAAGGAACCATATTATTTTTCTATTGTGAAACAAAGTCCACAATTGAAGCACTTGGATATTGATGTATATTCCGATCAGCATTTGAGAGAAATAATATTATCGATGGTAAGTTTGATGATACGGAATGTGTTGTAAAGAGAATTGTGTACCTATTCCAAGAAACTTCCACTTTTGTTTCAGCCTAATTTAGAGATATTGATACTGCGACTTCATGATTGTACCAATCATGGATTAACCGGGGAGAATAAAGAATCCTCTATTCGAAGACTGCAAAGTAAAGATTGTCATTGTTTTAACTGAGTATTTTCAGAGCTTGTAATGCTTATCTAAAATTATATAATTTGTTTCAGAATTGAAATATCTTCATATTATTGATTGTAAAGGAAGAATTACGAAAGAAGTTTTTGATGAATTTCATTTTCCCCATTTGGAACACTTAGGACTATATCTTAAACATGGAGATAATGTAAGTCAAACTGAAATTTGCCGCTGTTCAGCTCTTACGACTGTTTTATGAGCTACGTGTTTTTGCGGATTGTGTTCAAGTCTATACTTGATTGTGCTTGCTTTCTCGTTTTTCATAATTCTGTTTTCCGTAAAATTACCCTGCTGTTCGTTTACACCTAGTCGCTATATCGTTCGCAAGCTAAGGTTGAAGCTGTCCTCTGTATGCTCAACAAACGAGGCTTCGCCTTCGTCGCCGTCACAACCTCCCAGAAATGTGTCTCCACAAATCAGCTCTAATCCAACCTACCCACGCTTAAACAACATCCACTTACGGAATTTAATCATCTCAAAACAGAACAGGGTTTTATTTTTCCATTTATTCAAGATTCAAAAATTATCACAAATTTTGCTTCTTCGGGCTAACCCCAGCGACGATCTTTTGGGGCCACGTTATAAGTTACCGTAGACAAGTCTACGTAACCAAACATGTCGACACCCACACCCCAAGCTCGTTCACAATCACAGATGAAGAATAAACTTGACACCGAAATTCCTTTCATCGGATGACTTCAGATGCTTCATGTGCCATTCTCGTCACCACAAGGCTGAGAATAATCAAATTACTATCACCCCCCCCCCCCCCCTGAAGGACAAGAACCCTCAGAGAAAATTGTTCTCTTTTCTCAAGATCTTCCCTACAAAACCTGCAAATCCTTCGAGGATCGACTAACAGACTCTCGCCGCGTATCTGAGACACACCACTCTTTGCTGGCTGTCCTCCTACCACCGATCTTCGACCCATCATCCAGGCCTCAGAACAGAGTATCGAGGGTTACTAATCTCGCTATCGAGAAGAATTATTCATTTCCGTCGTCAGATGATGACGAGAATTTGGATCCTTTGCAAACGAACTAATGCATGTCTCAAAACTATCTTCCATCTGTTTCAAACAAATTAAGCCATCTAGTTTTATTAACACCTTAATGTATTCAATGAACCTACGTATATACTATTACTCCTTTCATGTCTCACGCATCCTGTTACAGTGCAAATACTAGTAGCTCCGCCTTCACATCTATGAGTCTTCTACCTATCTCTCTTTCTCTTTCACTTCCCTCTCCACTCCTCTAATATAAACCTCTCAATATCCTTTATGAGAGTCATTTGCATATAATAGAACTTGAGAGGCCATTTCAAAAGACTTCCTGAACTCCAGCACCTCGTATCCCTTTACCATCCATTTATCCTCTGTCTCCAAGAAACACATCTCCGTCCTCATCACAAATTAACCCTTGCCAAGTACACTTTCTTTCGTCACGATTTCACCCAAGGTCGAATAGCGAGGTGGGGATCCGCAATACTAGTACACAAGACTACTCCGCGGCGACTTTAACGCACACAGCCCGACATGGAGCTATGATCATCACAACAACAGAGGAAGACCTCCTACTACTTAACGCACATAAATCTACAACTCACTTCCGCCTAGCCAATGGAACTTTCTCAACTATAAACCTGTCCTTACCAATCGACCCTTAATTACGGCTCACCCATTTACGGTCTTACCCCTCCCTCTCATTTAGAACTACTCGACACTGTCCAAAATTCTGCACTCAGAATAGCTACTGGAGCATTTCGAACCAATCCCGCTGAAGACCTCTGCGCAGACACTGGCTTCCCCCCACTCCATTATCGACGCCTCGAACTAACTACGAACTTCCTCAGAGCTATCCTGCAATATTCTCAAATCCCCGTCCACCAACTTACATTCCTTCCCCACCACAACCAAAACTCAGTGACTAATCTACGTTCCAATCTCGAACTCCAATTAGCACGCCCCTTCAAGTTCCATTGTCTCAACCACATCGTTCCCTCACCCCTCCTTGGCTCTTTTCTCCTTTCAAAATAATTCGCGACCTAAAGCGACTCCTCGTCTTTCAACTTCTTCCGAAGAATACCAAGCACAGATTAACAAAATTCTCAACCCCTTTCACAACCCGATACTATGTTTAACCAATGGTTTTAAATATCAAAATGAAACCGGCTTTGCATACTCAATAAGTCACATCACAGTCTTTCACCAACACCGCAACACCACATCCGTCCTCACCACTGAATTACCAGCAATCTTTAGTTCTTCAGAACACATCCTCACCAACCCACCCTTCCGTTTTCCCCAACCCATTCCTGGTAATTTCCGACTCTCTATCATCACTTGATGCCATATCCAACCATATCTCCTCCCACTCATACACACTCTCATCGCCACCTTTCACACCATCCCCGTCCCATTATTCTTCATCTGGTTACTCGGCCACTATAGGGTATCCCAGGAAACGAGAATGCAGACAAAGTAGCCAAACTGGCAACCCATCACCCATCAGTCAACCGATCTTTCCTCCCCTTACTCTCAGATCTCTCAAAACATATCAACAAATTCATCACTCAAGCATGGTTCACTCATTGATCTAATCGCAAATCACACTCAAACAAGATAGCCCAAATTAAAAATATTTCCATTCCGTGAGACTCTTCAAATCTATTAACACTCAGAGAAGAAAAAAAAAACGACGGCTTCCTTAACGAAGTTAAACGAGGAACGCAGGGAACCTGTTTTATGAGTCAAATAGGATTTGGTATTGAAAATTCAAGGAAGCCTAGACCTAGATAAAGCTAGTATAAAGAAGGCCTAGACGTAAAATAAGCCTAGTATAATGTAGTTTGAAAGTCCAAGTTTTTCTCAAATCTCGAGCTATTTATGATAGGAGGGAGACTTGGGAAAATTTGTCCCCTATCATATATAGCTCGAGAGTCAAAAGTTTTCCAAGTCCCTCTTCTATCATATATAGCTTCAGATTCGAAATTTTTTCCAAGTCCCTCTCCTATCATATATGGCGCGAGAGTCGAATTTTTTCTAAGTCCTTCTCCTATCACATATGGGTCGAGAGTCGAAATTTTCTAAGTCCCTCTCCTATCACATATGGCTCGAGAGTCGAAATTTTCCAAGTCCCTCTCCTATCATAAATGACTCGAGAGTCGAAATTTTTCCAAGTCCCCCTTCTATCATATATGGCTCGAGGGTCGAAATTTTTCTAAGTTTTTCGCTGGACGGCGCACGGCGCACGCCAGATTTCTCAAATAGCCCCCCATAAAACAGGTTCCCTGTTAATAGTCATCACCCATCTGAGAATCGGCCACACCAGACTCACACACCCATCTCATCTCTCATCTTATACCTCTCTCATGCCCTCATTACGAACCTGACTTCCCTACCCGTTTAATACATCTTCTGCTGCTCCAACTCGACCCAACTCCGCAATCCCTTATCCATCCCTCACAATCATACAGAGCCACTATCAGGTAACTTCCCTTCCTTCACGAACATATTCAACTTTCTGCAGCAAGCAAACTTCCTCTCACGCATCCAAACACAAATTTCACCGGCTCAAAGCCCTGAAAACAGACTGCTAGTAGCTTATAAATTTAAATTTAAAAAAATAGTCGCTAAATAATACCTAGGTACCTTACGTCTTATTTCGATAATTTACTTAGCATACGAAAGTCAATTCAATTTTTTAACAGGAAACCTGTTTTATGGGAGGGTAATGAGGAGAAAAATAACAGACGTTATCCGCCTTGGCGATTGGTGGCAAAATATTTAAATTTCCGAGCTATGATCGAAGAGGGACTGACAACGCACCCTTGTTTCCGCTCATATTTTATTAACTTTTTATTTGTTTCATCAGCTGCCTGATACTCTTGTAAATATGCCAGCCATAAGAACTTTGGAAGTTTTTGCGATGGCCCGCAATTTTTATTGGATGCCAGAAGTCATCGCTGAATTATGCAAAACCCTTGGAAACCTCAAACATCTAATTGTAAATGATTTTGTAAGAAATGATTCCCTCTACCTATTGATACTTGGTCTTTATATAATTTTTACGGACATTTTAAATGTATATTATGCATGATTTCAGGCCTCTGATGGGAAGCTCTCTGATGAAAGGAAGATAGAAATTTTTAATTCGTTATCAAACCTCAAGTTTATAACTTGTTGTAGGGGAGACCAGCTATTCATATTCGATAGACGCTCGGGAAGAGCAAGTTCTACTATCACGTCTAAAGTACAATTTTCAGAAGATAAATTTTATGATACATGGGAGCGAGACTATTATTATTCACGATTCAGGTATCTGCTTCTTCGTCAGAATAGACTTTATAGTTGAACCATATTTTCGTTTCTTTTTCTATCGAGACGCATACAGACCTCATATATTAGCCATGTTTTTTTTCTTCTTTTTTTTTAAACTCATTTTTTGAAATTTTACTCATTGTAAGCTTGAAGGAGGGACTAGTCATAACGTTAATTATTTACTGGACTAAAAACTCGGCCCCAGTCACGACAAAAAATTGTTACCTGCTATATAGCCATTTTAATTTTTTTTTTTTTTTATACATACGGTTGGATTTGCGTTTTAAAAAGAAAAAAAAACGAGAAATAAAACTCTCTTTTTTTCATTTAGAGCTCTTCGAATGGCTTGTTCCGATAATGTCAGAATCTGGCCCTATCGTCGTATGATTCGTTGAAAAAAATTGTATTCTGCGTCCTAGAAAAATTAAAAATATAATAAATAGGATATTGTTTTTTTTTAATCAGCATCACACTTTCATTGCATCGTTATGATTACCAATATTTTTGTTCTATCACTATTTCTTTAATATATTTTATATTTTTTCCCCTTTGTTTCTATTCGCTCTTCAAGAGTGTCTGAAATAACTTTACTAGATACTGGACTTGCCATAAGAAATACTTCCAGCCTTTCATGTCTGAGATGAAGGATATAGGAGTCAATAAGGTTTTGCGATTCTGACACCTTCATGTAGGCGAGAACATTTTTGAATGAGTTTCAAGGCGATTATAATCATCACGAAAAATCTGCTACATCGAACTGGTTCAGTCATCAACAATTTTATCGAGAAAATATTATTTTAAATTTGCAAATCTTTGGTTCTTCTTTTGTATCAAAACCACTAGTTTGTATTTGGCACGGGTAGTCAAAAGGTTATGTTCCCCCGAGATGAGTGTTGAATAGGTACTTACAAAAGTTCCATACAAAACTAGGATCATGATTACATACTAATGTAGAAACCATTAATAAAAACTAAAAAACCTTAGCAGATTCTATATTATTTTAATAGCTCAACTAGCGTGCAAAAGTAGGTAATAGACGTGTGACGTGTGTTACAAAATTGCTATTTGCCAAAATAAACCTGAGCGTATTTTTCATGCAAGAAATTTACCTTATTTCTTTGAAGTGCATAATATTGTGATAATATTTAGAAAAATTATTTTTTGTACGGCAGTCAACTTAAAGAAGGGTGAGAGCCACAGAAAATTTTTAACGCGAAAGTGTTGATATCTAGTGATGGAAATGAACAGCAGTAAAATTTCAGCTGGTGTATATCCCTACTAATCCCTACTACTGCGCATGTGCCGGCTATATTGCGTTGGTCAAAATGCAGCGAGTTGTTTTAATAGGTAATGTTTTTCTTGGAAAGTATACGTAGTACGATGGCCGTGATAGCATCCGAATTCCGAAGAATACCTACATATAATTATAAGAGAATTTTGTAATTCTGTATAATATAGCTATTTTGAACATTGAACATTTAATCCTGGACATATAGTCGAAGATTCTAACAAAACTTGAAGCTTCTACAGTGAACAATACGGTAGGTAAGTGCGAATACCTGAGGCGAGTGACTCGTACGTTATCAGTAGAAACATATCATTATCAGTAGAAACATGTCGGCTAAAATATAGGCGAAGCTAACTGTTGACTATCCTTTTGACTATGATTTCTGAGTTCATAATTAAGATGTAAATGTTTTCGACTTTATTGGGATTATATGCAGATACCGGAAATTCAAAAGTTTTGCAAGTAGGAATATGTTAACGATTTTTATGAAGGTAAATAACACTACACAACAAAAAAAAAAAATTGAAAACCACATGAACGAAATAATATGATTCTAAAAGTATTTTCGACGCTGATCACGATGCCGTTGCCCGTTTTTCAAAATTTGGCCCAGTTTTCGAGAAATGATCAAATCCAATTACCGCGATTCATTGCGGCACGCAGTGTATGTTCCCGTTCTCGCGAAATTCGATAGCTGGGTAACATACGCCGCGCGTCGCAATGAATCGCGGTAATTTGATTTGATCATTTCTCGAAAACCGAGCCAAAACTTGAAAAACGGACAACGGCATCGTGATCAGCGTCGAAAATACTTCTAGAATCGTATTATTTCGTTCATGTGGTTTTCAATTTTTTTTTTTGTTGTGTAGTGTAATCTCTTTGTTCCGCACATATCAGTCACATGCGACTAACCTCACGGCATCGGAAAGTATGAATACCTACAACCTATACCATCAGGCGGGTCACGAATAGATTGTATTTACATTATATTGTAAGACTGTGCCCAAAAGTATATTGAACGCTGACCATTTCAGCGATACAATAGTATGACTAAAAATTATCCCGAATTTGTACGTCTGCATCTTTCAGCTGCTAAAAAAATTGAAAAAAACTCCGATAGATTTCCCCCGAACTTTTTTGAGGAAGGATGCCTTAATCGTTACAGACATCAAAATAATATGACTGAAATCCGTGAGCCAGTACCCCCATTTGACATGACTTTAAATTTTTTTCCCGCGACACCCTTTCACTTTTTTGTAGTCTGCAATGTGCATCTGTCATAGGCTTCATTATCAATTGAGAGGAGAAACTTGGAAATTCATTGATAGCTTTCTCGTATTATTTTCCCTAATGGTGTTCAGTCAATCGTATGTAGGCCTAATTATTTATTTGAATTTCAGATCTTTCTCAAAGATAACGACGCCGGAGAATATGGACTCGACTTCTAGAGCACTCAACATTCCACATGTAATGAATCATAAGTACCTACGCCAGTCTTTCAATGTGAGGACATATTTGAAAATAATTTATACCTATTTATTCTTATTATTGCAGGTTCTTGTTTGTATATTCAAGCATTTACCCGCCGCCCGTGATATTATCAATTCCAGAGGTGTATGTAAATTATGGAATCAATATTGTGATCCCAAATTTGTCTTTCGAAAATTCGACCTTCAACCTCAAGAAATCGATATCTTACTTCGTAATACAAATTGCCGACGGCTGAATCTCGAATTTCAAGACTACGATATGAAATATTTTTCAAATGAAATGTGGCAAACGTGGAGTCCTAAACTTCGTTCTCTTCGTATTTACCGTTGTTTCACACCGATTGCAAGCCTGCAGTTTATTATCTCCAATTGTGTTGGGCTTGAAGTTCTCGAAATTGTTCCAAAACCTCTCTATCATCGCAAGTTGTTAGAAGAAATACTGGACATTTTTATAGAAAGAGAAGAACGGCATACTCGTCTACGCAGACTTTCAATAAATGGACAGATTTTCACAAAAATGTCACAATTCTCGAAGTTGCTTACCGTTTTCCCTTGTATAGAAGATTTACATTGTGGTGTTGAAAGAGCAGGTGCTGATGCGGAGTTTGTTTGTTTTGATAGTAATGGAACCTATGATATGCGGAAATTCAAGAGAAATAATGACCTCGGGTCAGAAAGGAAGGTCCCTCCGATGCTAGACTATCAATTGTTCAGGTGTGATTGTTTTTTTTTTCAAAGTGAAGTGATATTTACATGCTGTAGAAATTGGTTTTCTTTCTATATCTGTGTAGGTTGACAACATACAAAACCAAATTGGAATTCTACTACATTTCTAAAAATGTCGAAATAAGAGAGCGATTATTTCATTTTTTTACCATTCAAAAAGATTTAGAAGTAATTGATTTACAGATACACAGATACAATTTTAACGATGGAACATCTGATGGTGAGTAGGACAGTTCTGCCGTACAAAGTTGAATTTACGTATATTTGCGAAAACAAAGATCACCGATACGAGGCGTTCGGATCAATGGGCTGTATGTGTGTTGGTAAGGAAGCTTCGTATTCCCACACCACTACTGTCACAGTCGATTGCATATACGTGCATCGCGAGGTGAGAAATGTACCGTATCTTAATATTGAGACTTATTCAAGATAATTATTATGATTTATGATCATTGAGTTCTGCGTTGAAAATTGCTATATGAGTGAGCAATTCAAGCGATCTTAATATCTTTCGAACACATTTTTTTTGTATTCTTTTTGATATTTTTCCGTGATCGTTGTTTTTGCACAATCATGTAGGTCAATTTAACTTTGCACGGCAGAATTAAGAATAGTTCATATAATTCAAATGTGCCGATTGTAGTGTAGGTATGTCTATACTTGTTAGTACAAATGTACTAATCATGTTAAAGCGTATGAAGACCTCTCCTTGCAGTATGGGATAAATTCCTTGTCTCGAGAAAGTTCAGCGTCATCCTCCTGGGAATGGGACTAATTTAGAAAGATTATTAGGTATCGATTAACACAATTAATGAAGGCAATATCCCGAGCAGTGGACGAAATAAGCTGCAAGTTATCAATTATCGTCGTCGGAGTTAGGAACTACCTAAGAAAAGGTACTGGGTTCGAGAAAGAATTGTGAAAATTACATCCGGTTTCTCATATAGGAAACGACTGAGTGCGTCTCATACCTCTATACAGATTGATGTAATGCTTCAGGGGTATGGCAGTCTTTTTACCTACAGTCCATCCACTTCCTTAATCACTGCGACTGGTAAAATATTGAGCTTCTATATTTATTATGAGGAAGCCATATCATCTACCAAACCCATCCGAGCTGGAGTCCCACAGGGGAGCGTACTAGGGCCACTGCTGTACCTCCTCTACACTGCCGACATTCCTAGACCCAGAAATGTCATGGTGGCGACATTTGCGGATGACACGGCACTACTAGCCCCACATACAGAGTATTTCACAGCGGGGGCAAGGCTCCAACAGGCTCTTACAGAAATAGTCACCTGGACAAGACAATGGAAAATCCAGCTAAATGTAGACAAGACAGTAAGGATCAATTTTACCCTTCGATCAGTACCATATGAACCCATCGCTGAGGCTCCGCAGCAACCAGTAATATAGCAATTCTACAGCGGTTTCAAAATGTAGTGCTAAAAAAATAACAGGGGTACCTTAGTTCCTCACCAATCGCCAGCTGCATGACGAACTTCGCATCAACACCGTCGCTGATACAATTTCAAAGATAACCGACCGCTATCAACAACGATTACATCACCACCCGAAAGTGGAGGCATTAATATTACTTGAACCTCCGCGCACTCACCGCCTACGGAGGAAACCAATAGCCCAGGTTTCTGTGACGTCAAACAGCAAATAATCGCTAGCAAAACTACCCTACGTTGATCCAACTGGCATGTTGACTCTCATTTGAATAACACATGGAGCTAAGATCATTGTGTTCCTGATTAAGAATAAGGAATTTCTTAATAATTAGAGGTTGATGATCAAATGCTGAGAAGTTCAAAGATTCTAAATAACTGATTTTTTAATTAAATCTTATTCCAAATTATTTACATAATGATCTTTGCTCCCCATGTTATTCTTGTGGGAGTCACCTTATCAGTTGTCAGTTGGATCAACAAGATGGGTAGTTTTGCTTATCGTTACTTGCTGTTTGACGTCAGAGAATCCTTGCCTATTGCCGACATTGCCACACCATAGCTTTTCAAGTGCATAATTTTCTAACACTCCAATAGGATGTGTTGACCCTAATAATAAAGATTAAAGGACGCCATCACTACGACTGCGTAGTATGGCCCAGCACGTTAATAATAATAATAAGATGTCAAGAGAACATGTAAATATTTTGAAGAGAAAACACTCAAACTCATTTTTCTTTGTAAATTTTCAATTTTTTTAAAAAATTAAGAGAAGTGGTTTTATGCCACATAGAATTTCCTTTTAGATGCGTCTAAATTCGAGTGAATCCGTTAAATTTATTCCCCCATAAGAGATATCGAGTGCGACTCTGCGATATCGGGTGGGATAAATTATCTTAAAATTTTCAGGGTACCTACCAAAATTTAACATACCGTAGATAGCGAGTTAGCGATCTTGTATCATTAGAAATCTGTAATGTTGACTAAGAAATAAATATACACCGGCGTGATTGGATGCGCTGGTCTCAAAATTACTTCATTTTCTAAGAAGAGATTGAACCAACTCAGGAATGGTATCATCTTTTTGATTGGGCCTCTGATTCTATTGATAGAGATAATGATGAGTATAAATTAAGCTTCGATCAAGTTCATGGTGTATAGGGAGGGGAAATAGTACAAATTCAGTGGGAATTCAAATTTTGGAGAGGGGGCAACGAGAATTTTTTAAAGGAAGGAATGACTCTTTTCTGTCTTTTTTCTTCTTGCGCGAATGTACAAGGTCGCCATACTTAACAAGACTTGGGATTTAGAAGCTGATCAGTCGTACTACTTGTTATGCGATCCGAAAAAATTGTACTCTTCCTTTTTCTTCAAAAATATTGCAAATTTACTCTTTTTCTAACAACAGTACTAGTTTTTGACTATTTATTCGAAAAAAGTATTATATTTCCAGTCCTTCAAACAATCTTTTCTTTTTTTTTTTCTGCTTGTAAGAGATGGAAAATTTATGAATTAGGTATTATGCGCCTTTTTTCCCTTAAAATATCTAATCACCCCCAGGAACAGGAGCTTGAAAGAAATTGGTCGCGATTCTCGCGGGAACTTCCCGTTAAATAACCAGATTTCTAGTTCTTGATCGAACTATTCTAATTATATAACCTACAAATTACAAGTAATTACAATATTGTATAAAAACAGTTTAAATTAATTTTATTCTTCTGAATCAATCACAATATTTTTTTATTTTCAGACGACCTCAGTATTTTCATTAAATCACTAGTATTTCATGTATTGAGAACCTGTCAAAAATTACGAGAGTTTCGTTTGCTACAAGACCCAATCCCCGATGAATTTGTCTCTGTGAAACTTACCAGCGAAGAATCTGTACAATTTTTCTCGCTCATATCCAATCTGCAATGCTTCAAAATACCGTTTATTTTAAAGACAGATACTTCCGAAACCACTGTATCCCTTCCAAGTCTTTCATTGAGTGTACTGCAACTGAATACAAAGGAACCATACTTTTTTTCCAAAAGTCCAAGATTAAAGCACTTGGATATTGATGTGTATTCAGATCAGCAATTGAGAGAAATAATCATATCGATGGTAAGTTTGATGATACATGGAGATTGTCGTGTGGGGATAGTTGTACATTGTAAGAAATTTTGACTTTTGTTTCAGCCTAATTTAGAGATATTGACACTGCGACTTCATTGTTGTACCACTTATGGATTTGCCGGGGAAAATGAAGAATCCTCTATTCGAAGACTGCAAAGTAAATTGTCTTTGTTTTAACTGAGTATTTTTAGAGTATAAATGCTTATTTAAAACTATATAATTTGTTCTAGAATTGAAATATCTTCATATTATTGATTGTAAAGGAACAATTACGAAAGAAGTTTTCGATGAATTTCATTTTCCCCATTTGGAATACTTAGGACTATGTCTTGAACATGTAGATAATGTAAGTCAAACTTAAAATTGATATATTAACTCACTGATCTCTTCCCGAGACCATTTCTTTGATAGATCATCTTTGAGATAAATAAATGAATTTCTAGCATAATTTTCTTTCTCGTTCATATTTTTCAAAAAATTCCTCTCCATCTTGAAATTTTTCAAGAACATACACCATTGCCCCTTTGTCGAATTCAGTTTATAACTACCTTTATTTAATTTTCTCAGAAGTCTTGCCTATATGGTTTTATTTACCTGTCCTAAAGTATAGCTAAATTATTAGGTACCTATGTATATGTCTTACCTCAATTAGCATGTACACTTAAGTTGATTTTCTCCTACAATTTTTTTCTGTGTGACATTTTTTTTTCTTAGCACTGCATGCCATTGTATAAATACATTCCAAAAGAACTTTATAAAAATTAGTATGTTGAGAAAAATCTTTCTTGCACTATTTTCTGCGTCAGATATATAGGCTATGATTGAAAAATTAGACCAGTCAAAGTAACAGACACTGGCATTGTCATTTTCATCGTACAACTGTTGGGATGTCCTTGATATTAGAGAAGTCCTTTTCACAGATGAATATCCGTATTTTCTTATGTTTACTAGCGAAGTTTATAATTTTTCACAAAATAATGTAACCTCCTAAGGTGATGGAAAATTTTTGGCTCATATTTTATTAACTTTTTAAATGTTTCATCAGTTGCCTGAGACTCTTGTAAATATGCCAGCCATAAGAACTTTGGAAGTTTATCCTGTTTTTCCGATGGACGACGAATTTTATTGGATGCCAATGCCAGAAGTCATCGCTGAATTATGCAAAACCCTTCGAAACCTTAAACATCTAATTGTAGATGATTTGGTAAGAAATGGTTTCCTTTTCCAACTGATACTTGGTCTTTTACATCATATTTTATCTTCTCAATTTCTTACGGCAAATTTAAATGTGTTTCATATATGATTTCAGGCCGATTATGTGGAGCTCTGTAATGAAAGGACGATAGAAATTTTTAATTCGTTATCAAATCTCAAGTTCATAACTTGTTGTAGGGCAGACGAACTGTTCATATTCGATAGACGCTCGAGGAAAGCAAGTTCTAGTGAAAGGTGTAACGTACAATTTTCTGAAGATAAATTTTATGGTAGATGGGATCGTCACTATGATTGTTCAAAATTCAGGTGTAGTCATGTGGATTGGCTGCGTTCTTAGATAAACTAAATTTTACATGTTAAATAGTTTTTTAAGACGTTTCTTTTTCTATGGAGACGTATACAGACCTCATATATTTATTCATGTTTTTTACTCTTTTTTCTGATTTTACTCTTTATACGCTTTAAGGAGGGACTAATCATAACTTTTATTATTTTCTGGACTCCAAACTCGGCCCATCTCACAACTGAAAATTGTTAGGTACTTCAGAGTAATTATTTTCGCCATTATCATTTTCTTCATCTTTTAGTAACTTTGATACTTACGTGTTTGGATTTACTAAAAAAAAAAAAAAGAATCCCAAAAGAGAAACAAAACTCTTCTTTTTTCATTTAGAGATCTTCGAAAATCTGATATAGATAATGTTAGAATCTGGCTTTATCGTGGTATGATCCGTTTAAAAAAAAGTGTATTTTGTATCCTAAAAAAATGAAAATAATAAGTCTGGAGAGATACTCATAGCGGATCGAATGAATATTATTTCGAGTATAATTCAATGTTTTAGAAAATAACATTCAATAACTGAGTAATACATATGAACCATAATTATAAATTCTAATATTTCCATTTTATCCACAGAAAATGGTTTTTTCATTTCATCAATCTAAAATTAATGCTCGTTTAAAAAAGAAGAAAAAAAAAATCGTATCATTGCATTGTTGGTTACCAATAATATTTTCTTTATGTCACCATTTTACTTTTTTAAATTCAACATCAATCTTTTGTTGCATTGTTATGGTTATACCATAATTTTTGTTATATCACTATTCCTAAATATATTTTCTATATTTTTTCCTGTTTGTTTCTATTTGTTCTTCAGGAGTGTTTGAAATTACTTTACCTGGTACTGAATTTGCCATAAGAAATACCTCCAGCCTGTAATGTCTGAAATGAAGGATATACGAGTAAATATTATAAGGTTTTGCGATTCACTTACCTTCATAAAGGAAAGAACATTTTTGAATGAGTTTCAAGGCGATTAATCACCACAAAAATCGGCTACATCTAACTAGTTCAGTCATCACAAATTTTATCGAGAAATTATATTATGATATTTGCAAATCATAGCTTCCTCTTTTGTATCGAGGTAGTCGACGGCTATGTTCCACTGAGACAAGTTTTGATTAGGTATATACAGAAGTTTCATGTAAAACTAGGATCATGATTATATACTGATGTGGAAACCACATGTAGAAACAATTAATAGAAACTAAAAAACTTTAGGAGATTCTATATTTAAATAGCTCAACTAGCGTGCGAAAAGTGATAGACGTGTTACGTGTGAGTAAATATTACAAATTGCTACTTGCCAAAATAGGCCTGAGCATTTTTCTCTTGCAAGAGAAATACCTTATTTCTCTAAACGTCGGGTTCTTGGCAGAACTCACCAAGTCCAATTTTATCGTTTTTGAGTATGGATAGATCGGCCAGAGCGAGCTCTATCGGCTGGTAAAACTCATCAAATCCATTTCGCATTATTTTTTTAAGTTATTGCGGATATTCTTTTTCACCAAGTCCAAAACATCAAAATCTCGGCTGGTAAAACTCACTACACCCATGTTAACCTTATGAGGACTTGGTGAATAGCATCTTGGTCGTGTTTGGCAGGCAGAACTCACCAACAGTTTTTTGGCTCTCCTGTAAAATTACTATAATGTGACTTGGTGAGTTCTGCCAAGAACCCGACGTAAAGTGCATTTCGTGATATATTTAGAAAAATTATTTTTTGTACGGGAGTCAATTTGAAGAGGAGTAAGAGCCAGAGAAAATTTTCAACGCGTAAGTGTTGATATCTAGGTAGTGGTGGAAATGAACAGCATTAAAATTTCAGCTGATGTATCCCTACTACTGCGCATGTGCCGGGTCGGCGCAATATTGCATTGCGAGTCGTTTTAATAATGTTTCTCCTGGAAAGTACATAGCACGACGGCCGTGAAAGCATCCGAAGAATGCATATAATTGAAAGGAAATTTTATAATATATAGCTATTTCGAACTTTGAACATTTAATCCTGGATATAGTCAAAGATTGTTACAAAACTTGTAGCAGAAACAGTGGAAAAATACGGTAAGTGCGCATACCTGAGGAATGACTCGTTTGTTATAAATAGAAACATATCGGCTATACATGAGCGAAGCTTACTGTTGACTATCTTTTTGACTATGTTTTTGAGTTAATTTAAGAGGTAAATATTTTCGAACTCATTGGGGTTATACAGGCCTACAGCTAATTCAGAAGTTTTGGAAGTAGGCACATGTTAACGATTTTTGTAAAGGTAAATGATCTATTTTGTCCGCACGGTATCAATAACGTGACTAAACTCACCGGCACCGGAAAGTATAAAATGCCTAAAATCTACTAAGTATCAGGTGGGTCTCAAACATCAGCTTTGCTAGGAATAGATTGTATATTTACATTTTATTGTAAGACTACGTCAAAAGTATATCCAACACATGACCATTTCAACCATAGAAAAAAATTACCATGATTTTGAACATCTGCAACTTTCAGCTGCTAAAAAAATTTTAAAAAATTTGATTTTTACCGAACATTGTCATGAAGGATACCTTAACACTCGGTTGGTAATGTAAAAAAATAATGCTAATTTTTAGCTCGCTACAGCAAAATAATATGGCTTAAATCCGTGAGCTAGTACCCCAATTTGACACTGACTTTAAATTTTTTCCCGCGACACCCTTTCACTTTTTTGTAGCCTGCAATATGTACATCTGTCATAGGCTACATTATGATAAATCTTGAACTAAGCAATACGTTGAAGAGGAGAGAACTTGGAAATTCATTGATAGCTTTCTCGTATTATTTTCCCTAATGATGTTCAGTCAATTGTATATACTATAGGCCTAATCATTTATTTGAATTTCAGATCTTCTTTCTCAAGGTTCACGACGCCGGAGAATATGGACTCGACTTTTAGGGCACTCAGTATTCCACATGTAATGAGTCATAATTACAGTCTAATCCAATCTTTCAATGTGAGGAGACACTTGAAAATAATTTACCTACCTATCCTTATTGCAGGTTCTTGTTCGTATATTCAAGCATTTACCAGACGCCCGTGATATTATCAATATCAGACTTGTATGTAAATTATGGAATGAATGTTGTGATCCCAAATTTGTCTTTCGAAACTTCGACCTTCAACCTCAAGAAATTGATGTCTTACTTCGCAATACAAATTGCCGACGGCTGAACCTCGAATTTCAAGACTGCGATCTAAAATATATTTCAGATGAAATGTGGCAGACGTGGAGTCCTAAACTTCATTCCCTTCGTATTTATGGTTGCACTACTAAAATTAGAAGTCTGCGAGCCATTATTTCTAATTGTGTACGGCTTGAAGTTCTCGAAATTGTTTTAAAAAGTTACATAGAAACTTACTTGTTGGAACAATTACTAGACTATTTCATAGAAAGACAAGAACAACATACTCGTCTACGCAAGCTTTCAATGAATGAACAGACTTGCATGACAACATATTGCTGGAAGATTATTACCGTTTTCCCGTGTATCGAAGATTTATATTACGTTGTTGGAAGAGGTCGTGACATGGACGATTATGTATGTTATGAAAGTCATGGAACCTACGATATGCGGAAACTCAGGAGAAATAATGGCCTTTGGTCAGAAAGGAACGTCCCTCCAATATACTAGACTATCAATTGTTCAGGTATCGTAATTCTTTTTTCCAATTTAATTAATATTTGCGTTCTGTAGAAATTGGTTCATTTTCTATAGGTTGACATCATACGAAACCATACTGCAGTTACAATCCATTTCTGAAGAAGTCCAGATGAGTTCGGAACGATTATTCCATTTTTTTACCATTCAAAAAGATTTAGAAGTGATTTATTTAGAGATAATCCGGTACTCTTCTCCTTACGATGGAATATCTGATGGTGAGTAGGACAATTAAGAAAAGTTCATATATATTCAAATGTGCCTATTGTAGTCTTTACTTGTTAGGTAGGTAGTACAATTATGTTGAAGAGTTTGAAGACCTCGAGAAAGTTCAGCTTCGTGACTATAAATTAGAAAGATTAGGAAGACCGTCTGAAAAAATCGCAAGGGGTTGAAGATGACCGAAAGGAACGTAATTACTTAAGTATAAAAAGACAGTTGTTGAGATATGACTACAGATCCCTGAAACCACAAGATCGCTAACTTCACTATATAGTTCGTTGGTTCTGCCGTGAATCGTAAGCACTTTAACACAGGCTCAAATATATGTCTTGACAGTGAAACTCATTTTTCTCTGTAAATATTCAGGCGAAAAAATAAAAAAAATGAAGATACATTCAATTCCACATAAAATTTCCTTTCAGATGCGTCTAACTTGGAGTGTATCCGTCAAATTCTTTCCCGACATACTTTCGATAACTCGCGGGAAAAATTAGATCTCAGCATTTTCGGGGTACCATTTAACATAGTGTAGATGGCGAGTTAGCGATCTTGTCTCTTTAGAGGTCTGTAATGTTGACTAAGAAATGAGTATGCGGCGGCGAGATTGGTGCACTGGTCTGGAAGTTACCTCATCTTATAAAAAGAGATTGAACCAATTCAGGAATGGTAGGTAGCAAGATCTTTTTGGTTGGGCCTTCTATTGATACCGGTAGTGAGCATAAATTTAGCTTTGATCAAATTCATGATGTATCGGTATAGGAAGGGGAAATTGTACAAATTTAGTCGGGATTCAAATTATGGTGAGGGGAAACGAGAATTTTTAGAGGAAAGAAAGACTCGCTTCCGTATCATTTTTTCTTGCGCGAATGGACAAGATCACTTTATTTAACAAAACTTGAGATTTAGTTTGACCAAACGTACTTTTTTCATAGCGTTTGAAAAAATTGAACCCTTCCTTTTCCCTCAAGAATATTGCAAATTTACTCTTTTTCCAACAAGCGGTACTAATTTTCGACTATTTTATACAGCAAAAGTTTTTTTTTTTTTTTCATTCGTCCAAACAAGCTTTGTTATGTGTTACGTTGAACAGTTAAAGGAAACGCTTGGCCTTGGAAACAATAAAAATTGTCAAATTTAATGTAAATATTAATAAGCGTGATAGCATTAACTTAAATAATGATAGATTGTTGAATGATAATATTCCCACCACCTCGAATTTTGTTTCTAGCGTGTACTCGCAATCGATTATTCATCTTCCATTTCGTTCCTGTATTTTTCGTGCTCATTACTCACTCTTTAATTCTACACCTAGCTTTCTCTCACTTTTTTTTTCTCTTAGTTCATGTTCGTCGCTCCTTGATGGCTATTGAGCCGATATGCGTTAGTGGAAATAAAATTTATATTACGGTATTATGCAGAATCATTTTTTTAGAGGAGTTTATTTGCAAAACGCAACAACCAACATTTTCATACATTTTGACTTAAGAGTCGATTCTGATAGTACCTATTTTCAACGAGGAATCCGACGCGCTACCTACTTCTGTTCCATCAAAACGCAACGTAACCCCCCTTAATTCACATTTGAAATATGAATTCCCGGCAAAACGTAACAAAATCATGGGAAAGGGTTCTCCCTGCAAAACGCAACAAAAATTACATGTAAGTCAAATGGGAGCGACCTCTATCGGATACCTGGTGAAGAATTTTCTTGGAAATTAGTAACCTAGGTACTTACTTGTCATTATAGTGATGGGCGGTTATCGGTTATTAACCGATTAATCGGTTTATTCTTGGGTAAAATTGACCGAAAAACCGATTTATTTGTGATTGACAGTTAACCTGAAAAACCGGTTAATAAGAGCGCATAAACCGATTAACCGCCAAAATTTAAAATTTTTCAACAATTGTGTATTTCAATTGATAATTTGACGATTTTGAAGAACGAGGCTGAGGGAATTGTAGATTATCAATTAAGATATTTCTCAATCATCAACACATAAGAGATCTTGCTTCTCTTCTTTTTTTAATTTTTGCGATTTTGAGAGCAAAAAAGTGGAAGACCTTGGCGCTCCTAGCGGAATTTTTTGAGAACTAACAGCAATCCCAATGATTTCCGGTTAACCGGTTTATTTGAAGGTTTTCAACCGATTAACCGGTTACAACGATCTCCAATAAACCGTTTAACCGGTATATTGAAATAACCGGTAACCGCCCATCACTATGTCATTATCTCTCCAACGTACGCTATTGCTGGTGGCTGTAACCCAAGGTGTTTGAAAAGAGGTGTGCTCAGCTCAATGTAAACAACAAGGCGCTACATTAGCTGATCTCCATTTAAAACAATGTAAAAACGGAACCGGGTGACGTCACTCGGTTCCGCGTCCCATGCATTTTTAAATGTGCATGCGGGTTGCGTTTTGTTTACAATCGAACTGAGCACACCTCTTTTCAAACACCTTGGCTGTAACCTTAATTCGCGTCCGGCCCCAAAAGAGTCGCCCTCTACATTTACTATAGCGGCCATTTGTGGAAACTGGACGAAAAGGTGATGTTTCAGATAATTGGTGAAATTTTCATTTTTATGAGTTTCATATTATTCTACTATTCAAGAGAGTCAAAAAAGGTCATTATAAGTGGTACTTTTTTTTTCAGTATTAACAGAGATATATATAGCTAGTTGAAATAACATACGCTCTTATGTAAATTTTCATGTGATCACCTTTTCGTTTACAACACTAGCGCGTCTACAGTAGTAGCCTGACGCGAATAGGCATTGTGAACAGGGTTGCGGTGTTTTAAACAAACGATGTTTTAAAACATGCGTATAAAACAGCAAAAATCGAGAAATTTACATTGGCTCTTATGAGAATGTTTTAAACGTTTTAAACAAATTTTTTGTTTTAAACGTGTTTTTTTTGCAACCCTGATTGTGAAACAGTTTTTTGTGTTTCCTGAAAAATTTGATAATTGCGTTTGTTGCGTTTGGTAAATGAACTCCTCTAATTGTTAAAGCTTTGTTATCTTATCTTATTTAAATTTTTTTTGTCTGCTTGTAAGAAATGTAAAATTTATGAATTAGGTATTAGGTATACGTCTTTTTTCTGAAAATATCTGGTCAGCCTCAGGAAGCTTGAAAGAAATTGGTTGCGATTCTCACGAGAAATTCCTGTTGAATAACTAGATTTCTAGTTCTAGATCAAACTATTCTGATATAACCTAAAAAGTCGGAGTAAATACAATTCCATAACAAAAGTTTCAATTAATTTTACTCTTTTGATTGGGTTTTGTTGAGTACATAATTAATACCAATCCCAACATTGTTTTATTTTCAGACGACCTCAGTATTTTCATCAAATCACTAGTATTCCATGTATTGAGAACCTGCCCAAAATTGCGAGAGTTTCGTTTGCGACAAAAACCAATGCCCGATGAATTCGTTTCTGTAAAACTTACCAGTGAAGAATCTGTACAATTTTTCTCGCTCATATCCAATCTGCAATGCTTCAAAATACCGTTTATTTTAAAGACAGATACTTCCGAAACCACTGTATCCCTTCCAAGTCTTTCATTGAGTGTACTGCAACTGAATACAAAGGAACCCTATTTTTTTTCCATTGTGAAACAAAGTCCACGATTAAAGCACTTGAATATTGATGTATATTCAGATCAGCATTTGAGAGAAATAATCCTATCAATGGTAAGTTTAATGTTCTCCTGGAATATGTTATGAAGAGAAGTGTTTATTGCAAGAAATGTTGACTTTTGTTTCAGCCTAATTTAGAGATATTGATACTGCGACTTCATGATTGTACCAATTATGGATTAACCGGGGAAAATGAGGAATCCTCTATTCGAAGACTGCAAAGTAAATTGTCTTTGTTTTAAGTGCCTAAGTATTTTTAGGGTATAATGCTTACTTAAAATTTTATAATTTGTTTTAGAATTGGGATATCTTCACATTATTGATTGTAAAGGGAGAATCACGAAAGAAGTTTTTGATGAATTTCGTTTACCCCGTTTGGAATACCTAGGACTATGTCTTAAACATGGTGATAATGTAAGTCAAACTGAAATTTGACATATTAAGTCACTGAACTCTTCCTGAGAGAGTTTCTTCAATTGACTATTTCTGAGATAATTAATGAATTTCTAGAATAATTTTCTTTCTCGTTCAAATTTTTCTAAAAATTTCTCTCCATGTTGGAAGTTTTTCAAGAACATACATCGTTACCCCTTCGTCCAATCCAGTTTATAACTACCTAAGTAAATAAGTGAAAGTTATATGGTTTTATTTATCTGGCCTAAAGTAGCTAAGTAATTAGGTATAGGTCTTATTTTGATTAGAATACACAAGTTGATTTTCTCCTACAATTTTTTTGGTTAACCTTTTTTTTTTAGCACTGATGTATGCCATTAACAAACTCTACAAAAAGTAATACGTTAAGAAAAATCCTTTTTGCACCTTTTTCTGCGTCTGCTTGAAAAATTAAATATGTCAAAGTTATCTAGGCGGTGATGTCATTCTCATCTTACAAAAAATGAGTCCTCCATGATGAGTAGCGTATGGATATTGGTATTTTCTTAAGTTTACCAGCGAAGTTTATAATTGTCTACAAAATAATACCCTCCTCAGGTAGTGGAAAATTTTTGGCTCATATTTTACTTACTTTTTAATTGTTACATCAGCTGCCTAAAACTCTTGTAAATATACCAGCCATAAAAACTTTGGAACTTTTTTCGATGGACGATTACTTTTATTGGATGCCAGAAGTCATTGCTGAATTATGCAAAACCCTGGGAAACCTCAAACACCTAATTGTAGATAAATTGGTAAGAATAGACTATGGATTTATCTTCTCATTGATACTGCTTCTTAATATCATTTTGTCTCCTCAAATTTCTTACAGACAATTTAAATATGTTATTATGTATGATTTCAGGCGTTTGGAGAGCTCGAAGATGAAAAGAAGATAGAAATTTTCAATTCGTTATCAAACCTCAAGTTCATAACTTGTTGTAGGGAAGACAAACTGTCCATATTTGATAGACGCTCAAGAAGAGCAAGTTCTAGTGAAACGTGTAAAGTACAATTTTCAGAAGATAAATTTTATGGTAGATGGGATCGTGACTATTATTGTTCAAATTTCAGGTGTCTGCTCCAGGATTCTTTTTCAGAATAGAGTTTTTGGATGGACCACATTTCAAATCTTTTTTGACATATTTCATGTCTTTTCTCTCGCCGGACCCCGATTTTGAAATTCGCGAGTACATCCCCCCCCCCCCTGTCAAGAGAGACCGTGCGCGTGCAAATCTCTACCCGATAGTCGACTCAGAAATTTGCGAGTACACCCCGCGTGCGCGTGCACATCTCTACCCCGTGGGTGATTCAGAAATTTGCGAGTACACCCCGCGTGCGCGTGCACATTTGTACCCCGTAGGTGATTCAAAAATTTGCGAGTACATCTCGCGTGTGCGTGCGTGCGTGTGTGCGTGTGCGCGTGTGCGCGTGGACATCTCCACCGCGTGGGTAATTCAGGAATTTGCGAATACACCCTGCCTGCGCGTGCGTGTGTGCGTGCGTGCGCGTGCACATCTCTACCCCGTGGGTGATTCAGAAATTTGCGAGTACACCCCGCGTGCTCGTGCACGTCTATACCCCGTGGGTGATTCAGAAATATGCGAGTACACCCCGCATCCGCGTGCGTCTGTGTTCTCATACCATTCTAATACAACTGCGAAAGGCGAAAGCCCAAAATATTATTATTTTATATCAGACTTATGCTAAGCCAAGACCGGGAACAAGAAAGAAAGCGAACGAGTGGAGCGAGTGAGCCCCACGAAAGGTGATACCTCAAAAATATTTCTCATAGAAGACTTATACGACGCCAAGATAGGTAAGGGGGCAAACGAGTAATATCTCACGAACACCTGACCTCGTAGAAGCGTAGACTAAAATATTGCAAGATGATATAAAAGACATGAAATATGGTCTTCACTTATTTGGCTATGCCAGAAAATTTTTTTCTTTTCTATCAAGACCTACACAGTATATTCTTTTTTCTAATATTTTCTTTTTAAATTCACTCTTTATAAGCTTTAAAAAAAAAACTAATCATAACTTTCTTTATTTGATGAACTCAAAACTCGGCACCCGTCACGACAAAGGATTGTTACGTCAGAGTAATTGTTATCGCCATTATCATTTTTTTTTTTTTCAACTTTTTTACGTGGTTGGATGTATTGAAACAAAAAACTCTCCTTTTTTCATTTAGAGATTGTCAAAAATCTTGTACTGATAGTCTCAGAATCTGGCCCCATCGTCGTATGATCCGTTTAAAAATTGTGTATTTCGTGTCCTAAAAAGATTAAAATAATAATGGAGGATCTAATAAATAGAATATTATTTCGAGTATTTATACGTAATTTGTTGATTTAAAAAATAACATTCAAACACTGGTGGGAATCTATGAACCGTAATATTATGAATTGCACTCTAATATTTCCATTTTATTGACAGAAAAATATTTTTTTATTTTTTTTTGAAAATGTAAAATCAATTTGTCATTGCATTGTTGGTTACCGATAATATTTTCTTCATTTCACTATTTCTTCAATATATCATTTTATATATACTTTTCCTTTATTTCTATTTGTTCTTCAGGAGTGGTCGAAATTACTTCAATGGCTACTGAATTTTTCGTAAGAAATACCTCCAGCCTGTCGTGTCTATGAAGAAGGACGTACAAGGAAACAAGGTTTTACGATTCATATTCTTCATGAAGGGGAGAACATTTTTGAATGAGTGTCAAGGGTGTTAGTTGTCATAAAAATCGGCTACATGTATCTAGTTTACTGATTTTATCGAGAAGAGATTCTTTAAAATTTGCAAATTTCACGTTCGTCTTTTGTGTCACGTTCTAATAGAAGAAAAATGGTACAAACAGGGAAGAAAAATAAACCACTCGTTACAGTTTGTAGCTGGTGGTCGAAGGCTACGTTCTATTGAGTTGAGAGTTGCGAATAGCTAGGTACACTTGAAAATTCCATCGCAAGGGCTTGTGTAGTAACATTAATTTGCCTTATCCGAAATTTCACTTGCTTTGTCACAAATGGTGGGCTGGCTACACTCCCCGGAAAGAGGGAAAATGATAAAGGAACTAGAAAACAGCAGATTGTATTTAAATAGCTTGGTCAAAAAATAATTGACGTATTTCACAAATTGCAATTCGCAGAAATATCCAGACAAAGCGTTTTGTTCATGGAAGAGAGATTTTTTTTTATATTTTTCTAATTAATTATTTACTCCAAATTATGAAGGTATATTTAGTTGTCTGCGTCAAAGCAAGCGAATTAATTTTTAAGAAATATTTTTCTCCAAAGTGCAATTCGTGAAGGTCATCAGTTATTTTCAGTACGGCAATCAACTCAAAAATGAATAAAATTTCAACGCAGATGTGTTGAAATCTAAAGATAGAAATGAACAGCATCGAAATTTTAGCTGATGCATCTCTACTACCGCGCGTATGCGGGCTCCGCGATTGCGTTGGTCAAACCCAACAAGTTATTTTACTCTAATAATATTTTTCCTGAAAAGCACGACGCGACGTCCACGAAAGTAACCTAAAAATATTTACATCTTCTTAGGAGAGAATTTTATTCTGCATAATTCATTTCTCTTTTTATTTCATCACTTTTAATGTTCCTATTTTAAACTGTGAAGAATATTGATACTAAATCTACCTACCGTAGTAAAAGATTGTAACAAAAGTTAGAGCAGACATAGTGGAAAAATAAGGTAAGTGTGCATACTTGAGGAATTACCTATGTTATGAGGAACATTTTGGCTATATATAGTCAAAGCGTAAATATATTTCGACTATTGTAACTGTACCGTACTTTTTGAGTTCATTTAAGATGTAAAGGTTTTCGATCTTAATGGGGTTATAAATAATTTTAAAATTTCACAAGTGTGGTAGGTATCTGTTGGAAATTTTCATCAAAGGCCAAATAATCGCTTTGTTTCGCAAGATTTCAATTGTACATGACTAGCCTATTTACTGGAATCCCAAATTACCGGTATGAGTGCCTACAATGTAACAGGTGGATTACAAACATGGAACTTGGTGGTAATAGGTAAGACTACTACGCAAGAAGTGACACCGAAATGGTAATTTCAACTTTCGACTACTCAAAAATTAAAAAAACAAATTCTTGATTTTTTCCAAATACCAAAATTTGTAGAGGAATGATGCCTAAATACTTGATACGAATAGTGGAAATATAATTCTGAAATTTAGCCCGCTACCGCGCAAAGCGACATAAATACGAATCTGTTTGAACGGGGTGGGGGGGGGGAGATAAATTAAAGAAGCATGACGAGCGTCCACTGCCGGGCGCCATGCCGTTCAGAAAAACGCGGGACTTGGAAAGTCGGAGGTCGACATTTCTCCAAGTTCCTCTCGTATCATATATTATGGCTTGAGAGTCGACATTTTAACAGAAAAGCTGTTCTATGAGGGGTTTCTGGAAAAATTTGGCGTGCGCCATCCGGCCAAAAACCGAGTTACATACTCGTATGATGGGAGGGGTGCTTGGAAAAATTCCGACTCGCGACCCGTAATATATGCAAGAAAGGGGACTTCTGGTGTTTGAAGCATTGCATATCTGGGTCATTGAAGGGGCTAAGTGAATTGGTGTACAAAGTATTGCATGTCTAATTACTTGAAGGGACTATCCTAATGCGGGTCATACTATATATCATCTTTCAACCTACAGAGAAGGTTCCCTACATTCCTTGTTAAACATCGTTAAAGAAGCCTTCGTTTTTCCAAGTCAGATCCGAGTTATATATGATAAGAGGGGGGAATTGAACCATTTTTGATAATAATGTTGAACTTGGACCATTTTTGTTTTGGTTGGACATCATACGACGCACGGCAAATGTTTTGAAACAATCTCCCGTAGAACAGGTTAGAATTTCGACCTCGGAACTATGGTTCATCGGAGGCGGACTTGAAAAAATGTCGACTTTCTAGCTAGTATGATGGGGAAGGGATTCAGAAAAATTTCGATCTCCAAGGAGGGGGACTTCCAGAAATTTCGACTCTCACGCTATATATGCTGGTGGGAGAAGGATTTGGAAAAAATTCGAATATCGAGCTGTATAATATGGTAATGGAACTTGAAAAAATATGGACTTTTGAGCTTAAACTCCCAACGTGCTGAGGAATAGAGTTTAATCTTTACCTATTTAGAAAAGGTATCAATAAAGGGTTAATTATAATCGCACATCAAAAGAGAATGTTTGAACAGCAAATCTGTGAGCAGCAGAAAGGAATGAGAGAACAGTTGAAAAATGCATGAAATGAACAGCAATGGTACACAGTAAATCAAATTGATGGAATATTAAAAATGATCTTTTTTCAGCAGCAAAATAATATTGAAATGAACAGTCGATGCTAAACAGCAATTAAATTTTTCTCACCTCAAATCACTCGGTTTTTGACACAAATATGCCCGCCTTCCTAAACATCATGATAGGCAACTTCAAGAACAGTAAGAATAAGTTCTGAACTTTGAAAAGATGATTCATGTACACTTCATAGCAAGAACACAAAAGTCTTAAAACTTGATGAAGAGGAAGGAATGACTTCGGTATTCTATACAACATTGAGCAGTTTTGGCCGGCCAATATCGAAGAAGCTTCCATCTACAATGATCTCAAAAAAGAAAGGGTGGAAAAGCTTTGATGAGTTTGAAAAATATCAGTATGGGAATTGGAAAATTCGTATTAATCGTAATGACACTTCAGATTTGTTTTGTTCGTGCCTCTTTTTTTTCTGAAACATTTACCGTGCAAACATTCTCCGGGTATGCTCATTCGCCTCCAACTTTGTGACGTTCCTCCTCAGGCAAAAAATGTGCCCCTAGGGTAGAAACGTAAACAAGGACGCCCAGCGAAGGCAAAGAAAGCTCTGATTATTATGTTTTGTCTCTCCGTTCTAGTCAGGGTTCTAGTCTCCTCAACTTTACTCGATTTTATTCTATTTCAGATTTTGGACAGATTTTATTTTAAATTTTTGACAGATTTTATTTTGTTCTAGACTTTCAACGGATTTAATTTTATTTTAGACTTTGACTGATTTTATTTTATCTTTTCACTTTAGCAGTCTACTGCTGAATTAACGCATTTTGCTGTTCAAATTGTTTTTTGAGGTTGTATATATTATTTGCTGCGTAAACCATCTTTTTTGCTGTGCTCTAAAATCCAACCCATAAACAAATCAAGCCCCATAAATTAGGTTTTCTTTTTCCCTCGATTAACACAGTTAATGCAGGCAATCCTAACGATGTATGCTCCCTGTTAAGTTAATTTCACAAGTTTTCAATTTTTTATTCCGGAGGACCAACCATACAATTTTGATTTAAAGTTCAAGTTCACACAAAGATATACATCAAACATTTTTCTTTGTAACATAGACATTCATTTCATTATCACAGATTACAAATGGTAACAATTTTCCTTTTTTTTTTCTTTTCTTCCTCAGCCGGTAGAGTCGCTGCAGTATAGTATAATTTATCCTAACACTCTCCATTTCATTTTATTGTACAACCTACGCTCGTCATAGATTATTATACCAAACCTTGAACTGAGCAATAAGTTGGAAACAGAGAACTTAAAAACTGATTGATAGCTTTTTGACATTATATATTGTTCCTAATGATGTTCTACCCGTTATATTGAAATATCTAAGCCCTATTTTATCTTTATGAATTTCAGATCTTTAGTCTGAAGGGATGTCGTCGGAGGAGGATATGGACTCGACTTCTAAAGCACTCAGTTACCCTGAAGTAATGAGTCATGAGTATACTCAAATCAGTGTTACAATGAGAGAAGATACCTACTAGAAAATAATACATACCTACTTTATTCATTGCAGATTCTTGTTTGCATAGTGAAGCATTTACCCGGCCGTGATATTATCAATTTCAGACGTGTATGTAAATTATGGAACGAATATTGTGATCCCAAATTCGTATTTCGAAATTTCGACCTTCAACCTCAAGAAATTGATGTCCTACTTCGCAAGGCAGGTTGTAGACGGCTGAACCTAGAATTTCAAGACTGCGACCTCAAATGTATTTCAAATGAAATGTGGAAGATGTGGAGTCCTAAACTTCGTTCTCTTTGTATTTACGGTTGCATCACTGAGGTTGAAACCCTGCAATCCATTATCTCTAATTGCATTGGTCTTGAAGTTCTCAAAATCGTTTTAAAACGTTACTTTCAAGCCAATTTGTTAGAACAACTACTGGACTATTTTATAGAAAGAGAAGGACAACATACTCGTCTACGAAGACTTTCAATGAATGGACAGATTTTCATGAAAATGTCACAGCTCTTAAAGCTTTGTACCGTTTTCCCTTGTATTGTAGATTTACGTTGTAATGTTGGAAGGGGGGGTGATGATGGAAGATGTACATGTCTTAAAAGTTATGGAACCTATGATATGCGGAAACTCAGGAGAAATAATGGCCTGTGGTCAGAAAGGCCAGTTCCTCCAATGCTAGACTATCAGTTGTTCAGGTACGTATATATGATTGGTTTTTTTCCAATTGCATTGATATTTGCTTGCTGTAGAAATTGGTTCATTTTCTATAGATTGAAAACATACAAAACCCCAGTGAAGTTCTATTACGTTTTTAAAGATGACGAAATAAGGGAACAATTATTTAATTTTTTTACCATTCAAAAAGATTTAGAAGTAATTGATTTACCAATATACGACTTACCCACTCGAAGCGAAGAAATATCTGATGGTGAGTAGGACAATTGAAACAAGTTCCTATAATATTCAGATGTGCCTATTGTACTTAGTCTATACACGCTAGCACAAATTATATGATGAAGAGTTTCATGACTTCCTTGGAATATGGAATGAACCATATGTCTCGAGGAAATACAGCGTTATCCTCAGGAGAATGAAGAAGTACGATTGAAAATATCGTGAGGAGTAGCGAGAAGAAGATAAACAGGAACCGATTAGAAGAGAGTTGCTAAGAATGTTGATTAAAAAATATGAGTACCCATGCATCGGCGAGATTACCTGCTCTAGCCTTGAAGTTGCCTAATCTTTGAAGAAGGGAGTCAATAGTGGTGAGAAAATAAAAATAGAAAGAAAAGAGTGTACACTCCACAAGCGATTAGCTGACACCCGGTAAACAATTTGAAGCCCTCTGAAACCTTGAGAGAAGCTACCCCTTTCCCCTCATTTGAAGCCCTGAAGCACACCTGCTACCCGGGCCTCAACTGGGAAAAGCTACACTTGAAATCCTTTTTAGGGCCCTGTTCCCGTTTGAATCTCCTGAAGCCCCCCTATACTACTCGGGGCTTCAAGAGGAAACAATGTTTATCGGGCGCGGTTGGCGCACGGTCCGCATATGCTATTTGCAACAACAACGCAAGTTTGTGAATGGCCAACGCGAATAAAAAGAATTATTCCTGACAACCGCAATCTATAATCGCTCACAGACAGTGAAAAGTAAGATGATTATACAATAAAAGTATTGTACAAAGTTATTGGGATTTAAACTTAGAGTTTCATAAGTTGGTAGCTCTGCGAAAAATTTGAGTGGTCGCGTAGCGTCAACCAGAAGGAGACAGCAAAATGTAAACGTTTTTTATAAGAATTAAAGATTGTTTCATGAAAATATACGTCCTACATTTTATTCTAATATCATTAGAAAATTAATTTTTCTCCAAATCAGATTGATACATAGATTTTTTACTCTCTCGCGACAAATCAAAACTGCCGTTTTCCCGTATAAAAATATATACGTGATCACTCAAATATTTGCCTGCGCGCAGAAAGAGAGGAGTGATTTTGTAGCGCGCTCTAGTGCAGGTTTAAATCGTAATAGTCGGCCACATAAATTTTGGAGACAGGAAAGGACCGAGAATTTTTTTTTTAATATATGTAAAAAAGACTTGTTTCTGTCTACCGTCTTTTCTTATGCGAAAACACTGGGTCCATATATTTCACAAGACTGAAAGCCTCAAAAAAATTGGTTTACGATTCGTGAAAGCTTTCTGACAATAAGATTTGTTGTTCTACAAACTACTTATTCTGGAACGGAACCCAAATATGTGAATCAAATGACGTAAGTTCAAACTGATTTTACTCTCATACCTATATAGGTTGTGTTTAATACAGAATCCCGATCACAATATTTTTCAACTTTCAGACAACTTTGGTGTTTCCATTAAGTCTCTGATATTCCACGTATTGAAATCCTGTCCAAATTTGCGAGAATTTCGTTTGCAACAAAAACCATTGCCCGATGAATTTGTCGCTGTGACTCTTACCAGCCAAGAATCCATAGAATTGTTCTCACTCCTATCCAATCTACAATGTTTCAAAATACCATTCATTTTAGAGAAAGATAGTTCCGAAACCACAGTGCTATCTTCTTCGCTCCCAAGTCTTTCATTGAGCGCACTGCAACTGAATACGAGGGATTCATATTTTTTCTCCATTGTGAAACTATGTCCACGTTTGAAGCACTTGAATATTGATATATATTCAGATCAACAATTGAGAGAAATAATCCTATCGATGGTAAGTTTCATGTTCTCCGGGAATATGTTATGAAGAGAAGTGTGCATTGCAAGAATGTTGGCTTTTGTTTCAGCCTGATTTAGAGATATTGATACTGCGTCTTCATGATTGTACCAATTATGGATTAACCGGGGAAAATGAGGAATCCTCGATTCAAAGACTGCAAAGTAGGTAAATTGTCTTTGTTTTAACGGAGTATTTTTAGCTAGTATAATGCTTAGGTACCTATTTAAAATTGTATAAGTTTATAATTTGTTTTAGAATTGGAATTTCTTCATATTATTGATTGTAAAGGAAGAATCACGAAAGAGGTTTTTAATGAATTTCGTTTTCCCCGTTTGGAATACCTAGGACTATGTCTTAAACATGCTGGAGACAGTGTAAGTCAAACTGAAATTTGACATATTATAACTCACTGAACTCTTCTCCAGAGTTTTTCTTCGGTAAATTTCTTCTCTCGCAGATCCTCTTCATAGATTCAGTTTCTTTTACTTCCTGCCGTCTCTGAGATAAATAGATAAATCTCTATCCCAGCTTCCTTTCTCGTTAATATTTTTTCAAGAAATTCCCCTCTCTCCTTCAGAGTTTTTCAAGAATATACATCTTTGCCCCCTTGGCCAATCTAGTTAATAACGAAAAGGGCCCGGTAAATAGAATTTGATTTGTTCCAACGTATTTATGATCTTATTAATGAATTATTCTTATCTGGCCTGAAGTCGCTAAATGGTGGGTGATACTTCTTATTTGCATCTACTTTGCATAATACAAAACTTGATTGTCTCCTATAATTTTTTTTTGCGGGTACCCAACTCTTTTTTCTTAGCACTGTATGGCATTACATTCTTTCCAAACAAAAATTAATCCTGTTGAGAAAAATCCCTTTTGTACCATTTCCAGCGTGAGATAGGTATGCTAGAAAAATTGGATTAGTCCAACTTATAGACGCACTGTAATTTCCATCTTATAGGTAACAATTAAGATAGGTGCCTCCGTGATGGGCACCTAGCGCTATTCTGTGTGATTATTAGACAAGTCCCTTTCACAAAGGGATGTCCGCACTTTCTTCGATGGTTATAATTTTTACAAAAATCGTTACCTATTTCTCAAAGTAATGGAAAATTTTTGCTCGTATTTTCTAAATTTTTCATTTGTTTCATCAGCTACCTGAAACTCTGTTAAATATGCCATCTATAAGAACTTTGGAGGTTTTTTCAATGGACGAAAATTTTGAAAATTTTTCAATGGACGACAATTTTTATTGGACACCAGAAGTTATCACTAAGTTATGCAAATCCCTTGGAAACCTTCAACACTTAATTGTAGATAAACTGGTAAAAAATGCTTTCATCTTCTTATTGATACTTGTTCTGTATATTATTTTGTATTTCCAAATTTCTTACAAACAATATGAATGTATAGTACCTATGTTATCATTTCAGGCTTCTGAAAGAAACCTATCAGATGAAATCAAGTTAAAAATTTTTAATTCGTTACCAAACCTGAGATTCATAACTTGTTATTGGGATCCACACATATTCATATTTGATAGACGTTCCGGAAAAGCAAATTCAAGTAGAATGTGTTCTTTACAATTTTGGGAAGAGAAATACTACAAAAAAATGAATCGTGAGTTAGATTGTTATAGTTTCAGGCATCAGCTATTGTATTCTTCGGCAGAAAAAAATTTTTAGATCAACCTTATTTTACATCCTGAATAATATACAAATAGGTATCTCTATAAACACCTTTTTTTCTGTTAAGCTTCTCCAGACCTTATGTGACTCCCCCGTTTTTCATTTAGTGATATTCACGTATCTTTAATTCTTACCTACTATTTCTCCATACTTGTATTAAAATAAAATAATTCTCTATACCGAGCTAAAAAGTCCGTTTGTAAAAAAAAAAAAAATATATATATATATATATAATATCTTAATGTACCGATAGTCTTAGAATCGGAATAATAGAATCCTCAAGTGTACGAGCCATATTGATACAAAGGAGGAGGATCAGGCACAATATAGACACGTAACAGTAAAAAACTTTTTGACATAGGGCAAACAAGGCGTATGTTTAAGAAACGGCTAAGTGAGCACTGTACAGCCTATAACTCACAAAATCCTGTAGACTCTTCCATGGCTAAACATTGCCTCGAAAATTTACACGATTTTAATAAAGTCTCTGGCAAAAATGTCTACCCTTGTTCGAAAGGTACGCTCATGAATCGTGTAGAAGAAACTGAGACGATGACCACAGTAAAAGTTTCCGGCAACAATGTACTTAATGATCTCGACGCCATACGACGCACCATCCACGACATAAAAGCTGTGTACTTTTGTCTCTGTTCGATCTTGTCCTAGTTGTTTTCTGTATTCTACCTGAAGATGGTCGTCTCGTACGGCCGAAACCGGTAGTAGATAATTCTTCAGTCGTTTATTGGTTTTAATCTAGAATTTCATCATTTTTCTAAATTTTCATCATCTTCTAAAAAATTTTTCATATTTTGACTACTTTTCCGTTTAATCTCAAATTTATTTTAAATTCTTTTTCTTTTAACTACCTATAATAATTTTCGTGTTTTATATGGGTTCTGTCTTGTGCCTCCTCCTCCTTTGTAGTCTTACAATCGGCCCTACCATCGTATGATCTTACTTATTTTGTGTTCTGAAATAATAAGTCTGAAGAGACTTAAGAGGTTCAAATAAATAAAGGATGGCGTTATTTGTAGGTATATACTGACGGCTAAGGTGCTATTTGTAGGTACAGTGTACCGACAAGGGAAACGTTATTTGTAGGTACACAAAAGTTGGTACAATTTAAAGTAAAATTTTTACGAATGTATTTGAATACTGAAATATAAGTCAAAGGTACAGCTAAATTATATAGTAGTTATTATGTACTCTTAGGAACAATTTTCACACTCTTCAAAACATGCTTCGTGAACTGGTGCCATACAACAATCTGTCAGCATCACCCCTTCTTCACCTATGCTGATGGACAAACCGCAGACTGCGGGCATTCAAGATGGAGGACGTCGTCAGTTCCTTTACGGCATAAACGTTTAGTGGCTCTCTTTGTAACATTAGCTGCTTTACGTTTTTGTCCTCGGCGGTCATCTGATGCTCCTTTTCTGTCAGACCTAGTTTTGTTGAAAGATAACTGTCTGTCGGTACGTTTTGGTCGTCCTTGTGACTTAGGTTTCGAGCGGAAGGTCAAGTTGCCAAATTTGTTCTGTCCCGAGGAATTCGCAGGTAAGAGACTGTCTTGAGTATTAGGTAGAAGACTGTGTGGAGTGAGAGTATCTTCGTCCTCAGATTTATGGTCCACTCTTGGTCCATTCGTCAGTTGTTTGGAAGCTCCCAGTGTGACATCACAACCAGCTCGGACCAAAGTCTCAACTTCCTTCATGACATTCAAGTACTTTGTAAATTGGGAAGTGCCGTGATTAGCTGCAAGGGTTGCTATGTTCAACATGATCGGAAAGATTTTGTTATACTTATCGCGTGTCTTCAATACTGTCAGCGAACTGTCAGCAGGGACATTCTCATCCAACTCTTCTTCACAAGAGGAAACACTCTGAGAGCAAGAAGGAAGAACATTTTGAGATGAAGTTGTAGAGTTACTCCGATGATACCGTGTATGAAACAAATTTGCGCTGAAAATGGACAATAGTGAACCAGTTTCTTGCTCTCTCTTCAACAGAATGTGTCGGCATGGCGTTTGATTTTGACTGAAATAGGTACAAATGCAGGTAGTGGTTGAACATTCATACACGGTTTCCTCGTCCCCATACTTTTCACATACAAACGTATCCTCGATATTCATATACTCTCGCCGCTTCTCCAATGCTGTTAAACTTCGGTGAAAAAGAACACATCCACGCTCATTCAAAGCGAGAGCTGCCTCACGATTCAGGGAGCTTATACAAGCATCAGTATCATATATGGCTAGTGACTTCAAGGTTGCGTGTGAAGCTCGTTCACTACTGTGGTCGTCCTCAGAGGTTAGCTTGCGAATCAAATTACGCAGTTTCTGAGAAGAAAGATTTTTATCGAATTTGCTCTTTAGCACCCTACAGATTTGACTGACCTTACAGTTCTCCTTGTGCAGGTCGTGTACAACTTCCTTCTCCTTCTCAGTGAGATGCGTGGTACCGAAAGCAGATTTACTCACTTCGTGATTGTGCTGTAAGTTCATAGACGTAATTTTTACGCGAGTCGAGTTCGCAGGTTTGTAACACGAAATTTTCGCTTCACATGCTAGATAATTATACCGTAAATGAGTACGCATACCTGTACTTTCGGATGGTCGCCTGTACCCGTGTCGGCAATGTAACACTACTTGGCGTTTATTATTCGTCGTGATAATGAACGGTTCATACTTCGCGTTGCAGAAACAATGAAATGCTTCCAAAAATTGTTCATAATTCGCGAACTCTTTTCCTTCACTAAAAGTCTCTGCGGCCATAATAAAAGTACTTCACGCGTCAATAATTACATAAAATTCATCATCGAAATTCTGTCGTACACATCACCTATTTACTAACCGAATGCAACTGAAAGAAGTTTTCGTTAGCTGAACCTGTTCTCTCCCTGTGCCTACGTACTGTATCTACATAATGTCTGCAGGTAGGTAGATATTTCGTACATGTTCGTACAAAATTAATACACTTCACTCATACTCCTTCTCTTATCTGCTACGAACAAGTCAGCTTTTAACATGTTCTCTGTACCTACAAATAACGTTTTATTCGTCGGTAGGTACAGAGCAGAGTACAGTGTACCCTAACTAACAAATAACGCCCTAGCTGCGTCGGTACGTACCGCTAACTACAAATAACGATTTAGCCGTCGGTACAGTGTACCTACCTACAAATAATCACATCGATACGATAAATAAAATATTATTTCGAGAACAATTTGTTGATCTATGATAATTATGAATTGCTCTCTAATGTTTCTATTTTATCGACAAAAAACGATTTCTTTATTTTCTTTCAAAATATAGCGTCTACTCGCACGTACTATGCAATTTTACGACTACATACTGCACTAATTTTAATATTTTAAGATTACTTTCAACCATAATATATTCATTCATTCATTCATTCATTCATTCATTCATTCATTCATCGATTCTTAAATTTAAGAATTAGTAAACTATGTTACACCAAAAAAATAGTCTACATAGCCTATGCAGTTGAAATATTTGTTTTAAAAAAAAAATAATACTTTTACTGTATTGTTTGTTAGGTACCGATAATATTTTTGTTAGGTATACCAGTATTTACTCAATTTATTTTCCAATTTTTCCCCTTATTTGTCTTCATTTGGTTTACAAAACTGTTTCAAAACTGCTCCACTGGGTCTTACATTTGCCATAGGATATACCTCTAGGAAGATTTGATAATTCTTGTCTGTATCATACCTGAGATGAACGACGTCGATTTTATCGAGAAGAGATTTTCTGAAATTTGCAAATTCGACGTTCTTCTTTTGTACCACGTTCTAATGAAAGAAGAAGAAAAAAAAACACTGGTTTCTAGTGGTCAAATGACTACGTTCCACCCCTATGAGAGTAAAATGGTTACCAGTACGCAAAAAAATTCCATAGATAAATAAGATTAAGTATTGACGTAGAAATTGTTAACAACTAGAAAACATAGGCAGATTCTATTGAAGCACAACTACAAAAAATAATTAACATGCGTATCACGAATTTGCAGAAAGAGACCTTGGGTAGTTTTGTTCATGGAAGGGAGATATTATCTTTCTCCTTGTGATATAGGTCAAGGATATAGGCTTCACTCAGAAAAAACACGGGCAAAGAAAATATTAGTTTTAAGACGAATAATAAAGTGAAAGGGTGATCTTATTTTTTCAACAATGTAAGAGTACTCGAAGAAGAGAGAAAAAAAAAATGGGTAACAGATTTAGGCATTACCTATAAGAAAAGAGTATGAAACGCTTGGAAATGCTCAAAAAGGAGTAGGTACTAGGCCTAAAAAGGGTACGACACTTTTCAAAAACTGTATATACTGTCAGCTATTTCTCAAAGAGGAAACACTCTCTTTGAGAGCTTCAAGAGAGTACAATATCCTTAAAAAGAGTAAGTATACCTATCTGGTCACCACGCGTACAACGAGTGTTTGATGCTGCAATCTGAATTTAATTCAGAACTTGTTATAGCCTATTATCATTTACAACTTTCATTATTGGCGATCAAGAAGTGGTGCTTTTCAAGCTCTTTCAATCGTTGATAAGGAGAGTTCTAACTTCTAAGGGATTTTATGAGTTTTGAATTAATTTTAGGCGCCTGTATCAATCACGCATCTAACACTTGGAAAAAATTGATTCATTTTGCACTTTGCAGACAGTATATAGTTAGTCGCCTCCAAGGCTATATTTTTGTATAATTACGCGTCTTTTTTCATCGTAGAGCACATATATCCTTAAAACGGAGTAAGATCTACCTTATTACCAAACAGTTTTAACTAACGCAGAATGAGAAATGTTTGTTGATAATTAAACTATGGAAGTGATTATACGTAGGTATACTACCTACGGCTAAAACGTTATTCGTAGGTATAGTACAATGACTCACGAATTATCTTGTTGCCCTATATTATCATGTCTTGTGACAAATATTTCTGTATTGAAGTATGACGCAGGAATTATCTTGTAAGTAGTAACTTCTCGCAGCGTCTCTGAAGCTCAATGAGCGTGGATGCACATGCTCTTTCACAAAAGTTTGAAGGCCCTGCAAGAACGCAGGCAGTACATGAGTATTGCAGATGGAGGCGTTCGCGAGATACGACACTGAGGCTTGCACATATGACTGTCGAACCACGCAGTGCACCTATACAGTCATTTTCTTGCAACCACCAAGCGCACCATGCCGACATATCCTGCTGAAGCGGGAACACGACACTGGCTCCCTTCGTTCTGTGTTTTCCGAGGCTCAATTCCACCCACGGTATAACAAGAGTACTCATGCTTCTACCAGCCAGTCAACACCCTCCCTTGATACTGAT
This sequence comes from Aspidiotus rigidus, assembly GCA_035079385.1. Lineage (NCBI taxonomy): Eukaryota > Metazoa > Arthropoda > Insecta > Hemiptera > Diaspididae > Aspidiotus > Aspidiotus rigidus. The sequence goes on along the minus strand of JAVHKY010000031.1, from coordinate 4,231,637 downwards.
GTTGTGGATGATGTAGTTCTAGATAATGTAGACTCGTGCGCGCCAAGAACCTTGAATACTCACGAGAAGTACCTACAAATTGATCTCACCCGTCATGATGAACATAGCCTCCCTGGTGTCGTGTCATGGCACTAAGCAATTCAACTCATACTGGCAACCATGAAGGAGATGGAGAAGAGTAGGATATAAAGTAGCGTATGAGGACTTTGCCCCTTCTGCGCACGCCTAAGTCCGGCTTTTGACGGCGATTGAACTTTCTTTCTCTGTCTAAATGACGGCGATCTCTTTCTAAGAAGGTTTGTCCGGCTATATGACGTCGCGGCGGCGATCTTTTTTGTACGAAAGGTTGTCCGGTTATTTGACGACGAGGAGCGCGATGATGTCTTTCTGTCTAAGTTATGACCGTGTCGTATGTAGAAGTATTTGTATAGGTATAAGGAAAAAAAAAAATTAATTTTACATGTCGAGGGTGAATATCACGAACGTTGTTTTTTTAATTAAGAATAACGTTTTTCGTTGGGGCTTCCTGTTTAATTGGTGCTACGAACGAACGAAAATGAATGAGTCGCCCGTTCAACGACGATCTCTCTCTTTCTAAGTTAGGCCCGTATATGACTATCTCTTTCTAGGTATAAGGGAAAAATTGATATTTACTCGTCCAGGGAGAATATTACGGCGAGTCGTTTTTACGTTTTTCGTCGGTGGTGCTTGATTGACGTTATGAACGAACGAAAATGAATGAATCGCCCGTTCGACGACGATCTCTTTCTATTCGACGACGTTTTCTTTCTAAAGAGGGAGGGTGGCAGAGGAAGGGTTAAGAAGTTTATCGCGTTAGGTATAAGGAAAATCGATATTTACTCAACGGTGAATGTTTTAATTTTTGGAAAAATAATGAGTTGCTCGTCGGTTTTGGGGGGTTAATGCATTATGTATGATCGTGGTCATCGTCATTTCAACGTGTAGGCGGTGATACGACGAACGAATTCACCCTACGTATTCGATCATGTAAGAGTAAAGGGTGTACAAGGATCGCTATGAATGAAGGGTGACCATGAATGAGTGTATCATATTCGCTCGTAAAAGTAGAGAATAGGTATGTACTATATGTAGGGCTTAGCGTAGTATGAATGAGTGTAACTATACGATCGAATGATGGAATGAATTTGTTGAAGTCCCTCTTTAATATATTTTCGTTTATTATCTGAATAAGTCTAATTAGAATTTTTAGGGAGTTCTCATAGCATCTACGCGTTGATCTAATTTAAGGTAAGGTAAGCTACCGCCACGCGATCAAACGCACACCTTTAATTTCGATTGTAAAAATCGATACGCACGCCTCGTTCCGTCCTCGTTGTTTTGGTCCAGCTGCGATTTGTCGGTTTACCTATTACTTTTTCGCGTATATATGAAAATGGGGTAAACGCTTGTAAAAAAATATTCACAACTCCTTAAGAATGCGACGATTTTAATTTATTGATGTATCGGGCTAATTCTCCATATAACAGATACCTACCCCTCGTAAAAATCAACGGGCAAACGCCATTCCTAGGAGTATCATTTCAAATACGACTCGAATAAATGGGTATAGTTTTACGAATAAATGGGTATAGTTTTACGACTTAAGCCTAATTTTTTGTATTATTTTGAAAAACATCTGGTCAGTTTCAGTTTTTCCAAAGGTGTGAGAATTCTGACCGTACCCTTATTGTTTCGCTGGCCCGCTTTGCCCTGTGATGCGTTAGAAGGATGATTCTTACATTATTTTTCATTGGATCAGATCTCCCTATGATTAAATTCAACAAACCAATCAGATGATAGGTGGGAATATCCGTGATCAACATCAACTTATATGTTTTTTTCAAAGTATCATTCTCATTTTAACGTTGACTCGGCAAAATGTACGTTAGAAGCTTGGAAGATTTATATCGCGAGAAAATATTCAATGTAAGATGTCTTCATCCAAGGCACATTGCATGCTTCACATATGTACCTTTTATGCGTGATATTCTCAAGTTTTATAAAATATCTGGTAGTATCATCGACTTTTTTCAGGAAGAAAGAAAACAAAAAAAACCATATTCACTTAACAACTTGAATTCCCAGTAAGGGAGTGGATCACTCGCTTCTCTATTCCCACTTTCCAGTCTTTCCTCCGGAATATCTGCATGAACGTTGATGAGAAATTTTTCCAGACATATTACGTTGTAAAAGACGTTTAGCGCACGTGAAGAGCAAGAGTTCTTTTTTCTCTTAAAGGTAACGCTGACAAACGCGATGAATATTATTGGGCGATAATTCTAGGCTTGGAATCGAAGCGTTGGTGGATGGAGATATAATTTTATTTATTATACGAGACAAGTATTATCATTAAAACGGTCCTTTTCAGGACCACATAATTCTTTCGATCATAGAAGCGATCGCGAAAAAATAGCAGATGTATCTACTATTTTCAATGATCAAACGGAAGATTCATCCACCAATCAGACGTGCAGGGTGCAAAGCTCAAAGTTAGACAAACTAACTAACTCCGAAAATATTACTATTATTATTATTATTATCATCGTATTATTTCGATCGCAACAAAATGTTCAGCCTGCGTGTTTTGTGCGTACTTAAGATATTCCTTATAAGATGTCTTAAATGCGACCTTACCCAATACAAGATAGGGCGGTGTGGTCAATGCATACCTTAGCCATATTTACCCGACGCAAAGATCATATTCAATTTTATAAATTATGCACAAGCAACGTAGATTTTTTCACTCAACAGAAAAACCAAAGTTGTATATTCAGACACCGTATGCTGATAAATAGAGACTATCATTGCTGTTTTCTCAAGGGCATAATGCAGAATTTTATACGCAATACTTGTTTAAATCTCCATGTCACATATTTCAAAACGTTCGCGATTGTAAGAGACTTTTTCTTCCCTCACGACAACAGCATTGAATTTGTAATAGCGCCACGTTTATTGACCGCGAAAGAAATTAAACATCTCTTCTTTTCCTTATGCAAGGGTGATTCTAGCAAGGAATTGAATCTGGTTGTGGTGCTGCGTATATTCGAATGAGATGAAATAATTACGGGCAAAGTCATAGAACACACAACTTTACATACTACAAACATGTCGACACACCTTGTACGATCACTCTGGTGTAGCGGTAGGTCGTGAACTCTTGATTCATATAGAAGCGGATAGAGTACGACGATGTTCCCTTCCTTATTGGCTTCCGGCCTATAGTTACTTCCAGTGTGGGTAGAGTTAGTGTGCACTCTTAGATGAAGAGGGAGCTAGTGTAGCACCCGATGACAAAACACACACACTCTCACGCTTGTATCAAATTTAGGATGAGCAGATGAAGCTAGATAAGATTGTATGACAGAACTGAAAATTTCAATTATCTTTTATTCAAGTCCAAGGAATTTTCTAGCAAAAACGTTACTTCACTGGAATTTTTCAAATAACTAACTGAATGTCTAACCCTGTCAAGCTTAGAGCTGCGAGGAAGTATGGTCGCTAGCGCGTCACTGCCGTTTAGAGTACAAATTATAATGGGGTGTTTTGTTCTGGAGGACCCACTTGCTTGACTAATGAAATTATAAGTTAAGGTCAATCGCGATCCACTCGGTGCTAATCAACTTGAGTCGTATTGTAGAACATGCCCTAGACAAACGTGAGTGATCAATCAAAGTAGGTACCTAATATTACTCAACTCATGTAAAGTCAAATCTAAATTGAAGGTTATTACTCTTCTCTCTGTCAAACATTTGCAGACGTTTGGATACTCTGTCACTTCATCCATGGAACAAGTACATTCTGTACAGTCTTTTTTTCATAAACCGGGACGCTCTGTTTTGCAATCCCATCTAGGTTTAATAACATTCTCAATTTCGTTACTATTGAACATTACAAAACACGATTGTAAAAAATCATCACGCTTAACTTTTTTCACGACATTATTTAAAACTATCGTCGAATATAAGGATTATTTTCAGCAAAGTATTTGCTTATGACATTGTAAATCACATTAGTCACCAGATCTTTTACACGAGCCTTAAGCCCGAGTCTATTGGTAGCACATTATTCAACATCGAGCATTCATACAAATAGTGATTGTTGATCAATTGGAAGGCTTTTTCCGGATTTGAACGAATTTGTTTAATAGCGTTGATGATATTACCCCGCTCCTTAGTGTTATTAGTTGAACACAACGTAAGTCAACGTACGACTCTGAATTGAAGTTGGTCAAACTTGTGAATGAACCTACACTTGTCCCTCTCCAACCCGATTCAAAAAACTTATAAAATCGACCAAATTCAATTATATTTATAATTATCGACCTGAAAGATATTATTTCATGAGAAAACCTAGAGATAGTTGACCACACACATAACAGAGTCGAAAGACTGTTCGCGATCTATATTATTCTCGTTATTATACATTTTGAAGCATATTTTACAAATTCAGGGAGGTGGTAAGTGTTAGAGAGGGTCGGGTTGACTAACAATACCGACTCACGCTCATCCACCGTTCTCTTCCTCGTAAACTATCACGATAATAATATGAACACAGGAGATAGGTACTTTCGATGAATACTTTATTGACAATTCTCTTTAATCATTGACTGTGAGTGTCGGTGTGTGTTTATTGTAGGCACATTATTTGAAATATATTCTCGTTCTCCGAGACACTCTGGGAGGAGAAAAAAAACAAGTCAATAATGTCTAGGAAAGAAAAAATAAAACAAAGTAGGTAAGATAAATTTTACAAACTTATTCTACATAATATAAATTTAAAACCAATAGCCAAAGCAAGGGCTAAAGCCTAAACAATAAGAATTATGAATTAAAATAAAATAAATGAATTAGATATTTAAAAAATGGTCAGAAGATAGACAAAAGAGAACTTACAAAATTTACTACTTTTACCATGAAATGTATCTTATCAATATTGCTTCACGCTGTACTAGAAATCGTTTGTTTTAGTTTCGATGATATCGTCCCAAATAAATGTTCCTCTAAAACCTATTTGAAAGGCGTTCGCCCTGAAAAAATTGCATGGTATAATTAATTAATTGGTATAACATCACATATTCTTCACTGAATGAAAATAAGTCAATATTTTTTTCTTGGGTGAGGGTCTAAACTTCATCTCGCGCGCAATTAGTGTTTTTACTTATGTATGTACACACGAAACTTATCTTCAAACTATAGAGGTTGTTAGGTGAAGCAATAGATGTGAACGTAAAACAAACTTTTAAATTAGACATGTTAGCGAGAAATAATCACTAATACACTCTGAAAAATCAGAAATAAAAGAATAATCGGACTATTTCACATTAATAATAATAATAAGAAGAAGAAGAAGAAGAACATGGAATGAAAAATTAAGTTCCAAATCTGACTAGAACGATTCGAATCTCTTGAGTACCAAAGTTCAGAAAGATAAAAAAGATGTGATCTTTTTTATTCCAGATTTTGACGGGTGAAGAGAAACTGTAGACCGAATTCAGGGTCTATTCAAAATATTCCCCATAAAAAAAAAAAGAGGAGTGATCGAAATTATTTTTAAAAATTCGAATAATAAATTTTGAAGATGCAAGAAGCTCGTTTTATCCTCAAACGGGGATAAACGTTATATCATTCCCGGTCTTTGCGTCGAAACATTAGCTTGGGCTCATTATCGCCTCCCCTTATCCGAAGATCTAATTGTTCTTCTGTCGCAAAAACATCCTCAACATTTTCTAGTTCCCGCAAATTCATCTCCTTCTGTTCCCTCTCCAGTCTCGCTTCCACCTAATTAAGTTATAATACCTATCTGTTTTGTTTATAAGTGATCTACTCTGTTCTAATATTTATTAAAATACATTATATTGAATTATATACCCTCATTTTATTTCACACTTGGCATACACCCTTACCTCCAAAGATTTGTTTGAGGTTTGTACTTGTAGAACTCTTTCTGTCACTTGACTTAAGTACTACCTTTGCTGTTGGCAAACTTGTCGCTTCTTCTACTTCACCCAACTCGTGATTCATTGCAAATAGACTCAAAACACAAAGAGAATAAAGTAGCGGTAAAAGACAACCTTAATATCAATTTCAAATATTTTGGATATGCGAGCAAATTGTGATTGAAACGCAATTTAAAAAAAAACAAAAATAAAAAAAAACTGATTTCCCATACATTCTATCCTTGTATTGGCGTAGAACAAAACTTTTTTTATCTAGCTAAATTGTTCATATTAGCTACTTGTAGTTTCCTTCTTTAATTTTTGAATGAAATAAATACACTTTTTGTTTTCCTTATTTAGCGATGTTATAATATTTGTAACTGGGATGGAAACCATTCTCTAGGCGTCATTGGTGCAGGCTTAAATTATTTTGTTGAGGAAATATAATAGCCTCTGTAAGACTTTTGTCGAAAGGAGGTTAAACGCGATTTGCCGAGAAATGGAAAGCGAGAATTGTTCCGAGAGGTTTGTAGGTAAACCCACTCACACTGAATCATGTATTGTCTCACCACGAAAAAAAATCATTGAATGTCCTTTGGTCAAATAAAGTGTGTACATGTACATTGCTTTTTGAAGGAAAAAGAGGCTTCTCTCTGTATAATATGATCGAAGCTGACAAATACGCAAGAGACGCTTGTTGTTTCAGATGTTGGAGGGTTTACCTAGAAACGGGTTCCCATGTTGTGGTTTGCAGAGAGAGACTGACTATAGAGCCCCATATATCTTTGAGGCGGACAAATGCAAGAGAGGTGCTCGTTGTTTCAAGCAAAAAGATCGTTCCATCTTTGTATTTTTCTACTTATTTATTCAGAATGAGTTAAAATACTATATAAATGTACACTGCGATTTTTACCATTCATTCAAATGGGTATACAAGCGCTTCTTTAGAAAGTTAAACAATTATACGAGCTTTGCGGAGTTTTTTCTCTATTTTGCGTATTTTTGGAAGCGTTTTGGTGTTTCCAGATTTTAGAGCTTTATGAAATAAATACAAGCTTTCAATAAGGTCATTAATATCAGTGGTTGAGTTGTAAAATGGCTTCTTGTTGGGCTTATGTAATACCATCCTAGCGATTGTCCCATTATTAATATCTTCTTCTCCAGAAGATGAACTATATTCCAACGGCTGAAAATGATTTGATGAACTCGCTTTGTCGGGTTCCTGTGATAACGTCTTAGCAAAAGACCCATCATTAAAATCTTCTTCTTTGGAAGATGAACTACTTTCCATCGGTTGGAAATATTTTCATGTATTTTCCATTGTATGATGTTGATAATTGCTTTCGCTGAATTTGTCATTTGATAACTGCTCATGAGTGCTAGCAGGAAGAGTAGAAGTAGACAAAGTTGAAATAGGCTCGGGATCAAATCCTCTATCCTCGGAAGCAAGTTTTTGTGTCATTTTCTCTAACAAAGGTACACACTTATTATTGACATTTTCTTGATGATTATGTTTGGGGTACTCTCCTAAAACCTTGTTATCAGCATCATATTTTAGGTATGCTTTACACGTTCTTCGTTCGGCACATCTCCATCTCTTTCCACCTCTGACCAAAGGCTTATGGAATACAAACTTGTATCCTTTGAAAATAATCTGATTTTCATTATGTTTTTCAAGCATTTCTCAACTCAACGCTAGTATTGCTCAACTATCTTTGTTGCCTTAGTTTATATTACCGATCAAGTGCCTTTGTCGTTATCATTTTTATAGATTTTGGTCCCATTAGATCCTATTGTGGTCCCGTTTGGTCCCGTTTGGTCCCTTTGTGGTCCCGTGGTCCCGTTTGGTCCCTTTATGGTCCCGTGGTCCCGTTTGGTCCCATTGTGGTCCCGTGGTCCCGTTTGGTCCCTTTGTGCTCCCGTGGCCCCGTTGCTCCCGTTGTGGTTCCGCGTGGTCCCCTATCTCTTATATAAAGACAAAACGCTTTAGTTTGAAGTAGCCTTGTTTAAGCAATCTTTGTCAACTCTTTCAAAAGTCCTTTGGGGATTAAGTGCTAGCGTTGAAAAATTGATCATAATTGCCTAGTGTGTTTGAAAATTTCATCTGAGAGGAATCAATTCTAGAGGATGAATCTTAAACATCATTCAAAAATGAGAGTTGCGTAAAGGCAAAGAGGGGGTGCTTATTTTTCATAAGGGACTAAAGATTTGATGGGAAGAACTGGTAAGAATGATTAACTAATTTTTTTCTGCTCCTCAGAAAGAAAAAAAAAGTATATATATATATATATATATATATATATATATATATATATATATGAAAGCCGCGAATGTGTTCTCCGACACTAGAAAAATGGCTCACTAATTCTTTCTAAAACAAAGAGGCATCATTGTAGGAGGAGATTCGATTTTTTCGTCAATCCAACAACAGAAACTTAGCCATATACGTGTTCATTCTTCATTCTTCTTTGACTCAGTAAAAATGTCTCCGTGTTCAATTTTACGGCAACCAAAGAGCTTACAAAAATTATGTCTCAAAAAAATATTCAGTAATATTGGTACAGTCCATATAGGGTGTATGTGCGATGAGACGCGTCGACTTAAACAAAGAAGTAGTACTTCGTTTCTTAGAAAATACGCTCCACAATGCCTTAAAATTCGCACATATGTACCAAAAGAAAGACATTTTATTACATTTTGTCAATTATCTGGGTGGATAGTACGATTTTACAGCGAAGAGAAAAATCAGGATAGTCCTTTGAACATGCGACTCTATGGAAAGCGAGATAAATACACCCGTTATCATCCTGAAATAATTCGGAATCTCATACGTAATTTATGCATAAATCTCGATGAGAAATATTTCAAGTCGTTCTTTGTCGTGAAAGATCTTTATTATTCACGTGATGTAATCAACATTATTATAGCTCCTCGCTTACTAAAGTGGAAAGAAATGAAACTTCTCTTTGACTACTTATGTGGTGGAATTCCATCAATGAAAGACGCTCTAGAGAGAGCATTGAACATAAGAATGGGACGTAGATGTTATTTTTTCCGGAGTAATTAGTATAATATACGCTAGCATTAGATATTTTTAAAACGGCCCTTTTCAGGGCCACCCCTGGTTCTCTAAAACATGCAATTATTTATTCAAAGCGAATAAATAAAAGGTTGGTCTAGTTGAGAGACAAGTTGCTTTACACGTTCTTCGTTCAGCACATCTCCATCTCTTTCCACCTCTGACCAAAGGCTTATGGAATACAAACTCGTATCCTTTGAAAATAATCTGATTTTCATTATGTTTTTCAAGCATTTCTCAACTCAACGCTAGTATTGCTCAACTATCTTTGTTGCCTTAGTTTATATTACCGATCAAGTGCCTTTGTCGTTATCATTTTTATAGATTTGGTCCCATTAGATCCTATTGTGGTCCCGTTTGGTCCCTTTGTGGTCCCTTTGTGGTCCCGTTTGGTCCCTTTGTGGTCCCTTCAAGGCCCCGGTTGCTCCCGCTGTGGTCCCGTTTGGTCCCTTCGTGGTCCCGTGCTCCCGTTTGGTCCAGTGGTCCCATTTGCTCCCGTTGCGGTCCCACTTGGTCCCCTATCTCTTATATATAAAGACAAAGCGCTTTAGTTTGAAGTAGCCTTGTTTAAGCAATCTTTGTCAACTCTTTCAAAAGTCCTTTGGGGATTAAGTGCTAGCGTTGAAAAATTGATCGTATTTGCCTAGTGTGTTTGAAAATTTCACTTATGAAGTTTCTTCTTGCTCGTATGCTTCAGTGATGAGGAGAAAAAAAAAAAAAGTAAAAGTTTACGAGTGAAGATGGAACCTCGTAATATCATCGACGTTATTAAAAAAATTTCGTCTCACCCCGAGAAAGCTTCTAGATGGATCAACGATCGCTTCCCTAACGTTAGTAACGGGACATTAATGTGTGTAGCAAATAGACCTATAGTTTGCGCGAAAGATTTAGTGCCGAATGTAATTTACATTGTTTTGTGTAAACATTTTGAACAACTCTGTTTTCTGCTTGTGTTAAATGATGTCGCGATTAAAGTTCCGCGAGAACAGTTTTTTCTATCGTACTTCGTTTTTTTTTTTTCGACGGTAAAAACTTGTAAACATTCATCCGAATTGGATTCGTGACCGTCGAAAAAAAAAAAACGAAGTACGATAGAAAAAACTGTTCTCGCGGAACTTTAATCGCGACATCATTTAACACAAGCAGAAAACAGAGTTGTTCAAAATGTTTACACAAAACAATGTAAATTACATTCGGCACTAAATCTTTCGCGCAAACTATAGGTCTATTTGCTACACACATTAATGTCCCGTTACTAACGTTAGGGAAGCGATCGTTGATCCATCTAGAAGCTTTCTCGGGGTGAGACGAAATTTTTTTAATAACGTCGATGATATTACGAGGTTCCATCTTCACTCGTAAACTTTTACTTTTTTTTTTTTTCTCCTCATCACTGAAGCATACGAGCAAGAAGAAACTTCATAAGTGAAATTTTCAAACACACTAGGCAAATACGATCAATTTTTCAACGCTAGCACTTAATCCCCAAAGGACTTTTGAAAGAGTTGACAAAGATTGCTTAAACAAGGCTACTTCAAACTAAAGCGCTTTGTCTTTATATATAAGAGATAGGGGACCAAGTGGGACCGCAACGGGAGCAAATGGGACCACTGGACCAAACGGGAGCACGGGACCACGAAGGGACCAAACGGGACCACAGCGGGAGCAACCGGGGCCTTGAAGGGACCACAAAGGGACCAAACGGGACCACAAAGGGACCACAAAGGGACCAAACGGGACCACAATAGGATCTAATGGGACCAAATCTATAAAAATGATAACGACAAAGGCACTTGATCGGTAATATAAACTAAGGCAACAAAGATAGTTGAGCAATACTAGCGTTGAGTTGAGAAATGCTTGAAAAACATAATGAAAATCAGATTATTTTCAAAGGATACGAGTTTGTATTCCATAAGCCTTTGGTCAGAGGTGGAAAGAGATGGAGATGTGCTGAACGAAGAACGTGTAAAGCAACTTGTCTCTCAACTAGACCAACCTTTTATTTATTCGCTTTGAATAAATAATTGCATGTTTTAGAGAACCAGGGGTGGCCCTGAAAAGGGCCGTTTTAAAAATATCTAATGCTAGCGTATATTATACTAATTACTCCGGAAAAAATAACATCTACGTCCCATTCTTATGTTCAATGCTCTCTCTAGAGCGTCTTTCATTGATGGAATTCCACCACATAAGTAGTCAAAGAGAAGTTTCATTTCTTTCCACTTTAGTAAGCGAGGAGCTATAATAATGTTGATTACATCACGTGAATAATAAAGATCTTTCACGACAAAGAACGACTTGAAATATTTCTCATCGAGATTTATGCATAAATTACGTATGAGATTCCGAATTATTTCAGGATGATAACGGGTGTATTTATCTCGCTTTCCATAGAGTCGCATGTTCAAAGGACTATCCTGATTTTTCTCTTCGCTGTAAAATCGTACTATCCACCCAGATAATTGACAAAATGTAATAAAATGTCTTTCTTTTGGTACATATGTGCGAATTTTAAGGCATTGTGGAGCGTATTTTCTAAGAAACGAAGTACTACTTCTTTGTTTAAGTCGACGCGTCTCATCGCACATACACCCTATATGGACTGTACCAATATTACTGAATATTTTTTTGAGACATAATTTTTGTAAGCTCTTTGGTTGCCGTAAAATTGAACACGGAGACATTTTTACTGAGTCAAAGAAGAATGAAGAATGAACACGTATATGGCTAAGTTTCTGTTGTTGGATTGACGAAAAAATCGAATCTCCTCCTACAATGATGCCTCTTTGTTTTAGAAAGAATTAGTGAGCCATTTTTCTAGTGTCGGAGAACACATTCGCGGCTTTCATATATATATATATATATATATATATATATATATATATACTTTTTTTTTCTTTCTGAGGAGCAGAAAAAAATTAGTTAATCATTCTTACCAGTTCTTCCCATCAAATCTTTAGTCCCTTATGAAAAATAAGCACCCCCTCTTTGCCTTTACGCAACTCTCATTTTTGAATGATGTTTAAGATTCATCCTCTAGAATTGATTCCTCTCAGATGAAATTTTCAAACACACTAGGCAATTATGATCAATTTTTCAACGCTAGCACTTAATCCCCAAAGGACTTTTGAAAGAGTTGACAAAGATTGCTTAAACAAGGCTACTTCAAACTAAAGCGTTTTGTCTTTATATAAGAGATAGGGGACCACGCGGAACCACAACGGGAGCAACGGGGCCACGGGAGCACAAAGGGACCAAACGGGACCACGGGACCACAATGGGACCAAACGGGACCACGGGACCATAAAGGGACCAAACGGGACCACGGGACCACAAAGGGACCAAACGGGACCAAACGGGACCACAATAGGATCTAATGGGACCAAAATCTATAAAAATGATAACGACAAAGGCACTTGATCGGTAATATAAACTAAGGCAACAAAGATAGTTGAGCAATACTAGCGTTGAGTTGAGAAATGCTTGAAAAACATAATGAAAATCAGATTATTTTCAAAGGATACAAGTTTGTATTCCATAAGCCTTTGGTCAGAGGTGGAAAGAGATGGAGATGTGCCGAACGAAGAACGTGTAAAGCATACCTAAAATATGATGCTGATAACAAGGTTTTAGGAGAGTACCCCAAACATAATCATCAAGAAAATGTCAATAATAAGTGTGTACCTTTGTTAGAGAAAATGACACAAAAACTTGCTTCCGAGGATAGAGGATTTGATCCCGAGCCTATTTCAACTTTGTCTACTTCTACTCTTCCTGCTAGCACTCATGAGCAGTTATCAAATGACAAATTCAGCGAAAGCAATTATCAACATCATACAATGGAAAATACATGAAAATATTTCCAACCGATGGAAAGTAGTTCATCTTCCAAAGAAGAAGATTTTAATGATGGGTCTTTTGCTAAGACGTTATCACAGGAACCCGACAAAGCGAGTTCATCAAATCATTTTCAGCCGTTGGAATATAGTTCATCTTCTGGAGAAGAAGATATTAATAATGGGACAATCGCTAGGATGGTATTACATAAGCCCAACAAGAAGCCATTTTACAACTCAACCACTGATATTAATGACCTTATTGAAAGCTTGTATTTATTTCATAAAGCTCTAAAATCTGGAAACACCAAAACGCTTCCAAAAATACGCAAAATAGAGAAAAAACTCCGCAAAGCTCGTATAATTGTTTAACTTTCTAAAGAAGCGCTTGTATACCCATTTGAATGAATGGTAAAAATCGCAGTGTACATTTATATAGTATTTTAACTCATTCTGAATAAATAAGTAGAAAAATACAAAGATGGAACGATCTTTTTGCTTGAAACAACGAGCACCTCTCTTGCATTTGTCCGCCTCAAAGATATATGGGGCTCTATAGTCAGTCTCTCTCTGCAAACCACAACATGGGAACCCGTTTCTAGGTAAACCCTCCAACATCTGAAACAACAAGCGTCTCTTGCGTATTTGTCAGCTTCGATCATATTATACAGAGAGAAGCCTCTTTTTCCTTCAAAAAGCAATGTACATGTACACACTTTATTTGACCAAAGGACATTCAATGATTTTTTTTCGTGGTGAGACAATACATGATTCAGTGTGAGTGGGTTTACCTACAAACCTCTCGGAACAATTCTCGCTTTCCATTTCTCGGCAAATCGCGTTTAACCTCCTTTCGACAAAAGTCTTACAGAGGCTATTATATTTCCTCAACAAAATAATTTAAGCCTGCACCAATGACGCCTAGAGAATGGTTTCCATCCCAGTTACAAATATTATAACATCGCTAAATAAGGAAAACAAAAAGTGTATTTATTTCATTCAAAAATTAAAGAAGGAAACTACAAGTAGCTAATATGAACAATTTAGCTAGATAAAAAAAGTTTTGTTCTACGCCAATACAAGGATAGAATGTATGGGAAATCAGTTTTTTTTTATTTTTGTTTTTTTTTAAATTGCGTTTCAATCACAATTTGCTCGCATATCCAAAATATTTGAAATTGATATTAAGGTTGTCTTTTACCGCTACTTTATTCTCTTTGTGTTTTGAGTCTATTTGCAATGAATCACGAGTTGGGTGAAGTAGAAGAAGCGACAAGTTTGCCAACAGCAAAGGTAGTACTTAAGTCAAGTGACAGAAAGAGTTCTACAAGTACAAACCTCAAACAAATCTTTGGAGGTAAGGGTGTATGCCAAGTGTGAAATAAAATGAGGGTATATAATTCAATATAATGTATTTTAATAAATATTAGAACAGAGTAGATCACTTATAAACAAAACAGATAGGTATTATAACTTAATTAGGTGGAAGCGAGACTGGAGAGGGAACAGAAGGAGATGAATTTGCGGGAACTAGAAAATGTTGAGGATGTTTTTGCGACAGAAGAACAATTAGATCTTCGGATAAGGGGAGGCGATAATGAGCCCAAGCTAATGTTTCGACGCAAAGACCGGGAATGATATAACGTTTATCCCCGTTTGAGGATAAAACGAGCTTCTTGCATCTTCAAAATTTATTATTCGAATTTTTAAAAATAATTTCGATCACTCCTCTTTTTTTTTTTATGGGGAATATTTTGAATAGACCCTGAATTCGGTCTACAGTTTCTCTTCACCCGTCAAAATCTGGAATAAAAAAGATCACATCTTTTTTATCTTTCTGAACTTTGGTACTCAAGAGATTCGAATCGTTCTAGTCAGATTTGGAACTTAATTTTTCATTCCATGTTCTTCTTCTTCTTCTTCTTATTATTATTATTAATGTGAAATAGTCCGATTATTCTTTTATTTCTGATTTTTCAGAGTGTATTAGTGATTATTTCTCGCTAACATGTCTAATTTAAAAGTTTGTTTTACGTTCACATCTATTGCTTCACCTAACAACCTCTATAGTTTGAAGATAAGTTTCGTGTGTACATACATAAGTAAAAACACTAATTGCGCGCGAGATGAAGTTTAGACCCTCACCCAAGAAAAAAATATTGACTTATTTTCATTCAGTGAAGAATATGTGATGTTATACCAATTAATTAATTATACCATGCAATTTTTTCAGGGCGAACGCCTTTCAAATAGGTTTTAGAGGAACATTTATTTGGGACGATATCATCGAAACTAAAACAAACGATTTCTAGTACAGCGTGAAGCAATATTGATAAGATACATTTCATGGTAAAAGTAGTAAATTTTGTAAGTTCTCTTTTGTCTATCTTCTGACCATTTTTTAAATATCTAATTCATTTATTTTATTTTAATTCATAATTCTTATTGTTTAGGCTTTAGCCCTTGCTTTGGCTATTGGTTTTAAATTTATATTATGTAGAATAAGTTTGTAAAATTTATCTTACCTACTTTGTTTTATTTTTTCTTTCCTAGACATTATTGACTTGTTTTTTTTCTCCTCCCAGAGTGTCTCGGAGAACGAGAATATATTTCAAATAATGTGCCTACAATAAACACACACCGACACTCACAGTCAATGATTAAAGAGAATTGTCAATAAAGTATTCATCGAAAGTACCTATCTCCTGTGTTCATATTATTATCGTGATAGTTTACGAGGAAGAGAACGGTGGATGAGCGTGAGTCGGTATTGTTAGTCAACCCGACCCTCTCTAACACTTACCACCTCCCTGAATTTGTAAAATATGCTTCAAAATGTATAATAACGAGAATAATATAGATCGCGAACAGTCTTTCGACTCTGTTATGTGTGTGGTCAACTATCTCTAGGTTTTCTCATGAAATAATATCTTTCAGGTCGATAATTATAAATATAATTGAATTTGGTCGATTTTATAAGTTTTTTGAATCGGGTTGGAGAGGGACAAGTGTAGGTTCATTCACAAGTTTGACCAACTTCAATTCAGAGTCGTACGTTGACTTACGTTGTGTTCAACTAATAACACTAAGGAGCGGGGTAATATCATCAACGCTATTAAACAAATTCGTTCAAATCCGGAAAAAGCCTTCCAATTGATCAACAATCACTATTTGTATGAATGCTCGATGTTGAATAATGTGCTACCAATAGACTCGGGCTTAAGGCTCGTGTAAAAGATCTGGTGACTAATGTGATTTACAATGTCATAAGCAAATACTTTGCTGAAAATAATCCTTATATTCGACGATAGTTTTAAATAATGTCGTGAAAAAAGTTAAGCGTGATGATTTTTTACAATCGTGTTTTGTAATGTTCAATAGTAACGAAATTGAGAATGTTATTAAACCTAGATGGGATTGCAAAACAGAGCGTCCCGGTTTATGAAAAAAAGACTGTACAGAATGTACTTGTTCCATGGATGAAGTGACAGAGTATCCAAACGTCTGCAAATGTTTGACAGAGAGAAGAGTAATAACCTTCAATTTAGATTTGACTTTACATGAGTTGAGTAATATTAGGTACCTACTTTGATTGATCACTCACGTTTGTCTAGGGCATGTTCTACAATACGACTCAAGTTGATTAGCACCGAGTGGATCGCGATTGACCTTAACTTATAATTTCATTAGTCAAGCAAGTGGGTCCTCCAGAACAAAACACCCCATTATAATTTGTACTCTAAACGGCAGTGACGCGCTAGCGACCATACTTCCTCGCAGCTCTAAGCTTGACAGGGTTAGACATTCAGTTAGTTATTTGAAAAATTCCAGTGAAGTAACGTTTTTGCTAGAAAATTCCTTGGACTTGAATAAAAGATAATTGAAATTTTCAGTTCTGTCATACAATCTTATCTAGCTTCATCTGCTCATCCTAAATTTGATACAAGCGTGAGAGTGTGTGTGTTTTGTCATCGGGTGCTACACTAGCTCCCTCTTCATCTAAGAGTGCACACTAACTCTACCCACACTGGAAGTAACTATAGGCCGGAAGCCAATAAGGAAGGGAACATCGTCGTACTCTATCCGCTTCTATATGAATCAAGAGTTCACGACCTACCGCTACACCAGAGTGATCGTACAAGGTGTGTCGACATGTTTGTAGTATGTAAAGTTGTGTGTTCTATGACTTTGCCCGTAATTATTTCATCTCATTCGAATATACGCAGCACCACAACCAGATTCAATTCCTTGCTAGAATCACCCTTGCATAAGGAAAAGAAGAGATGTTTAATTTCTTTCGCGGTCAATAAACGTGGCGCTATTACAAATTCAATGCTGTTGTCGTGAGGGAAGAAAAAGTCTCTTACAATCGCGAACGTTTTGAAATATGTGACATGGAGATTTAAACAAGTATTGCGTATAAAATTCTGCATTATGCCCTTGAGAAAACAGCAATGATAGTCTCTATTTATCAGCATACGGTGTCTGAATATACAACTTTGGTTTTTCTGTTGAGTGAAAAAATCTACGTTGCTTGTGCATAATTTATAAAATTGAATATGATCTTTGCGTCGGGTAAATATGGCTAAGGTATGCATTGACCACACCGCCCTATCTTGTATTGGGTAAGGTCGCATTTAAGACATCTTATAAGGAATATCTTAAGTACGCACAAAACACGCAGGCTGAACATTTTGTTGCGATCGAAATAATACGATGATAATAATAATAATAATAGTAATATTTTCGGAGTTAGTTAGTTTGTCTAACTTTGAGCTTTGCACCCTGCACGTCTGATTGGTGGATGAATCTTCCGTTTGATCATTGAAAATAGTAGATACATCTGCTATTTTTTCGCGATCGCTTCTATGATCGAAAGAATTATGTGGTCCTGAAAAGGACCGTTTTAATGATAATACTTGTCTCGTATAATAAATAAAATTATATCTCCATCCACCAACGCTTCGATTCCAAGCCTAGAATTATCGCCCAATAATATTCATCGCGTTTGTCAGCGTTACCTTTAAGAGAAAAAAGAACTCTTGCTCTTCACGTGCGCTAAACGTCTTTTACAACGTAATATGTCTGGAAAAATTTCTCATCAACGTTCATGCAGATATTCCGGAGGAAAGACTGGAAAGTGGGAATAGAGAAGCGAGTGATCCACTCCCTTACTGGGAATTCAAGTTGTTAAGTGAATATGGTTTTTTTTGTTTTCTTTCTTCCTGAAAAAAGTCGATGATACTACCAGATATTTTATAAAACTTGAGAATATCACGCATAAAAGGTACATATGTGAAGCATGCAATGTGCCTTGGATGAAGACATCTTACATTGAATATTTTCTCGCGATATAAATCTTCCAAGCTTCTAACGTACATTTTGCCGAGTCAACGTTAAAATGAGAATGATACTTTGAAAAAAACATATAAGTTGATGTTGATCACGGATATTCCCACCTATCATCTGATTGGTTTGTTGAATTTAATCATAGGGAGATCTGATCCAATGAAAAATAATGTAAGAATCATCCTTCTAACGCATCACAGGGCAAAGCGGGCCAGCGAAACAATAAGGGTACGGTCAGAATTCTCACACCTTTGGAAAAACTGAAACTGACCAGATGTTTTTCAAAATAATACAAAAAATTAGGCTTAAGTCGTAAAACTATACCCATTTATTCGTAAAACTATACCCATTTATTCGAGTCGTATTTGAAATGATACTCCTAGGAATGGCGTTTGCCCGTTGATTTTTACGAGGGGTAGGTATCTGTTATATGGAGAATTAGCCCGATACATCAATAAATTAAAATCGTCGCATTCTTAAGGAGTTGTGAATATTTTTTTACAAGCGTTTACCCCATTTTCATATATACGCGAAAAAGTAATAGGTAAACCGACAAATCGCAGCTGGACCAAAACAACGAGGACGGAACGAGGCGTGCGTATCGATTTTTACAATCGAAATTAAAGGTGTGCGTTTGATCGCGTGGCGGTAGCTTACCTTACCTTAAATTAGATCAACGCGTAGATGCTATGAGAACTCCCTAAAAATTCTAATTAGACTTATTCAGATAATAAACGAAAATATATTAAAGAGGGACTTCAACAAATTCATTCCATCATTCGATCGTATAGTTACACTCATTCATACTACGCTAAGCCCTACATATAGTACATACCTATTCTCTACTTTTACGAGCGAATATGATACACTCATTCATGGTCACCCTTCATTCATAGCGATCCTTGTACACCCTTTACTCTTACATGATCGAATACGTAGGGTGAATTCGTTCGTCGTATCACCGCCTACACGTTGAAATGACGATGACCACGATCATACATAATGCATTAACCCCCCAAAACCGACGAGCAACTCATTATTTTTCCAAAAATTAAAACATTCACCGTTGAGTAAATATCGATTTTCCTTATACCTAACGCGATAAACTTCTTAACCCTTCCTCTGCCACCCTCCCTCTTTAGAAAGAAAACGTCGTCGAATAGAAAGAGATCGTCGTCGAACGGGCGATTCATTCATTTTCGTTCGTTCATAACGTCAATCAAGCACCACCGACGAAAAACGTAAAAACGACTCGCCGTAATATTCTCCCTGGACGAGTAAATATCAATTTTTCCCTTATACCTAGAAAGAGATAGTCATATACGGGCCTAACTTAGAAAGAGAGAGATCGTCGTTGAACGGGCGACTCATTCATTTTCGTTCGTTCGTAGCACCAATTAAACAGGAAGCCCCAACGAAAAACGTTATTCTTAATTAAAAAAACAACGTTCGTGATATTCACCCTCGACATGTAAAATTAATTTTTTTTTTTCCTTATACCTATACAAATACTTCTACATACGACACGGTCATAACTTAGACAGAAAGACATCATCGCGCTCCTCGTCGTCAAATAACCGGACAACCTTTCGTACAAAAAAGATCGCCGCCGCGACGTCATATAGCCGGACAAACCTTCTTAGAAAGAGATCGCCGTCATTTAGACAGAGAAAGAAAGTTCAATCGCCGTCAAAAGCCGGACTTAGGCGTGCGCAGAAGGGGCAAAGTCCTCATACGCTACTTTATATCCTACTGAGAAGTTGATTAGATCAGGCTCCGATATTCGTCCAGTGCTATTTCAAGTGTTGGTTCTGCGAGAAGTTAGTACAAATAACGTTTTACCCGTAAGGATACTACCTACGAATAACGTTTTTAGCCGTAGGTATGCTACCTACGAATAACGTTTTAGCCGTAGGTACTATACCTACGAATAACGCCAACCTTAAACTATAAGGCGATGTCGCGAACGCTCACTGAGGGCTCCGCACGTCCAATGTATTTGTTTATGGATGAAAATCAGAAAATATTTTCAACAAAGTAGATATTTGAGAGTGGTCACAAATTAAAGAAAATTTTAATCTCTACAACTTTCAATCTTATGATTTTTTCCCTAGAAATTCCTTTTAAGAAGATTATTTGAAAAAGAAAACTTCAAATTGTAATGTTGCGTAAATGCACACTGATAACACAAACCCTTATAGTGAGCGTCGGTTCGCGACATCCTCTTATAGGCAGCATCAAAATGTCAGCTGTTGAATCACTACTACCACGCGCACCGGCCCGGTATTTGAGGAATTACGTTATCAGTATGACAACATAAATATCAGCTGTCTAGTCTATTCATTCGTAGACAAAGCTATACTGTCTAGTATCTTTTTGACTTGAAGTTCATTCAAAACGTAAAAGCTTTCAAACTTACTAGCATTATAAATATATCAAAAGTGAAATAATCTTTTCGTATCCGCATAATATCAATCATATGACGTAGTATTTACCGGCATCGTCGTGAACTATGACAGCCTCCTAACAGGTGGGTCTCAAACGTTAGCTTTGGTGGGAATAGATCCTACATACATTGTATTGTTATACTAAGCCCGAAAGTAGCGAAAAACTTACCATTTTGACCTCAGAAAAAGTCTACTACGTAACGAATGATTCCAAAATGATGTACCTTTGATTTTCAGTAACAAAAAATTCAAAGAAAATTCTTGATTTTTTCCAAATACCAGAATTTCTTGCGGAAGGTTGCCTCATATTTCGTAGGGATAGTGAACATCTAATCCTAAAATTCAGTCCGATGCTGAAAGATATGCTTGACTTCAATCCGTAAGAAGTCTCTCAACACTTTCTTGTTTTACTGTAAGTTACAACCTGTATGTTTATCATAAATTATAATGAATCTTGAGCTGATGAGAAATAAGCTGGAAAGAAAGATCTTGAAAACTAGCTCATTGTTAGCCTTTTCGTATTATTGTTTCTTAAAATGCTGTTCAACCAATTGAATCATTATTTTTATGGATTTCAGATCTTCCTCGTCAAGCATATCGACGTCACAAGATATGGACGCGACTTCTAAAGCACTCAGCATTCCACATGTAATGAGTACTTGAGACAATCTTACAATGCGAGGAGATATACTTAAAAATACATTTACTCTTATTATTTCAGGTTCTTGTTCGCATATTCAAGCATTTACCAGACGCCCGTGATATTATCAATATCAGACTTGTATGTAAATTATGGAATGAATGTTGTGATCCCAAATTTGTCTTTCGAAACTTCGACCTTCAACCTCAAGAAATTGATGTCTTACTTCGCAATACAAATTGCCGACGGCTGAACCTCGAATTTCAAGACTGCGATCTAAAATATATTTCAGATGAAATGTGGCAGACGTGGAGTCCTAAACTTCATTCTCTTCGTATTTATGGTTGCACTACTAAAATTAGAAGTCTGCGATCCATTATTTCTAATTGTGTAGGGCTTGAAGTTCTCGAAATTGTTTTAAAATGTTACGTAGAAACTTACTTGTTGGAACAATTACTAGACTATTTCATAGAAAGAGAAGAACGACACACTCGTCTACGTCGGCTTTCAATAAATGGACAGGTTTTCATGACAATGTCACATTTCTTGAAGATTCTTACCGTTTTCCCGTGTATTGTGTATTTAAGTTGTGATGTTGGAGAAGCCGATGGCGATGGAAGGTATACAAGTTCTGAAAGTTATGGAACATATGATTTGAGGGAACTCAAAAGTTATGCCATGGTAAGCAGAAATGATGGCCTTCACTCGGAAAGGCCGGTCGCTCCAATGTTAGACTATCGATTCTTCAGGTATGCGTGTTTTTTTTTTCAAGTGAGTCGATGTGAGCATGATTTTAAACGTCGTTCTTTTTTTATAGATTGAAAAGGTTTAAAACCGTATTGGAGCTGAGAACCCTTTTCGCAGATGTCCGAAGAAGAGAACGATTATTTAATTTTTTTACCATTCAAAAAGATTTAGAGGTAATTGATTTACGGATTTACGGAATATCTGATGGTAAGTAGAGCGATTAAAATGAGTTCATGTATTCAAATGTGCCTTAAGTAGTCTATACTTGCTAGTATTAATCGCAATATGGAATAAACTCTACGTTCCGGCGAACATCAGCATCATCTTCAGGAGAATGGAACTGAATAAAAGAGAGAGGAGTACCTATTTACGACTGAAAAGATCGTGAGGTGTTGGAGAAGCAAAACAGGCAAATACCTATAGGTATGAAAAGACCGTTTTCAAGAATGTTGGAAGTCGTAAAGTAAATCTCTCGAGAATGATGCCAAGAATCGTAATGACCAATTTGACTCTATTAGTAATGAGGCTTATAGTTTAGATTCGATCTTCGTGCAGCAGACAGGGAAAATGGATGTAAAAATTAATCTACAAGTATACCCTATAATGTACTCGTTTTTCATTCAAGATTCTCAACTACCTTCTCCTTGCATATTCCTCCTTAACTTCTTAATACCTCTCAATTAGTTCGTTGGAGCTCCTTTTTTTCTTACTCAGTTCCATCCTTCTGAAGATTCATTTAATTAGTTCCCACGCGTAAAACTTGAACTAATAGATTATGATTGCAAAATGTTCGTTAAAACTTCAAAATTATCCAAGTTAATAAATTTTAATGATGAGAGGATTGCGCGATTAAATATCCAAATAGTGGGTGTAAATTCGTAACCATCCTATCAATCACAAAGAAACGAAAATCACGCGTGAGAATTTCAATCTTTTTAAATTTAATGATTTAATTGATTGGCAGTTTGAGTGCAGCCCAGGCTCACCAATTATGAATCTTTGAGGATAGAAAGAAACAAAGCAATGAGAGGTCATCAGTAATCACACACGTCTGATATACTGTATTATTTCACTCCGCTCCTGTGGATACAAACATTTTGCAAACATTTACAAACAGTAATGCTGAACTAGCCATTGAATTTGTGCAGGAATTTTTCTAAAATATGTATGATGATTTTTTCAATGGATACTTGTACGTACAAGTGTAGAAAGTTATTGTTGATAAGCTACTACATCTAATTGTTGTCTTCTTTATCTCACCAGCTATAGAAAGTTGAGAGAACAAAAAATCGTTGACAATGTATTTGTCAAGTACATAATAATACGAATAGACAAAGTACTGTAATAATCTTGTTTGGTTATCAATTTTGGAGAAAGGAACCGAGAAATTTCTGGATGTGAGAAAGACTTGTTTCCGTCTATTTTTTCTAGCAAGAATACACAAGGTCCACATCTCACAAGACGTAGGAAGCTTCAAAGAAATTCGTTGGCGATTCTCGCAGAAGCTTTCTTCTTATAATTAAATTTTTAGTTCTTCAAACTATCCCGGTACCTGTGCAACCGAAATACGCTCATATAAAAAAGTTCAAACCAATTATCACTGCTTTTGCTTTGGTTTGCTTGAACCCTGAATTCCATCACAATATTCTTTAATTTTCAGACACCTCTGGTGATTCTATCAAGTCTCTGATATTCCATATATTGAAAACCTGTTCAAATTTGCGAGAATTTTATCTTCGAGACAATCATTCGCAAGATCCTCTTCTGACTGAGAAATTTGGTTTCATAAAACTTACCCGCCGAGAATTCGAAGAATTTTTCGCCCTCATATCCAATCTGCAGTGTTTCAAATTGACGTATCACTTGAAGAATGATATTTGTTCTTCCGAAACCACCGTGCTGCCTTTGTCTGTTCCGAGTACTTCATTGAGCGTACTCCGACTGAATGCAAAGGGACCATATTTTTCCTCTATTGTGAATAAACTGAGTTTGCAACTGAAGCACTTGAATATTGATGTATATTCAGATCAGCAATTGAGAGAAATAATCCTATCAATGGTAAGTTTAATGATACGGAATGTGTGTTATGAAGAGAAGTGTGTATTGTAAGAAATGTTGACTTTTGTTTCAGGCTGATTTAGAGATATTGATACTGCGACTTCATGATTGTACCAATTATGGATTAACCGGGGAAAATGAGGAATCCTCTATTCGAAGACTGCAAAGTAAATTTCTTTGTTTTAACTGAGTATTTTTAGGGTATAATACTCATTTCTAATTATAATTTCTTTCAGAATTGAAATATCTTCATATTATCGATTGTGAAGGAAAAATCACAAAAGAAGTTTTTAATGAATTTTATTTTCCTCGTTTGGAATACCTAGGATTAAAACTCAAACATGGGGATAATGTAAGTCAAACTGAAATTCTTCATACTAACTCACTGATCTTTTTTCCAGAGATCGTCTTTGTTCGACTTTTCTATCTGTTTCAGGGTTGATCCTCTTCACAGGTCACAACCGCGTCTTTGACGTAAATCAATTAATTTTCATCCTAACTTTATTTTTCATTTAGATCCTTCAAGAAATTTCTAATTTATTTTTCAAAATTCTGGCCCATCTCTTGAGAATTTGTCAAAAACGTACACCTTGCACCTTTGTAAAATCCAGTTTATAACTAAGAGGACGAGTGAATGTCATTTAATTCATTCAAACTTATTCATGATCTTATTTTCAAATGAATTATTCTTATCAAGACTACATATTCGCTAAATAGGTAATAGGTAGTTACTTCTTATTTCATGCATTTACTTTGTACTTATCCGAAACTTGATTTTCTCGTACCATTTTTTTCTTTTGTGTAGCTTTTTTTCCTGATACTATCTACCACTATGTAGACATTCAAAACAAACATGACAAAAATGAATATTTTTAGGAAAATCCTTTTCGCACTATTTCCAACTTGAGATATAACTATCCTAAAGAAATTTGACTTCCTGAAGTTGTAGACCCTCTGATTTTCATCTTATAACAATTGAGACCTCCATGATGGTTGATGAGTATCGCTATTCTGTGAGATCATTAGAGAAGTCGTTTTTACAGATGGATGCTCGCTTTTCTTACGTTTATCATCGAAGATTATAATTTTTACAAAATGATTACTTCTCGGGGTAGTAGAAAATTTTTTGCTCATATTTTATAAATTTTTAATTTGTTTTTTCAGCTACCTGAAACGTTTTTAAAAATGAAGGCTATAAGAACTTTGGCAGTTTCTTTGATGGACAGAAATTTCTATTGGATGCCAGAAGTCAAATTATGCAAAAAACTTGGAAACCTCACACACTTGGTAAGAAAATTGATATATCAGGAGGGGGGTAGATATATTCTTGAATTTTGTTCTGACAATTTGAATGTATATTATTTGTATGTCTGATTTCAGGCTTTTGAAAGGAAGCTCTCTGATAAGAAAAAGCTAAAAATTTTCAATTCATTATCAAATCTGAGATTCATTACTTGTTGTGGGGAAGATGAGACATTCATCTTTGATAGACTTTCCGGAAAAATGAGTTCGTGTGACATGTATAAACTACAATTTGGCGGAGATACATTCTATAGTAGATGGAATTGTGACTACGATTGTTGAAATTAAGGTTTCACCCCGTGAATTCTAGGTCAGAATACAATTTTCTAGATGAACCGTATTTTACACTGGAAATTTATTTCTTCAAACGTCTCTTTTTGTATCAAGACGTGTCGAGACCTTATACACCCTCTTTTCAATCAATGATCTTCAAGGATCTCGTAGTCTTAAAATCTGGACCGATCGTTGTATCCGTCGGAAAGGAAGTGTATATTGAAAATGGTAAATCTTGAGAAATACTTACCCGTTCAAAAGAATGAAATATACTCATTAAATTTTATCCTTTTTGAATCTGTCGTTGTATGATCCCTTGCAAAGGATGTATATTCTTCGTCTTAAAAAATTGAAAATGATAAGTCTGAAGTCGAGATCTGATACTTATTGAAAATCAAAATATTATTTTAAGTATCTATTGTTAATCATTATTTAGAAAATAAGAAAATAACTGATTCAAAAATTGAGTCGTGTGTGAACCTTTATTATAGAGTTCATGTCTAATATTACCATTTTATCGACAAAAAAAAAATTTATTTTCTTTGAAAAATTAGTGTTTGTTATTGCATCGCTGGTTACCAATTGTATTTTTGTTGTACCATTATTTACTCAGTATATTTTATAATTTTTCCCCTTTGTCCTCATTCGTTTTTCAAGAGTCTTCAAGACAACTCCTGCTTTTGGTAAGAATTGATAATTTTTGTCTGTCATGTCTGAGATAAATGACATACTAGTAAATAAGATTTTACAATTATCAACCATGAAGGGGAGAACATTTTCGAATGAATTTCGAGGCAATCACACTCTTCATGAAAATCGACTATACCGGTGCCTACAATTAACTCCAATCGTCTATTTTATTTTTTGAAATTCTCAAATTTCACGTTTCTGTTTTGTATCACAACATAATGGGAAAAAAGTATCTACTACAAATAGGGAAGGAAAAAATCGCTTGTTTGTAGTTTGTAAAAGTTTCAAAGGCTATGTTCCACTGAGATGAGAGTTGAATCGGTGCACAAAAAAAAACCGGATAACAAATTACATAATTGACATCAAATCGATTTATTTAGAAACTAGAAAATATTAGCAGATTCTGTATAAAATTTATTGGTGATGAGAGTCAATCACACAATGAAAAAGAATAAAATTCACCTTCTATGATCGAAACGTATGAATTTTGTGAAATAAGGTTGGTGAATGAAGCTGAATTTTATTCTTCTTCATTACCAGATACTATTTAAATAGCTCAACTGCCGTAGAAAAAAAAAAATTATTGACGGGTATCTCTAATTGCAATATACAGAAATAGGCCTACGTGTTTTGTTCATGGAAAAGAGATGCGTTTTGTGATATAAGTCAATTACTTTTTGTGCGGCAATCCACTTAACAAGGAGTACGGCTAGTTAGCCGCAGAAAGGAAAAGGGGGAAAAAAATAATTCTCAAAAGTCTAAAAAAATCTTACATGAAAAAGACTAAAGAAGTAGGTCTAACTCTTGGCCGGTAATATTAAAATTTGAAGGAATTTTTCACGTCGAATATGACGGTGCGTTCGATTTTTTTGGAGACAGAAGAGAGGTATGAAATATTTTGTCTTTTATCATTTATACTGAGCAAATCTACTCTCTGGAAACTAAAAGTTTTAATGTGTGTATGAGTAACATTCGAGTTAGTCAGAGGTCCTCACTCCTCACGAACACGGATCCTAAGAAAAGTACACGCGTTCTCTTGACGGAAAAAGGATTGTGGACCGGTCAATTATTGCAGAGGCGGAAAAGAATATTGTACACAGATATTATGTACACGACGTATTCTACACAAATACACAATAAACAGTTAAATTCATGGCAAAAACGATAGAACGACGAATTTGTATGTCTACGGTAAAATTGTTATTAGAGGGTGGACACCTTTGGTGGATACGAGGTTGAATTTCGATCCATACGGATGCGAATTGCGAAAGTAGAAAAAGATGAGAAAGGAAGGGATGATCAGATGAATGGGTGACGTCGCTCGCTAGCGCGCCACTTGTGGAGTCGTGGACTCTCGTGGATGTTGTCACGAATCAGTGTTGCCGTTTGCGACAAGAACAGCACATTCATCAAAATTTCAGCTGATCAGCTGTAGCCGATCGAATATCGATCCCTACTACAGCCTTTGACTGCACTATTCGTAGTACATAATTATAGTCAAAGGTAGGAGTAACCATAATGGAAACCGGCAGGTTGTTTTCTAATAATGTTTTACTTGAAAGAAACTAAGTTACCCGATAAATATAAAAATTCATTGAGAATTCCTGCATAATTTATTTTCGTATTTATTTTACCAATTGTTGTATTTCAACCTTTGCCCATTTTATACTGGATATCTCGAGGCAACGAAAATGAAAATTGGAGCAGAAACGGTGAATTGGTAAGTGCCAATACTCAATACTTCAGGAATTACATTATCAGTAGAACACACATCTATGAACCATATTATTGGCTAAGCTTATTGTTGCAAGAGTATCTTTTTGACATTTATGATTATACCGCGATATTTTTAGACGCATTTAACACGTAAATGCTTTCGACCACGCGACATTATCAGAGTTATAAATAATAGGATTTTAGACGTAGCTGTTGACGATTTTCATCGAGGGACGGTATCTGCATCATCAAAAGATGACACAGTCGAATGTAGACAATAAAATGAACGCAAACTATTCGTAAACATGAACTAAGCACGATCAAAAGATGAAGACCGTAGAATCACACAAGCTCTTAAGACGCGAGATAGATGGACCATTAAATTGTATCATCATCACAATTATCATGATTATTGAAACGCTATAGAAAACGGTAGACGAACCTGTCACCGGCGCGGCGTTTGTTCGTTCCTTCGTGGTCAATAAGCCTTTCACCACACTTCGGGTTTTTAATGCGGATAGTATAAGCGTTTGCCTAATTTGTTATCAAACTCATAGTCAAACAAAAAGTCAAGTTTTTATTTTCAAATAATTTTGTAATTTTGTGGATTGTATTTACATTTTACCGTCCCGTAAAGAAGCAAAAATAAAAATTTGCCTGAAACTTCCAAGAATTTTGTCAATTTTTCAATCTGAATTTTCCCATTTTGATAATATGACTACCGGTACGTGTATGATAAGGAAAATGTAAACAAACGCCAAGTGTGAAAGGCTTATAGACGTATGCAAATATTGTAAGTCGTTTTCACTCGCATTCTCACTCTCACTTTTCTTTCCTGCGCATGAATACGTATATCGTCGTGTACTCGAGATCGTAGATAAACCTTGCAACGTCGCGTCGTGAACTAATAGACGGAGTTCTTCGACGTTACGGTATCAATCCATCAGAAAATGAGGAGTTATCTGTCAAAAGGGCACCCGTGAGCAATAATTGATTTTCAAAATAGGTCTTTGAAGTTTCATGTTCAGATTACTCATTCCATCACATTCATTTTATCAAAAAATCTGTAATGACAAAAAATATTTTGTGTCTTTTCATCTTTACAGATCACTAATTATTTTTCAAATTGATCGACAAATGAATCTGGGACAATTTCATAAAGATGTGTACCTCGATGGAGATGGGGTTGAGTGACCATAGCGTACATGTAATTTTTCATTTTTTCAAAATTTTGTATATTGATAGGAAATGGTTCAGAGAATTCAAAAATGTGGATATCCGCAAGAAGGGCACCCCTTTGACAGGTGCCCTTTTGACAGATAACTCCTCAAATATAAGTACCTAGGTACAAGCCAATAGGATGTAACAACTAGCTCAAAAGTTGCGGAATGCTGATCAATTTAATCTCAGAAAATTACCAAAAATTACGACGTTATTTGATATCTTCAATGTTCAGCCACCTGACAATTCAAGACAAAAATCTTAATTTTACTAAAATCCAACCAAAAACACTTACGTGTAGAAAAAAAGAAGCCAAGTCAAAAAAAATAAAAAAATTACCAACAAAATTTCTGATATCAATTATGGGCGAAGTTATTTTATTCCTTAGTCCTACCTAGAAAAAACTTGGTGCTTCATTATTTAAATTTCTGTCTAGTTCTAGTTTAATTTAATTTGTAGTATGGGTACGCTTTGTTTATGAATTCAGTTCATTAGATGAAAATTTGTAAGAACAAAAAACAAAAAACAAAATTACAAAATTAATCTTATGTCAACATCTCAGGCTTATGTTAGTACATATTTTAAATATGAGTAGATTGCGAAGCTCCGCGATATTCCCAACAATCACTAGAACAGACAGTATAGTTACATTAATTTGATTATGATGATAACAATAATGATAAATTAATTTAAGGTGAAAATAGCTTGTAGGCTTTATTTATTTATTTATTTCTGATAAGTAGGTACCTACTAATAAATAATGAAGCACCTTGTTTCTTCTAGGCAGGACGAAGGAATAAAATAACTTGGCCCATAAATTGATGTCAGAAATTTTGTTAGGTAGAAATTTTTTTATTTTTCTCAACTTGCCTTCTTCTTTCTATACGTAAGTGTTTTTGATTGGATATCATTAGTTTTTCTTAATTTTCAAATGAGCATATTTCCAATAGATTAGTAGTCTGAGTATTTCACGTGAACTGTTAATTCACTTATTCGTATCACTATACGTCGCGAAGAAGAAGATACGCTCACTGTCAGTGAACACTTCGCTCTCGAAGGGAGAAATGAATTATACGTACTATTCGGATTATATTTCGAGTTGGTCAGTTTTCGATCTTTGGCAATGTTCTAAGGCCCTTCAAGCATAAAGACTGGCCCCAGAGCTTAATAATGTATACGTGATAAACTCAACCAAGGATTTGCATGGTCCATCAATTTTATGACCCAGTTCCCTGAATCCTCCACGATGCTGTGACGTTGCGTAATATTGAATTCCAAAATTGTACTAGCTAAACTGCTAACAGATGTGCCGACTTCTGTTGGCATTTCTTTCCAATATATTATAGAAACCGATCGTAAAATCATTTTTCGGCGAATACAAAATATGCTCACGTTTATATATATTATATGCAAGTATTTGAATATTGAATTCCAACAGTTAATCAGATGGTATTTGGCTATGCCTACAGAAGTGGCGTGAATTAAAATTTGTCAACATTGTGCGATATCTACATGATATTTTAATTCTATCTTAGGTATATATTAAAAAACTTTTCAAAAAAACGAAATGACGGTCCGTCAGGCCGTTCTACTCGGCCAATTTGCTTCATTTTTTTTTATTCTCTTCAGAATGACCACTAGATTAGCCATCAAGCATTACTTAGTGCCTCACTTCAGGTGTTCCCCACTTATCCGCATTTGCGTTCTCTCTCCATGTTTTCTTATGTGGAATTTTTCATACATACGGTTGATTGAACGCGAGAAGCGTGACTATTCAGTAGGTATAGTACGTACCTTGACTCATCCAGCAGTGAGAGAGGCATGAACTTGAACATTGGTACCTTCAATCCTTTTTTTTTTTTTTTTTCATCCATTTTATTTGTTATGTTAAGTCTTATATATGAAAAAACTTTCAAAAATAAATGTATGGCAGTCCGTCTGGCCGTTCTACTCAACCAATTAGCTTCAGTTTCTTTAATTTGTTCGTTTAGCACACCAGCAGAGCCATTAAGGATCAGCAGCCGCTTCACATAAGTCGTTCTTGAATTTTCCTCAATTGAGCTTTTCCCATATCTATAATATTGAAAAAAATTCAGTAAATCTTAATAAAATTCGCCAGACACTTCTACTGGACAGATTGGACTGATCTTTTCTTTAAATGAATGCTTCCGACCCACAGATAAGCCATTACCCATTGGCTAACCTGTTCCTGACTTCAGTTTTGGGGAATATTGAAACGCGATTTTGCCCTGTACATTTCTTATGGAGATAGGTATTTTTTTAGATGAAATTGAACATTTTCATCCAGTTTACCAACGACAAGCTCTCTCTCTCTCTCTCTCTCTCTCTCTCTCTCTCTCTCTCTCTCTCTCTCTCTCTCTCTCTCTCTCTCTCTCTCTCTCTCTCTCTCTCTCTCTCTCTCTCTCTCACACATTCCCAAATGACGTGTATCTCGGGAACGGTTCGTCCGATTACAAAAATTCTTGCGGATATGGATTCAGCTTCGCTTTCTCTACAAGTACCGCAACTTGAAATTTTAAAATACACTCGATTTCAAGAACGAGTTCAAGGGGGCTGAGACGTATCCATGGGGGTTAGGAGGTTCACTTTATGTAAAGGCACTACCGGGTGATTACATGAACTCGCCTTGAATGTATCAACTCGGTATGTCCGATAGTATGACCTGTACCTTTGACTACAATGAGAACTAAGGGAGAACAAGTGTCTGAAAACAGCCTACTTTGAAGGTTTATATCTCAGCCCCTAATTGTGCTGATTGAACGAGATGTTGAAACTGAGGTCGGAGCACAACATCCACAATATCTGGAAACTTGGAAAATTCGGATGAATAGTTCTCGAGATAAAGGACTCCAGAAACCGCCGCAAAACGCTTACTGTAATGGTAAGTACGGTAGTCATTGTCGTAGTTTTAACTTGGCTTCGGTAATACTACCGTCTTACCTGATTCGTTGAGGAAAAATGCGTGAATAATTGATATGTAGAGGAAAAAAAAAAACATTAAGGTCGCTAAAGTCAAATAAAATGGCTCAAATCCGTGTCGAGTACCCCCATTTGACGATAATTCGAATTTTTTCCCTCATCACCCCTTCTGTACCCTACAACATGTATATTTGTCATAAATCATAATAAATCTTATCAGAGCAGTGATTCGAGAGGAGAGAAATTAAAAATTTATCAATAGCTTATTTCTCATACTTATTATTGTTCCTAACGATATTCAACTGATTCTATCCAAGCCTATTTGTTTTTATGAATTTCAGATCTTTCTCCTCAAGGATGTCCATGTTGGGGGATATGGACTCGGCATCTAAAGCACTCAGTAACCCTGAAGTAATGAATCATTTGTATACTAACGTCAGTGTTGTAATGAGAGGGATTACGCACTTGAAAATAATATAATATACTTTTATTATTGCAGGTTCTTGTTTGCATAATAAAGCATTTATCTGCCCGTGATATTCTCAATTTCAAAGGTGTTTGTAAATTATGGAAAGAAAATTGTGATCTCAATTTTGTCTTGAGACAATACATAGCTCATCAGTGTGAAGATATTTATACCTATGGTCATAAGGTCTCAGGTTACCGAAGGCTGAACCTAGAATTTCAAGACTGCGATCTAAGATTTATTTCATGGAAGATATCAAATCCTAAACTTCGTTGTCTTCGTATTTTCGATTGTATCACTGAGATTGAATCCCTGCAATGTATCATCTCTAAGTGTGTTGGGCTTGAAACTCTCGAAATCGTTCTGAAACGTCGTATTAATCCCGATTTGTTAGAACAATTGCTGGACTATTTTATAGAAAGGGGAGAGCGGCATGCTCGTCTACGCAGACTTTCAATAAATGGACAGCGTTTCATGACAATAATGTCACATTTCTTGAAGCTTCTTACCGTTTTCCCGTATATTGTGTATTTAAGTTGTGATGTTGGAAAAGCTGATGACGATGGGAGGTATTCATGTACGAAAAATTATGGAACCTATGATTTGCGGAAACTCAAGAGTTATACTATGGTTAGTGAAAATGATGACCATTGGTTGGAGAGGCCGGTTGCTCCAATGCTAGACTATCAATTGTTCAGGTATGACTGTTTCTTTTTTCCATGCGAATTGGTGATTATATGTTCTGAAAAGTTGTTCATTTTTTATAGGTTGACAACATATAAAACCATATTTGAGTTCACAACCCTTTTTGCAGATGTTCAAAGAAGAGAACGACTATTTAATTTTTTTACCATTCAAAAAGATTTAGAAATAATTGATTTTCAGATATACGGAATATCTGACAGTAAGTAGAACAAATAAAATGAGTTCAGCTATTCAAATAATGTGCCTTACGTAGTCTACTTGTGCTAGCCTATTATAATTTATGATGAAAAGTTTCAAGACCATTGGCGTCATGTTCAGAAGAATAGAACTTATTAAGAAAGAAAGAAGTTTCTACGACTGAAACGATTGTGAGGAGTTGAAGAAAACAAATAGGAACATACCTCTTTGGTATAAAAAGACATTTGTCAAGAATATTGAATGAGAAATAAGTAAGATAAGTCAATCATGGAGTGAACAAAGTTAAAAATGATGTGAAAGATCGTAATAATCTCTTTGTTTGCCTTCTCAGTCTACAATAGCATATTTAATTTCAGTTTTGTGCAGTATGTAGAAAGGAAAAATGAAGGTAAAAAGGGCAGAATATAAAAAGATATAATACGAGTACTAATTTCCCAATTCTGACTCGCCCGATTTTGCTAGTGCATAAGTATCTAGGCTTACTTGTCTCTCAAAACGTTCAAAGAAATTGGTTTCCTATTCGCTTCAGGCCACTACTGTAGACGCGCTAGTGTCGTGGACGAAAAGGTGATCACATGAAAATTTACATAAGAGCGTATGTTATTTCAACTACCTATAGCTATATCTCTGTTAATACTGAAAAAAAAAAGTACCACTTATAATGACCTTTTTTGACTCTCTTGACTAGTAGAATAGTATGAACGTCATAAAAATAAAAATTTCACCAATTATCTGAAACATCACCTTTTCGTCCAGTTTCCACAAATGGCCGCTATAGTAAATGTAGAGGGCGACTCTTTTGGGGCCGGACGCGAGTTCTCTTTAAGACTTCCTTTCTCATAATTTGTAGTTCATTAAACTATCCTGAAAACCTGTGCAACCTAAACACATTTGGATAAAGTAGTTCAAACTAATTTTATTCTTTTGCTTTGGTTTGGTTACTAACCCGGATCTAAACATAATATTTTTTAATTTTCAGAAAACTTTGGTGAATCCATTAAGTCTCTGATGTTCCATGTATTGAGAACCTGTTCCAAATTACGAGAATTTTATATACGTGACTATCATGCGCGAGATCCTCGCATGATTGCTAGATTCGGCTTTCTAAAACTTACCAGCAAAGAATTCAAAGAATTTTTTTCACTTATATCCAGTCTGCAATGCTTCAAATTAACATACCGTTTGAAGGTAGATACTTCCAAAACCACTGTGCTACCTTTGTCGGTTCCAAAAACTTCATTGAGTGTCCTTCGACTGAATACAAGGGAATCATATATTTTCTCAGGTTTGAAACTGAGTTCAAACTTAAAGCATTTAAACGTTGATATTTATACTGATCAACAATTAAGAGAGATAATTGTGACGTTGGTGAGTTTGGTGATACAGAATGTGTTGTGAAGGATTATGCATTATTATAACAAATTTTTACTTCTATTTCAGCCCAATTTGGAGATATTAATACTGCGACTTCGTGGTTGTACCAATTATGGATTTATTGGAAGAAATGAAGAATCCTCTATTCGAAGACTTCGAAGTACCTTACTTGTTTTTGTTTCAACTAAGGATTTCTATACAGTACAATGATAATTTTGTTCTATAATTTCTTTCAGAATTGGAATATCTGTTTATTTTTGATTCTAAAGGAAGGATCACAAATGAAGTTTTCAATGAATTTCGTTTTCCCCGTTTGGATTACCTAGGATTAAGACTTAAACATGAAAATCAAGTAAGTCAAAGTGAAATTCTCCATACTAAGACACTGCTCTTTTATTCAGAGTTTGTCTTTAATAAACTTTTCTATTTTATCCTCTCGGTAATCCTTTTCATAGAATCTGTTCCCTTCACTTGAAACCGCGTCTTTGAGGTAAATCAATGGGTTTTCATCCTAATTTCATTTTTGTTTAGATTATTCGAGAAATTCCTTATTCATTTTCCAAAATTCTTGCCTATTTCGATTGTTTTTCAAGAACGTCTACTATTGCCTTTATGTCCAATCCAGTTTATAACACAGCTAAGGCAAATGAAAGTTATCTGGTATATAGAATTTAATTCATATTCAAACGTATGATGTGAGCTATGGTCCTATTTTCAAATAAATTATCGAAGTGATTATACATCGGTACTGTCCCGGTGAATAAAATGTTATATTCCGGTACTTGTACCGGTCAATTAAACGTTATGTACCGGTACTGTACTTTTTCAAGCCGAGTTGACACGAATCTAGTTTTCTATCTGTTAGCTCGCGATCTGAACAGACGGAGATTGAAGAGATGAGTCAGGAGTCGCGTGAGGAGCCTCTTTGAAACCACTTGATGAGGAAGTAGTTGTTGGTTCTGAGGTCGCAGGGAAGTTTCATGATCTAAGATTCCGGCCCAAAGTGAAAGCACAATGTTGCTCTAAACGTGCTCAGCGACAGCTGTGCTCTTTTAATAGGAGAACTGCTGAGGGAAGTGTCAGGAGAGCCTCGTCAGAGAAGGAAATGTCAGGCGACTGCGGCAGTACCAGATCTAAAGAAACAAAAGTGCCGGTCTATTCATCATTGGCCCGTCTGCGCCTCCGCGATTGAAGAATTCGAGTCTGTTGTAATACAGAATGCTGCTGCCTCCTGACGTACACCGTATGCTTCCGTGAGGTAGAGGAGTGTCCAGACTATGGAGCACCGTGAATTTTTCGTGAATTATGACGAAACCCTTCTTAGGGTGGATGGTAGACAAGTAAGCTAACCTCCACGTGGTTTCTTCTAGGTAACGCTAATTGGTACGGTGAATAAAGTACAGTACCGGTAAACGTTTTATTCACCGATACAGGACCGGTATATAACGTCATCCATAAATTATTTGTATTTAACCTAAGGTCCATAAATAGATAGGTATTACTTCTTATTTCATGTATTCACTTTAGTTGGGAAAACAGGATTTTGTAGTACACTAAAATTTTTCTTTTGTACCTTTATTTCTTAGTACTTAGTATGGCATTACATACAAGTAGATAAGACATAGGCCTATTCCTTCTGGCGCAGTCAAGCGCAGAGACTAATTTCTGTCAATTTCTGTCATTTTTCATTAAATTTTTAAAATCCTAAGAAGAAGCGCAGAGGGTCAACTTTCAACATTTTGAGGCTATTTTTTTCGCATTTTTCATAAATCTCTATTTCTCTAGCGCAGAGCAAAATTTACCCATTTTTCAACCTCTTCAAAAATCCTAGAAATTTCCTCATTTTTTCATCAGTATTTTTTTGAACTAAATTCACCCTATTTTTCTTCTAAGATGGTTCAAAAATTTCAGAGTTTTTGTATCATTTCTACATCAATTTTCTATCATTTTACTAAAAATAAATCTCTCTTGTGAGAGCTTCTTTCCAATACTCATAAAAAATGTAAGAGACTTCTTTTATTTTTTTATTTATTTGTTTTTACGAGCCTTAAAGCAACACAACGGGCTATTAGCTCGATGAATATTACATGTGAAAGATAATGGAGTTTATATTTTAGAATGATGAGTTAACATATATACTGTATATACTTATGAATATAGTATATTTTTTTTTATATGGCGGAGTAGAATTGGGTGAGGCGTATGTATTGGAGGGAGGAGGTTATTGTATCTGAATTATTTATTAATGCTTGAGATTTAAATTTTTCATTCTACCGCACTTACTACTCATACAGAGCAAAATTCACAATTTTCCCATTTTTTCATCCTCTTTTAAAATCTTTAAAATATCCCAATTTGTGAATATTTAGCTGTTTTTAAAAGAAATATCTCAAATTTCGTTTTTTCATTCGTACTGTTGTGTAACTTTTTATCGATGTCTGCACAGTACTTTCGCGACCTGAGGATGATACGAATGTATCGAAACGCGTCGTCAATTAAGTAATAAAAAGTATCTTTTTGCGTGCGCGAACGAAAATTTGTCTTTACGTTTAAAAAAGAATAACTTTTTTTCAAACCATGATTCGTTCACTTCTACATCCTCGTGTACATATGACTGTACGACTTACGACGTGCATAATGAAAAATTCATGAGAACTCGTATTAACGTGTCTATAAGATGAGAAATAATGCTGCAACACACCGCAGTTGACTTACAATTTTACAGCTTCTTTTAATTTTTAGTGCCGATTTGTCTTCATCTTTGATAATTCTAAGTATATTTTTTGAATTGGTGTGCCGTCAAAAATTTATGTGATCTGACGTGTGCCACGGACTGAAAAAGGTTGAAAAACACTGCGCGTAGGTTCACGTTAGAATGTTACGTTGTGCATGAAATTCTAACGCTGATCAGATATGCGCATTTGAAATCAACATTCGAATCCAATCTTGTGAAGACTAATCTGCAGAATTGATTAAAATTCTCTAACGATGGCCTACAACAGCTAGAATCGTAACAAATTATATACATATTTTCCATTTTCTAAAAAAAAAAAATGCGAAAAATTATCATAATTATATTTTATTTAGGGACACTAATTTGTCCTTCCAGAACACAAATTCTACTGCGTAAGTTCAATTAGGTACTGATGATTATAGTCAAATTCTTGCATCATAGGTTTTTTCATAGACATGCTGACTACTTCTGGTTTCTTATGCATAATTTATAGGTCGTTATAAACACTCTCCCATAATCATCAGATCAATATCAGCTCAAGCTGTTCAATGTCTGACGAGGAAGGAAGCCCTTAAAAAGGAGAAACAGGAAGACTTTACAACATGTATGATAGAACAACTTGTGAGTGGTACAGGTTCGAATACGCAAGAACAAACGTACGAGTCGCTGGATCAAGACAATTCGCCCGAACCACAGAATTCGTCCGAACCCCGTAAACAGAAAACGTCGAAACGAACCTCTCTACCAGGGGTGGTGATTCAGAAAATGGAATCAGGGGCTGTGTTTCAGTACGAGTGTCAAAAAGAACTACTTATGTTTGACGCGTTGAACGTTTGGCTCCGGCTCATCACCTTTTATCATTTTCAATTTTCAAGTTTTGAAGAGAGGTGTTTAAGGTGTATGCAGATTTATCAATCAATTTCAGCATCAACTTGACACATTTTTGGCTTTTGGGTCAACTTCATGCTCAGTATTGTCAAAGTCAAATTCATTTTCATCAACAATAGAATCTTTGTAGACTTCCATTTACATAGAATAATTTTTTTATAAATATAAAAAATCTGATTCTAAAATCAAACATTGAAAATATGAAAGATAATGGTTTCATGGAACAAGATGTGTTGGAAATGATATTTCAGAAGAAATTAATAATAAATAAACATTTAGAACAAAATGACATATTGTTTGAAGAACTTGAATCCATTAAATATGATGACAGTAATTTGGAGAAGTTTTTAGAAAAATGCTTTGAATTTATAAATAATCAGAAACTATTAGTTGAAAAAATGAATGATTTCAGAGAAGAAGTAAGAAAATTAGGTGTCACTGTACCTCCTAGATTTGTATTATAAATCATAGAAAAATGAAATAATAGTGTAAGAAATTAAATATATATTAACCAACAAAACCAACAAAAAGATGGAAACTGCAATGAGATATTGTAAACCTTGTAATAAGACTCTTAAACATACAATTATAGAGGAAGACATTAAATGCACATTAAAAAAAGAAACTAGAACATACTGTCAATGTAAAATCACTCTCTCTAGAATAATAGACACTTATGATGAAGATAAAATCATACTTATTTGCAAAGCCTCCTATAGTTAGAAGCCATGAACGTAAAATTGGCAACTGCACAACCGTGGGCCGACTTTTACATTGCTCTTATGGGGAGAAACTCTTTGAGCGTCTGTTTCTTAAGAAAATATTAAGTTTTTGAAAAAATCGAAAAGAACAAAAGTTGTAGCTTGTGAAATTTCCTTTAAATAAGGGTCAACTCGATTTTTTTCATGAGAGAGGTGTTTTACATGTAAATGCGCGGGCCGAATGCGGTGTTGCCTTTCTACGTTCATGGCTTCTAACTATAGGAGGCTTTGTTATTTGTTATGAATGTAGAGAAGAAACCAGACATTTTAAAATGACTTTTGGACATCGTCAATGCACAATATGTGGTAAATATAAGAGATGAACATCATTATTTTTTATTTTGAAAAATGAGAAAACTGAACATTAATTTAGAGAAACCAGTAAGTGCTCCAGAAGGAAAAAATTTGAATTTCTCATATTTTTGGAGTGATGGAATTTAGCTCTCACAAAGGGGATTTATTTATAGTAAAAATATAGAAAATTGATACAGAATCGATACAAAAACTCTGAAATTTCAGAACTATCAAAGAAGAAAAATAGCGTGAAATGGTTCATATTTGATATAAAAACAACTAAATATTCATGATGAAAAATTGGGGAATTTCTAGGATTTTTTGTACTCTGCGTTACAGAAATGAGTAAGTATGTCACAACAGAATAGGGTGAAATGATTCATATTTGTTTTAAAAACAGCTAAATATTCACAAATTGGAAGATTTCAAGAATTTTTGTAGAGGTTGAAAAATGGAAAAATATTACTCTGCGCTAGAGATATGAGTAAGTGCACCATAAGAAATATCTCTCATATTTGTTTCAAAAACAGCTAAATATTCACACATTAGAAAATTTCAAGGATTTTCAAAGAGGTTGAAAAAATGGGAAAATTGTGCTCTAGGCAAGAGAAATGAGTAAGTGCGCCAGAAGGATTTATTTACTTTTTAAACAGTACCTATTCAAATTTCCCTCATTTTTTATAAAATTAATCTCATATTCCTCATTTTTACCTTTTATTTACTTTTAAAACAATATCTTCAAAATCAAAAAAATCACTACAAAAATTAAAGAAATAAACAAGTGCGCCAGAAGGAATATTAGTTACCTACTCATACATTCCAAACAAACTTTACAAAAATCAATATTTTTTTGGAGAAAATCCTTTTTGCATCATTTCTAGCTTGCAATTTACCTGTCCTAAAAAAATTTGACTAGCTGAAGTTATAGACCCTCTAATAATTTTCATCTTATGACAAGTGAGACCTCCATGTTGAGTATTGTTATTTCATCACTATTGAATAACTCCTTTTCAAAGATGGATTCTCATATTTTCTTTTGTTCATCATTGAATTTTATAATTTTTACAAAAATGATTACATACTTCTCGAGATTATGGAAAATTATTTGCTCATAGTTTAAGGATTTTTAATGTTTTTTCAGCTACCTGAAACTCTTATACAAGTGTCAAGTATAAGAACACTGGAAATTTCATTCATGAAAAGAAATCCTCATTTGATGCCAGAATTTATCACCAAATTATGTAAACCCCTCGGAAACCTCGAACATCTGATTGTAAATAAATGAATTTATCATCTTACTGATACTGATGTTGTTTATCATTTTGTGTTTTCAAATTTCTCATGCATAATTTAAATGTATATTATGTATGATTACAGGTTTCTGAAAAGAATCTATTACCTGGTCAGAAAATACTAAAAAGTTTTAAAAATAATTTGTTATCAAAATGGAAATGGAGCACTTATTATTATAAGAATGAAGACGCATCCTTTAGGAATGAAGACGCATCCTTTAGGAATGAAGTCACATCGTCTGATAGACCTTCAAGAAACGCCAGTTTAATAGGTACGGGTGAATGTGAATTTTGGGATGATAAAGTCTATAGTTGGTGGGATCGTACCAACAATTATTGAAATTCAGGTTTCACTCCTTAAAATCTAGATCAGAATAATGTTTTTCAGGTAGAACGTGATTTACATTTGGAATTGTTTTTTTAAACGTTTCTTCTTCTACCTAGATTTTTCAAGATCTTAAGTGACTCTTTCTTTCTTAATTTAGTGATCTTCATCAAAAATATTGTAGTCTTAGAGTCTGGCCTGTTATCCTGAAAAAATGAAAATAATAAGTCTGAAGAGATACTTCTATAGAGGATCAAATAAATGGAATAGTATTTCGAGTATTTCGAGTATTTGTTATATTTTAATAAATAACGTATTCAAAGACTGAGTAATGTATAATTCATTATTTTTAAATTGCTCTCTAATATGTTCCTATTTTATAGACTGAAGATAGATTTCTTCTATCTTTTTTTTTTTTTTTAAATATTTAGCGTCAATCAGTCATTGCATTGTTGGTTACCGATAATATTTTTGTTAGGTATACCAGTATTTGCTCAATATATTTTATAATTTTTTCCCGTTGTTGTTATTTGGTTTCCAAAACTCTTCAAAACTACTCCTCTGTATGAATCTTTAGGAAGAATTAATGATTCTTGTCTGTTATGTCTGAGATGGATGGCAAACAAGTAAATAATGTTTTGCAAATCCCTAAAAAGCAAAACAGAAATTTTAATACAAAGCTTTTTGTTACATTGTCTCATCTCGTGTTACAAAAAAGAAAAAAGGTAGTTCAAGAATTTCCCAAAAATGAGAAATTATATTTGGCCGAGTGGTCAAATTGTTACACGGCCAAATGTAGTAAATTTGTTAGAATTATGAGTCTTTGTAACAATATTTTTTCATTACATTGTAACAGAAATGAAGCAAAATTTGTTACTGAGTAGTAATTTGAACTTGAAAATTTTTAAATTTTTTGTCGCAGTGGAATGCTTGTCAGCTTATAGAATATATTAGGTATTTCTATCAGAGAATAATTGAGTTTTTGACCACGTTTTGACTTTAAATTGAAATAACTCCTAATGACGACAAGGAGTTGGTCTTCAAAATATTGTTGTTACCTACTAGACTTTAATATGTTTCATTTCATGAAGCTAGTATTGAATATAAACAGTGAGCACGCTTTAATAAGAAGAAAGAATAAGGCTTTCTAAAATTTAATTCATTATGAGCGAAAAATGTGCCAACTCACGTGAAAATTTGAGTGAAGAACTTGAAAATTAACTGAGTAGGGATATTTTTACATTATGTATATCTTTTGTGAATGTAATATTGTAATTTTGTATTAATTATAATTAAAAAGAAATAATACAATGAAAAATAGTGCTACACACAGGCTACAGTAACTCTTCTAGAGGGCTACATGGGTGTATTACAGGCTGTAGACAGACGGAGCGTTTTGATTGGTTGACGTAAAAAGCTCAAGGGCTACAAGTG
This sequence comes from Aspidiotus rigidus, assembly GCA_035079385.1. Taxonomy (NCBI): domain Eukaryota; kingdom Metazoa; phylum Arthropoda; class Insecta; order Hemiptera; family Diaspididae; genus Aspidiotus; species Aspidiotus rigidus. The sequence continues at coordinate 4,188,909 of JAVHKY010000031.1, read as the reverse complement.
AGCTGAAAACAGTGTAACTGCGGTTTTTTTTTTTTGTGACTGCAAAAGGGTTTTAGCAGCTCAAAAATCCTGCATCGGGTATTAAGTAAAGTTTTGCATTGATGAGTATTACATAATGTCCTATTTGTACAAATAGATGTGAGTATTATGTTCATGGAAGTCGAGATATCATTTGTGATCTACGTCAACAATTTTTTGGACGGCAGTCCACTTGAAAAAGAGCAGGGCTTGCAACTGAAATTTTTCAACGTCAACGGTTATTGGTCGAATGAACTCCCAAATTTTTTCGGATATCAATTGTTTGTCAAAATGTTGGAAAATATAACGGTTGTAGGTAACTGATGTAACCGCTATGACCGCTAAAAAATATATTCAGTCATAACTAAGTATAACGGTTAAAAATTAAAAAATGCATGAAAACAATCTAGATAATTATTATGATTTATGAATAAAAAAATCCTATAGTTTAAAAAATAATTCAATATTACCACCTCGGCACCTTATTTGGACAGTGGACAAACTCGACACTCTTGTCTAGTGCGTTTCTATTCTTCCAATTTTTCAATTTTTTTTCCCGCTTCAAATTTATTTTGGTTGAATTACAGTTATAACCAAAAAAAATATCGGTCAACGGTCGATCGGTTAAAATCAATTCCAATCGTGAATCGTAACGGTTAAGGGATGTCTTACAATGAACGAAAGTTGGCAACAAGCAATCTGGTATCAAATGAACCATAATGGTATTTGAGATTTCTGATCTCTGGATCAAGAGTGGTAAGCTTAAGTTTTATTCAAGTTTTAAGCTGTAAATAATTAAGCTAAAGTGAAACAATTTTTCGTTCGCTTAGGCCTAATTAAGCGACTTATTAAGCGAAACAACTCACCAATCGCTTAATTTAGCGACGTAATAAGCAAAACAAAAGCTTAAAACTTGAAAAAGGCAAAAACATGTTTTTTTTTTTTTCGACAAAAACATGTTTTGTACTTTCAGCTTAAAGCTTTAGGCTTAAGTTTTAAGTTGAAACTCATAAGTCTTGAATAAGCTTCAAGTGTAAGCGAAAAGAAATTTCATCCTAATAAGTAAGTTGAAACAAAAAGAAACTTGATTTTAGGTTTAAGCCTTAAGCTTAAGCGAAAATAATGCTCTGGATTGCTCGCTTTTTGTTGTCAACTTTTGTTCATTGTAGGTAGGTTACACCTAAGGGTCAATTGATCAAAATTAATATTCTCATTTCGGTCATAACGGCTAACCAAAAAATAACTGTTATTATGCAAGGCCTAAAAAGGGCGTAAAGTCCAAGAAAAAAATTCAACACAGAAGAGTATTAATATCTAGCAATAGAAATAATTTCAGCTGAGATGTAGCGTGGACGTGAATATGCCTTATTATCATATCCCTACTACTACACGTCAGCCGCGCCGGCTCGGTCGTCGCCTTGATAAAACCCACAATTTTAGTACGCCGCGTAAAATTTTTTTCCTAGAAATTGAGTAAGTACGAAGGCTATGAAAGCATCCGAGATATACACCGCAGTTGAAAGAGAATTTTATCCTTTCACCAAGTTTTGTATTTTAACCTTTCATCATTTAATTCTGGATAATGGATGTATCTATATGTCGATGATTGTAGGTAACGAAAATTAAAGCAGATAATATAACAACGGACAAATACGGTAAGCGGGAATGAGGAAATACGTTATCAGTAGGTATACTGGTATACAATCATATCAACTAAATTCTATGTAGGCAAGGCTTACAACTGTTGCATGATCGTATCTTTTTAACTATTATTATGATGACCGTACTGTGATTTTTAAGTTCATTCAAGACGTGAAGGTTTTCGACCTTATTAGGGTTAATTCAAAAATTTTTAAAGTAGTTTATAGGTAGGTATAGTTGTTGATGATTTTCATCGAAAGAAATGATCTTTTCGTTCCGCTCGTTATCAATATCATAAGACTATTTACCGGCATCAGAAAGTATGTACCTACCTAACTGCCTATAGGTACCTACTATACAACCGAACAGGGGATCACAAACGTCAGCCTTGGTGCCGGAATAGATCGTACTTACAGGTATTGTAACACTAAACCCAAAAGTAGCGGAACACTGACAATTTTGACCTCAGAGAATCGCCAAAAATTACGACGCAATAATTAGTGACCACAGAATGGTTCCTTCGGTTTATGGTACTTGAAAATTCAAAAAAAAATTCTTGATTTTCACGTCCATTTGTTGAGGAAGGATGCCCGATACTTGATAGCTCTATAGTAAAAAAATAATTCTTAAATTCAACCCGCTGCAGCAGAATAATATGCCTTAAATTCGTATCAAGCTATCACCATTTTGACAACAATTCAATTTTTTGCTCAATACCCTTTCTGTACGCAACAACGTGTATACTTACTTGTCATTTATTAGATATAATAAATCTTGACCGCAATATTAAATACTCGTAGTGATTTGAGAGGAGAGAATTTGAAAACTTATCAATTGCTTCTTTCTCATAACATTATTCTTCCTAATGATATTGGACCAATTCTATCTAAGCCTAATTATATTTATGAATTTCAGATCTTTTTCCTCAAAGATGTCCATGTTGGGGGATATGGACTCGGCTTCTAAAGCACTCAATAACCCTGAAGTAATGAATCATGAGTATACTAACGTCAGTGTTATAATAAAAGGGATTACCGATTTGAAAATAATTACTCTTATTATTACAGGTTCTTGTTTGCATAGTGAAGTATTTACCCTCATCCCGTGATGTTATCAATTTCAGACGTGTATGTAAATTATGGAATGAAAATTGTGATCCCAAATTTGTCTTTCGACAATTCGATCTTAAACCTCAAGAAATTGATGCCTTAGTTCGTAAGGCAGGTTGCCGAAGGCTGAACCTAGAGTTTCAAGACTGCGATCTAAGATTTATTTCAGATGAAATGTGGAAGATATGGAATCCTAAACTTCGTTCTCTTCGAATTCACGGTTGCATCACTAAGATTGAATCCCTGCAATCTATTATCTCTAATTGTGTTGGGCTTGAAGTTCTCGAAATTGTTCTGAAACGTTACATTTATGGCAATTTGTTAGAAAAATTGTTGGACTATTTTATAGAAAGGGAAGCACGGCATACTCGTCTACGCAGACTTTTAATAAATGGACAGCAGTTCATGACAATGTCACATTTCTTGAAGCTTCTTACCGTTTTCCCGTGTATTGTGTATTTAAGTTGTGATGTTGGAAAAGCCGATGACGATGGGAGGTATTTATGTTGGGTAAGTTATGGAACCTATGATTTGCGGAAACTCAAGAGTTATACTGTGGTTAGTAAAAATGATGACCACTGGTTGGAAAGGCCGGTTGCTCCAATGCGAGACTATCAATTGTTCAGGTACCTATAATTGTTTCTTTTGTTCTTAGGCCATGAATTGATATTTGCATGATCTGAAAAGTAGTTCATTTTTTGCAGGTTGACGACGTATAAAACCGTATTTCAGTTTACAATTCTTTTTGCAGATATCCAAAGAAGAGAACGATTGTTTAATTTTTTTAACATTCAAAAAGATTTAGAAGTAATTGATTTTCAGATATACGGAATATCTGATGGTAAGTAGAACAATTAGAATAAGTTCATGTATTCAAACGTGCCGGTAGTCCCCTAGTGTACCCGTACAAGTTATGGTGAAGAGTTTCAGGACTTTTCCTTGCAATATGGAATACCTAAACATTACGTATAGACCAAAATTAGTATCATCCTCAGGAGACTGATACTGGATAAGAAAGAAAGAAGTATCTACGACGAGTGATAGAATCGTGTGGAGTTGAAGAAGAAAAAAAGGAATATAACTCTTAGGTATAAGAAAAGACAGTTGTTAGGAATATTGAATGAGAAATGAGTATACGTACTTAATGGTGAATAAGATACGTCAAACATGGAGTAAACAATCTCAAGAATGATGTCAAAAATGTTAATGATCTCTTTAACTTTAATTTTGATCATTAGGTTGGTGCAGTAGGAAAGAAAAAAACGAAGTTAAACGAGGATCGCTGGGAACCTGTTCTATGAGTCAAATTGGTTTTGGTATTGAGAATTCAAGCAAGTCTAGACCTAGTACTGGACTAGTATAAGTCCCCTTTCTATCATATATATTTAGCTCGGAGGTTGAAATTTTTCTAGGTCCCGTTTCTATCACATAATTATAGTTCGAGAGTCAAAATTTTTTCAAGTCCCACTCCTATCGTAACTTAGAAAAATTTCGGCTCTCGAGCTACATGTGATAAGAGAGGGACTTGGAAAAATTTTGATCCTCGAGCTATATTATGATAGAAGGGGGATTTGAAAACATCTCATTCTCCAACCTATATAAAATAGGAGTTAGAATTTTTCCAAGTTTTTCGCCCGACCGCGCATGACAAATTTCTCAAAAAAATATCCTATAGAACAGGTTCTCTGTTAATAACAGTAAAAAAAGAATAATATAAAAAGTAATCTACATCCTATAAAGTAGTAATACTAACTTCCCAATTGATTCATCCGATATTGCTAGTGACACATTCGGTCAACCCCGTAGAGAGAATACGCGGGCCCGGATGATACTTTCACGGCCCCCTCTCTTTTCAATTAATCATTCTTCTCTATTGTCGAATGGTAAAAAGGTTCAGGTCCTCTACAAATATCCAAGGCATTTTGTCCCGTATGGCCCCCTCTAATCAGGGTTGGTTCGGATGAAGAAGTTCAAACTAATTTTATTCTTTTGCTTCAATTTTGTTGAAATCGGTATCTAAAGACAATATTTTTTAATTTTCAGACAACTTTGGTGAATCCATCAAGTCTCTGATGTTCCATGTATTGAGAACCTGTTCCAAATTACGAGAATTTTATATACGTGACTATGATGCGCGAGATCCTCGCATGATTGCTAGATTCGGCTTTATAAAACTTACCAGCAAAGAATTCAAAGAATTTTTCTCACTTATGTCCAGTCTGCAATGCTTCAAATTGACATATCTTTTGAAGAAAGATATTTCCAAAACCACTGTGCTACCTTTGTCGGTTCCAAAAACTTCATTGAATGTCCTTCGACTGAATACAAGGGAACCATATTTTTCCTCTGGTTTGAAACTGATTAGTTCAAAGTTGAAACATTTGAATATTGATGTTTATTCTGATCAACAATTGAGAGAAATAATTGTGACGTTGGTAAGTTTTATGACACAGAATATGTTGTGAAAAATTACGCATTATTGTAAGAAAATTTGAATCCTATTTCAGCCAAATTTAGAGGTATTGATACTGCGACTTCGTGGTTGTACCAATTATGGATTTACCGGCAAAAATGAAGAATCCTCTATTCGAAGACTTCGAAGTGCCTTACTTGTTTTTGTTTCAACTGAGTATTTCTGTAGGTACAATGATAACTTTGTTCTATAATTCCTTTCAGAATTGGAATATCTCTATATTTTTGATTCTAAAGGAAGAATTACAAACAAAGTTTTCAATGAATTTCGTTTTCCTCGTTTGGATTACCTAGGATTAAAACTTAAACATGGAAATCAAGTAAGTCAAAGTGAAATTCTTTGTACTAAGACACTGCTCTCTTATCCAGAGTTTGTCTTTAATAAACTTTTCTATTTTAAGAACTTTGTATACAATTAGAAAATTTTTCCAATTGTATGGAGTTTTTAATTTTTGACGGTTTTATACAATAAAAAGAAAGAGAAATTATTATTCGGCACTGCCGTCAAATAAATTTTATTAGGGTATAGTGTGTAACAAAATTTATTTGACGGCAGTGCCGAATAATAATTTCTCTTTCTTTTTTCTATTCTATCCCCTCGGTAATCCTTTTCATATAATCTGTTCCCTTCACTTAAAACCGCATCTCTGAGGTAAATCGATGAATTCTTATCCTAAAAAATCCCAATTTATACACCTCCTCCCAAGAACAAACGGACTCTTTTTTATCATCAGCCAACCCTGTATACACTGCCTCTTTGTAGAACCTTCAATGCCTTGTGGATCCAATCGCCGATACCAGATATTTGGAAGCATTCCAGAATCATTAGGATCCCCAAGAAAAGTTCTTTCAACATCCGACGTATTGCTTTAGCCACCTGTATCCCTTTCGATCACGACGTGGTGCTATAGATGCAGTCAGTTTTTTGACTGAAGAAATACACAAGGCCTTCTTGGACAAAAAACACCTTATTGCAGCATTTTTAGATATTTAATCAGCTTACCCGAACGTACACATCCCCACTTTGACAAACTAACTATCTCAAATCGGCCTAACAGCTCATTTTTTTAAATACGTCAATTTCTTATTCATTAATTGATGTATCTATCACTATTCTTACTTTGGAGTTTCGATTCAAAAATCATACCTACGCCTACCTCCTCAACTAAGTTTCATTGCTCTTTATCTCTACCAAATTTTACATCCCAAGCCCTTTCAAAGGCGGATTCACGGGGGGGGGGCAAGGGAAACGCCCCCCCCAAAAAAAAACCTCCAAAAATTTTTGAACAATGGAATATGCCCCCTAAAATGTACCCGTAAATCCGCCCCTGCCATTTCCTATATGAAGCAAAACTCCCAAACATGGCATTTTCTCATAATATATATTCTCTCTCCGCTCTCCAATCCATTCCTTCTATCTCTTCACGCGTTAATTCATCCTTAGCTTTATCAATTATCTGCTCGATCAATTCTCTCGAATTTTCTCTGGACTCCCAGTCATACAGGGATATTCAACTACTAACGAAATCGCAGATGTACTAGCTAAATCAGCCCGCTCGTCACCAGTCTCATCAAATCTGCTCCCTAAGTCAGAATTATTTTCTTTCATTCGATGCTCTACACGAGATGACTTGACAATATCCTACTCGAAATCCATCAGAAATCTGAAATCTCATTATCCCCTCGTTGAACCTCTACTTCCGACATTTCCCTAGTGTAAACTTTTTAGCGATATTCCCCGCTCCCTTATAATTAAACTCAGCCGTCTTTGTTTCGAACAGCTGAAATGTTTAAATCTTTCCGAGTCTGACTTATGTCCCCTTCATCCACACAATCCTTCTAGAGGCGACACCAATCATTATCTTTTCAAATGTTCAGAAGTATCCATCATTAGACACATATTATTCTCAGAAGCCATCAATCTACAATTCTCCACCCCTCTCAGACTCGTCGACCTCCTATCATACAAAAACCTTTTAATTTTCTCACACATTTTCAAATTTCTTTCAGACCTACCTCCTTCCATCAACATTTAAATTGAAATCAATTTCTCCAATTTTCCTTCGATGGTAAGGCCCAGTAGGCCTAGCCATCCTCTTTCCAACTTTTTTTTTTCTTTTTGATTTTACTCCTTATGAACTTGAAAGAGCGTTTAAATCACAATATTCCCTTATTGCATGAATTTAAACTGCCTTCACAATGGATTGGTATGTCGGAGTGTTCTTGTTTTTGCCGTTATCTTTTTTTTTTTTTTTTGTATCATTATTATTTATTATTTCTTTTTTTTTTTTGTATTTTTTACATTCATTTTTTTTCTTCTCCATTCTATTTTTTTGTTCTTTGTTTTGTTTTTTTTTTTTGTACTTATTATTTTTCGTAATTTTTGATTGAATGTAATAAAAAAAAAAAAAAATGCCATTTTTCATTTAGAATATTTATGAAATCCCTTATCTATTTCCCAAACTTATTGTATGGCCATTTTGAGAGTTTATCAAGTACGTCCATCGTTGCTGTGTCTAATCTAGTTTACTTATAAAGGTACTACTTCTTACTCGTATTTTACTTCGCAGGAAAAATTTGGTTTCCTTGCGCAGTTTTTTCTTGTAGAACTTCTTTTTCTTAGTAATGTATAGTATCCCGTGTAGCACAGTCAGTTGATATGCTATTAACTCGAAAATTAAGTCAAAAATTTCATTGACAACTCTTTTTCTAAAATTTTGAACTTGAAAATTATTCATACTAATATCTTCAGACAGAGTGAGAAATAACAAGGAAGATCTTGTATTTCAATAATAGCTTGACTCATATTGGCTTGGGATATTATATTGACATCAGTCTGTTTTTCATACATACACAAATCGGACATCGATATCATTGAAAGTCAAGCTTATTTCTGACTTATCTACTTAGACGAAAAAATTTTTATAATTTGATGCCACGAATATCGGCAAATGCCTCAACATGTCGATCCTTTATTGATGACTGGTTCGAGTCAACTATGAGGTCGACTTCCGACGTCAACCTATTTGTACGTATCAAAAACGGACGGTAATATTTAATTTCCCCGAAAAAAAAAACATCCGACAGTTTTTTCCCCGATACAAATTTCCCCAACAAGGCAACGCCCGAAAAATTTGTAGAAAATCTTTTTGCATTATTTCTAGCTTGTGGTATACTTGCCCTAAAAAAAATTTGACTAGCTATAGTTACAGATCCTCTAAAATAATTTTCATCTTATAACAATTAGTGAGACCTCCATGTTGAGTATCGTTATTCTATCATTATTAGAGAAGTCCTTTTCACTGATATGGATGCTTGTATTTTCTTTCGTTCATCATCAAAATTAATAATTTTTACAAAAATGATTACCTCTCGAGGTTACAGAGAATTATCTGCTCATATTTTATATGTTTTTTCAGCTACCTGAGACTCTTTTAAATATGCCAACTATACAAACTTTGGAGATTCTATTGATGGACAGAAATTTTTATTTGATGCCAGAATTTATCTCCAAATTATGCAAATTCCTTGGAAACCTCAAACATCTAGTTGTAGATAAATTGGTGAGAAATAAATTCATCTTCTTATCGATACTGATTCTTTATACCATTTTGTGTTCTCAAGTTTCTCACGGACAATTTAAATGTATATTATGTATGATTTCAGGCTTTTGAAAGGGACCTATCTGATAAGAAAAAACTAAAAATTTTCAATTTGTTATCGAACCTGAGATTCATAACTTGTTATAGGAATCAAGACACATTCATGTTTGATAGACTCTCTGGAAAAGCAAGCTCGATAGATGAGGCTAAATTACAATTTTGTGAAGATAAATTTTATAGTCAATGGGATCGTGACTACGATCGTTGAAATTCAGGTTTCACCCTTAAAATCCAGACCAAAATAATGTTTTTCAGATTCGGAATTGTTTTCTTAAACGTCTTTTTTTCTATCCAGCTTTCTTCATTTAGTGAACTTCAAAAATATTGTAGTCTTAAAATAGCTAGCTTTTATACGTTGTATGATCTGTAGGACAAAAACTGTATTCTGCGTCCTGAAAAAGTGAAAACAATACTTATAATAATATAGGATCAAATAAATAGAATAGTAGGCCTATTTCAAGTATGATTTGTTCATTGAAAAAATAACTGTTCAAAAACTGAGTAATGTATGGTGCATTATTATTAAAAATCGCTTTCTAGTTATATTTCTATTTTATCGACAGAAGGAAGGTTTTTTCTCTTTTCTTTGAAAATTTAACGTCGGTCAGTTGGTTACCAATAATGTTCTTGTTATACCAGTAGGTACTTATACTCAATATATTTTATAATTGTTTCCCTTTTTGGTTACCAAAACTCTTCAAAAATACTCCACTGGATAAATCTACAGGAAGAATTGACAATTCTTATTTGTTGCGTCCGAGATAGATGAATAGAATATAGTATTTCGAGTATAATTTGTTCATTTGAAAAATAACCTCTTCAAAAACTGAGTAATATATGATGCATTATTCTTAAAAATCGCTTTCTAATTACCTATATTTCTATTTTATCGACAGAAGAAAGATTTTTTCTGTTTTCTTTAGAAACGCATCGATCAGTAGGTTACCAATAATGTTTTTGTTATACCAGTATTTACTCAATATATTTTTTATAATTTTTTCCTTTTGTTTTTATATGGTTACCAAAACTCTTCAAAACTACTCTACTGAATAAATCTACAGGAAGAGTTGATGATTCTTGTCTGTTGTGTCTGAGATGGATGACATTCTACCCAAAGAATACCGAGTGGGAAATAAATACCAAACATATAGGATTTGAAGCTGAATATAGCCGAAAATGACCATTTTGCTGACAAATGCACCTTCTTATATTTTTAAAAGTAAAGAAATTTTTTATTTTCTGCGTAGGTATATTCTTCAGAAATTTGCCTGGAACACACCCAGGACCTAATTAATAAGTTGAATTAAGATGACGTCTTTGTAGTGAAAGAATTCAGCATTTGAAGTAAAACCGGCCCAGTCGAAGAATATATAATGACTAAACCACCACTCATAGAAAAAAATAAAAATAAAAAAGTAAAATAAGTTATAATTAGTACCTACATTGTGATCTATTGTGTTTTTGGGTGTCTGTAATAAAGACAATACAGAGTTAGGCAATGGTGCACATCGATTTCAAATATTGAATAAATAAATTAAGAATATTTCCTTTATATTGATGGGTATGATCACAAAAACTTAAGCTTACTTAATTGGGTACTCAATTCTTATTTCAATAGTTAGATCATAAACATTATTTATGTACAAACACATGTATACATGGAAAGATTTTTTTCTATACTTTAAAATTGGTTAGGTGGACATGGTGGAAGCCGTTCTGTCGGTACACAGGGCTTCCTCATGGAACAGCTGTACATAGCACGAACTTTTTCTAGGTCACATTGAGTAGCTTTTAAATTTTGACCCAAACATATTTCTGGATTTTTCTGAAATATTTCAATTGAAATTTTGTAATACTATTACCTATCCTCTTAAAGTCGTTCCAAAGAGAGAAAACAATTCACAGCCTACTTTGTTAGCTGCTCGGGGTTGCTTTCATTAACTGTGTTAACCGTGGCAGACAGGGAACCTGTTTTATGGAGGTCTCTTTATTTATACTTTTTTAAAAGAAAACGACGACTTCCTTAACGAAGTTGAACGAGGAACGCAGGAAACCTGATCCATGAGTCAAATTGGTTTTGTTATTGAGAATTCAATTGCAGCCTAGATCTAGTATAAAGCTAGTATAAAGGAGACCTAGATTTACTTTAAGCCCAGTTATAGATAGGACGTCATCAGTGTCCTGAACCTATTTTAGGGACTTCGAAATATGTAAGTCGAGAGTCGAAATTTTTCTATGGTCCCCTCCTATTGTATGTAGCCCTAGAGTCGAAATTTTAACTGGGAACCTGTTCCAGCAGGGGTCGAGAAATTCGCCGTGCGCCGTCTGGCGAAAAACTTGGAAAAATTTCCACTCTTGAGCTATATGTGGGGGACTTACGGTGTTTGAAGCAATGCATATCTGGCTTATTGAAGGGGCTAAGACAATTGGTGTACAAAGCATTGTATGACTTGTTACTTCAAGGGGCTATCTTAATGCGTGTTATATTAACCTATAGAACGGGTTCCTTGCGTTTCTCGTTCAACATTGTTAAGGAAGCCTTCGTTTTTTCTAAGTCCCCCTGCTATTGTATACAACTCGAGAATGGAAATTTTAACAGGGAACCTGTTCTACGGGGAGCGGCACCCGGCGCACCGTGAATTTCTCAAAAAAAAAATATAGAACGTTAATAAAGATCAAACATTGTTCCTCACCAACTTTAGAGTTTAAGGTCAAAATTCAAATTTTTCGAAGTTTCCACTTGTCAGATAAAGCTCCATATTCGAAATTTTTCCATTCTTTATCCCGTCATGTATAGCTCAAAATTCAAAATTTTTACAAATCCCTCTCCCATCACATACAGCTCGGTGGTCGAAATTTTACCAAGTTCCACGTTTTTACGGACGGCGCTCGGCCTGGCAACCATTTTTTCAAATCTCCCCCCTCCCCGTAGAACAGGTTTCCTGTTAATTCAAGGTAGAAAAATGTTTTTGTTATTTAAAGAGAGAAGTTCTCCATTGACGGATTTGATGCACATACAAATACTGTATACCTATGACAAAAATTGAAACGCTGTACTTACTCGAGCCAACATTGTGATTTTCAATTTTCCATATTTATCTTTGCTACCAAAAAATGTATTACCGTACTGCATAATACTGCCAAAATCGTAAGATAATCCGAAAGTTGCCGTATCTCTGAATTTACTGAATTGGTTTGTCGCATCTATAAGTTTAGCAAAACGACGAATTCTATTGGAAAATATCGAAAAATAATATTTTTTACTTGACGAGCTGGACGACAATACGGCTGGTAATGGCGCGTTTCAAGGTGGACAGAGTACTGTGGGCTGTTCAGTGACGATTTCTCCTCCTGTTCAGTAAAATATTTCAAATACGCAGACTCTCCCGAATACTTACCACAGTAAGTAACTACCGAAGGAAAGAAACCTCAGAAAGCGAGCGACGGAAAATTTTCTCCTAAATTTTTTCTGTACGAATTCACCCTCCTTACTCATTACTCTTAGTGATAATATTTTTCTTCAAAATTTTGAACTAGGTAGGCTGTTGTGCCGATAGACCGATTTTCCAGTGACGTCACGTAACACTGCTGACTTGCTGCTGCTGCGGTTTCCCTTTCCCCTGGCTCCTAGCTGAGTGAACAAGCAAAATGTAAACTAGGAATTTTACACGTGAATTCCCATGAGAAAAAAATTGGGTTGTTAAGACTATCAATAGTTGGCAAAATTTTAGACCACAGGAAATCGGTCTCTTTCCTGAAAATCGGTTTTGGAACCTATTTACTGCATTCCTTCAACAAAATGCCGTCGCTTCTTCATGTAATACTTGCCAAAAGAGGCCACGCTTACAGATTATGACGACTCGACGACCAAATCATGGGAGAGGCAATTATACTCGTAACTACGGATATACACCTACGTAAATAAACGTAAAGGCTTACTTTTTCTTATATTTTTGTAGTAAACACAAATATGTTCGTCACGATCTGGGCGATTTTGTTCGTGATCTACACCAAGTGCATGCAGAAGCTCGTGTTGTATCGTACCCGGAAAGAAACACGATGGTCGTCTTAGGGAAAGAGGCTGCACATTACCCATTTGTGGGTTGACAAGGCGCTGATAGCCCAGGTGAGAGTAGCAAAAATCTACCGTCAAGTCTTCCATTATGTGTATGTAATGAAAATTAGACCTCATTCTTGGATTGATATGAATGAATCTCAGGCAAGTCTCGTCCTCCAGGAAAGCAATCGATCTCTCTATCATTATGCGTTCGTTTGACAATACATCTGAAAGAATTTATATTTTCAAACTTTGATACGACTCGACAAGAATCATTGAGAATTTTAAGGTGGGGGGGAATTCACTTATCAGAGGGAGGGAGTTAGACATTATGAAACTTAGCGTCATGGGTTCTCTCATTCTGCTTGCCACCTTACTTCAGTGTTTATGATGCTGAAATATTGCAATTTCCTCCTAAAGAACTTTTTTCTACACCTGATGAACACATGAAAAAGTGAATTGGTAATTCAAGATCTACTCATCCAATCTGGAAAAAATGTGCACTTATACACACTTGAAGACTCTCGCTTCATGGCACAAGTTATCATAAACAATAGTACCTACCTATGTTTTATCTATTCGTAAGTTCAATCAACTTAATAAGTAAGTACAAGTCTACTTACTGAATGATGTTTCATTGATGTAGTAATAGACCGTATTATGAGGCCATTTCAATTTTGGATTCGTTCTTCCCATTCTAGTAAAGTTAATTCGAGACCGAAGTTCGATGTCGGATAGCCTAATGTCGCCTTGAAACAGGCGTACTTTCTGCTCTGGAATAGTTTTAACGTCAGGTTGGGTAGCGTAATGCCGAAAGAGTTCAAGAGTTTTAACTTGTCCTGCAGCAGCGTACAAAATATTGTAATCTATAAGTTCTTTCTCAATATTTAATTTTAAATCGAATGGTAGCGAGTATAAGTAATAGCTTGGCCATAAGTACAATACCCAAGAGTTCTTGACAAAAATCTTCCCGATGGACGCGCTGATGTTGAGGGTTATTCTTTCTCGGCATTTTTGGTGAGCGATAATTAGTGGGTGACGATCCATCGCTAGCTACAAAAGGAATAAGCGCTAATAATACGTTCACGAGTAATTTGAGAGACATTATAATTATACATCAATTTTGCAATACTTTTGAGGCTTATTGGGCGAGACGGTATCGTAATAAGGTCGTTAGGTAAATATACTTACTAATGAGAATTTGTCAGGGCGTATCGTTTACCATGGAAATACTTTATCATGAAGTTGTTGATCGACAATTTTATCCCTACATTAAACAGAACATAAGTACCTAAGGAAAAACTATTCACGATCACGGGTCAAATCAACCGGAGAAGAATTTTTGAGTTTAAGTAATATCTTCTGTAAAAAAGCGGAATATTTTCTGACGTTCCTTATTAAAATTCGTTCTTGTTCTTGGCAATGTGACGTTGTACAGATGCTCCAAAGTAGCCTGATAAAGAATTATGGAGGTAGGCAGGTATTAGGTATCGGATATAATTATATACTTATCAGCAGAATGTTGAGTCAGTACTCAGTAAGATTATGTAACAAATAGTTATTAAGTGTCGTACAAGCGAACATGTAGGTATGTAGAGCTCTTTGGATGATAGCTACAACACAGTTGTAACAAGGCGAAACTGTATTCACTCCCATTAATATAGACTACATATACGGGAACTGAACCTCATGGATTATGAGAGCCTACCCTTATCCATAATACTTATATAGGTAACTCCCATTTACCGGTGCCAAAATACATATAACAGTACTTAAGAGATTTGTATATCTTATTAGTAATTGTAATTTAGCTTTTGTGGAGAGCAGCTCTCGCAGATAGTCAGATATCAAACTTATGCAGTTATAGCTATAGGTACCTAATTAATAAATTGGAGTACAATTTTAACAGCTATAGGGAACCTTTTTTTTTTTTTTTTTTTTTTTTGAGTAAATCGCCATGACTTGCTCTCGAGTTTTATTATGATAGAAAAAATTTTCGAGATGTATGTTTGGAACTCCCTACAACAGGTCCAGGTTACTGATGACGTCCTATTTTATCCCAAGTTTATAATAAGTCTAAGCCTTTTTCATACCCACTATCTTTATGATAGGTCTAGGCTTGTTTGAATTCTCAATAGGTACCAAAACCAATTTCACTCATAAAATAGCCCTGCGTTCCTCCTCTAACTTCGTTAAGGAAGCCGTCGTTTTCTTTTTATGCTTCGCTATTGCGGAAAAATTCACTAGGCCGATTTCGACGAGAGTTTCCGGTATTATTGTTTATACTATTTGGTCAATCTGCCCAATAATCAATCTTAGCGTTTTTATAGCTCCGAAATGATCTGGGTAATTAGATCTTTTGCAAATATGAGAGAAACCCATTTCTACAAATTGTTACATTACCATTTGAGTATCGTTAATTTTCGATAATAGGAATCGATTAATTTCACCAAAATAATATCGATATCATACGACACGACAGCCAATTTTGATGATAAAAATAAAATGAATGTGTATGTGTGTGAGTTTGTGAGAGAGAAAAGTGTTCTGGCCAGGGTTGTATCGTAATGATTGAGACCCTCTGTTATTAGTTTCATTTATTTTAAAGAAAGGTTTTCAAGTTGTTTGATACTTTTGAATTGGCTGTCGTGTGATAGGTGATACGATTCTCTCAACATTCAGTCTTACTCTTATAGTCCAATGTTCTTATTCAGGCGTTGGGTCAGTTGTATGAATACCAGATGAATATATGACGACAAACCAGAGCTAACTAGGCGCACCGGGTTTTCACGGAAACAGCACGGAAACTGAAACGGTACGTTCTCTGCTGCTTAGTCATACTGCACTGTAAGTGCTTTAACTCATTCTCATCATTATTCTCATTCAACACAAAATATTTCGTTATAGATTTGTTGTGATAGAGAGATACAATGGCGAAAAACACTAACAGTACTACTTTCAGAAAAATCGACGTAGACCAGTATAACGAAGACAATTTCAAAGTTGATGAATGTGTAGATACACCATCGGTGAGCTATCCAGAAGAGTCTGAAATTACGTCACTAATCAATCAGTATCCTTTTTGAGTAAACATGATAACTTCATTCTCTTCGTACGGAATTGTATAAAATTTTCCTTAATAATCTTTATCGTAGAAATAAACTCGAAGAAGCTCTAATAACAGTATTGAAAAATGCTCCTATTTCGGTGAAAAATCGCCAGGTTAAAGTGAGTAGCAACGTATGTCACGTATCGACAGTGATTCTTATTCTTAGAATGATCACTCATCCCCGTTTCGGATTTTCAGGAGAAAGCATTACGCCTAACGTTACGAGTTCTATTATCCATAAAATCTTCTCAAATAGAAGATATAATATCTCGCCTAGATGTGGAGCAAGTTGATACTCTAATGAAGTACATCTATAAAGGCTTTGAAAGTCCTTCTGATGGCAGTAGCGCTCATCTGTTGGTGTGGCATGAGAAAGCTTTCGCAGTTGGTGGCTTAGGCAGTATAGTTCGCGTACTGACGGACCATGAACGGGTGTAACCCAATTCTTGCTTGTGGATATATACAAAAATAATTCAGATCGTGATTCATCGTATTCGTTGCAATATTATTGAAGAATTTTTTCCAAGATTTCTATTGAATTCAAACAAGCATTCCAACGACTAGATCGATCATAAAACTCCGATCAAGAAAGTTATTCATCATCATTCATCAATTAGGTCTACATATTCTGTTACGTATTTAAATGCATTTATCGTAAATTACCGTCGACTATTAATTTTCCGAAACGTTAATTACAGTACTTCTCGAGTTGTTGAATCATTTACCAGTAATTACTATTATTTATCGTTCATTTGACTCAGAAGCCTGTTGTAAAGTAATGTGTTATTAAATGCATTTCATCTTGTTTTTTATCACTTTTTTTCATATTATTATTTCGTTAGTTGTGTACAGTAAATTGATACAATTTCAATAAATGCGTTCATTTTTGTTTGTATTGAGCGTTGATGACGACGAACAAGAAATGAAAGAACAATCTGACGTAATCAATAATATATTTCTTAACAAATATAGATGATAATAAATATAAATGAATTCAATTTAATTCATCCTATTTTTTTTTACTGTTTTTTGTAACCAAAACCCGAAGGATAACTAAATAATAATCTTAAAACGAGTAAAAAGAAAACGGTATAAGGTGCAATTATAAACTAAAAAGAAAGGAAGGCATTAATCGAGAGTATCTGAAGTGTAAAAACATATTATAACAACAAGAAATAATATACCATTCCTTCTCACGTGTCCTGTAGTGTAATGTGAGCAACGTATTTTTCTCGATGGAACGATCCCAACCTGAATTAACAAGGTACCGCAAGATTCATCGTATTTTATCATAAATACAGTAACATATTTTTTTTTTTACATTAAAATATATCACATAATTCTACCACAGTCTGATATGTGAATTGGTCCTCGTAAATTCAATTCTAATAATTTGTCCTAATTCGAAGAAAGAAATGATAACAGAATAAAGAATGCATCCCTCGCAATTGATGAAAAGAATGAAGAAAAAAATAGTTTTGAATACTTATAAAATAAAATCCAGTCCTAATGAGAATAGTACAATTTACGGACTTAAGAGTACCTAATTATCGTACAACAAATAAGCTCGCTTGCGTTTCATGATCAATTAATTATCATTCCCTAGATAAATCAGTGTTGAAAATAAGCGTATAAAGTAAGTTCACAGTTCATTACTAGAACCTAAATGAGGCGAGTACCAGATGATCACAAAGTTGTAAGAAGAGAGAACAGAGGAAGAAATATTATTAAACGTTAAATTTTTCGTTTTTCAGTCAGTTATAATGAGTACAATATCTGAACATACATCGATGAGAATTTTCGAAATTCCATTCCAGAGACGATGATATCGCAATAATGAAAATAATACCTAACGATTAGGGAATACCGTATCGAAATTTACGAGCTTTGATGACTATTCAACGAAATGTAAACTTACGAACTATGACTAAAATTAAAACATCAATCTGTACGATGAGAATTTCATTAATTTCGGATGACTAAACAATGATTTTGAATAATACGTAAAAAAAAAGTGAACTGAAATTAAGAAATTCCAGATCGTTCTACCTACAGAAAGAACAAATAGGGTACAAAAAAAATGGAGCAAATAAAAATCTCAAGCGAATACGGACTCGGAAAGAAGGTAAAATACGACTACAATCCCCTTTCTCTCTTTTCTCTTTTCCCAAGAGTGAGAGAAATGT
The DNA here is from genome assembly GCA_035079385.1 of Aspidiotus rigidus. NCBI lineage: Eukaryota > Metazoa > Arthropoda > Insecta > Hemiptera > Diaspididae > Aspidiotus > Aspidiotus rigidus. The sequence continues at coordinate 4,170,655 of JAVHKY010000031.1, read as the reverse complement.
ATTAACAAAAAATTTCCTTTTTTCTAAAACAACGTCGTACACGAGTTACCTACTAACGTAAAATATCATCGACACACAGAGTGGTACGACCTAACTTAAAAAATAGGATAGAAAGGCGTACAACAAATTCACACAACATATCATATAAGGTATAATATCACAAGAGTAAAATTTACCGAGAGGTAGCTTGTCCTGTTCTGTAGTCTATAAGGTAAACGGGTAAACGCTTTCTCCGATACAGGAAAACAAAATTTTAAAGTGGTACAAAAAATTATGAAGGATGGAATGTAAAATATTGAAGAATTGCACTTGAATGAATTGGAATTTTTTCTATTACGGTTCATTTGCTAATAACTAAAAGAAAAAAAAAATCAGCAAATGCGCGAAAGACGCACTTAAATTCGATGCATGAAATTAACTATAACGCATCTCGAAGGAATGAAAAAATGAAAACTTAAGAACTACAGGATGACAATAAAAACAAGCTCTGAGTTGCAAACACAGCGTGTAAAGGCATATTCAACTAATCTGCAGAATACGTGTTCAGAGAAGGGGGGGGGGGGGGGTCAGAATTTACATCCATACATAGTTTTCGGGCACGGTATTACCATGTACTTGCATATGTTTATCCAATAATTTACTTTGGATAAAGGTTTCGCCGCAAGTAACACATTCGTAAGGTTGATTAGCTTCCTTATCTAATTGATGAACATTCTTCTCGTGTCGCTCTAAATGGGATTTACGAGAGAATATTTTTGCGCACAATCTACATTTGTAAACGGGATCCGGTTGAGGCGCAGTTGTTCTCGAATCAGTTAGCGAATTTCCATTCTCATCGCCAGACTTGTTCAGCAACTGTACTTGTTGGGTTCGTCGTCGATTTGAGGAAGGAAGCTGCATGTTATGAATACGTTTCATGTGGCGCAGCAAGTGACTACGACGCGAGAAATTCTTGAAGCATACATTACAAAACGTGCTACTCTTAGTGATATCAGCGATGGTAGGTTGCACGGTCGCAGCATTCGCGTTCATCTCCAAAACAGGTATCGGCGGCAACGGCTCCTCGGAATCATCTTCCATTTCAACATCTTCGTCATTCATTAGCCCGAAACGAGGAGTACCATTGTAATCCGTTATCATCGAATTATCATTGATCTCGTTCGCGTCTTGTACATGATTGGCATCTCCGCGTTCCATCGATTCATTGGCCACCTCGGAGAGGGTAATTTCTGGAAGAATTTGCGACCCAGGGAAAATGGATACTTCGGGCGAGTACGAATCATCCTTATTGTTCGCATTTGTAAACAAACGAGACCCAGTGGTCATAGTCATGTTCTCTAGAGTATGCGAGGTAAACTCACGCTGGTGAATCAATTGATGTCGTTTCAGATGTTCTCGACGGGTAAATGTTTTCGTACAGATGGAGCAAGTAAAAGGTTTAGGTTCGGTCTCACCCTCGGGTGGATCTAGATCGTGGGCGCGTTTACGATGCCGAATCAAATGCTCTTTGCGGACGAAGCCCTGGTTGCAAACATCACAGCCGAATGGACGCATAACACTGTCGACGGGTACGGCGCAAGAAGGATTGCACATTTGGTGGCGAGTTAAATGCTCCTTTCGGACGAACTGTTTGCTGCAGATGGTACATCCGTAGGGTCTGACACTACCGTGAGAGAGTAGATGTCGACTTAAATGTTCTTTTCGGTTGAAACCTTTGTTACACAGTCGACAAACGTAAGGTTTTATGTCTTCGTGCGTGCTCTGATGACGTTTCCACGAGCTACGTCTGGGGAACACTTTACCGCAGGTTAGACAGTCGTATAGTTTGGATTTCTCTTCGGTAAAATCGTCGCGTTTTTTGCCTTGATCGAATTCAAAACAATCGCCGCACAGCGAGCACGGGAATGCTCCTTTATTGATGATATATCGTCGGTGCGTAACGGTTACAAGTCTTTCTCGTTCGCCATTTGAGCCATCTAGACGACAAAAAATTGCGTTAGAATTATTCGAGTACTTATGAATGGGTCTGCCGACTCTTTAGAGTTCTTGATTGTCAAGCTGTACTACTAAGAAGGGACTATAATGAGGTCAATATTGGTTTGAGAAAAAGAAGCGTTGCGAAAGCACTCAATTTGAAGGATTTCTCGGAACGGTTCCCATATTAAGAAGGTGAAGTTAATCACTCAAATAGTCGACTGGACGCCAACGGGCAGCTCACAAGAAAATTAAAATGAGAATACCAACCTACACTGAAGTTTTCTTTTTCAGTGATAGATTTTTCGTAAACGTCCCACATGGGTGGTAAGATTTCGCGCCGTAATCGCTGCGATTCCATTATGTCCTTATCTTTGGATTCGTTTTCTCCAGTTTTCGAGTTGGTGAATTCGATTAAGTAGTCTGCCAAAATACTGGAACCTCCGCGACTGCTACGAAACAGAGAATACAATAAAAATATAAAAATCGATCTTCTTCTCCCAGGAAAGCTAGGAAACGATATAATCGAAAAATGATTACTTTCGCTGATGAAAATATTCACGAAAATCGTGTTCCGAGAAGCACAAGTGACAAAAATAAGCCTCGGAACGAAAAATTGCTATCACAAAATTGTAACATTCTAATTTTTTACTTCGATTTCACGCATCTGATAGTCGTTTCTGCGTTCCATATCGTCGCGTTTAAAGGTACGAATTTCATGTTTCATAAAATTACCGAAGTAGATCAATTATTATCAATTTGAATATCCATTAAATTGAGGAGTCATATCACGTAAAGTGAATGATTAAAAAACAGTTGAAAGATTAGGTGATGAAAAAACGAGTTTCATAAAAAATTAAATTGTTCGTCGGTGTCAATTCAATTTTAAGAATAATTATGTGGTTACCGGGAAAAGCTGAATAAGAAATTTACGATACTGGAGTGCTCTTTCCCGTGGTTTTGAAACCACCGCTCGGACGATAACTACACTTTATCTCGAATAATAGGTACAATTTAATATTTCTTCAAAGCTACACTAAAACAGTTCCAGTTTTAAACTGGTTCCAACATCTGTTTGAGAAACTAGACCTGATTACATTGAAACAACGCGCCCGTAACGTTCATAGAAAATCAACCGATTGACATCTTAGGGTGAAACGAAAATAAATTAATGAAATTGGCATTGAAATGCTCATCAACAAGGCTATTCTATTCTACTCGGCCGATTCAACTAGGGCCTAAGCTTTTTTAATGATAGATCGAATTTCTTCATGAACAGTCATTTACCTTTCAGAAAGTTGGGCTCATTCATTTCAATAACTTTACTAAACTGGTACAAGATGATTAAAATATTCTTCCAATCGAAAAAGTATTGAATTTTGCCATCCTATGTTGGGAATATTTACTCAATCCTCGAGTACGTTATGAGAGCAGTTCTTAAGACTTACTTTAGCTCTTTAACAGGATCTAAATTGAATGTTTCCTCTTTCATAAGGACATAATCTTCGGGAGAAGGTTCAGCCAATTCTGGTAACGATGATCTGGACGTCGGTTTAGGGAAATTCAGCGATTGAATTATCCCATCGTTTTCTGGTTGAAGAAAGAATACTCTGTATTACTACGTTACAATATTATACGAATGAGAAAAAACGAGAAACAAATGAAAACCTTTTTCTTCATCCAGCTCTTCCTCTTCATCGTCCTCGCTCATACCCACGTTCTCGCCCGGCGACATTTCCACATCTGAAATGTGATTTTGCATCGAATCCTTTTCCTTTTTTGGAAGCTCAAGTTTCTCATTGTTGACGGGCTGTAAAAAGATTGGAAACAAGATTAATATAGCAGTCTTGAAGCGATTTTTCATGATATCAAATTGGAGAGGTTTCGAGACATTGCTCAAAGAGTAATTTGAAGAATATTAAAAACTCAAGCCAGAAAAAAGGAAAGGATGTTTTTAGGCATTGGCTCATTTTAAGAAACAGAATGAGAAGACCTCCGAATCAGGAAGATGATTTTTTCAAAGGAGTATTGGGTTTTTTATAACATCGGACTAAGAAATATCGTCATAATGGCCTTGTTGAGCTATAGAGACGTTTTTCAAAACGAAAAAATTCTCGAAGTTTTATCGTTTCCATATTTCAGAGACTCCCGATTTGATTTCACAAATCTTAGAATTTTCAGAAATGCTTGGATATTTTCAGTCCAATCCAACCGTCGATGAGAACCTTCAAATCGATTTCTGAGGGCGAGAAGAAATGTTTTTTCGAAACTAATCGTAATTGCTCATTGAATACCGTGATAATATTGTTGGAAAAATGATTGTGATCTTCATAAATATGGACGTCTCGAAATGAAATAAAAGGGTTTTCTTAACACTGAACATGATCCTACGGTATTATATTGTCTCAGTTTCGTATACTTCGCGTTCGAAAGGTCTCATTGTACAAGCAACATGGATTTTGAACATATCTGAATAAATAGTTTTTCGATTTTTCAAGTCATATCGCAAAATCAAAACTATTAAACTTCAATACCCAGTTTTGTAAACAAAAATAGTTCCTATGTCATGAATACAAAGAACAATAAAGTGAGAATTTTGCTGAGTGTGAAATTTTTGTTGAACGAGTCGTAGAAGAATTGAGGCAACGACTTCAATATTTCTCTCTGTGCGATGATTTATTGAAAGGAAAAAAATTCACGCACCCACATTATTGCACTCCAATTCAAAAATCAACAACGAAGACGAAAAAGAACTAATATAATAAGCGCTGTGTTCACCATTGACAATACTCGAAGAATGATTTGTGAAAATCATTTTATTGATACCTATCAGACTCGAATGCGCAGTGCATGATATTTTAGCAGAAAATCTGTTGGCTATAGTCTGTCCGCAATTAGATCGCCACGGTGTCGACAACTTCCCTTCACTGCTCGCCTGACGTCTTTAGAAGTGGAAAATTTGTTTACATTGTGGCAATCTAATTGCGAACAAACTACATCAATCGTTTAAAAGCGAAGTGAATATCGTCACGCTATCGGATACCGGTAAAAGTTCTGCCTTCGAATTTATATCAACTGGGTCACATCCAAAAATAGAAACATCAAGTCGAATTCGGCGATAATGTTGACCGTAGCTTTTAGCTCAAACATCCATTAAAATTGATCGAGAATTCTTCAAAAATTATGATTTTTACGAAACGTGATTCGAGTTGTTATCCTGCATCTAAACATTAATGAGGTAGCACACTCGCTTTCGATGCTCAGTATTCTTCACCTAGTCAACGACTTCCTCACTATAGTACTTGGTATGAGATAATTTATAGACAAGATAAAGTCTTCCAGGTTGAGCATGGTAGACTGACTGGACACGCATGTACATTTCTCACAAGTCGTTCTCTTCGTCAAATTAGCTACGATCCAATTGCTACCATCTCGAAAAAGCTTTCGCGAGGTTATTCTACGCATTTTTCCTTCCCCTACTTTAGGACTATTGAGATAGCGCACGTACCGAAGATTTGGACGTCTCATTTGTAGCATCTTCTCTAGCTTCGGGCTTGATAGGTGAATCACCTTCACCTCGATACGCTGATTTCTGTAACAGAGAATTCGCACGATCAAGAACGTTTCTCGGAAGGACATTCGTAGTATGCGCGGCTCTCGCATACTCACAGCTTCTGAATCGGGTAAACAACTTAATAAAACCAGCTCATTCTGCGAACAAGATTGACGGTAACTAGAAAATTCATCTAATTTCGCTACACATTTCGTACAGACGGACTGTGGCAGTCGATCGTCCTTTTCAATCTGAAAAAGAAGCAACGAGAACGTCTTAATGTACTCAAATCGGTCACAGTTCTAAATTAATACATCGTCGTCGACACCTGAAACGTGTTCTGAATCAGCGAGTGAACAGGTGGTTACCAAAGTTTTGATAGTAAAATCAGGTCGAGGTTTCTAATTTTGCCGCGAGAGGATGACGAGATAAGCGATAGTATAATGCTAAGAGAAATAAAGCTCCAATTGAATGTGAGACGAGATACTCATTCGTATTCGATTGAAAGTTGTGTACGTAAGATAGATAAGGGCTGTACAATCGTTCATGTACTTTTGATAATTATACACAGTCGTCGCGCGAAGATGGGATAGTAGCAGCGCTCGAATAGTACATCTAAAAGCGATAAATTACAGTATAAGTACTTTTAATTGGAGACATATCGTAATTTTCTTGAGTATCGATTCCGGCGTATTGGCGCTCTCCGCAAAAATTTTGTGGGCTCCGCCGTCCACCAACGAGGACGTACATAGTCGGCATATAACGTCGAACTTCTCGGCCGAAACATCGATCATAATTGAAACTACATTAATAAAAAATTAATTTAAGAGGAAAAAAAAAAAAAAAAAAGGACTAAAAAGGATATGAAAATGGGGGAAAAATTACATAATTTACTACATAACGAACATGGGCGTTGAAAATACTGACGAAGGTGCAACGTAAACAATTAAACTTCGACGAACGCCATATTTAAAATTGGGTAAGTCTAAGTCGTACGCCGCCGTGTGGACCTCGTGGGGGGAAAATGTTCCAGTTGAACAAGTTTTTGCGGGAATTTCTTTTTCATTCCGCTTCGTGGCCGCGCTCTCTACGAGCGCCGAACGTCGATGTCACGCTATTTTTTATGTACGCTAATTTTTGGTCGCTCATCGGTGTCGCCGTACCGTACAACACTACCTTTTTTTTCTGTTTTTCGGTGGGGCCGCAATTCGTAGTTCACGAACAGCTGATAGGGGAGTTCAATGTTCAATGTGTACGAAGACTCGCTCTGATCGAATTTTTAGGGAAAATTTCACTCCGTACTGATCCCACGCAGCTCACCGCCGCCGCCACCACCGCTGCCGTCCTCTATTGTCTACTCGCAGACGCGGAAATAACTTTCCCTACTTAAACGTTCCCATTATCGTTGAGTTTGAAGAGAAAAGACGAAAAACAGCTGAAAATTTCTCTAAATTTAGACGACCCACATGAATCATACTTCGTTTTTACAAATATGCCGTTCGATGTTACGAAATTCCCAGAAAATTTAAGCGGTCATCTGCAATAAAGTGAAAGGCCCTGTAGTCGGATAAAATGGTTACAAGTGATGGATGCATTTAACGAGTCTAACGAGAAGATTTCAATTTCTGGAATAAAAAAAGAACAGAGACAAGCTACCTCGTACCAAATTTCCACATTCAACGGGGAACCATACGGCCGGTTACTCGGCCCTTCTCAACAAATGTGGTTTTGAGGGGAATGGGAAGTTCTGACTTACTTTCAAAGCTTGAAAAATTTCGACTTTCGAGCTATACGTGCATCAGGAGGGAATCTTGAAAAAATTTTTACTATACAGTATTTAAAGTAAATTTTGTATGAGATCATCAATGACGAGACGGTGAAAAATGACATCGTGGTTGAGCGAGACGTCTATTTTTGCCGTCCCGTCATTGCTGATCTTACTTATATATGAAATAGGAATAATTTAGATGAGAAAGGGGTAGTACCGCAGAAAATTGCCCTAGAAAGGAATTAATCCAACAAAAACGAAACTTGGCATAAATGTTGTCGATATATCCCCAAATAACCTCCTGAAATTCCTCTCCCCTCCGATGGGGGTTAGCCACAATAGAGGGTTGAATGTGTAGAAAAAATGTGTTTTTCTGCTGTAACTGAAGAACTATGCGTTTCACAGAAAAAATGTTTTAAATAAAAAGAATTTTACACCAAATTTTCACTAAAAAGTGTTCTCAGCGTTGAATTGAAGTTGACAGTGATACACAAGTGGTACGTGACGCGCCACACATCTAATTGAAAAATGAAAAAACTGAGATGACCGCGACAAGTTCTGTAGACAAGTTGATTAATAAATGCAAGGAACTTGTTCTGTGAATAAGATCTTGAAGATGTCTTCAAATTCTAAAGGAGTTCAAATGACCCAGAGGGAGAAGGGAGTAAAAGGCTCAACCATAGTCATATATAAGATTCCAGGGTTCCGGCGATTTTATAGCTGTGATGGCCAAGGAAAGGGAGACCAATCCAACGTTTGCAACGAATAGGATCAGCTTGTAGGGAAGGTGGAAGAGATGGAACGTATAGTGCGCTGAATTAAGAGATTTATGAGAAATCATTTTCTCTACATTGTGAGGAAGGTTGTTGAAGCGAGCAAGTCAGGGTCGGAGTGGCTCATACCTGCGCCCCTGGCGATTACAATAGTTTGGGCCCCTCTTAACCCCCTCTCCCACCAAAAAAATTCATGCAACGCGATCGCGAATCAGCCACCCGGCCCAGTCCGACCCTGGAGCAAGTTGAATGATGTGAGCTTTCCCAGTGTTGAAATCCTTAGGAGAGAGAGGAATGGTGATGAGACGGTGTATGAAAGCGAGAATGGCGGAGGATTCATGAATGTGATGATATGGAAGGAGAAGCCATGAATGAGAATGCCAGTGTTTGAAGTTTTTGATAGATGGCGAAGTGAGGAACAAGCTGCTTGTCCTCGGGGTGAAGACTGAAGAGAAAGGATAAAGTCAAGGTAGTTGATAGGCGTCCCTTCATATTCGAGGGTGAAAACGATGTTGGATGAATGGAGTTGAGGTGTGTTAGGAAGGAATTGAAATATTTGAGTTCAAACGAGGAAGCATTCCAAACACATAAAATGTCGTCAACATATGTCAGCCGGGTAATGATATGTGAGATTGAGGAGAGTGAGTGCAATTAAGAAGCTTGGATTCGAGCCTGTCCACGAAAACATTAGCAACCAAGGAAGAAACTGGTACGCCCATGGGAAGGCCGTCGGGAATTTGTACAGGGTGCTACGATAGAAACTATGTTATGATTCAGGCACAGAGCTAGAAACAAGGGTCTGAAATTCGGCTATAATATCAGGATGGACATTGCAGAAGGATAAAAGATCCATCAAATATATAACAATATTCAATTAGATGATGAGTATCATATTTGTCATTTTACAGAGTGAAAAGGAGGTACAACGTACAAGACCAGATTGAAACAAAAGAAAAACCGGAAGATGTTGTTTTATTTATATTAATTATTCTTTTTTGTTCTCACATACTTATGCTGCCTTTTGTCAATTGGTTGACGTCGGCACTCGGCTATTACAATATTTATACCTTATCCCCATCCAAATCCTGTGAAAAAGAAGAAAACGATCATCACACTTGAACTTCTGGATCAGTGCAGTGTAGTTTTGAAAAAATACTTAGATATACCTGAGAATAAGAAATTTGACCATTAAAAACTCATTTCTAATGAACAAAATTTCGAGCTTTGTCATACCCCATTTTCAAAGAAAGTAAATTGAAAGAGTTCCAGTGTATCAAAAATATTGATGTGTGCAACGCATTAGCAAGATCTATCCACGGATCTATCGCATCCTTGGTTACAACCACAGTAGCGCTCCTGGAGGGCTACGCAGAATTATAATATCATTAACACTCGAATAATCGAATATCGTATGATCGATATTTCAAAGAATACTGATAAGCGGCTCTCTAATTTTCTAATTCAACGTGGTCACTTGAGCTGGTTAAAAAATATTAAATAATTGTTCAGATTTCTCAAATCTCAATTGAATTGTTGAAAATTTAATTATCGAAGGGCCTGAAACTCTTTTGAAATGGTAAGTATCCTAGAATTACGAATACATTTTATTAGCCTCTTACCTATAGTATGAGACAGCAGCTAACACCTTACGTGAATGAGATTCAACGATATTGGTTGAAGTGATGTTTGGATACCATTTCAGTATTTCACGGCTGTGCTATCGTATCATCGATAAATTGCTACATTTCATCTGAATATACATTTTATTTCTGTATTAGGGTCGAGTACGTACTAAAACGATCAAGAAGGCCTCGCGTGTGATAATCGAAAAATACTACACAAAGCTTACCTTGGATTTTCACACAAATAAAAGAATTTGCGAAGAAATTGCTATAATTCCTTCGAAACCGCTGAGAAATAAAATCGCTGGGTACAGTAATTTAGATGTTTTTCAGGAAAATGCGAACATATTCTTCTATTCAGCGTCTTACCAAATTAATGAATTTTGCAGTTTCGTTACCCATTTGATGAAAAGATTGCGACACAGTCAAGTACGAGGTATTTCGATCAAGTTACAGGAAGAAGAACGTGAAAGACGTGACAACTACGTGCCTGAAATATCTGCGCTTGAGCAAGACGTAATCGAAGTTGATGCCGACACTAAGGAGATGTTGAAAATGCTTGTAAGTCATATCGAAAGGAGAGATATAAGTTCTGACAAGAACAATTTTTTCCCTATTATCCTTATGCTATGATTTCATTTTTTTGTTCACCAGGATTTTCAGAATATTTCTGGTCTTCAGTTAGTTCAACCTACTACTCAGGCGTATCCTCGACGAAACTAAACTATGTATCTTTTATTTTTATGAATAAACAAAGTGAAGATGTCTTGAAATTTCTTATCATGGCATCAGTTCTCATTGTTCCTCGTAGATCATTGAGGGTTGAGTATCTGCCTACATTCTGAAATAATCTGGCTTCCTTCGGATTTGGGCATTAATTTTCATAGTGTCTTACACGCGAGTTGGTTTCTAAAAAAGAAGTGACAGGTATTGAATCGTTTCTCATCTGTTGGACGGCTCAGTTTTCTCTACGTGTGGTCTGGATTTGATTGAGGAGGCTTCGCGTAATGACGAAGATCAGAATTTATAGATGTGCAGGAGTAGAAAAATGGGTATCCAGCTCACTCTTGCGGGGTCTTTTCGGTACGTAAAACGAAGAACACGAAATGACACGTGCGACGAGTTTTTACGAGAGGTATGTCGATCGAATGCGAAGAGTCTTTTAGTGAATGCCTTATGATGCATCTGTAGAAAATGTCGACAAGTTACGTATGTATTGCATGTACTCAGCACAAATCTCATATTATTCAAGCAAGGAGTACACATATACACGGCATAGAATTGTTCCTAGAACAATGAATAAAATTAATGGCACGCCACAAAAAGTATGGGCAAATATTCACTAAAATTGCGATCACGGTAAAAGTAATTCCCCGTTTACACGTTTCAATAATTATAATGGAGGAATCACACTAAATTGATCAAATTATAATAATTCATCAATCAATTGTGTGATATTAATTCAACGTCTAAATAGCCTCCTGTTGTTTTCTCAAGCATATGATTATTTCATATTTTTCTCAAAATTTGTTTATTCAATCAACTCCAAATGTGAGGCGATCTGAGTAACCATACCTAAACTCGCTTCAATTTTTTTTTTTTTTTGCATTTGGTTTTTAACCAATTTTCCACATGGGTTGAAAATTCTCTGAGACATGATCTTTCAAAGTTACAACTTTTAAAAAGTAAATTCTGAGAAAATTGGAAAAAAATTATGTATACTGAAAGTTTGTGACTGAAAAGAAATAGCGAGTTCAGGTATAATTTCTCATATCGCCTCATAAATTCTTGAAAAAAAAAAAACGTAATTACAGGAGTAAATAAATTATTACTCATGGTATTTTTGCGTCTCAACCCTGCTGCGAGCGAGAGCAATGATACCCTCGCTGCTGAGCGAAAAGTAAGAAAAAACATATTTTTGTCTTGATATTTCTTATCGTTACCACGTGAGAGAGCGACAGTACATCATTTCAAAACATAAATAAGCAGGTAATACGAAATTCGATATGTGGGTGCCTGGAACCGGTCGCCTTGTGTGTATGGGTCAGAATTTCTCTGTCTACGTCAGAGCTCCCGGCTACCTTGAAATCACTACCTCCGGAAGGACGGCTGACATTCTCCTCAAATAACTGCCCCTCGCCTTATAAGTAATTCCATCCTTGTCAGTGAACATGATGTCCGGTAAACAATTTGTCTCCCCTCTGAAGCCCAGGAAAAAATAGAAAAACTACTCCCCTGATCCCCTATTTGAAGCCTCGTTAATCCCCTTGTTCCCGTTTTTCCTAGTTGAAGCCCTTTGGATTTACAGGCCCAAAGAGCTTCAGCAGGGACAAACCTTAAGGCCCTCAGATCCCCGGGCTTCATTTGGGAAAAACTACCCATTTAATTCCCATTTGAAGCCCTGCTTCCCTTTTTGAGTCTCTGATGAAACTCTTTGCATTCGACGGTTTCAAGGGGAACTATGTTTACCGGGCTGTTTTAATGATACATCACCATTAGACCTTGAGAATATGAGAATTTTAACAGGGAACCTGAGAAATTTGCCATGCGCCGTCCAACAAAAAACTTGGAAAAATTTCGATCTTCGAGCTATAATAAAAGGGGGATTTTTTCCAATTCTCTCTCCGGTCTGATATGGTTCGAGAGTCGAAATTTTTCCAAGTCTCTTTCTGAAATAGGTCCAGGTCACTGATTACGTTTTAGTTCATATGTTGGTATTGCAAGCTCTTACAGTGCTTCCTAAATCTGATCAACCGTGCCTCAAAATCGACTTAGATATTGGCACATAGTACAACATCATTTGCAAAGGTTCTGGAAGCGCTGGAGTCAGGAATATCTCAACACATTACAGCAACGGTACAAATGACGTAGGTATCAAAAAAGATGATCTCAAGGTGGGAGAAATCGTCTTAATTAAAGATGATCATTTTCCTCCTCCTACTTGGCCTTTAGGTAAAATTATCGAGGGCCATCCGGGAGTCGACAGACATATGTTTGTGTGATCACTCCCAAAACAAAGAACGACACAATAGTTATGGTCAATTTCAAGGTTAATTCCCCTACCTACTGCTTAATAATCTTCGTTCTTTAATTTTCACTTATTGCAGATGACTAAATACGGGCTATATTATATCTACAAGAAGAATTTCTTCTTATTTGTTCTGCAAATCATATAATTTCTTTAATTCGTTGCAATGAATTTCCTTTTTTTCTCGTTTTGAAAATTACGGTATATCTACTTTCCTTTCGTTGTAATCATTCATTACAAAAAGTGTCACTTATTATGGTATCGACACTAAAAATTTTATTCTCACTTTTTCGTCGTTATCTAGGCCTATATATCGCCGAGTAATTCAATTACCTATCATTGAATACAATCAGGTACATTAATATGTGAAAGTTATTAGAACTAATTTTGAGATTTGAGAGAGCATTTCGTTTGCGCAACTCGAGGTAGGCCTACCGAACATACTTAGGAAAGTATCTGGCATCAGATTAAAAAAAAATCTGTTACCGCTCTTTTGCTTAAATCTCTCCTGAATCAATCTACATTTTGAACCGAGTTCTGTAAAAGCCGGTCAAGCGACATGACAACAATCTATAAAATAAGGTCTATCGTACGAATACAAGAAATATCTTCCTCCGAAATGTTGTCATGTCGCTTGACCGGCTTTTACAGAACTCGGTTCATTCAGCCTCAGACGTTAGTTTTCTATTTGCCCAAATCATAGGCGTACATCTTGAGTCATTTTCATTGAAAAGTAAATGTTTAATTCAGGTTAATAGGTAGTCAATTAATCTATTGATCAGAATTTCTTCCGATCAAGGCGGGAGGATGGTCAATTGTGAACATTTTGAATATTTAGTGTTTCGTTTGCATTCAAATAAGTACCTAATGCGATGTCGGATGTAGGTATATACCTCTTTGCACGCTTATCAATACACCTAATCGTACACTCACGACGATCAGATGATTCAACTCAGATTGGCAGCGTAAAGTCAATGACCTCAGCGTATAACACTAACACAATCTTCTTCTGTCCATCTATACTGTATGTTTAAGGAATTGTCTCGAGTTCAGTTCTGAATGAAGCGGCTACCCCGCGCCGTTAGATGCCAATAACTTAATAAGATACAAAGGCACACATACACATTCACGTTGTGTAAACAAGCATTGTGAAAGTGCCCGGTACCTGTGAGATACCCTCTCGAATCCGTTGAATCACTCCCTCTTTTGAATCATTCAACCAATGAGCAAGAAAGGACCGGTAAAGTTTGCACATATCACCTTGCATTCAAGCAAGTGCGTAGTTCGCTGTTTCCTTTCAGCTTTCAACCAGTTTTAGTTTAGTAAGTTTATCGCAACCGTGGAAAGCGGATGAGTTACTTTTTCCGCTTGGTTTTTCGTTTTGTTCGCGTGTGCATGACGAGGTTTTTTGAAATTATTTTTTGCATGTTTCTTACGTGTACCGGTACATTTGTGTTGCTTGAACTAATCATGCTGGGATACTAACACTAATATTCTAATTAAAATGTGTACTTTCTTTCAGCCGAAATTATTTTTAGGGCCTACTATACCGCCGTCTTTCGAAACTTTTGAATTTTGATGTAATATTTTTTCATTTCAAATAAAAATTTTAATTGAGACCATCGTCATTTTGTAGCGGCCGTTCCATTCTGAATTAATACGGGTGGTACGACAACTCCAAATTTTGACAAAAGGTGTTGTTCATTTTTGTTCACGCTATTACAGGTGGATTGCAGGAAGTACATTGAGCGCATGATGCGGATATACTCGCGCGCGGTGATATTGTGCTACCATCAATCACACATAATTCTAATTAAAAAATGTACTTTCTTTCAGCCGAAATTAATTTTTAGGGCTTGATTACGCCACCCGTCATTCCGGAGTAGCCGTTGCACTCTGAAATAGGGTGTGTAAGCCGACGACTCCTGTTTAGACGACCGGTGTTGGTCAATTGCGACCTCTTTCCTTTTGGCTCAAATTGATCTATACTAATGTTTCCTCTTTCAGATCAAAATCAAATGTCATTTTGTAGCGGCCGTTCCATTCTGAAACACGGGTGGAACGACAGCTCCAAATTTTGACTAAAGAGAAAGTGTTCATTTCTGGTTCGTGCTTTATTATAGGTAGATTGCAGGAAGTACGTTGAGCGCATCATGCGGATATACTCGCGCGCGATGATATTGTGCTACCATCAATCATACCTTTTTTCATCCAAAATTCTTCTCAGGGCTTATATTATACCAGCCGTCATTCCGGAGTTGCTGTTGCACTCTGAAATATGGGTGTGTAAGCCGACGACTCCTGTTTAGACAACCGGTATCGGTCAATTACGACCCCTCCTCTCCTTTTGGATCAATTCATTTCATTTTTTAATTTCAAATTTAAATTGAAAACATCGTCATTTTGTAGCGGTCGGTCCATTCTGAAACATGGGTGGCACGACAACTCCAAAGTTTGACAAAGGTGTTGAGAAATTTTGTTTGCGCTGTCGTAGGTGGATTGCAGGAAATACATTGAGCGCATAATGCGGATATACTCGCGCGCGATGATATTGTGCTACCATCAATCATACCTATTCTAATTTGAAAAAAATTAAAATCGAAACCATCGTCATTTTGTAGCGGCCGTTCCATTCTGAAATACGGGTGGCACGACAACTCCAAATTTTGACTAAAGGTGTTGTTTATTTTTGGTTCGCGCTATTACTCTATCTACATATTATACTTTATATGATGGTTAGGTCTTACAGGAAGTACATTGAACGCATAATGCGGATTAACCGCGCGCGTGATGATATTGTGCTTTTCGATTATTCAGTGCACCCACGATCGGATAAGTTGCGGTGGGGCGCAGGATGAGTTAACTCAGTTTATTGTCTCCGCCAATGAAGAGGCAACCATCTGAGGTTGTAACTGAGACGTTGCAGACATAAACAGTCTTCGTAATTCGTGGCGGACTGACGTGGGTGCCTGCGCCTTCTCTCATTTTTTTAGATGTAGGTACAGCGCACCACATTCGGATATACCTCGCTGGGATTTTATCTTCGTTAGCCGGGGTTGACTGTTGTGGTAGTGCACAGTCTTCTATGTATAGGGAATTCCTTTTTTTTTGTCTTTAGTGTAGGACTAGGATCTTTAGTGTCTTGGGACGCATTGGAGCCACCTCCACGTGGTGTGTCCTGGGCAACGGCAACAATATTACTTTGTTGACGGCCAAGGCTCCTTAGAGTAATAGCGCGAATTAAAAAATAATATCATAGAAAATCCAATGAACTTGGGGGAAAAAAATAGAGACTTTGATTGGCAAGAAAGTGTTTCTTTATACCTAGTGTAATTTTGTGATTCTATTCGGTAGGTCACTTGAGAGTTTTTAGGCTGGTCCTCGAGTTAAATATGCTCACCTTCGTTATTCATCTTATTTTGAGAAATTTAAACCTAAGAGACTCTAGGTACCTCACGGTCAGATGAGCAAATTAATTATCGGGTGTTGATACTTGAAGGGGGATTTCATTAATAGATGGTTGGAATTTTAATAATTATTATTTCGAGCATAAATTGAGCTTTATATCTACCGTAGCTTCGACATTCTCATCTTCTCTTGAGTAAATTGCGACTAAATTCAATTATCCCTCGTTTGAGTTCTTGTAATAAGTTACTTTGTGATCAAAATCCAGCCTAATATTATTGGTTTTGTCCGATGATTTATTACTTATTTCGTCTAGCAGCTCAGAAATCATAGTTCAAACGGGAAACGGTGCTTTGATTTACTTTAGATTTTTTAAACCTTAGTCTCTCGGCGTTGAGTAGGAGCTCCGACCCGCTTCATTACTTGGGAAATTTTCGAGTAGTCAATGCGAGGATTTCGACTTAGGTTGACGTTAGGAAGGTCTAATTCAACTATTTATAGGAACTTGGAAATTTTCGAAGGAAATAGGTATCCGAGAGGGGACTCCACCCAAATTAAGGGTCTTTGAACAAATTCGAAATTGTCGGCTATCTTGCGATACCTACTTGGAAAATGTTTGACTTTATCAAGTAATTGATCATCATTATAAACCACGATCATCTAATTTATTAAAAACTCACGGGTTCTGTAATGGAGTTAGAGGAGGGATGGTAGGAACCTGTTTTATTGGGCACGCAGAATCTGAAAAATGTTGATGTACCAGATCAATGAAGTCATCAAATTGTGACGTTGCGGGCCCGGACTTTGGAGCTATATATAATAGAAGGGGGACTTTGAAAAAAATTTTTTAGCTCCAAGCTTTGCCGGCCAGCCGGACGACGCGACGGACAGCGGACGTTTTTTCTCCGAAAAACTCAACGACTTTCCCAATTCCAAGAATTAGCTTGAAGAAAGGCTAGCCTTCTTAAGCCACTCAGGTCTACTATATTAGGATAGGGGGTCAGACATGGAACATTTCAAGCTAGTATAAAGCTAGTGTACCAGTAGTTTACTGTATAGACCAAAGAGAAATCTAGCCAATTCAGGTCCAATATACTGAAGGCTTAGCCTAGTATAGGTCTGGTATAATGTGTATTGAGGCTTGTTAATATAGGCCTAGTGTACTATATATTAGGCTACTTGCTTTCGGGGGGCCAAATATGGGGAGAAGAGAGCTAGTATAATACTGCATAGAGTCGTAGGAACTCGCAAAATTTCAATTCAGGTCCAGGAGGGTTGCACTTAGTATTAGCCCAGTACAGTACCTAGTATATACCTAGTATAATATACTGCGTGAAGTAGCACCAATAGGGAGGGAGCTAGCCAGTATACTGTACAGACGAGATGCCCGGACGTAAAGTCCAGAATCAGGGGTAGGGCTGAGGTTCGACGTAAAAAACCCCAAGGTCATGCGTATATGATAAGAGAAGACCTAGAAAATTTTCCACTCTCGAGCTATATATGATAGGAGGGGGAAGGTTTCGGTTGAAATTCCTCCAAGCTATATATGATTGGACGGGGACTTGGAATACCTTAGAAGGACGTTCTGAGTATTAAGGTGTTCATATCTGGCTCATTGAAGAGACTAAGTCAAGTGGTGTCTGCAGAATTGCATACCTATTTATTCGAAGGACCCATCTTTTGGGCTGTATACATCGACCACCGAGCTATATACAAATATGATAGGAGGGCGATTTGAATAAAGTTTTCAAGCTCCAAACTTTGCTGGACGGACGGACGGCGGACGTTTTAAGAATTTCGACTCTCGAGCCATATATGATAGGGGAGGGACTTGGAAAAATTTTGACTCTCAAACTATATTTGATAGGAGGGGTTGACTCTCGAGCTATATATGATAGGAGGGGGACTTGGAAAAATTTTAAGTCTCGAGCTATCATATATAGCTGGAGATTTGAGAAAAACGACGGCTTCCTTAACGAAGTTAAACGAGGAACGCAGAGAACCTGTTTTATGAGTCAAATGGGATTTGGTATTGAAAATTCAAAGAAGCCTAGACCTAGATAAAGCTAGTATAAAGAAGGCCTAGACCTACTATAAGCCTAGTATAATATAGTTTGAGAGTCTGAATTTTTCTCAAATCTCCAGCTATATATGATATCTTGAGAGTCGAAATTTTTCCAAAACCCTCTCCTATCATACATGGCTCGAGAGTCGAAATTTTTTTAAGTCCCTCTCCTATATAGAGAAATATACTCGCGAAGAGTAAAAAACACAAATACTAAAACCGCAATAAAATCAAACAATCCGAGCGCTTTCGGCTAAACAGCCATTCTCACGGTATAGAAAGCGACTGAACCCAACACGAACAAGAACGAGTAACAACGAACGAGGAGGTCATGACTGAACCAGCGAGTCATCGAAATGTGAATCATCCTCATAGACTAATTCAATCAATCCCTCCTCAGGAATGTACCTTTTCGACACGGTAATGTCTTTAATATTTCGGTGACGATGAATTTCAATTTCTTCTAATGCTAAGCGCCTAAAATAAGATTTTTCCCCATGGAGGAGAACTTCGGATCCCTCTTTGAGACTATGACCACATTCAATTAAGTGGTCAGCAAACGCCGACTCCCCCACTTTTCTTTTTTCCCAGGCTTTCCTGTGTTCATCAACTCTAATTTTGAATTGACGGTTAGTCATCCCTATGTACACGCTCGGGCAATCACCACAGGCCACCCTATAAACACCCCCCCTCTCGGCCATCGGTATCGGATCCTTTAACTTGACCAGAAAGCTCTTCACCGTATTGGTACTATAAAACGCCGGCCGGAAACCAAGGGGACGGAGGACACGGCTCAGCTCCGAAGAAAACTTCCCCAAAAACGGCATCCTAATCCACCGTTTACGCATATCAAGATGCAACTGACGGGGGAGGGAGGTAGTAGAATCGAGACTTTTTCTTGTAAGTCTCCTACGGACCATAAGGTCAATGTCCACTTTGACCTGATTCACTCTAGCCAAGTGCTTTATCGTCACAAGTTCTTTATTGAACGCTACTTCACTCAGAGGGATCTGAGTGAGGCGATATATTAAACTATTAAATGTAGCAACTTTATGGGCAAAAGGTACGAAAGACGACCCGTGGATAGCAATATCGGTCGAAGTACTTTTCCGGTAAATACCGAAATCATGGACACCGTCGATGACGGATATGGTTAAGTCCAGAAAATTTATTGATAAACCGCCAACTTCAAGAGTGAATTTGATGGATGGGTATAAACTATTTAAATAAGCGAGAAACTCACTAAGGAGCTCCGCAGGACCGGTCCACGCGCACAATATGTCATCCACGTACCTATGCCAATAGAAAACGTGATTCAAAAACACCTGGCCCGAAGAAAACAGGTCAACCTCAAATTTAGACATAAAAACCTCCGAAATAAGAGAACCTAAGGGGGAACCAATAGGGATCCCTACCTCCTCAGGGAACTCGAAATATTTATCATGGATGACCGTAAAATTAAAAAACGGATTGATTCCCTCTCCTATCATACATGGCTCGAGAGTCGAGATTTTTCTAAGTCCCCCTCCTATCATATATAGCTTGAGAGTCGAAATTTTTCCAAGTCCTTCTCCTATCATACATGGCTCGAGAGTCGAAATTTTTCTAAGTCCCCTCCTGTCATAATATAGCTTGAGAGTCGAAATTTTAACAGGGAACCTATTTTATGAGTGGCTTTTTGAGAAATTTGCCGTGCGCCGTCCGCCGTCCAGCAAAAAACCTTGGAAAAATTTCGACTCTCGAGCCATATATGATAGGAGGGGGACTTGGAAAAATTTCGACTCTCAAGCTATATATGATATGAAAGGGGCTTGGAAAAATTTCAACTCCTGAAGATTCGAGAAAAATTTAGACTCTCAAACTATATTATACTAGGCTTATAGTAGGTCTAGGCCTTCTTTATACTAGCTTTATCTAGGTCTAGGCTTCCTTGAATTTTCAATACCCTATCCCATTTGTCTCATAAAACAGGTTCCCTGCGTTCCTCGTTTAACTTCGTTAAGGAAGCCGTCCTTTTTTCCAAGTCCCTTTCTTATCATATATAGACGAGAGTCGAAATTTTTCTAAGTCCCTCTCCTATCATATATGGCTCGAGTGTCGAAATTTTTCCAAGTTTTTCGCTGGACGGCGCACGGCAAATTTCACATAAAGCCCCCCATAAAACAGGTTCCCTGTTAAAATTTCGACTCTCGAGCCAATTCTGGAGATAAAATGGTATTCATTTTCACCTTTTAAAAAGCATATTTTACACATACAGGCTGCTGACACACTCACACAAGTACACAACAAAATAAAACTTTCAACAGCCTGCAATAATAGAGTCTACTACTGAATGATATTATAAGTAAGTATGGGTTGCGTGACTGAATCAAAAAAGGTAAAAATTATTGAATCTAAACATGATACTGTACCTGCAGAGAATTGTTGGTTCATAGGTCCTTTTAATCCCATATTTTATTGTGTGCTTGTGTGAGTGTGTCAGCAGCCTGTATGTGTAAAATATGCTTTTTAAAAGGTGAAAATGGACATAATACCTTTTAAACTCTAAAGGTAAAAACGTAGTAATGAGTAGATTTAACTATCGAAGTGGAGAAAAACGTTGAATAGCATATTTTACACATACAGGCTGCTGACACACTCACACAAGTACACAACAAAATATAACTTTCAACAGCCTGCAGCAATAGAGTCTACTACTGAATGATATTATAAGTAAGTATGGGTTGCGTGAGTGAATCAAAAAAGGTAAAAATTGAATCTAAACTTGATACCTGCAGAGAATTGTTACTTCATACCCTTTTAATCCCATATTTTATTGTGTGTTTGTGTGCGTGTGTCAGCAACCTGTATGTGTAAAATATGCTATTTAACGTTTTTCTCCACTTCGATAGTTAAATCTACTCATTACTACGTTTTTACCTTTAGAGTTTAAAAGGTATTATGTCCATTTTCACCTTTTAAAAAGCATATTTTACACATACAGGCTGCTGACACACTCACACAAGCACACAATAAAATATGGGATTAAAAGGACCTATGAACCAACAATTCTCTGCAGGTACAGTATCATGTTTAGATTCAATAATTTTTACCTTTTTTGATTCAGTCACGCAACCCATACTTACTTATAATATCATTGAGTAGTAGACTCTATTGTTGTAGGCTGTTGAAAGCTATCAGGGAACCAGTTGTATGGGGGGCTTTTTGAGAAATTTGCCGTGCGCCATCCAACAAAAAACAGAAAAATTTCGACTCTCGAGTCATATAATGATAGGAAGGGAATCCGTTAAAGAACCCGTGAGTTTTTTAACTTTTCCGGTTATAGGTAAAAGCTCTCGGATTGAATCGCAAGATTCACTTCTCTTGGGTTCCGATTCCAGAGTCCTAAAAATACGGGAGGAGAACCAGTGTTCGCAGCGGGATTTAGTTCAGTCCTACTACCTGGAAGTTTAGTAACGAATTAGGGGACCATCTTCGTGGGACGATGATAAAGAAAATGAGTTACGGATAAATGACTCTATATGTAATGGAATGCAAGAGAAGAAACAGTTGTCACAAGAAGGTCACATATAGGTCCGTGTCATTCTATGGTCCCGAACTAAAATATTACGATTGTAAAAAGGTTTGATATGACTGAAATCCTTCTCAAAGGTGGCCCACGAGTGTCTCAATTCACATCTGCGACTAAGACTTGCTAATGTTACCTAGAAGTTACTAGCTCGACGCGACGCTGAAGTGTGTCCTTCGTTTTCTAGATTCTGATTGGCCAATTATTATCACAAGGGTAAGATGGCTCTGGCCAGATGCTTTCTCTAGCTGTTCTGACTCATTTTGCACGTCGGGCATATAAATTAAGAAATTGAAGACTATTATAAATTAAGAAATTGAAGACTATTTTAATTGTTCTGCTCCTGAGCTTAGCTACTTTGAGCGGAAATGAAGAATTAAAAATTCGAGAGGAAAAGTTCGATTGCGGAGAGAGGGAATGCGTTGTTAAAGAAAGAGATTCTATTCGTCACCAATAGCTTTGCTTTATATTATATCGATGAAAATGAGCAACGTTCACCAACGATGAACTAAGCCTGTGTCGCAATAGGTCGCAATCATTATCAAAGATGTTACACTTGAAGGAAATATTACAGAACTGCGTGTTCACGCAACATTATGACGAAGAAAAAGTACATAGCTCGAGAGTCGAAATTTTAATTTCTAAGTCCCTCTCCTATCATATATGGCTCGAGGGTCGAAATTTTTCTAAGTTTTTCGCTAGACGGCGCACGGCAGATTTCTCAAATAGCCCCCCATAAAACAGGTTCCCTGTTGAAATTTTTCTAAGTCCCTCTCCTATCATATATGGCTCAAGGGTCGAAATTTTTCGAAGTCCCTCTCCTATCATATATAGCTCGAGAGTCGAAATTTAATTTCTAAGTCCCTCTCCTATCATATATGGCTCGAGGGTCGAAATTTTTCTAAGTTTTTCGCTAGACGGCGCACGGCAGATTTCTCAAATAGCCCCCCATAAAACAGGTTCCCTGTTGAAATTTTTCCAAGTCCCTCTCCTATCATATATGGCTCAAGGGTCGAAATTTTTCGAAGTCCCTCTCCTATCATATATAGCTCGAGAGTCGAAATTTTAATTTCTAAGTCCCTCTCCTATCATTATATGGCTCGAGGGTCGAAATTTTTTCAAGTTTTTCGCTGGACGGCGCACGGCAGATTTCTCAAATAGCCCCCCATAAAAAGGTTCCCTGTTAAAATTTAGACTCTCAAACTATATTAGACTAAGCTTATAGTAGGTCTAGGCCTTCTTTATACTAGCTTTATCTAGGTCTAGGCTTCCTTGAATTTTCAATACCAAATCCCATTTGACTCATAAAACAGGTTCCCTGCGTTCCTCGTTTAACTTCGTTAAGGAAGCCGTCCTTTTTTCCAAGTCCCTCTCTTATCACATATAGCTCGAGAGTCGAAATTTTTCTAAGTCCCTCTCCTATCATATATGGCTTGAGTGTCGAAATTTTTCCAAGTTTTTCGCTGGACGGCGCACGGCAAATTTCACAAAAAGCCCCCCATAAAACAGGTTCCCTGTCAAAATTTCGACTCTCGAGCCAATTCTGGAGATAAAATGGTATTCATTTTCACATTTTAAAAAGCATATTTTACACATACAGGCTGCTGACACACTCACACAAGTACACAACAAAATAAAACTTTCAACAGCCTGCAATAATAGAGTCTACTACTGAATGATATTATAAGTAAGTATGGGTTGCGTGAGTGAATCAAAAAAGGTAAAAATTGAATCTAAACTTGATACCTGCAGAGAATTGTTACTTCATACCCTTTTAATCCCATATTTTATTGTGTGTTTGTGTGCGTGTGTCAGCAACCTGTATGTGTAAAATATGCTATTTAACGTTTTTCTCCACTTCGATAGTTAAATCTACTCATTACTACGTTTTTACCTTTAGAGTTTAAAAGGTATTATGTCCATTTTCACCTTTTAAAAAGCATATTTTACACATACAGGCTGCTGACACACTCACACAAGCACACAATAAAATATGGGATTAAAAGGACCTATGAACCAACAATTCTCTGCAGGTACAGTATCATGTTTAGATTCAATAATTTTTACCTTTTTTGATTCAGTCACGCAACCCATACTTACTTATAATATCATTGAGTAGTAGACTCTATTGTTGTAGGCTGTTGAAAGCTATCAGGGAACCAGTTGTATGGGGGGCTTTTTGAGAAATTTGCCGTGCGCCATCCAACAAAAAACAGAAAAATTTCGACTCTCGAGTCATATAATGATAGGAAGGGAACTTGGAAAAAATTTCGACTCTCGAGCTATATATGATAGGAGGGGGACTTGGTAAACTTTCGACTCTCGAGCCATGTGTGATAGGAATTTTTCCAAGTCCCCCCCTCTATCATATATAGCTCGAGAGTCGAAATTTTTCTAAGTTTTTCGCTAGACGGCGCACGGCGGACGGCAGATTTCTCAAATAGCTCCCCATAAAACAGGTTCCCTGTTAGAATTTAGACGCTCAAACTATATTAGACTAAGCTTATAGTAGGTCTAGGCCTTCTTTATACTAGCTTTATCTAGGTCTAGGCTTCCTTGAATTTTCAATACCAAATCCCATTTGACTCATAAAACAGGTTCCCTGCGTTCCTCGTTTAACTTCGTTAAGGAAGTCGTCGTTTTTCCATCCCCTGATAAAACAGGTTTCCTGTTCAAATTTCGACCTCCGAGCTATACTTCTACAATAGGAAGGGAACTTAGACAGATGTCCACTCTGGAGTTTTAACAGGGAACCTGTTTTATGGGGGGCTATTTGAGAAATCTGCCGTCCGCCGTCCGCCGTGCGCCGTGCGCCGTCCAGCGAAAAACTTAGAAAAATTGCGACCCTCGAGCCATATATAATAGGAGAGGGACTTGGAAAAATTTCGACTCTCGAGCCATATATGATAGGGGGGGGACTTAGAAAAATTTCGACTCTCGAGCCATATATGATAGGAGAAGGACTTAGAAAAATTTCGACTTTCGAGCTATATATGATAGAAGGGAGACTTAGAAAAATTTCGACTCTCGAGCTATATATGATAGGAGGGGGACTTGGAAAAATTTCGACTTTCGAGCTATATATGATAGAAGGGGGACTTAGAAAAATTTCGACTCTCGAGCTATATATGATAGAAGGGGGACTTAGAAAAATTTCGACTCTCGAGCTATATATGATAGAAGGGGGACTTGGAAAAATTTCGACTCTCGAGCCATATATGATAGGAGGGGGACTTGGAAAAATTTCGACTCTCGAGCCATGATAGGAGAGGGACTTAGAAAAATTTCGTCTCTCGAGCGAGAAAAATTTATATTCTCAAACTATATTATGATAGGCTTATAGTAGGTCTAGGCCTTCTTTATACTATCTTTATCTAGGTCTAGGCTTCCTTGAATTTTCAATACCAAATCCCATTCGACTCATAAAACAGGTTCCCTGCGTTCCTCGTTTGACTTCGTTAAGGAAGCCGTCGTTTTATACGATAGCTGGAGCGCTTGGAAAACTTTCGACTCGCAACCTGTACCTAATATACGACAGAAGGGGGAATTACAGTGTTTGAAGCATTGCATATATGGGTCATTGAAGGGGCTAAGTCAATTGGAATACAAAATATTGCATATCTAGTCACTTGAAGAGGCTACCCTAATGCGGATTATATAATGTATTATTTTTCAATGCATAGAATAGTCTAATCGATTCGGTCCACTAAGTTACGGCCAGATATAATGGAAAAACACTTCACAACACTCAAAAAAGAGTGAACTGAAGGAAAGCTGCAGAAGCTGCAAAAAAATATACAGGTTCTACTATGGAACAGGATCCTGTGTTCCTCGTTTAACATTGTTAAGGAAGTCGTCGTTTATTCTTGATGATGATACCAGCACTGCCTAGATTGAAATTTCTTGAAATACGGTATGCCGGAGCTATTTTTATCTTTTAAAAATTCTGTATGGAATTGTAATATTCGCGTTTATTAAATAAAGAAAATTAAAAAAGGTTATTCATTCCCCCTCTTTTGGGAAAAGGAGGGGACTTCTCGCTTCGAGAGTGTTGGTGAGAGCAACCAGACGTTGATTAAGGAAAATTAAGTATCATGAAATCAGTATATTTCGATGATAACCGGAATTCCCTTTGTAGATAAAATCTATACAGCCACTAAGTACCTACCTACGTAGGAAAAATTTAGATCTAGATGAAAATCAAGTACCTAAATTGGTTCCTCTAAAGTATCAACAAAAATGGCCAGAATTTCATTCATAATTTTTCTCCTACGGGGATTCACTTGGGCTACGTGCACGAATCCACCTGAGGACATTCCAGGTAGGTGATAACCAAGCAGTCAATTTTTTTGTCAGTCATTTAATAACTGTAGAATAGCGTATGCAATTTGGCAGACCTAAACGTCAGCACCATCTCTCCGGAACTCTCCACGCCTCCGGTGCTGAATCCAACAAATTTTTTCGCGTATCTGGAAGAAGATAAGACTAGAGAACTCTACGCAGAGCTTGTGTCCGGACTTGACAACTATACCATACAACTCGAACATAAATTTACAGGCGATTTGGACGAAGAATTCACAAAACAAAAAGCTAACTGGGAAGAAGAGATGGTAAGTTCCTCAGTTTCGAAAAACCTAATGTATCAACTTTGATTTCGTGGTCTTAATTTAATTCATATTGCAGTTACCGTATCGTCTTTGCTGTGAACCCCAGTACGTACGTTACCATATAAATCAAGCCAAAGTAAAATCGGATGTGAAATGGTCAAAAATGCTTTTCTTCCAAGAAGCACATCGAAAAGAATGGATCGAGAAAATTCTACAAAGTAAAAACGAGGACAATTTCGCGGGACGTCTTTACCAAACTTTAGCGAGTAATAACATAGACGTCGAAGACTTCGTAAATGAAACTCGAATAATAGAAATGCGTGCTAGCGTAGCCATACATACCTACCTTAGTAGAACTGTGCGACCTCTCACTGCTATGATGAAACTGGAAAGATTGAGGAAAGACAGGTTCAGACTAAGCGTGGTACATGAGAAATATTTTAATGTTTTAGCCGATGCGATGAATATTACTAAAATTTCGCTCGGCGAATACGAAGAGGTACAAATCATTGTCTGTGAAGAAATTGTCGATCTTAGAATTAATAAGACTACAACCTTTGAGGAATAATAAAACAAGTAATCAACGTTACTGTTTTACAGTATTAATTTATTTGGACGGTAAAACTACAAAAACAAGAAGAAAATTAAACAATGCCAAAAATTAGTCTAAGCTGGTTCAATACCATAGAACAGTTTGGGCTGAGTAGAAACGGCATCTAATCGACAACTCATTACCAGCAACGGTGGGTTGCGTGATGGTTAATATCTAATTCGAAACAACGAATTCTCTACTCACTCCATCAACACGACTACATGGAATGTTAGTTACGAATAATACTGTACTGTTTTAAGAAAAAAATGTGTCTAAAACACCGTTTCCACTTCAGCGTAAATCGATAAAAATTCGATCGTCTTATCGCAGTATCACTTGTGATGATTGTACCAATCGGATAGGTAACTTTCGCAAAATTACATTAAGTCACATCTTCAATAGCGCGTCCGGTAAAATGATCTCAGGACCGAGCTTAAAATCTAAACAAATTGCACAATCCTCCATGTCGGGGTATTTCGGGTAACATTACAATTTAGTCTCGCGATCTAGAAATATTACATATGCGGTACAAATTCGTCGTAAAAATGGCCGAAAATGAAATATTAATAATATAAAATAATGAAGGGGAGAAAAAAAGAAGAAAACCAACAAACAAAGATAAATTACGCGTTTAAACTGGAGAAGATTTATATAGCCTGCACCTATAATTAAAAAAAGAAATAAAATAGGCGTGACTGACGTGTACAAAATTCTAAAAATTTTCCGCTTGTTAAAAATACGAACGGTTACAGTAGTTGGCACATACTATAAGTACAAATAATGTTGAGAAACAAAATAATATTATGTGAACGTGTGGTATACTTATTTAAGATTAATCACCAAAAGACTTGTTCGCTGTATTACTTTCTATAACTTCGTTTTGTTCGCGAAATTCGTCCGAAAAAATTTTCACCATAATTGTTCGAAGCTCATATTATTGAACCCGGGATTTTTCCTCATTTCCCAATATTTTCCGTTGTACTCCCAATATTCGTCGCCGTTATTGTCAGTTTTTAACCTAAACAAGGAAATGAAATTAAAATTTATAGATTCACCTTCTAGTCCATTGAAATAGGGCAAAAAAAGAGCATTTGCTGGACATAATTGGGACACTACATCTCTTTTCGTGAAATGGATCAGACAATTCGTTGCCCCCCAAAATTCAGTGTTTTGAAATTTTCTCAAAAATTAAGAAAAAAGGTTCGAACAAAAGTTTCCTATAAGATAAATTACTCATTAATTACTGTATGTCTGTTGGTTGTCTTGAAAATTGCTGACTACGCAGCATATTTTGCACTTTTGAAGCACTTTTCTGTCATTTCCCCAAGAACTACGCAGTTTAGAGAAGAAAGTTTCAAAGAAAAATTGTTCATCAAATTTACTGTTGACTCCGAGCCTATTGGTTGGCGTAGAAATCACTGATTTGTTTTCAAGACTGGATTTTCAATATTAAACAACTGCTACAAATTATTTGAATAGAAGTAGGAATTATCCAAACCTATTCATCGAGGTTCAATTATTGATTCATTTTAGTCGTTAATTCAGGAAATGGTTTTTGACAAAAGAGGTGCTAACACCATTGAAGTATTTTTTAATCAGATATCTAAGATTATGCTATTTTTTTGTTGGATCTCCCATTCGGTTTCTATTTTGGTCTGAGAAAGAGAAGTGATAAACCTTTGGAGACAATGAGGTTTTAGAACTGCTGGGAATATCTCATTGCATCAGTACAGTAAATTGTGTTGCAATTCAAGCAGGAAGGTAGGACGCCATTGCGGTATCTGGACTACACTATGGCAGATCCAGCTGGCAGCCGAGGTCTTTGTGGTTGGCAGACCCATTCAGATAGAGATATACCAGTCTGGGAGTACCTGGAGTTTGTTTCACAAATTCAATGCGCTCTGATCAACCCCTTTAGTTGCGGTGGTAGAAAGGCTGCTTTGTTCGAGGTCTGGAGAAGCTGAGTTGGTCAACTTGGTCATCTGAGAACTTGTAACCATAGTATTGTCAAAAACAATGTTGTGGGTGATATGCATGTATGAACAATCGACGAGTGATGTATCTTACAGTAAATTTGATGAGGAATAACTTTTGTTTGGAACTTTTTTCTCTTAATCGTAATGACAAAAAGTTGGTGAAGAGAATCAGCAATGACCAGCCGGAAGAAAAGGAAAAGGAAAGCTTGAAAGGAGCGTACAAGCTCAGTTGTGTAAGACTGGGAGAAAGTTTGAGATCAGGAAAAAGGAGTACAAAAAGTCAAGGGAGAAAAAAGATGGCAAGTTACTGTTTGCTAAACACTGTAAAAAGAACACCACAATAAAGAGAGAATATTTGAAAAATTGGGAGGATCATTTTGACCGATAACCGATAACCGAAAAATTTTCTGGCAAAGCCAAATAAATGAAAATCATGTTCCATGTCTTTTATATTTTATCAGTCATCTTGAAATATTTCATTCTAGGCTTCTACTAGGTCAAGTGTTCGTGAGATATTATTCGTTTACCCCTTTACCTATCTTGGCGTCGTATAAGTCTTGTATGAGAAATATTTTGAGGTAATTGTGGGTGTTCTATATTTTGAGGTATCAACTTTCGTGGGGCGAACGAGCGATCTCGCTGTTGTATTGGAATGGTATGAGACAATTCGAGTCTAGGGGACTTGGAAAAATTTCGACTATCCAGCCGTATATGATAGGAAGAGGGACTTATAAAATTTTCCAATAATTAATTATATCAATTATTTAATTATTTATTCATTTAATTATTTAATTATTTATTTATTTAATTATTTAATATTATTTATTTATTTATTTATTTATTTATTTATTTATTTATTTATTTATTTAATTATTTAATTATTTATTTATTTAATTCTTTAATATTATTTATTTATTTATTTATTTATTTATTTATTTATTTATTTATCTATTTATTATTAATTATTACGAGTTCGCCTCCTGTCTCGCTGTTGTATTGGAATGGTATGAGACAATTCAAGTCTAGGGGACTTGGAAAAATTTCGATTATCCAGCCATGTATGATAGGAAGAGGGACTTGGAAAATTTTCTAATTATTAATTATATTAATTATTTAATATTATTTATTTATTTATTTATTATTAATTCTTCTACTAGGTCAAGTGTTCGTGAGATATTATTCGTTTACCCCTTTACCTATCTTGGCGTCGTATAAGTATTGTATGAGAAATATTTTGAGGTAATTGTAGGTGTTCTATATTTTGAGGTATCAACTTTCGTGGTGCGAACGAGCGATCTCGCTGTTGTATTGGAATGGTATGAGACAATTCAAGTCTAGGGGACTTGGAAAAATTTCGACTATCCAGCCATATATGATAGGAAGAGGGACTTAGAAAATTTTCTAATTATTAATTATATTAATTATTTAATTATTTATTTATTTATTTATTTAATTATTTAATTATTAATTAATTAATTATTTATTATTATTATGCGGGGTGTACTCGCGAATTTCTGAATCACCCACGGGGTAGAGATTTCTCTTGACGGGGGAGGAGGGGGAGGGGGTGTACTCGCGAGTTTCAAAATCGGGGTCCGGCGAGAGAAAAGACATGGAACATGTCAATAATACATGTAGAGAACTGCACAAAAAGAAAAAAATTCTGGGAATAAATGGAGATTGTAAAAGCAAAGAAGAAAGCCAGGCTCTTGAACATATCAATGTAATCAGGTTTGATCGCGAAAAATTATTTAGCCTTGTGATTGGACGAGAGAAGGAGAATAGAAACAACCAATAAGATAGCAGGTAACCAGGTAGCCAATAGAATCGCAGTATTCAGGACAATAGAATAAGCCAATCACTAAGCAGTTTACCATAGCCAATAAGAACAGAATGTCATATGTGACCTGCGATGGGAAAATGATGCTCATTGCCCATTGGCGCAGGAACACCATTTCTCTCTAATTGGACGTCTAATCAGAGAGAAATGGTGTTCCTGTCAGTGGGCAATAAGCATCTTTTTCTCATCGCAGGTCACATATTATTGTAAGAATAAGTTTCTAAGAAGAGAACCAATCACAACACAGCATTGTTATAGCCAATAAGATGACAGTGTTATACTATAAAAGCTCAATGTTTAAGGCCTTGTTCTCCAGTTGCAACAGAACTGATGATGAGATGACACCCGAAAGTATTCTTGTACTGACAAGCAACTAATAGTGTACACTTGAAAAACTTTTTTCACGGAAGAAATGCTGTGAAAGTTTGAAGTATGCTGCTTAGTCGGCAATTTCCAAGACAACTAAAAGACATACAGTAAGAAATGAGTAATTCATCTTAAAGGAAAATCGATCAGGAACAACCTTTGTTTGTTCGTAATTTTCGATAAAATTGCGAAAAACTGAATTTTGGGGGGCGACGGTGGTCACAAAGGTGGTTCACTGGAGACGGGTGCGCTATGGACTTTTTAGTATCTTCACCCCTGTCTGTTTAACTACTTTTACGAACAAAAAAATGTACTGTCGGAATTATGTCCAGCTAGAAGTCTAAATTGCCTGGACTATTCGGAACAAACAAAATACGTAGGAGACCGGAAGAAATAATCACCTGAACCATTTTGCCTCGTGCTGAACACCCTTCGACTCCATTAGTTTACGACGATCCCTCTGTTTTTGTTCAAGTTGCGATTTAACTGTTTCTGCGGCAGATAGATCACCTTCTTCCAAAAGCCTGAAAGAAACGAATTTCATTAGTATAATACGTCACGCGAATTGATTCTTGCGCGTATTTTAACGATTGAATTAAGTACCTTTGATCTGGCCTGAAACGTGTATCCGTACTAGGCAAGACTTTAGCCGTGTCTGGATCTAATTCGTTTAACTCCATGGCAAATCTAGTAAAACCGTAATATAGCTCGTAGTTCTCGGGCATTGTACCTGAATATTGTTCGATAATATTAATTTAGAACTATTTTAAAAAATTACGAATATAATGGCAGCAAGGAACCCGTGATGTCTGATTTTCCTGATTTTTTTTTTTTTTTTTTTAATCCAACCGCTCTAGACAATACTGTACAACTGACTAACCGATTTATTTACAGAAATGGATTTCTTTCATGAGTCCAAAAGCTTTGATTGCCCTGATTGTTTTTATGTCACTAATGAGATACGTTCGGAGTTAAATATGGGGTACGGCAAAGAATCTATTTAGGCGGCACGTGGGATCTGAAAAATGTTGACGCACCAGATCTATGATGTCATCAGATTGTCATCATGGCAGGAGGGGGACTTGGAAAAATTTCGAACTCCAAGCTATGGTTGCCGGCCGGTCGTACGACCGACATTTTTTCCGAAAAACCCCCTGATAAAACAGGTTTCCTATTAAAACTATTAATAATAGCTTCGAAGTCCAAATATTTTCGAGTCGTCTTTTTTTACATGACTCGGGATTCAACATTTTCCAAGTCTTTCACCTCTCTATTCTTGAATATAGATTTTTCTCAAGTCTCATTCCGTTAGCAGCCTCATTCTTCTCTGCTTCTGAGTCCAATCTTAAGGTAGCTTTTGACGAAATTTTTGACGTCCCCTATTGGTTCAAGGTCACTCAGACGTGCATTTATTTCAACTCCTTCCTCTATAAGGATTTTAGCCAAAGATTAACGTCAAGGGCCGACGTCGACATTTCTCTAAATCCCTTCTCCACAAAAATTTGAGCGAAATTTCTTTCTTGAATTCGTGGTTGTTCTCAGTTTCTCCTTAAAAACGGTTCAGAGCTAAAGATTTCTCATTCTACAGAGATTTTGACAGAAAATTTTCCTAGATCAAGGTGATCCGGACCTGGTCCTTCTTTCGAGAGTGATAGCGGGTTCCTTGTTGAAAACAAAATGAGGATGAGACGATCGTTAGTACGTACCCGATCTCCAAACGCATTTCGCAGCCGGCGGAACACCACAGTACAACGATTCGTTCCATTTACCGAATAGTTTTCGAACAACAGAACCATGCTCGTCGAACACACTTCCGTACACTTCGTGTCTTTTAGCCGACCAATAATTAGGCTGAAGATGAAAACATTCATTACAGGTAATCTTGGCTAAGAAACGCAGATAGCACTCGAACAACGTTTGCAAAGTTTCGTACCTTCACGAAGGTTAATTTACACGAGATATTACGGTCTAAATTCGTGATTTTTAATTCGCCGGACAAATCGGCCCATCGCTGACCAGAAAATAAATTATGAACGCAAGTAGTCACCTTATTCCATCGATAATGATCCTGAGTGTCGGCACTTAGAAGTTTTAGATTCACATCCCCTGAAAACAAAAAACAAGCAAATGACAGAAATTATTAAACTGAACAGTGTACGAATTTAAGTCAGTAACTATTGATTAGAATATCAAAAGATGAAGCTTGGAAGATATTAAAATTTTTGAAAATTCTACCTCGACTTCAACTTTGGAAAAAAGGGTCTACAAGAGGTTTTTGTGGTTATTGGACTTGATACTCGTATAGCGACGAGAAGCCCCACGATATCTGATTTCATTTTCTCCTCTATTATTTTGTTTTAAATAATTTTTCCTCCAAAATTGTAGGTTTCATGATCACAGTGTAGTGGACTGTCGATAAAGACCACCAAGTCCAAAGGGTACCATTTGGAAAGTATTTCGATCATTTCCATATATTATAGCGAACACTCACCCAAAGGTTGGAATTCCATCGATTTGCCCCAAAACTTAGTTTTAATACGGATGTCTTGCCAAAATATGAAATGTTTCGATTCTGCGTGGCAAACGCTGACTGGTGGATGGTGACTTACCTATAAAACATACACTCATTATTTCCAATATTCTTCGAACATTATCAGCGATTCTTTAATCCACCGTCAATATTAAAAATACCTGCTCAGCCACAAAACGAAATCCTTTATCTTCACGAACGCATTCGTAAGTTTCACCGAGCAACGGATTGAAAGGCTTCGAGCCCGCTCGATAATAAGAGGAGCAATATGTTGAGACCGCGAATGCGCTCACATATACCATCCTTTCGTAAGGATCTCCTATCTCCGCTGCTTTGTCCAATAACTCTGAATATTCCAATTCTTCGCATAATCGCTGTATCGTTGGAAAAATGTAAATAAAATACGCGTTAGACGATACACTATCGCGGTTTTCAGACCATTAAACGTAAATTTCTTTACTAACCTGTAACATATTCAGAGGTTCATTTAACGCTACCGGCATCGAAACTCGCGATAGATCCACTCCGATATTTTTACGCAGTAGACTCCATAAAGACAAACCTTCGGTATTCGGTTTTGGGCATGGTAACTTCTCACGATGGCCAGTTAGATTTTTGTTAACACTGACCATATTATCGCCACCTAGACACATTGGTAGAAATGAATCATTTATCTATGGCTTCCTCTACCGATTCATTGTCCCGAAGCTCGAAGGAAATTCTCACCTTGTAGAGTAGGATTATAATCGGATGAGGTGTACTCGCTATTTTCCGAAGATACCGAACCCTCCTCGCTACAAATTGAGCCACCCTCTGATGACGAATCACTGGCGACGGTTTGCGTTTCTGGAACGCCTGCCGCATCCTCGTTGTCGGTTTGATGGAATTCTTCGGCGTCGAAGAAAATTTCCGGCGTACTAAGGTAACATGAATTATAAGATAGATTTGAGCTGACGTTCTGAAATAAGAGAATCAATTATTTTTTTAATTAATTGATGGCTGGAAAACTGAAAGAGATACGAGAACGGAAAAATGAAGTCTGTTATTTTCGACGAAAGAAACAGAGGACTTGAATGTTATAGTAAAGTTTTTCCGGTGTTTAGTATCCACAAAATGTTGAGTACCCCTAAAGTAGGTCAAGGTCATTGATAACGTGTTACTATGTTTCGCCTCCTCTGTATTGCAAGATAAAAGTGAAACCTTTACTTAGGTCAAGCTTATTGATGCAGTCGTAATAAAGCTCCTCTCTACCAGTGCTTCTTAGAATCCCTAAAGTATGCGAAAGTCATTGGTGACGTCATAGTGTCTCTCGCCTTCTCTGTATACATAGCTAGAGGGTAAGAAGTTTCATAAATTACCAGGTCGAGGTCACTGGTGACCTCATAGTAACAAAATCCTGATAGAAAATCAAGCTGCAGAATCGTCCGAGTCTTACATGCATATGAAATTCTAGCTGTACAGAGAGAGAGAGAGAGAGAGAGAGAGAGAGAGAGAGAGAGAGAGAGAGAGAGAGAGAGAGAGAGAGAGAGAGAGAGAGAGAGAGAGAGAGAGAGAGAGAGAGAGAGAGAGAGAGAGAGAGAGAGAGAGAGAGAGAGAGAGAGAGAGAGAGAGAGAGAGAGAGAGAGAGAGAGAGAGAGAGAGAGAGAGAGAGAGAGAGAGACAGAGAGAGAGAGAGAGAGAGACAGACAGAGACAGAGACAGACAGACAGACAGACAGACAAAGAGGGAGGAAACGGCGGGAGCTCGAGAAAATTCCAAACACTGATCTCTTCGTCGATATAACACGAGCACTACTAGGAAAAATTTTGACTATTGAGTGTCATAGGAAGAGGAAGAAATATGAATCGGGAGCTTCAATCTACTTCAGAGACGACGAAAATAACAACTTTCGAAGTCTATCCATTGAAAGGGGCCCTAGATTTGAAAAAAAAAGGTGTGAGAAAAAAGTTGAAGTTAATTTCTCCAGGCCTAGTATACACGTATATAAAACTTAGAACACCGCATTATATTCCCTTCAACCCCCCCCCCCCCCCAAACACACACACACACGAAAAGGAAACCTATCACATTGGCAAAAGAAACACTAAAATAAGTGTGTAATGATCAATACAAAAAAATTATTAAATATTAAATTTATTAATCAGTCCTTTTTGTTCCTCACAAAAAAAACCTTTGCATCGTACTGCTGAAAGACGAGCTTTCCTTACAACTTTAAAACTCAATTAAAACCCCGCTAATGAAATTTTAAGAAAATTTTGACGCTACAATCTTCCCCCCCGTCTCATCATATTAGATAGACCAAAAGTCGAAATTTCTCCAACTCCCCTTCTTATTATTATAGCTCGAAATCGAAAATTGTTTGAGTCACCCTCGCATCATAATAAATAGCTAGTGTGTCGAAATTTCTCCAAGTCTCCCACGTATTATATAGGTATAGCTCGACAAGCATAAATTTTTCAAATTCTCTCTTATCAAATATAGCTCGCAACAGATCAGAATTTTTTCAAATCTTACTTTCCCTATAAAAATGATTCTCTGTTCCCCTCATTTAACTACGTTGAAGAACTCTTGAGTTCCCCCCGCCCCACCTATGGTTTTCATCACTACTTAATGCCCGCAAAAACGCACATTTTTCCCCCAATGGTATCAGCTATGGCATTTATTGACCAACAGTAAATGGGATATATTAAACTCACGAAAATAAAAAGGTGTTTAAACGAAAAACAACATTACAAAAAAATTGTCTAACAGAACCAAATAATAAATTGTGGTAACGAAAAGTACAGTACACGAAATTTTCAACTTTCTCCCGAAAAAATAAGAAACGTACACGAATTTTGAAGTGTTTTCTCTCAGTACTTGAAGGTTTCTTGCATCTTCAAAATTTATTATTCGAATTTTTTAAAATAATTTCGTTCAGTCCTTCTTCTTTTTTTTTTTTTTTTTTTGTCGGTAATTACGAGGAATATTTTCAGTAGTCCGTGAATTCAGTCTAAGGTTTCTCTTCTCCTGTGAAGATCTGGAACCCAAAAGATCTGAAGCTTTTTTCCCTACTGAGATTTAGTACTCAAGAGATTCGAATTTCTCTTTTAAGATTTAAGTTACTAATGAAAAGATTCGAATCTTTTCGTTCTAGTCAGATTTGGAATTCAATTTTTCATTCCATGTTCTTTAAAACTGATTGTTCGTGAAGGAAAGTTCTTAAAAAGAAAATAATAATGTCTAATTATTATTATTGTTAATGTGAAATGGGCCAAATATCTTTTTCTTTCTAATTTTTCAATGCTTTCTTTTGTATGTATTAATTTTTCGGTCAAAAGTTTTTATTTTTTGTGATTTCTTAATTCTTTTGTTGAAAGGACTTTTTCAATATTAATTTTTGACATGTTTCATGTCTTTTCTCTCGCCGGACCCCGATTTTGAAATTCGCGAGTGCACCCCCCCCCCCCCCAAGAGAGACCGTGCGTGTGCGTCCGTGCACCGTGCACAGCTCTAACCCGTGGGTGATTCAGATATTTGCGAGTACACCCCGCGTGGTGATTTCGTAATTTGCATGCGTCCGTGCAAATGACCTTGGGACTTGAAAAAATTTCGAAATCTACAGCAAGGAAAGGGTCGAAAGGCGGAAGCCCAAAATATTTTATATCAGGCGAACGAGCGGAGCGAGTGAGCCCCACGAAAGGTTACCTTAGAATATTTCTCATAGAAGACTTAAATTTTTTCATACCATCACGAAAGTCGATACCTCAAAATATTTCTCATAAAGGCGATAACTCATATTTCGCATAGAAGACTTGAATTTTCTCATACCATTCCAATACAACACCCAAAATAGGAGATACCTCAAAATATTTCTCAAACAAGACTTATACGACGCCAAGATAGGTAAGGGGGTAAACGAGTAATATCTCACGAACACTTGACCTAGTAGAAGCCTAGACTAAAATATTTCAAGATGACTGACAAAATATAAAAGACATGAAACATGATCTTCATTTATTTGGCTATGCCAGAAAATGTTTCTCAGTCCCTCTCCTATCATATATAGCTCGAGAGTCAACATTTTTTATTTTTTTCGTAAAATTATTCTTAAGTGCCTAAAGTTTTTGTTTTTTCGTGATTTTTAACTTTTTATTTCGTGCAAAAAAATCTCACCCACAATAAACTCCACCACGCCACGTAAATTATCTTCTTACGTTGATGCTTTGCACAATAAGACTCATCTCTCTTTCAGCACAATTCTGCTGCAAAAATTAAAGCCGTAAATCAAACAGAACTCAATGCACATTCTTTAATACGAAGTCAGACCAAATCGTTGAAGTTGTGATGGCAAAAAAAAAAAAAAAAAAAAAAGCAAAATTTATTATTTTGTTCAATATTTTTGTTCGTTATCGAGAAAATTTAATCCTCTTATTTTTTTAGCGACATATGTATTGATAAGCTTGTAATTTTCTAATTATAGGTATTTATTGATGAAAAACACTCAACTCATTAAAACTATAATTTATACTTTTTTTTCCCCCTTTTCTTCTTCTGAAAGACGTTTCTAATTCAACAACTTTTCTTTCTTCTCTGAAATTCAGCAAAACTTATTACCACCTATTCAACAAATCACCGGTCAAATAATACCTCAACAAAAATAAGTTATTCAAAAATACTCAGGTTGAATAGAAGAGAATCATCTAGGAAATAATAATTAACAATATTCTTAACCACTTGTATTTTCTAATACTGCCCCCGGCTACGCTCAAAATTACGTATATTTAATACCTACAAAAATCTCATATAATTTTCCCGATAGCATCGGCTATGGCATTCACTGACTAATAGAAACCTTCACTACATAAAATCTTTTCCCATGCGTTGTAGTAAAGAAGGGTCATCTTGCAGCAATATGATACAAAATTTTTGTACGTGTAATGGATTACAACTTCAAAATTTGATTCAAGCCACGCGAAAATGGTTACTGATAAGTGTTGACAATGTAGCGCCCGGGAGCAACCCCCTCCCTGGCTTACTCGTTGAGGTATGGAAGGAAAGTTCAAGCATATTAATAATGCGAGAAAACACGTACGTCCATACATTGTATTGCTGCGAGACGACCCTGCCTTACAACTGTAATAATACTTTATATTCGCATGAGGATGCAAATGTAGGTAGCACTAGAGTCGTGCCCGGAAAGGTGATGCGGCAAAAATGCCATAAGCACATATGAAACTAAATTGGGCTATATACAGAAAAGTAGTAAGAGCATTTTTCCATCATTTTCATACATAGAACAACATGAATGAAGAAAAAATTGAAATTTCAACAATTTTCTGAAACATCACCTTTTCGGGGAGCTTCCAAAAATGGCCACCACAGTTTTGATAGAGGGCGCCTACTTTGCATCCTCATGCGAATAAGCGGCGCTAATAAAATTAAAAAAAAAATTTGACGCCACAGGCTTCTAAACTCGAAGAGTACAACTCGATGAATCCAAAATTTGAAGCGTAGAGTTAACTCGGATTCTCCTCTATGTGGTGTTAGGAAATTTGTCCGAGCGAAAATTGACCAACAGAAAAAAAAAACACCGAAAATTGACCGACAGAAAAAAACAATGACGAAAGTTGTCCACATGAAAATTATCAGTGCGAAAAAAGTCGTTTGAGAAATTGGGCAATGACGAAATTTTACAGTATTAAAGAAAAATTGAACTTCGTGTCACTCGTGATTGTACTCTCGATAAGCTCGAATAAATTCAGGATGTTGAATATGATTACAGAAATCGAAAGTTCCTGTTATTGAATGGAGCTCGTGAGTATCAACTACTGCAATTGTACCACGTGCGTATATAGGAAGGAGGATGATGATAATTTCACCATAAAATATGAAATAATGTGTTTCGTTTAATCTTTGCTTTTGTACTTAACAAAATTATTCGTAATCTCAGGCAAAGTCAAATTATTCACACGTTTTTTTTTTTTCATGAAGAGGAGGATGACGTGGTCGACAGTGGAGACGACTACTTCTTGACTTATCTAAGGGGTATCGCTCACAATCTCATTTATCAAGTTTTATACATTTTGGAATACTTTTCTAATTTAGAACATTTCAATTTTCCATAATTTATACTTTTTCTAACGCTCAAATTTTGTAATATCTAAAATTCGGAATGTCCAAATTTCGCACGATTAAATTTCGCCACGCTCAAATTTCGTACGTTCATTTTTCAGCAATCACAATTTTCTGTCGG
Source organism: Aspidiotus rigidus (assembly GCA_035079385.1). NCBI lineage: Eukaryota > Metazoa > Arthropoda > Insecta > Hemiptera > Diaspididae > Aspidiotus > Aspidiotus rigidus. The sequence continues at coordinate 4,130,753 of JAVHKY010000031.1, read as the reverse complement.
TCAATTTTCGCTCGGACAAATTTCATGGACTCCCTTTATGTAGTGGAGAGAGAGAGAAAAAAAAAAGAAATCGCGTCCATGCAGGAAAAATGGATGCCACAAAAAACACGCTTCATAGGTACTGCTGCAAGACAACCCTTCCTTAAAATTTTAAACTTAATTAGAGCCTCGCTAATGAATTTTTTCTTAACGTTGACGCCAGAACCTTCTAGACTGAAATACCGATCTATATTTGAGAGTACAACTTGATAAATTCAAAATTCGAAGAGTCAAACCGGGGACAAAAAAACCCAGTTCTCCCTTATATAATTAATGGAAGTCATGACATGAACTCCATTAAGTAACTCAGTAAAAGCTCATCTAATTTCAAACTTTCATTCTTTTTTCTTTCTTTCTTTCTTTCTTCCTTTTTTTTTTTTTTTTTAAACTTTCTAAACTCGAATACCGACCTACATTGAAGAGTACAATTCGATAAATTCAAAATTCGAAGAGTTGAACCGGGGATATAAAAACCCGATAATAATGGAGATAATAGATACTATGGGCCTAGTAAAATGAAGGCAACTAGCCTTTGGGGGCTTACTAGAGCAACCTCGTTAAGGCCTATCATAATAAGAATCAAAGGTCGAAATTTTTCCAAGTCTTTGGAGTAGGTCAAGGTCATTGATGACATTGTCATAAAACGTGACGTAGCAGATGGGATTGTGGTCCCGAAAAAGATGGCTTCCTCAGCTCTCCCCTCCTCAATCATACATTCAATAAAATTTCGAGCCATTTTCACGCTTTCATACAACCTAGATTGAAGATCGTGCTAGTTTCATGATTTTAATATTTTTATGTCCTGTAGACACCATGTAACAATCGTGTGGCAAACCAATTGGTGACTTAGGTTCGGATTTGATGACCGAGCTTGTAAGACTAGTCCTTATTGATGAAGTACGACAAAAGGAAGCTTTACCCCTCTCACAGAACAAGTTCTCTCTTTAAATTCTTTAACCTGAGAGGGAACCAAACCCACTAAAACGAGAGGTCGTGGGTTCGAATGCCGCTTGAGCTACGACATTTTTTCTTCATATTTTTTTACCTATCTGCACGATTCCTTATAAACATACGCACCATTTATTATCCTTCAACTCTTACTGAACAATTTTGGATGAAATGTAAAATTTTTACATAATCAAAATTATTACTCATTACAAACCCGAAAAATATATGTTTTATAATAAAAGTGCCAACTCTTTGGGAGGGGCACCTCCGGAAACCATAAAATGTTTGATATTTTCACCATGTCGTACGGCCAAATTTGTTCTAAAAAGACTAGTAATATCGAGAAATTACGACCACTAAAAGAATGTTGAAAAGAAAAGAAAACGATAGATTATCAAACTACAAGCTTTCTAGAAAACATTTTTATAAACAGGCTTTAATCACCACACTTTTTTCCAAATTACAAGTCGAAGCGACGTTTCGATACCGCCGGGTATCATCGACGGGCACATACTGAAGCCGGAATACTCCGGTAAACATACAAAAGAAAAGAGATTCGGTCGAAAGCACGCGATTACATGTTCTTACTATCACCATGAACCCTCTCTCGCCCATTATTGCAGAGATCGTTCTAGACCGGGTTTTCGACCGCATTGATCGTGATTTTGGTTCGGACGTAGCATTTATGACGAAATACGTGGATGATTGTTTGTTTGTGATTAAAGCCTCTAATTTTGACAATATTTTGGACTCTTTGAACAGCTTTCATGAAAAGATAAAATTTACTTTTGAGAAAGAAAAAGATCGATGTATTAACTTTCTGGACATGTGTATTACTAGGGATAAGAATAAGTTTATTTTTCGTCATTATGAGAAGCCTACCGCTACTGGTAGGATGATTAATTATAAGTCCAATCAACCAATATCCTGTAAGATTAAGTCCGCGTTAAACCTTAAGAATAGGTGTCTTGCAGTGTCTGATCGTTCATACCATGACGAAGTTTCAAAGAAAGTCAGGAAGATGTTGGAATTGAACTCTTACCCCTCGAGCTTTATAGATAATGTTTTTAAACCTACTGATAAGAAAGTTGTAGATAATAAGAAAAGTCTGTTTTGTACCTTACCGTATTGGGGATCAAGCAGTATGATCATCCGTAGAATTCTTCATAAATTTGATCCTAATATTTCGGTCACTTTTGGGGCTTACAATACCGGCAAAGAAAAATTTTTCTCAAAAATTAAGGACAAACTACCCCCCAAGCAAAACTCCGGTGTTGTATATCGTATACCCTGTTTGGACTGTCCCGGCGTCTACGTGGGGGAGACTTGTCAACTCCTGAAGAACAGGGTCTCCCAACATCGTAACGACGTTAAGAATAAGGATGATCACACTGCTTTATCCTCACACTCTATGGAGAAGGGGCATGAATTTGATTTTGATAATGTTAAGATTTTAAGCAAAGAGAATAATACTAAGAAAAGGAAAATCATGGAAGTCATCAAAATTTTGGAGGATAAGGACAGTATTAATTTTAAAACTGACACTAATGGTCTTTGTAATGTTTATAAATCTATGATTCATGGTGATAGTAAGAACATGTAATCGCGTGCTTTCGACCGAATCTCTTTTCTTTTGTATGTTTACCGGAGTATTCCGGCTTCAGTATGTGCCCGTCGATGATACCCGGCGGTATCGAAACGTCGCTTCGACTTGTAATTTGGAAAAAAGTGTGGTGATTAAAGCCTGTTTATAAAAATGTTTTCTTGTTAGTTCGTCACCACGAATAAAAAAGTCTGCTTGTACAAGCTTTCTTTTATTTTTAGAATTCATTTCACGAAGGCCGGAAACGACGACAAGAAAAAATTCTTCAAAGTCTTCTTTTTTCTTTCTCTCTACGCTACATACATGAATTACGAGAAATATACAGCTGTGCTTGTAAAACAATTTGACGTATTGGGGAAAACACGCCAACTTATATCCATTCTATAGAAATGATTAAATTGTATGTATCTCGGACCGTGTTTTTAATTGCCACAAATTACTCCGAGCCAGTCACCCGTAGGTAGTTCGTAAGTACCATGTTTTCGTACGCGGGCAACAAGTAATAAACATCGAATTCGAGACGCCGAACGATGACGAGCCACCCACACAAAAAGAACGCGAATTTAGGAAGACCCAAAAACGAGAAACAACGAACTTACAGGTTCGATTAGATCGCTGACATCGGAAGACGCATGAATTGTATTTAATCGTGTTCGCAGGTCATTATTCTGTTGCACAGCTCGTACCAAATCGTTTCGTAAATTATTAATCACAGCTTGATATTCCTTATTACTAGGATCCGATTCGTATGGAGTTTTGAACCAACTTTTTTCATTACTTAGTATCTGCATAATTGACTGAAGTTTCATTTGAACTAAAAAAAAAAGTAAATATGAACCATCAAAATTCGACTTAGAAAATCATTCGTAATATTTAATTATGTCTACTAACTGTCTTTAGCCAATGAAAGAAAATTATGGCGTAATTTAAGGTCGTTCTGTTTGTTACGCGTTTCCGACGGACTTTCGGGAGCCGAGGCCGACGTAGATAGTGGCTCTGGCGGTAAGTTCACCTGAGTCGTTGAACTCAACGAAGGATTGCTATTCGATAGCAAACTCTCCTTGGAATTTCGCGTCAAAGAGGATGAACGTGTGATCGGTAACAACTGTAAGGAAACGTGATAAGTACGAATTTATGAACATGGAACTGCAAGAGTTTTCATCTTTACCTCATTATCAACAACGGCGTCTAACTGAGCCAAGAGACTGGACAATTTTCTCAAATGCTCTTGCACGTGTTCCATTTCTTTCGCCGCTCTCTCCAATGACGCATTATTCGAATCCATTACCCATCCCGTACAACGCGTCGAAGGCGAATGCGTCTTCAAACTATCGTTATCGTGTATCAACTCTATACAATACAAAAAAAAAACAACGAAGCTAAGTAAGACTCTTAATCAAATCATCGAGACAACTTGAGGGAGGACTTTGAACAGAACTCACGCGTAGTGCAATTCTTAACAGGTTTGTTCATGTCTCGAAGAATTCTGCCTTGAACTTGTTTCACACTACCGAAAGTCAACAAGTGCTGTCTGTAAAGACGATGTTTCTTCAACTGATCTGCCCATTGAGAGAAAATTTCGTATCGTTTGGCCTGAAAAGATAAGTTTGTCATTAGATTTGCAGCGGAAAATACCATGGAAATCCTCAATAACTACGATAGTCGAAACGAACGGTCTTTACCCTTCAAAGTCTGACAGCAAAAACTAGTACGCAATTTGCGTACCTACCCGGACTCCCTGATATGTCTTTTGAAACCTCAATACAATTTCCTGACCTTTGAACAAAATATGCCGTACCCGTGTGTGTGGTACAATACGAAAAATAAAAACTTCGTCGAAACGGCAAAAGGGAAGAAATGATTTAATTCGTCGACTGCAGGGTCGAAAAGGAATTTTTCGGCGCCACGATCGATAAATTCGCGTACATACATTCCGAGGCTAGAAGCCGGCACGACGACTGCAGCAGATGGTATACACGCACGCGGTAACTTACTAAAAAGTCAAGATCAAGGATCTTTTTCCGCAGAATGAGCGAAATATCGCGGGGTCAAGGTTGGTAAGTATTATTTTATTAGGTTAAACTCACCTTCAAATGATGTATAAACTCATCCGCATCGATATCGATCCGTTTACGTTTACCCTTGGTTGAAATAACCGACAATCCTATATCAACCTGCCCGTGAATTTTACCGCGAGCGATTTCGGAAGGTCCTTTACCGTAAACCAGTATGCCTTTATCCAGTATGAAAAATCTCTAAACAAACGAAAGCTCAAATGTGATACGAAAGTACACTCTTTCGACCTGTTACATGAAACGAACCCGAACAATCGGACTCATCCGTTTCGTGACATTGAATATGAGTTGAGAATATGTAATTTTTGCGGAAGCTACAGCAAAGCAATTATGATACACGAGCGTATAGTCCGTAGACTCTATCCAAAACCGGTCTTCATTTGGCAATACACGTATTTAATCGTCTCAGTGCCCTATCTGTACTCTACATGTTAATCACGAAAATGAACAATTTCCATTTTCGTATATGGATACCCAACTAAATTAATAAGTTAATAATGAAATCATACGGTACCTTATGCCAGCCTTTCAGGGGCCATTTCCTTTTCTTGTGAAGATAGCCCGAGAACATGTCTGGTTTTTTATCGAAGCGTTGACCTTCCTTCAGTCCTTCTATGATCTCCCATTCCGAGCCGCGTCGCGTTATTTTCTTCGAATTTTCTGCAAGAATATACACAATCGACGTTATTAATACTCGTAATTTGTTCATTCGTGCCAAAACAGAAATGACTCAAGCTCGATGCACGAATGACGAAGGAATTTTTGAGTTGGTCAGGAAACGACAATTTTCTCAATAACCATAAAATTTTTTCAAACGATGTGAAATATTTGCGCGTCACGCGAAAATTAGTACACCACGTACGAAACATGTAGACTCTTGAAAACCAATCTACTCCACACCCATTTGTAATGATAGTTTTTTGGCGTCTTTCTCGGGTGAAAATTGTCGGAAAAATAGCAGAAGAAAAAAGTCGTATAACGTAGATCGAGCAATACTTACTACGAAGAAAAATTAAAAGTAACGCGTACAATGTACTTTGTTTTGAAGAAATATCGCAACAACATCCGCGAATGTCTTTTTTTTTATCATTATTTCACGAGAAAGCTATCAATTTTCCGGGAAATTTTCCGTCGTATCATCGTATACAGACACTATGCTGGGAGCAGATGGGAGTATGGAAAAAAACTTATCGTTTCCGACTGAGTTTTTTCTACCTAGATTTATTGCAAGCAAGTAACCTGTTTCATAAATGAACATAAGGAAGTGAGTGATGAACAGAAAGTGACTCTGATTTGCATCTCCTTTCTTTATCTTTTCATCTCATGAACGACCATTCATTCTTTGTGACATCACTTCAATCAAACAGATCTATCACAAGATCTCATCTGCTGCTTCGTACCTTACAATAACATCATCTCAGAGTTGCCTTAATCTAGATCAGAATCTGCGTGGTCTCCAAGGTCGAATTACGGGGAGCCTTCCAAGTTGCAGTTCAAGAACCATCAATGAAGAATGAAAAATTATCAGAGGCGCCGACTTCGAAAAATTATTGGGGGGGGGGCATCAAAGCGTGCGAAGCGCGCAATTACCCGCGCGTGAGCGCGGAAAAAATTTTCTTGCCCCCGCCCCTCTCAGTCTTTCCCCCGCCCCTCTAAATTCCTGGTACAATTCACTAGATAATTTTTTTTCGACCAAATTATTGGAGGGGCGATGCCCCCCCAGAAAAATTATTGGGGGGGCAAAAAGTGTCATGCTCCCCCGAAGTCGGCGCCTATGAAAATTATACACAAAACATGGAGAGGGTTGGGAACCGCACATACTGAAACACTTTTCTTTTTAGCAGATGAGTGAAGTGAATCACATAACAGTCCGACTGTGTTCTTGGTGAGACAAGGGGCATGAAAAGGATATGGTTTGATTTGCGCCAATTAATTCTGCAGGACTTGTCTCTGCCTACGGGCAATCCACTGGTTTGTTCTTCGGAGTTGGATGTAGAGGGAGAGATCAGATTTAGTGAGAAGAATTCTAGGGTTAACGCGAGAGCTTTTATAGCTTGATTGACTTTTTCGCTACCACTTACTAGCCTGGAGAGAGGTGGAACAAGCCTTCAAGCTAGTTTGCTGTACGAAGTGATATACTATTGACAGAAGAAGAAGACGATGGACCTAACTAATGAGCCAAGTATACTAGTTCAGAGTAAGGGGAAATGTTCGCTAACCCTAGGCTAATTTAATCACTTGTCGTCTTTCAATCTTATTCTGTTCGTCAGGCGAAGAAAAGACGACTTCAAAGCACTACCTATGAATGATAGTTTTTGGAACTCATATTGAGTGAATAAGGTGTAAATAGAGCACTAATATTGAAAAAGTTTTCCAAATGTACAATTCTACTTTATTAGTCGCCTTTACAAGAGTACCTTTGGGTGTCATCTCATCATCAGTTGTGTCGCGACTGGAGAACAAAGCCTCAAACATGAGTTTTTAATAGTATAACACTGTGATCTTATTGGCTATTACAACACTGTCTTGTGATTGGTTCACACTGCACTATTAGCTACCTGGAATCCTGCAATATTATTGGTTGTTTACTCGTCTAACCCCCACGCCAAATAATTTTTTGCTATCACCATGCTACAAGATAGCAAAGATCGTAGCCACATTCCTGAAAGAAAACTACCAGTTTGCACCCAGACGAAGTATCAGAAGCAATGGAGAGCTGATTGAGCAACTGCACAAGGTGGAAATCAAGAATAACGACAAGCTGATGTCCTTTGATGTGGCAAATATGTTTGGTACCATACCGAAGGAGGAACTTCTCACCCTGCTCGAAAGCAACAGATACCATGGGAACCCCGATGGGTCGAAGTACGCCAACATAGTGGAGGAGATCTTGAGCCAGAATTACTGCCGCTTCAATAACAGGTTCTACAGTCAGGAAAGGGGACTTGCGATGGGATCACCGCTGTCACCAATACTGGCGGAGATATTCATGAACGATATGGAAAACAAGATATTAAAGGGCAGCAAGTTCAGAAACTCGATCAAACACTGGGCCAGATATGTAGATGATATCCTAATTGTGTGGTCAGGCACTGATAGACAGGTGGATCTATTTCTTTCAGAAATGAACGCGATGAATGAGAGCATCAAATTCACAGTAGAAAAAGGCAATGAGACCATCAACTATTTGGACCTTACACTCACAATGGAGAACAATAGGATGAAATACAAAATCTACAGGAAGCCGACGCATACCGACACCATCATTCCAAATGACTCCTACCACCACCCCAGGCACAAGTTAGCGGCAATCCAGAACTACTGCTATCGGGCAATTTCTATCCTCAAGAACAACGAAGAGAAGAGGAAAGAGATCGAAATAGTAAAGCAGATCGCAGAAGCCAATGGCTACCACAGAAGTGTGGTGGAGGGAGTCTTTGGGAAAATGGAAACAAAGAAAGGAACCCATGATAGCATAGTGAGAAAGTACTCCGGATCGATACCATATATAGGAAAGCACACAAACAAGGTGATAAAGGCGTTCAATGGTTACGATGTGAATTTGGGTATCCAGAATAACCCACCCATGGTCAATGACCAGACGGAACAAAAGGACAAGGAAAGCTTAAGCGGGGTGTACAAGCTCAGTTGTGAACAGTGCGAGGGGATCTATATCGGTGAGACTGGGAGAAAGATTGAGATCAGGAGAAAGGAGCACAAAACGTCGAGGGGGAAAGAAGATGGCAAGTCACTGTTTGCGAAACACTGTAACGAGGAAAACCACGATGGAGAGGGAATATTTGAAGTCATACACGTAGAGAATCGCACAAAGAGAGAAAACTCTGGGAACAAATGGAGATTGCAAAAGCCAAGAGGAAGAAAGCCTGCCTCTTGAACAATGTAATCACATTTGACAGCGAAAAATTATGAAGAACGGAACCAACCAATGAGATGGCAGGAATCCAGGAAGCCAATAGAAACGCAGCATTTAGAACAATAGATTGAACCAATCACAAAGCAGTATGTTTCAGCCAATAAGAACACAATGTCATATTATTGTAAGAACAAGTCTCTAAGAAGTGAACCAATCACAACACAGCATTGTTATAGCCAATAAGATCACAGTGTTATACTATATGGGATAACAACCGAAAGTACTCTTGAATAAGCAACTAATAAAGTAGATTTGTACAATTGAAAAACCCTTTTTCAAGGCCTTAAATATGAGTTTTTATAGTATAACATTGTGATCTTATTGGCTATAACAATACTGTGTTGTGATTGGTTCACTTTTAGAAACTTATTCTTACAATAACATTGTGTTCTTATTGGCTAAAACATACTGCTAAGTTATTGGTTAGCACTTTTGGCCTAAATACTGCGTGTCTGTTGGCTACTTACCACTTCATTGGTTGGTTCTGTTCTTCTTCTCTCGTCCAATCACCAGGCCGAATAATTTTTTGAATGTATCCGGCAATGGAAGGACGCTTGACCCCGGTTCAACCAAGATTCAAGGGACTTGTAAAACGACGGCTTCCTTAACAAAGTTAAACGAGGAACGCAGGGAACCTGTTTTATGAGTCGCCAACCGCCAGCTGTGTGTTGAGTAGATATCTGTATTTTGTAAATATTTGGATTTCAACGGTAAGAGCTAACTTGACAAGTAAAGGCTGTATTGCAGCAAAAAATGGACTAATTCAATATTTTACCAGTCGCAATGATTAAGGAAATGGGTGGACAGATCTCTCTCTCTCTCTCTCTCTCTCTCTCTCTCTCTCTCTCTCTCTCTCTCTCTCTCTCTCTCTCTCTCTCTCTCTCTCTCTCTCTCTCTCTCTCTCTCTCTCTCTCTCACGTGAATCTGAAATTAGACTCATTTCAAAGGAAATTACAGGGGCTACAATTTTTGTTGTGTTCAATTTTTCATATAAATGAGTAAAATTCGTGTCAGGTATACAATAATTGAATTTTTAGAACTATGAGGCTTAACGCGTTTAAGCATTTGAAACAACGTGTACAGTGAGAAGCAGTTTTACTACGGAATTTATTGTTTTTTACCATTTAGCTTTTCACTCATTACTCCATCCAGAAGGAGTCAGAACGTTGAAATTTATCTAGAACTTTACCCAAATAAAAATAAGACTTTCAAAAAATACTGCACGTCAATAGGTAAAAGCGTTCAAATAACAGCCATACAAACATATCATCGTTGTCACACTCGCGTTTTTACAGACCTAGACAGTGAGACACACATTCTAAGATTTCACTGCTTCCGGTAACGTTAAGAAAATAAAAAGAACACACCACTAACGTGCTGCAATTTAGAAGGTAGGTAGCACCAAAATCCCGTTCTCAAGAATACAGGGTGTGAGGGTAGGAGAGAAATACAGTAGACAGTTGCGTGTAGTTACCCTTCTTCGGTGAATCGAATCACGTCAAGTGACACGTACAGCGAGGGCACACAATCTTTAATAAGAACTTTTTTTCTATGGGAGCTAAAATTTTCATTTATGATTTAAAATTTATTCTGGAATAATACGAATATGTGGTGAAGATTTCAAGTCGATAGGTACAGTGGTTCTCGAGTTATAAAAGGACAAACACACAAACAAACTTTCCGCTTTATATATTGGATATGGAATTTGGTATTGAGAAGACCTAGACCTACTATAAGCCTAGTATAATATAGTTTGAGAGTCTAAATTTTTTTCAAATCTCGAGCTATATATGATAGGAGGGGGACTTGGAAAAATGTTGACTCTCGAGCTATATATGACAGAAGGGGAACTTGGAAAAATTCCTATCATATACAGCTCGACAGTTGAAATTTTTTCCAAGTCCCTCTCCTATCATATAACAGTTTGAGAGTCAAAATTTTTTCAAGTTTCTTGTTGGACGGCGCACGGCAAATTCCTCAAAAAGCCCCCCATAGAACAAATTCCCTGTTGAAACTCCACAAAGCGAACCGTGCGATGAGACCCCTGGTTAACAGGATTTAATCACCATGCTACAAGATGGCGAATATTGTAGCCATATTCCTGAAAGAAAACTACCAGTTTGCACCCACACAAAGCATCAGAAACAACAGAGAGCTGATTGAGCAACTGGACAAGTTGGAAATTAAGAGTAACAACAAGCTGATATCCTTTGATGTGGCAAAACTGAAGGAGGAACTTCTCATCTGCTCAAAGACAACTGATACTATGGGAATCCCAATGGGCGAAGTACGCCAACATAATGGAAGAGATCTTGAGCCAGAACTACAGCCGCTTCAATAACAGGTTCTACAGTCAGGAAGGGGGACTTGCAATGGGATCACCGCTGTCACCAATACTGGCGCAGGTACTCATAAATGATATGGAAAATAAGATATTGAAGGGCAGCAAGTTCAGAAACTCGATCAAACACTGGGCTAGATATGTAGATGATATCCTAATTGTGTGGTCAGGCACTGATAGACAGGTGGACCTATTCCTTTTGAAAATGAATGCGATGAATGAGAGTATCAAATTTACAGTGGAAAAAGGCAATGAGACTAATTGGACATTACACTTACACTGGAGAACAACAGGATAGAATACAAAATCTACAGGAAACCAACGCATACAAACACCATCATCCCAAATGACTCCTACCACCACCCTAGGCACAAGTTAGCGGCAATCCAGAATTACAACTATCGAGCAATTTCTGTCCTCAAAAACAACAAAGAGAAGAGGAAAGAGATCGAGATAGTAAAGCAGATTGTAGAAGCCAAAAGCTACCATATAGGTGCGGTGGATGGAGTCTTTGGGAAAATGGAAACAAAGAAGGGAAACCATGATGGGGTAGTGAGAAAGAACGAGAGAAGAACAGAATCAACCAATAAGATGGCAGGAAACCAGATAGCCAATAGAAACGCAGTATTTAGGCCAATAGAGTGAACCAATTACTAAGCAGTATGTTTTAGCCAATAAGAACACAATGTCATATTATTGCAAGAATAAGTTTCTAAGAGTACAACACAGCATTGTTCTCCAGTTGCGACACAACTGATGATGGGGTAACACCCGAAAGTACTCTTGTGAAAGAATTGTACATTTGGAAAACTTTTTCAACTAGATGATGGTCTCGCGTTTGATTTATTGGGTAGTTGACCTGCGCTCAATCCTTTGATAACTGATTAGGAGGTAAAGTTCGAGACCACCAGGGCCGGATCTAGTTTATGTTGGCCACTAAGCTAATTTTTTGTGAGCTCCCTCTATCCCTGAAAACGAAAAAAAGTTCTCATCAACTCCAGCCGGCATCAACTCACTTACGCCTGAAAGTATTAAGGTTTCGCACTGTTTCCTCCTCATCTTACCTACCATACTTCCATGGACTATAAATTAAAAAAAAAAAAGTCGACTCTCGAGCGATAGTATATGATATGAGAGGGACTTGAGAAAAACTCACGCATTCTTTTATGGAGTTAAACGAGGGGTGGCAGGGATCCTCTTTTATGGGCCACGTGAGATCTGAAAAATGTAGATTGTGACGTCACAGGCCCCACCTACCAAGCTAGATATGATAGGAGGGTGACTTAGAAAACTTTCGAGCTCCGAGCTTTGCCGGCCTACCAGTGGCGGACGTTTTTTCAAAACCCTCCGATAAAACAGGTTCCCTGTTGAACTGAACTTTTGAGCTACATGTAGAAGGTGTAGGAGAACTTGGAAAAGAAAAGACGGCTTCCACAACGAAGTTTAACGAAAAATTCAGGGATTTTGTTCAACGGGACCAATATGGTCTCAATATTATGAGACGAATGTTAACTTCCTGTCTGGAAGTCAAAACTTCTGCAAGTTCACCTCCTTTTGTAGACACAGAAACTCGTTGTTTAAGATTTTTGCAAGTCCAACTCCTTCGGTAGTTAGAATTTTTTCAAGCCCCGCCTTTTTTCAATTATGATGTCTAGCTCAAAGGTCCAAAATTTTTCAAGTCCCATTTCAGATACCAAGTCCCCCTCCTGTCATCGATGCGTTCTTGCAATTTATGGTTACCTATTCATATTACAAAGAAGACTGTACGAAGGTGTAGCAAATTATATTGAACCACACCAGGTTCAATATAATTTGCTACACCTTCGGGTTGTACAGTCTTCTTTCTAACGAAAGTCCAAACTTTTCCAAGTCTCTCACTTACATGTAGTTCGATATTCGAAATTCCTCCTCCTTTGATGGTTATGTCGAAATTTCAAGTCACACTTCCGACACTAAAGAAGCGGCGAAAAAGTAAAAAAATGAAAAAAACGGGTGAAAACGTGGAGGCCAATTGGATTAGGGTAGATCAGTTCTTACCGAAGGGAATTGTGACACCTCCTTCCGGTTAAAGAAAGCACTTTTCCTTGAAGCTCTTGATCAACTTCATCTTCCTTTTGCTTTCCTCTCTAAAAACGTGCTAAACCTATAGAAAAATATTCTAAGAGGTGAAATAAATCACATTTTTTGGCAAACCCAAGTTTTCTTGTAACCTAGCCTAGAAAATGTTTTGGCACTGGTTTATGACGTCATCAAAAAGCGGGCGTAGTTTTTTCTACAAAATATGATTAAAGTGAACCCAACGTAGGTTGACGATATCACAAGTTGAAATCGTCATCAAAGTCGGACGGAGACGTTTTCCAAGACGGGGCCCTTCCCAAACAGAACAAATGGCGGATTTTCCGCCAAAAACGTAACGGAGAATTCGACATTCATTGAGGGGGGAAGAGAGACATGAATTTGGATGATGAATCTAACTTACAAGTTATATACGGTATATACATATAATATCATGTAGATTTCGAGAAATTCCAAGCATCTAGCTACTGGGGGAGGAGGGGTAGGGAAAAACTCCGGTCACTGAGCTGTGTAAATATCGGGAAAGGGAAGCCTGAAGAAGTTTCGATTATTTAGCTGTACATTAGGAAAACGGGAAGAAAGGAAAATATGAAGAGAGAGCATTTGAAAAAGATTCAACTCTCGAGCTACATGTAGACGGATGGGAGCTTGTAAAAATTCGGCGAATACGTGATTAGAAATTTGGATTTGAGTTCGAAAACGAGGACCGAAAATTTTCTGTAGACTTTGGCGCCACACATAATCTTTCTGATTGATAGAACATTGCAGCGAGAGTAGATTGTTACCCACAAAGGGAAATCCATTTACTTCTCCCTTCGGCTATACGTTAAACGATCCTAGACTCAGGGGCACGGTATAAGAGGAACGATCGAACAAGTCCAAATTATGGCTTTATCGAACAAGATTCTTTGCGACGTTATCAACAGGAACTTCTTTTCCATAAATGAATTACTTTTTATATTCTAAATTCACAGCCTCGTGAAAAAGTCTCTTCTCTTCAATCATCATTTCTACGGTGGTTCGTAATCTAGCTCCATAAATATGAAGTGAATTCTCTCGTTTTTCTACTTTGTAAAAATAACGAAAAATATACTCGTAACCGAATTAAAGCGCATCTAAATTGTGTAAATTAATTCAGAACTATATCAGAAAAAATTACTATCGAGTAACTTACGAATTTCTTTATTGGACTCAACGGGGCTGCCATCGACGCTGCCATCCTACAACATAGAACAAAAACACGGAAATTAGAAGATTCTACGAATTGATTACTAAGAACACTTTTTAGCGTTTCTGTTGCATCTTAAGATGATTTCCGTAAATCATACTGAAAAATGTTTTCAAAAATACGGAAAAAGAATGCAAAAATATAGATATACGAAGAGTCCTTGGAAGATTTAGATTAAGTTCGCGTATTTCCCTAATTCATTACATTCTCTTCAAAATTCGCGTGAAAGATTTCAAAAGAATTCCAATTTTTACATCTACCTTGAAACAAAATTTGGATTGAAAGTTAGGTTTTCGAGTAAATTGTCAAAGAAAGAATTTCTTACTATTTTCGGTGTGAAATCGACCGCAAATTTCTTATCTTTGGAAACTCCGAGAAAGAAATTCAGCATAACTGACGTTCTCAATAAGAATAAGTGAAATGCAGCTCATGCACTTGAAAATTGATGAATGATTGAGGACAACTTGCCAGAAAACTCGGAAGCTCAAATATCACAAGTCATAAGCATCAACGACGATTCAATAGAGTGAACAACATATGAGTGATCAATTATCGGTGGAGCGAGAATCAACAACATAGTACCGATTTCTTCGACCCGAAAAAAAAGAGAGCTCAAGAGTGGGGGCGTGTTGGAGAGTTATCCTCAAATGAAGAACGAGTTACACATCACTTCTAAAGTGAAAAAATGAAAAACACTTGAAAATTTTCAAGAACGGACGATGATGTTGAAGACACAGTAGTCAAGCTGGCTCAGGTCGAAAGGGATTTTTTAAGTTTGCATTGTAGAACCACGATGATTGAGTAACGAGTTGGCAAAGTTTCGAACTGTTTATCTCGCAGCACTCGAGAGTAGTAATCAGATCAATGAAGTTGATTGAACCATCGTTAATGAGAAAAGAAAAAAATCACAGATCTTCAGAGAATCATTTAATTATATTTGTCTAAGAAATGATTCGCACGTGTTTTGCGAGATAGTTCCTAATATCATTTGAGATCAAAGAGTTTTAGCATTGAAGCCGTTAGCCATCAGCTTGAAAATGTGAATAATGATATCAGATTAATCAGAGATATTGCACGAAAAAATAAGCGATATAAACCTGAAAGAAGGTTTTGACCTGATTTTAAAAAAACTCAATTTTCCGGCCTCGAAACTAATTTCAAATACTTCAATTTTGACATTTATACATTACAAAAACTGAAGATTGACATGCCTTTCTCGAAAAATGTGCGTTTACTTATGAAGAAACCTGAAAGAAATTGCCTCTTTGAAAAATTCATCAATTCACATTACAGAAGGACAGAAAGAAATCGAGTGCACGAAGTAGGTAAAGGGAGGGTAGTTGCGACAATTGGATGCTGGAGCGGAGGACAGTTGTCAATTTGTTTACAAATCAATCGTCTGTCTCAAAAGCAATTCAGCAAAAATTTTATACGTTTTTTTAAAAGACAGATTCATATCATTCGACAGATTCGACTCTCGCTATAATATATAGTCGAAAATGAAGTCCCCAGGGGGAAGTCCTCAGCTCCCTCCTTTTTCCTCGTCGCTTTCGACGACCTTCCTTTTTGAAGCTGACTACCCAGACTGTTTGCAGACATTCTCCCAATCATGGAGGAAGGGCCCTTAAAATATTATAAAAAAACTCCAGATAGTATTTCAACGTCGTCGTCAGGCTCAAACAGAACTACTCTAGTCATCTTCTATAAAAAACAATGAATAATAATAATTTCTGCCATACTATCGCCCTCTTTGACTTCACTTGTTTGAAAGTTACATGCTTGCGAAGAGGAAAGGGGAATGGAACGAAAATCAATCTACTTGGAGAGCACGATACGAGAAAAGGTTTCTAATTGTTCAAGACGGAGCAGAAGGAGGATCTAATGAGACAGATAGAGGTGTGGCAAATTCTGAGACAGGAAGAAATGATTTCTTTATGTCCGGAGTATTCGTTTGAGGAGGACCAACGAATAAGAAACTAATTTTTCTACAAATCGCACAGGCAGCAAATATTGGGTATCAGCATCAATTTTCAAGATGATACGTCGAAGTGAGTGCAGGCAAGCTGTTTCATTATTAAACGATCAAATTAAACATAACGAGAGGAACCACGATGTAAGAGCAGATGGAAAAAGCAAAGAGTAGTGCTGAGTTGACAGAAAATCGAGAAAACGGTACGCAATGTGAAACAAGTGTCGTTTTTAAAAGTTGATCCAGGCTGTGAAGGAAGGGTCCAACTATTTTGTATTCTGCCTGTTTGTTCAGATCCATGCCTTTGATGATTGACTGTATGCTGAAATGTTGAGCGTCAATAGAGTGTCAGAGTTTTCAGGCTCACTTTTGTATCTCTTCCAGACGCTGCCATCCGGACCTCACTAGTACTGGTTTTATATGATTCAGTACAGTGTATTCCAGAGGAGTAGGAAATATTCTGCATCTGAGCGGTACTTCAAGATGTGAACTGGTAAGGAGGCTGCATTGAGGCGGTACCTCTAACGTTCAGCGCAACTATAAGAAAACTTGAGACGTTGGGATAGTTAAATGACTATAGTAGCTCTCATTTATACCCATCATCTATTAGCAGTGAGATTGAGGAAGTAATTTAGACCCGGCAAGCTTCTACAGCAATGATGTTCGGATAAGTGCCGAAGTTTGTTAGAAAGTCGAGCATTCTTTGAATAGGACATATAAGGGCAGTTGTACCAACTATTTAACCTGAGTTTGAAATTTGAAATTCATTTTAACTCTGGAAAACTATTTTACCAACGAAGTTTCAAGTTAACTAGAGTTTAACTGGCCCAGAATCTTCGTAGTTCAAATTTTAACACTATAAGTCAAATACATTAAACTTGGTTTTTGGTACAACGGTCATACAAATTAACCGACAGTTAATTTAAACTTGGTTCAAACCGAATTTGGTACAACTAGCCCTTAAAATTTTCCAAGTCCCCTCCTATCATATACAGTATAGCTTGGTGGTGGAGCCTGTGACGTCACAGTTTGATGACGTCGTAGATCAGCCTTGTGACGTCACAATCTGATGATGTCATAGATGAGTTGTTTTCCCAAGCCTCCCTCCTACTATATACAGCTCCTCACTTCACATAACGTGCTTCATAAAACAGGTTCCCTGTCATCCCATGCCCCTCGTTCAACTCCGTTAAAGAATCCGTGCGTTTTTATCCATATTTTTGTTCAATAGGTATTTGGATGAATGCTTGCGACTGAACGGAAACAACACTTTAATGGATTTTAGCAGATGAAGTAAGAGTTCAGAGAAGGAAGAAATCATGGGTCTTGAACTGGCCGTCAATTTTGGGTGCAGCTACATCCATCATACTTATGGGTTGTGACATGTTTTGCTATCTTGGACAGGAAGATTGATATCCCTAATGGCTTTTCATATCTTGCGCTTAGAATCGAGGCTGAAATTCTCTTTCATGGCTTCAATCGTTTACGACTTTTCAGCATTCACATCAATCATAATAGAGGTATCTATCCGCTTGAGGATAACTAGATCCGTCTCATCGTTTTTAGAAGGAGGCGAGTGCACGAGAGGGCGTAACCAAGGAACGATGAAACTACGCTTTTAACGCTAGAGTGTTCACTTAAGAGGCCATCCGAGGAGAGGAAGCTTCGCCGACTTCTAAGAGGGCTTGTTGAAATGAGGAGAGGGGCAGGGATTGAATCGGAACAGTCTGAAAGAATACGAATTTTCCTTGTAAATTTTAATTATGAACAGCCCACCTGCTCAAGGCTCGAGCCCGTTTGTAACAGTTTAGATTATAGAGAGCAGGCGGTGAGCGAGCAAGTCTTTAAAAAGATTTTTCAAAAATGTGATCATTATTAATTATTTCATGAGGAAAGGCAACAAATATGACACGTGGAATAAATAGATTTCTTCAAGAATTTTGACATAGCCAACCGAGTTTACTCATGGAAAGCCAAAAAAATCTAGAAAACTTATGGAAACTTCTACGAAGATGTATGCAGTCTTAGGACCAGAGATTTAAATCCCATTGGAGTAAAGAAAGGAGAAACTTTACATTCAGTGGTCGGAAACTCGTTATTTGCTTTTTCATCATAATTTTTGTAACACGTTAGGGGATCCAATCAGAAAAGTGCTTCTGACTCTGTAGAGTAATTAGAGTTTCCTTCAATTAGATGGAGCTACTACTTTATCTACCTGTAACAAAAAGTTTGAGTACTGACAATAGAGAGGGGTTGAGTCAGTGGAACTGAGTTCTGATCTATTTCAGATTCAAAATCGTGTATGACTAATTCTATTATACGGTAGGCTTTACTACTATCTAAAATTAAAATGAGCAGACAAAATACTAATCCATATTATTGAAACGTTTCGCAATAACGATAATGGAAAGGATGGATGAAAGGTAGGAAGAAGTTTGTAAATCTATTACATCGAAAATCTATTTATACTCGGCAGCGAATCGTCAACGTTAGTTTTTCGGACATTCGAGCGTTGTAAATCGCACAAATGAAAGCAAATATAATCAATTCACAAAGTATGATTTCCATTTGAAATGTTTTACAACAGTAAAAACGTTTGAACATGAGAAATAGTTTACGTTAGTAGCGTGGTGCCGCCCAAGCGGGGAAAAGGGTGTTTTGAAATATGACATTAACACGAAAACCTGAGACAGAATAACGTTGCACGGAAATTGGCGGTTAAGACGAGTACTATAAAGCTCATGGTCAAGGTTAATGGTTTTTAAATTGGAAATTCAATAGAGCGGTCGAGATTTAGGACTCGTAACTGATGGCTGAGATTAGCGGCTGACATAAATTAAGTTACGAAGAAGACTGCGCAGTTGGAAATCACGGAGCGTACTTTTATTTTAGAACCTGCGATCAAAAATTTTATGCGGGGTCGCCTACCTCGGCGCAATGTAAGGCTGGAAAATACAGCACTTTCGAAACGAATTTTTTCCACTCTAGCTGGTCCTCGAAAAAGTTTCTACTTTCCATTGGATATAGAATTGCTGGACAAAATAACCGCACAATACCGGGAATTAATCGGAGTTACTGTTATCGATATGCAACAACACACGCATAGGTATTTTGAGGAGGAAAAAAAGACTGAAGCAGTTTCTGCTGCTCGTTCGTCGTAATTACAGTAATCAATTCAAGGTAAAATAGAATCATACTTTTAATTTAATAACTAAGCTTACCGTCGACTCACAATAACGTCTAACACACATGATCGTACATTGAGAACCGCCGCAGATATTTTTAAATCAACGTTAATTACAAACTCATAATGAGTGTGTAAGCTGATCCTTGTCATTTGGCGGTGCGTTAGTATTTTTCATGTTTGAGAAATTATGAAGGAGACGTTACCTACTGCACGTGAATTTATGCATAATGTATGAAAGATTTTTCGAGAAAATTTAATATTCAACGAGTGCAATTCGCTACAAAATTTATGCAAACAAATCTGAAATCTCAATTGGAGTTCATAAGCTATGTAAATTTTTCTTTCCTCATCCGCAAGTGTGAATGAGCATCCCTTGTCGTAAATTTTTTCCATGTTTCTGCAATAAATACAAAGACTGATTGCCTACTCTCCGTATTTTGGACCATATACAACAGCTAAAAACTTGATGGGCTTAAACCACATGTCACTCAGCCGTACGAGATTTCAATCAAGGTGATTGATTAGGATTTAGAGCTCTATACGATCCTTTAACAACACTAAGAGGTATTAAAAATGATTATTAATACGTAATATTAATCACACACACTGAAACTATGCCATGACTCAGCATGAATTTCTACCAATAAGGACTCGGATGACCAAGACGAGATAAAGCTTATCAACATTCGAGGTGAAGGTTGAGGAAATGTTAAGATTACGCAATCCCTTCGCTAATAGAACGCGGGACAATCTAGTCTGAATGCAACGATTTGAGCGAACAAATCTTTAGCTCATCAAATGTTTCCCACTCGTATAATACGAACACGGAGAAAAAATTCTAATGAAATGACCTTACCGATTCTGAAGCCGTTCCAGGATTGTTAGCTAACAGTTGACGAGTTTTCTTCTTCGGCATAGTTTCAGCGATTTGATATTTACGCCACTTTGTAATTTCATGAATGTTTCGACGGAATTTGATGGTCATTATCCAAAATTAATGCGTCCATAATTTGTTTCGGTTGAAGACTAAGAGACACGAACGATGAAAGTGCAATGCACACGAACCATCAATAGTAAAAAATTTTCAAGATCATGCTATCGATGACATGAATCATTCGTTATCACCTCACAAGTTACTATCAGCTGAAACAAAAACTCTTTATCACCTTTCAACACAAGAACACGAATAACGTAAAGAACAATCGTTCTGTCAGTGTGTTGTGATGAGTCTGTCCTTAAAATGTACAAGAGAGGGGAGAAATTCGTTCGCGAACTTGTCGTACACGAGATTCATTGTCGGCGAACGAACCTCCTGCGAACGGACCCGCGAGGCGCGAACGAACGAACTTTTGACGGACGCGGGAGGCGGGACGACAGCCTACGAGCTTTAACGTAACAGCTGTTTAGTATTTACAGGAGTAGTAGCGTCCATGGTAGCGTCTGTTCATTTTTTATCAAATAACTTTTGTATGTAAGTAATATGTAATCCAACCTATGACTGTACGGTGAAATAATAACACAGCTACACAGGTACATGATATACTAAAAAGATTCTAACGTGAGTTAAAGCGGAATCACTGAAAGAAAAACGGTACGTGCGAATATTTTGAGGAATTACGTTATCAGTAGGAACAAATTAATTTGGCTGACTTTAACTAGCGTCGTATACGCTATAATATGTCGTCAAAGTTTACTGTTTTGTATCTTTTTGACTATTTTGACTGTTCTGTGCTTTTCAAGTTTACATAAGACGTACGAAGGTTTTCGATTTTATCACGATCATAAATAATTCAAAAGTCTCAGAAGTATAGCTGTTGACGAATTTTATGTAGGGAAATAATCTCTTCGTACCCGCACGGTATCAATCATATCATTACCGGAATTAAAGACCCCGGCATAGGCGTAGGAAGGTCTTAGTCTGGGGGGGGGGGGGGGGGTCAGAATTGGGATAGAATCATCAAATAAAGTATATTGAGTAAGTTTTTCGTAAAAAATATAAATTCTTATAATGATACAGGATCTATGAGCAATACTTTATTTTAAACGTAATTTCCTCTGTTTTTGGGCGATACAATTCAAAATTTCTTCAGTTGTGAGTTGAATATCACGATAAATCCGTACAACAAAGCCAGTCCATTCAATCTATCTTCCCCAGTGGTGTTCCTCAAATATGTTTTTAAACGCCGTAGAGTTGAAAATGAGCGCTCATTTGTACTAGTGGATAGGGGTACGGTGATTAAAATTTTAAGTAATTTGTAAACGATCTTTTTGAATTTTTCAAATTGTAGGCTTCACTAACCTGTACCGTACAAGTCTCAGTCGTTTCCGATTCGTTCTCTTCGGCCAGCTGTTCACTTATCCTTCGCTTCTTAGCGACAGGCTCAAAATACGATAAAAGATTTTTTCTTTTTTCAGCCATCGAGTAATCAAAATATTATGTGTGGGTTCGTAAGGACGTCCGGATGAAAATTAAGAACCTTGTGCATGTTTATTGTTTAAAGGTGATTGCTGCAGCGAAGATGTTGAATCATAAATGGGTAGTGAATGTTGCTAGAAGAAAATTAGAATTCTCTCTTTGTCAGTTTGTCTGCAGTATTCTATTCTTCTCTTCAAAGACGATAAGAAAACAAGAATGAGCGGTATCTGCTCAACGTCGTCTTCCCTCTGGCTAGGGTTTTCAACCTTGTTGTCTGTTCGATCTTGTTACATCAAGAATAGCAGTGCTAGCCGTGAGTTACTGAGTAGGTCCTTGTCCTTCTTTGTCAAAAATTGTTTCCTTACATCATAAAGTAGCAGAATCTACCCTATATTATAAAATGGTAAGCGGATTGAAGCGTGACCGAATTAGAAAATGTGATTAGTGTAGATTTAGGCTAGAAATTAGAGTTTTTCCGGATTTCTGGGAGGGGGGTTAACCCTCCTTCCTACGCCAGTGGACCCCGGCATCATAAAGTAGAACAGTCAGCTGACGGATGGGTCACAAACATTAGCTTTGACAGAAATGGATCGTACTTACATTATATTGTTATACTAAGCCCAATAGTACCTAGTAGAAAATTGACCATTTTGACCTCAGAAAAAGACTACTACCTACGTAACAAATGACGAGCAAAAATTGGGGTTTTCTACTAGTACCGATGAGGAATGCCTGAATACAGTTTGGTGGGTACAGTAAGAAAATTAATGTAGGTACGATTCAGCCCGCGACAGGAAAATAATATCCGGCTCAAATCCGTGATGGGTACCTACCCCATTCGACATTTTTTCCCTCGACACCCTCTCATTTCGTGTATGTTTTGTCATAGATTATAGTAAATCTTGAACTGAGCAAGAAGTTAAGAGGAGAGAACTTGTATGTTTATTAATAGCTATCTTGTATTATTGTTCCCAATGATTTTCAATCATTATCATTTTTTATGAACAACTTGAGCTTCTTGATACCTGGCTTTCTCGTATTATGGTTCCTAAATGATGTTCAACCATAATTATTTTTTATGAATTTTAGATCTTTCTTGTCAAGGATATCAATGTTGGAGGATATGGATTCGAGTTCTAGAGCACTCAGCATTCCTTATGTAATAATTCATGAGTATTTAAGTCAGTTTTACAATGCGAGGAGATACTTAGAAATGATTTACACTTGTGTCATTGCAGGTTCTTATTCGCATATTGAAGCATTTACCCGCCCGTGATATTATTAATGTCAGACGTGTATGTAAATTATGGAATGAATATTGTGAATGTGAACCCAAGTTTGTCTCTCGAAAATTTGATCTCCGACCTCAAGAAATTGATACCTTGATTTGTAAGATGCGTTGCCAACGGCTGAACCTAGAATTCCAAGACTGCGATCTAAGATATATTTCAGATGAAATGTGGAAAATATGGGGTCGTAAACTTCATTCTCTTTTTATTTACCATTGCGACGCTGAAATTAAAACCCTACAATCCATTATTTCTAATTGTATTAGGCTTGAAGTTCTCGATATCGTTTTCAATTCGGAACATTACGCGCGATCTAATTTGCTAGAACGATTGCTGAACTATTTTATAAAAAGAAAAGAACAGCATACGCGTCTACAAACGCTTTTAATAAATGGACAGTTTTTCGGTAAAATATCACAGTTCTTGAAGATTCCTACCGTTTTTCCGTGCATTGTATATTTTCGTTGTAATGTTGAGAGAGGGGGTGAAAATGGAAGCGATTCAATGTCATGTAAAGATAGTTATGGAACTTATGATATGCGAAAACTAAAAAGTTATTCTATGATAAGTAGAAATGATGACCTTTGGTTGGAAAGGCGGGTCACTCCGATGGTAGACTATAAATTGTTCAGGTATGATTGTCTCTGTTTTTTTTTTCCTCCAAGTCAATCTTGATGTCAGCATGATCCAAAAAATCGTTCATTTTCTATAGGTTGACAACGTTGAAAACCGTATTTCAGTTCAGAACCTCTTCGGTAAGCATCCGGAGAAGAGAACGGTTACTTAATTTTATTACCATCCAAAAAGATTTAGAAATAGTCGATTTATCGATATACAATGTATCTGGTGGTAAGTAGAACAATTTAAACGTTTACCTATATTGTAGTTCATACTTTCTATAATAGCCTTTGACTTATATAAAATATGATTATATTATAGTCATAGTATACAGCATAAATCAATTAAGATGAAATAAACTTCAAGTTTCGACGAACTCCAGCAATAGGAAGAGAGAATAACAGTGAAAAAGAGAAGATTTTGAAAAGTAATCCATGATGTAATAAAGAATGAAAATCGCGAGAGAGAATTTCAAACTTTGGAACTTGAAGTATTTAAATTGATTGGCAGTTTGAGAGCAACCGGAGAACTTCTTACTTTATTAACATTTGAGGAAGAAATGAAAAAAAAGAGGCGCGGCTCTCTACAAACGTTATCGCATAGGCTTACACTGTATTACTTCACTCGCTTATGTGGATGCGAAAAAGTTTGCGAACAATTATTGACAGTAATATTGAACTACCTATTGAATTTGTATAGCGCTGCCTTCTAAAATATTCGTAAAATGTGTTTCACAATGGATGTGTTCATGTCGATAAGCTACTCGACCTAATTATCTT
Source organism: Aspidiotus rigidus (assembly GCA_035079385.1). Taxonomy (NCBI): domain Eukaryota; kingdom Metazoa; phylum Arthropoda; class Insecta; order Hemiptera; family Diaspididae; genus Aspidiotus; species Aspidiotus rigidus. Next base: position 4,106,251 of record JAVHKY010000031.1, on the reverse strand, counting down.
TTTTCTTAGGAAATTGGGAGAACCAAAATCGTTGAAAATGTATTCGTGAAGTCTACTAAACAAATTTAGTGGGAGATTCTAATTTTAAAGACAAGAACCGAGAATTTTTTGAACGTTATATAAGAAAGATTCCTTTCTCGTTTTGTCGTGCGCGAAAACTCAAAGTCCATATTTTACAAGACTTACGAAACTTTGAAAAATCGGTTCGCTATTCTCGCTAAAAGAACAAGGGGGAATATATTTGTATTTTATTCAACTGTACACAACCTAATACGCTCCAATTAAGAAGGTTGAAATTGATTTTTTTTTTAAATATATATTTTTTGAATACCTACCAAATTCCAATTACAATATTCTTTTATTTTCAGACGATTTTGAAGGTTTCATTAAATCTCTGATATTCCATGTATTGAAAACCTGTTCCAATTTGAGAGAATTTCGTTTGCAAGAATTACGTTTGCGAAATTCTCGAAAGACTGAAAAATTTGGCTCCATAAAACTTACCAGCAGAGAATTCGAAGAATTTTCCTCACTCATTTCCAAACTGCAATGTCTCAAAATACCGTATCTTTTAAAGACAGATACTTCCAAAATCCCAGTGCCACCTGCGTCGTATCCAAGTACTTCATTGAATGCTCTGCGACTCAATACAAAGGAACCATACGTTCTCTCTATTGTGGAAAAAAGTTCACAATTAAAGCACTTAAATATCGATGTGTATTCTGATCAGCAATTAAGAAAAATAATCATAGCAGTAGTAAGTTTGATGATACAAAATGTGTTGTGTAGAGTTCTGTGTTGTAAGGAATTTTGACTTCTATTTCAGCCCAATTTAGAAATATTGATATTGCGACTTCGTGGCTGCACCAATCATGGGTTTACAGGGGAAAATGAAGAATCCTCTTTCCGGAGACTGAAAAGTAACTTTTTTTCTTTTGTCTTGATTGAGTGATTTGAGAGTATAATATAGATACTCATTTCAAATTATAATAATCTCTTCCAGAATTAGAATATCTTCATATTATTGATTGTGAAGGGATAATCGAAAAAAAATTTTTCAATGAACTGCGTTTTCCCCGTTTGAAATACCTAGGACTAAATCTTAAACATGGAGATAATGTAAGTCAAACTGCAATTCTACATATTACCGGTAACTCAATTATCTCTTCTCCAGAGTTTGTTTTTGATGCACTTTTTTTAGTTTTTGCTTGCTGATCTGTTTTATAGATTCCAGTCCCTTTACTCCCGAACGTCGTCGAGATGAATTAATGAATTTTTATCCCAGTTTTCCTTCTAAATTAGATTTTTCAAGAAATTCCGTATATATTTTACGTAATAATATATGGCTTTTATTGCCACATTTAAAATAATTCATACATTGACCGACATTTTCACGTAACCGTGTATGTCATCTTCAGGTAACGAAAATTTTCCTGACCTCGATGACGTACCCAGTTACGTCAAAACGTCCGTCAATGTATGAGTTTTAAAAACGGTAATGAAATCCTTTTGATATTACTTAGTGAATAAAGATATTTTTATTATCAAGGAAAAAATTAATTTTTCAAAATTCTCCCATCTTGAGAGTTTTTTTATAAAATATATCCTTGCCCCTTTATCTTATCCGGTTCATTCCGTGAGTAGAATTAATTGTTTCGAACGTACTTAGTTTTATTTTCGAATAAATTACTATCTAGCTTAAAGTTGTCACAATAGGTAAAATTATTTTATTTCTTATGCTTACTTTGCGTTCAATACTGGAATCTCACGTACAATTTTTTCTCTGTGTAAGTTTTTCCTACAGTACTATAATGGCCAAAAAAACTTGAATTAATATGTCGAGAAAAATCTCCTTTGCACTATTTGTAGCGTGAGATATAAGCTAGAAAAATTTCATCAGCTGAAGAATGACACTGTAAGATTCATTTTATAACAATTGAGGTCTCCACGATAAGTATTGCTATTTTACATGAGTATTTAAAAGGCGCGGATCCAGACGATCACTTTGGGAGGGGAAACAATCCAAAAAAAGTTTAAAGGACCCTTTTTTTTTTTTTTTTTACATTTTCTTCGATACTACAGGTTTTTTTGGTTTTCTTGCGGATTTTTTTTTTTTTTTTTTTTGGGGGGGGGATGTCCCCCATCCCCCGCCCCCCGGGGTCCGCGCCTGATAAGAGAAGTCTTTTTCAGGAATGGACACCTGTTATTTCTTTTGTTGATTAGTGAAGTTTATAATTTTTATAAAATTGATTGCTTCCCAAGGAAATGGAAAATTTTTGGCTCATTATTAATAATTTTTCATTTGTTTGTTTAGCTACCTGAAACTCTTTCAAATATGCCAGCTCTAAGAACTTTAAAAGTTATTTTATTGCTCAGAAATTTTCATTGGATACCAAAAGGCATCTCAAAATTATGCAAATCCATTGGAAATCTCGAACACCTAATTGTAGATAAATTGGTACGAATTGGATTCATCTTCCTATCCATACTTGTTCTTCATGTATCAGTTTATATAATTTCGGACAATTTTGATGTTAATTTGGTATGATTTCAGGCTCCTGACAAGAGGCTATCTGATCAAAGGAAGCTAGAAATTTTCAATTTGTTATCAAATCTGAGATTCATAACTTGTTGTAGGGAAGGAGAAACATTCATATTTGATAGACTCTCCGGAAGAGCAAGTTACAGTGAAACGTGTAAATTAAAATTTTTTGATGACAAAATCAACAACACCTGGCCTTATCGTCGAAAAGCCCCTTGGAACGTTGAACGTGAAATTCACTTGATGTCCTAAAGAATTGAAAATACATAATAATTTTGAAGAGATCGGTGACTATCCGATCGAATGGTTAAAATATATTTCGAGTATACTTTGTTGATTTCTTTTTTTTTTATTATTATTTTTATTTACGAGCTATGAGACTACTCAAAACAGGTCATCAGCTCGTTCAATAATTATTCTTAATATTATTACATGAATTTGTTTCATAGTTGGAGAAGTTGGACTCTCATTTAAAATAATGCTGAACTAGTCATTAAATTTATGTAGGATTTTTTCTAAAATAAACGGTTTTTTTTTGTTTTTTTCAATTGATGCGTACGAATGCAGAAAGTTATTGTTAATAAGCTAGGTACTCCATCTAATTATTTCCTCCTTCTCGATATAGCTAGAACGTTTACAATGTATTAGTCGAGTAAATAATTATTACACAAAAATTACTGTACAAATTTAGTTTGAATTCAAATTTCAGTAGATTTTTTATTTTCTCTGAAAAATTAAGCATCAATCTAACTGTCATTGCATTGTTGGTTACCGATTGTATTTTTGTTCTAGGTACCAGTATTTTTGCTCGATTTATTTTATAATTTTTTTCCCCTTTGTAGGCCACTTAATTTCTTTTCAAGAGTGGAGTGTTCAAAACTACTCCTTTAGAAATACCTACTTCTATAGGAAGAATTTGTCTGTCCCTGTCTGAGATGAACAGCGCATTTTAAGGCGAGAACACTTTCGAATGGGTTTCAAGGCGATCAATCGTCATGAAAATTGGCCACATCTATAACTGTTGACAAATATTACCGAGTTTATCAAAAAGAGATTTTTTAAAATTCGCAAATTTCGCGTAGGCCTATTTTTTACGTGTTATAGCCTATTATTAAAACGGAAGATATGAGGCTAAGGAACGAAAAATGAGATTTGGATTTAGTTTATTCGTCCTCGTCAGGAAATTATTTAGTGCAATCGTTCCGCTCCTTGGGTTTTCATTCCGGTTTCTGCTCCTTCTTTATTTTTTAAGGTTTTTCTCCATTATAATTATTTGTTACAAGAAGTCTGTGGTGACTAGTATGAGTACTACCTACGGTGATTGTCTAATACAGTACCTTAACCTACTGAAACAATTCGTTTCAAAGTGTCATGGTTTCATCATTGTTTCATTTCATTTTCTGGTTTTCATCGTTTCTCATGAATTCCGTCAGAGGTCGCATCTCGAAGGAACTTACCATAGTTTATCATAGTCTGGATTTCTGGAAACTGAATATTCTAGGAAGCTGTCATAATATTTTTATCTTTTCATATCATACGAAATCGAGTATTTTCATGAGTTAAGTGGAAACCACCGTGGTGGAAACGTTGTGGAAACGAAAACTCTTGCTTGGGCAATCTGCGAGTAGTTCAGCAATCCCCCGCGATTGTTATGAAACAAAACAGCCATAATTTACAGAAATTTTGCCATAATACCAGAATGTTTATCCATTGTAAACTATAGAGCGTTACTCGTGTCTGTTATGCGTTGTTTACCTAAACGCATGTGCTTGTGATGTATTTGTATTTTCCTTATTCCTCCGAATTGCTGATCTGGTCTAGGATCATCTAATTCTTATCACCTTCTGGACGATGGCTGTATCTAATATGTAAAGTTGCTCTACATAACCAAATCAAATGGATATTTTGAGGTAAGAAACTTCTTATGCTCGCATGACTCCAAGTCTAATTTGTAAATATGAGACCCTTTTGATGACTTCAGTTGTGAAAATCCTCAATGTAGTAGTCACGGAAATGAACTGTCGAGTCTCTAAAATTGATGCTTTCATTTTGATGGTCTTGTAAGAGTGGAAAGAATGTGAGCTTTTTGTGGAACCCAAGTTGAATTGAAGCAGGAAGTCGAAGAAGTTTGTGCTCCCGATCCTAAAAAACTTATAATAATAGAAGAAATGTGTTGTTTTCCCTAGAGTTTACATCGTGACATGGAATGTCGCCACAAGAACCCCGGAAGATGATTTTTCGGATTTGCTCAACATCCAAGAGTTTAAGAATAAGAGTACTTTGCCAGATTTCTATATTATTGGGTAAGAAGAGATTTTCTTCTCAATTACGATTCATTTTTAACGGTGCTACGACCGATCAGATCATTGAAAAACTGTACGTGTTCGAATTTCTTGTTCTAGATTACAGGAAGTAAAATCTCAACCTCAGAATTTTATTCTGGATGCTTTATTTAATGATCCGTGGACGAATGCTTTCAAGTAAGTCTCAGAACGTCTATGTTTAAAGATCAAACATGATATTAGTGTATTCCTCAATAAGATATTACAATATTCTGTGGAAGAAAAACGTAGGAAAAAGAAACGTTCGAAATTTTATGATGACGCAAAGAAAATCATTGTTACTGTTTTGAGCCATGAACGAAGCGATAATATTTAAACAGAAATATCGATTACGTTCAACTTCGATGTAAATAATTCATTTAAAAAGTATAGTAAGGAACGTCGAGTCGTAAAAATGTTGAATGCGTTGTCACGTAACAATTTCTCAGCTCTTTTTTATTTTACACGAGGAAAAAGTGAAATATTTGAGTTAGCGTTTGAAAAACTATTTTCAAGTCGCTTAGCACGCTATTACGGAAATGTCCAATTTATCACATCACTATGCGACCACTTCGTTTCGAATTTTTATTCCATTGTCGTATAAACATTTTTCATATTCGTAATGACAGCATTTTTTACCGCAAATTTATTATTGTTTAAATGTGCAGGTCAGCGTTAGCACCTCATGATTACGTGAAGGTTAAAACCACCAGATTAGTTGGATTGCTGTTGAACGTATTTTGTCTGCGAAAACATGTTATACATTTACGCGATATCAATACCCAACAGACTAGAACCGGTCTGAAAGGTTTTTGGGTAAGTTATCATAACGGCACTTCAATTTATTTTTTGAACAAATTATTGTAATACGAGATCGTCAACCGAGTGCTGAATTTGGATTATATAACGAAAAGCCTGTTCGAAGATGTGGTTGAAGTAGTTGTCTTTGGTTGTTTACAGGGTAACAAAGGAGCTGTGACTATTCGATTGCAGATTTATGGTTGCTCGATCTGTTTAATAAACTGCCATTTAGCACCTCACGATCATCTCGTGAAAGAAAGAATTGAAGATTATAATGCCATATTGCAGGGACAGAAATTTTCTGTCAAAGATACAACCGCTATTCTTTTTCACGAGTACGTTCAAAGTTAATTTTAGTTCTTTGTTACATTTTTCTGTCTTTTTTTTTTTTTTCAGAAAAGAGTATTTTTCCGTCTCATATTCCTTCTATTCTAAAGTCTTTCTCAAATTCAAAAAAAAAAAAATTGAAAAGTAAAAACCATATTCATAGTGTTGAGAAATTCTTCATCCAAGGTTGAGATAGTGGGTGATGAAATTGACAAGAACTTGACACAGGTGCGTCGGTTAAATAAAAGTGGGAAGACAAGTATGCGAAGTTTTTCACGGCAAATGTTCCAATGTCACAAACAGTTTACAATAATAATTCTCATCTTATCTCATTTTTTTTTTACATTTGAGCTCGTTTCTTAATAACTGACACTATAAGGAAATATCCGTTTTTGAGCTTTGTATATACTCGATGTAATTAAAATTGAAAGTATTCAAGAATAATTGAGTGATTTTTTTCAGTTATGTCTTTTGGTTTGGTGATTTGAATTTCCGCCTAAATGGCGATGTTTCTTTGTCATCGGGAGAGATAATTCGTCGAGTACAAGGAAATAAAATTGACGAATTACTCGAACAGGACCAACTGAAGCGTGTTATGAGTACGGGTGAAGCTTTTAGTGAGCTGTTCGAGGACAGTCCGACATTCCGACCCACTTATAAGTACAACTTTAATTCGCAAAATTACGATCCAAAGTGAGTTGTTTGTTTCGTGAAACTTGTAGAAATTGCGTAGCATACTTTTACAATGATTTATTACGAATTCGCAGACGTAGACCTGCGTGGACCGATCGCATATTGTATCGAGTAAATAAATACGCCTACGATAATATTACGTTGGGAGTGAACCAAGTATGTTATCGGAGTATCGACAGATACAGTCTTAGTGATCATAAACCAGTAATCAGTGAATTAGAACTGAAGGTAATAAGTAGGAACTTTAAAAAAAAAAAAAAAAAAAACGATTCCAGATGCCCTACAGCTACTGTAGTTGTTAAATTTTTTACTTTTAGGTTTTTAGTAATTTTTCCGAAAGACAAGTCCAACTTTCCGTATTGGAACCGTGGAAATGTGGTCGTGAAAATTCAATTGTTGTTTATTTAGACACCAATATTGAAGTATCATTATGGGATTGGATAGGCTTATACCATGTGAGTTGTTATTTTTCTAAGATTATTCACTTTCAATTCGAAAGATTGAAAATTTGGCGCCATGCCGATAATACATATATAAGTTTGATAAGGTGAGCATCAAGCAAACCTGTTTTCTAAAGTATGAAATCAAAACAACAAACAATGGGTACTCTCTTTGGTATTTCAAATATTTGAATTTGTTGGTCGAATAAATATTTGATGATATTGCGAGCTATTAAAAAACTTGAGCTAAAAGTGCAGATTACTGCCAACCATCTCGCTAGAAAATGAACGACGATTCTAGCGTAGAATATTGCGACTTTTTGCTAGAGAATCCCAAGAAATTTATTCTTGTTGTTCGTTTTTCGTTCTTGGAAAATACCGTTGTTTTTCGGCGAGACCAGAGCGCAACTATGAAAATCTTACGGCCACGAAATAACATTCAATAAGAATGAAATCATTGAAAAAGGGATTCTGAAATCAGACAATCCCGTTTCTTCGATGACTTCATCAATTTCTCATTAGAGTGCCATTTTTTTGTACTTACCTACTATGAAAATTCCACGTCTAGATTTACAAAATTTGAATTACATTGCAGGATAATTTCAACGACCTGGATGAGTATTTACATTACGTTTATTTATTACCGCGTGGAAACGAAAATACGACGTCCACTTCCGCAAATAGTGAAGACGTGGCGAGTTCGAGCTCTTCTGTATCAACCATTTCGGGAGCTGAAAAAACCGCGAATAAACGCAACAAATTGATAGTTACCTTTCCGGATACCGCTCTACAAATTGCCGGCCGTTATCGTTTATTGTATTTTACTCGTAATTCAGACAGTATACTCGGTATGTCCGATACGTTTTTGGTAGAAGCAGCTGCGGATCCTATGGACGTCTATAATTGGTGACAAAGGCCTTACGTAGGCCTTAGAGAGTACAAGTCTTGAACACGTAGATTAGTATCCGTTGTTCTTTGTCTAAGCCTACGTTTTTGAAAATTGATTCTGTCTTTACGTATTTCATTTTTTCTTGTGACCTCAAGAAAATTCATTTAAGGTTACCAAAATTGATGAGATCGTCACGATGACCGATCTTAGTGCTCAGCGCGCAGAAGTCAATGGTACGTCGCTATGCCATCCGCAAAACCAGGAGGTTGGCGAAGAGCTCCTACCGCTTTCAGATATGAAGCGTTTTAATATTTTACGTATATTGAAACATGACTTAATTGTATTGCTGTTTACCGAGCCTGTTTCATACTGCTATCCGTGAGGAATCTAATGTGTTTCGAAGTATAAGTATTCCATGATTATGTTTCTCAATTTAAATTTTTTTCTTTTATGATTCATGCTATCTTACCATATTACGTAGTTCCATGACTTCTGTGCTCTCCTTATCGCGTTTATTTACTTTTATTAGCATCATTACGGTACCGGTAATAATGTTTTTGGTGGGTTTGGTGTGAGTATCCTAATGAAAAAACTGTTGCCTTTATTTTTATGTTAAAATGTGATCGCTACAATTATTATTCTATATAAAGATTTTGTATACCTGAACTGGTGGATTTTTTCTCACTTTTCCCCAGAATTCTACGATTATGTTTCGAAAAACTTGATTTCAACTCGAATTCTATTCATGGACCCGTGCAACACTAGGTCATTCATAGTTTTAGAGGTAGATGAGGCGAATGACATTCTGTCGCGGCGCCCTAAGACCTGTTGAATACTGACAAGCAACTTGAATGTGTTTTTGTTCCGCTATATCGAATAATGTTTCTCACTCTTTCGGAATTTAGCCTAATACAGACTTTGTTCACCATTCCTGAGAGTAGAGAGCTTCAATTTATGTATCTCTTGGTCAAAGTGGCTCCCTTGATCGTTGATGCTTCGGAATTCGGACGCTCATTTGTGGTTGAGCGATTGCAGCGCGCCACCATTGTTTTCAAAGCTTCGCTTGAATGATAACGTCATTAAGTCTGATGATAATAATATTGATAAGTCGCACTATTTTCTTTTTCACTCGGAAAGTTTAAATTATTTACGTACAAATTGCAAATTGAAGCTTCTAAAATGATTTAAATTAATCTCTTTACATTCGTTTTTCTCCATCATCACACCACTATGCGACGTGCTTGAAAAGAAAATTTCATCATCGAGTTGTTTAATTCTAGAAAAATATGAATAAGTTGAATTCTATATGGATTCCTTTCACGGTAAGTTGAATCTATTCCTAAATCGTTCCGCAAATAAACGCACGTTTATTGTTCCAATTTTTCTAATCTCTTCGTTTTCAATGATTTGGTTTGCATACCAGAATCAGTTCAAATACACGAGTCTAGTTACGTCTTCCAAAACAGATGGACAATTCCGAAATACAGTTTGGGATCCTTTTTTGATCACCTCGCAAATTTTAGCGCTTCAATTTCTGTACTATCTAACTTTGGGTGTTTGGTTGTCAATGATTTGCTTTGTCGTTGGCACCTCAAGATCGTTGGATCACATTTTTCACTATCAAGTATGATATTTCACGGTGACTTGTCAGATTTTCGTAGGAACATGTAATCGAGAAGTAATTTGCGATAAATATCTTGTTCCAGGAAATTCATATTCGTGACTTTTTAGGAAAACTAGTTGTGGTGACTTTCATCTTCAATGCCTTATCCGGGTAAGACGCACACATGAATTAACTTCACTTCACTAGTTACATGCCGAACTTATAACGATTTGAAATAATGTTTCAGTGGCTGTGCCATTTGGTTTCTCGTTCGACGTACGAGGTTGTGTTTAGATTTCTCAGGTACAGTTCATTTTATTCATGCTCTGGCTTGCTGGTACTACAGCGGCCAGTTTCCTTCAACTTTCTCGTGGTGGTGTTTGAACGTCATATGTTGGGCGATCATGTGCATTAGCGCCGAATTCCTTTGTATGAGAAGCGAATTGAAGGCCATTCCTTTGTCGATGTCACCGAAAACCGACTTATGATATTCTTGTTCTTTCATCTCAATGTGTGATTTTTGTCGGTTCTGTGCCGAAAATAGTATTATTGTCTAAGATTGTTCATTTGTATGTTTATCTGTTACCTAATAATATTTTTAAGCGGATGTTTACGTTGGTCCAGCGGCAGAGTTTATATTTATCATAATATCATCGTATCCGTGTTCTTCAGAAAAGATAATACTCTTTTTTTCTAATGGTTTTCATTCTCTATCGTTCTTTAAGCGCTCAATCAGTTGAGATGACTATACACTCTTATTTTTGAAAATTTATTTCTTTTCGTAAAACAATAATAAGACAATGTACAAAGTTTTAAGCATGAAAGGAAAAACAAAAACAAAGAAACGGCATCAACAAAAAGAATTGCGATTCGTTTCGCTTTTAATACTGATCAGTGCTCATTTTGCAGCTTTGTGTACAGGTGATGTTTCGGTTTCATCTATCTCCGTTATAACGTCATGTTCGCGCGATAATAATCGTTCTCTTTCTAAGTACAATTCTTTTTTCAACTAGTAACAAAAAGCGATTCACTGGAGCATTTTGTCACCATAATATTAGCAAATTAATCTGAATGTCACTCACCTCTGGAGTAAGTTTGATAATTCTGCCCTCAATTACCGGAGCTAATAAACATGATTCCGATTCTAGATCGTCTAGACTGGCTCTACGGTGCAATCGTGGAGAAATACTTTGTCCGTGTCGATGGTGTGGATGGTGTTCGACGGAATTTTGATGAGAATTACGTCTTAGAGGGGACGGACCATCTAATTCGCTGCCTTCTAATTGTTTCACCAAGTTATGCCTGCGTAAAATACGAAGCATCAAGTATTTACTAAAAATTACTTTTGAAGCATAAGGAAGAGTAAACTGTTCTTACCTGCGGGATAGGGTAACTAAACTCTGGCGATGGGTTGACAGTCGTCTACATTTCCCTTGGCGCATTTTGATTGCGGCGAAGTGATTCTGAATAGATAAACTCAATTCGGGACATATCTCGGGGCCAACCTTGAAAAGAAAATGTCTTAAAATTGTTGAAAATATTTTTTTCTTGAAAAGATTGTTCAGATTTTCACAAACCAGGATTTCAGCTGTAGGTAACATAGTATATCCGTCACATCCGCTATGCAAATAACTTTTAGTAGCGAGTCTATAGTATTGATCCATAACTACATATTCGTCCGCTACTTTCACTAGTAAGGGATCGATACGTTTTCCTGGCGGCTCTGCGGGATCAAAAGCAAAATGTAGACCCGCTACCTGGGGAAAACGACCTTCCAGTTCCGGATATTTGGACAGAGCGTTCTCCAAAATCTGGATCAGCATTTCTCCTACACGAGACAGATGCAATGAAGTAATTTTTTCAAAATTAACGGTCATCAAAGAACAATGATTGTCATACTTACCGCTAACATTCAGTTCGACTGTCGGTTCATTGTACGGTACAATACGCATGAGATCGCCGAGCGTAAAATCGCCAGCCGGATGAACCTGGTCAGAACGGAATGTACCAGAATTGATCAATACGAGATCGGCGCCAGTCGCTGCCAGCAATATATCACAAATCCAATTGCCTAGATTCGTTTCTTCGGTTCGAATTTTTGAAAAACGTCCCTCCAAGGGTACGGAAAACGTGCCTAAAACTTCGCTCATTTTTCCTCTAATCGTTCCTGTAAAGACACTCGGAAATGTAGTCGTCTTGTTATTCCAAAGTGAACTACGAATGAAAATCATCAACGTACCTTCGTACTTTTCCAGTAAATTCGTGACAACTTCATCTTCTGGTACAGTCTTAGTCACATTTATCTCCTCGATGTTGACGTTAGCAGATCCTTTTTGTTGAAAGTCCAAAGTTATTTTCGAGAATTGGCGAAAATCCGTTCCACTTTTAATTATGTATTTATCGTTTATCTAGAATCAAATTTCGAGAGAATAAAGTTTAGAAAACTTCATTAGCGTCGAATGCTGCTGTCGGGTAACTTACTGGTCATGCTTCATTCACGCAAAGCGTCAGAATAATGGGCAATTAATGTGTGGGCTGGTTAGAACAAATACCATCAAGTCAACCTTTCTCTGTTCCTGGGAAACCGTTGATATCCTTCGCAAAGGGATATAAGTATGAAAGGACTGAGACAGTTTTTGTAGTAAAGGATATTTAAAGAAAAATTGAAAGAATAAGAAAGAATCTCTTCCCACAACCACTTTATCATTCAAAATTTAAATTTGGGCGTCGCACATACTTGTATGAAGAATAGTTCCGAAGTCCACCTACAGCACACTGAACTAGGAATATAAATTCGACAGTGTCAGATACTCACTTTTTGTACTTCATAAACGTGGTCGTGCCCTCCGAGAATCAAATCAACGTACGATGTATTTTCGGCAAGTTTTTTATCGTTTTTTGTTCGCATGTGAGTTAGAGCAATTATGTAATCGCAACCCTATGAAATCGGTCAAAAAACAATTGAATTATCTACATATCAAATTTATTTTAAAAAACTAGAAATAGGCAAGTTTTCTTACTTCTTCCTTTAATTGAAATCCCAATTTCTGAGCAACATCTACGAAGTCCATAAATGTTAGTTCGTCAGCATTGATCGTGGCTAAGGTGTCGATCCATTCTTGTTCTACTAATCCAATCTGTAAATTATAAAAATTTATACGAGCCAAACTTGGTATTTTTTACAAGAATTAGGCGCATGAAAAAAAAAAGAAAAATCAAGAAATATTACCAATCCAATACGTTTTCCATTCCAATCTATAACGTGAGTGATCTTTCCATCTCCTAAGGGCCGTCCGGTTTCGTTGTCGATCACGTTAGACATCAGCCAGGGGAATTTGGTCTCGGCAACTCTGTCGGCCAATACTTCTAAACCAAAATCTAGAAATTTCATTTTGATAAGTCCATTTTACTGCAAGTATCTAGTATTATTCCAAGTTATAACAACATTTTCTAAGGTTAGCAAACTCCTTTCACCTTCCATATCGTATAATCTCAAATCCTATTACTCCCTCATGTTCTATTCCCGGCATGATTTTTGGTCCTCTTTATCCTCCAATATGCTTCGATCTATTGAAAAATCTAAACCTCTCCCCGCCCTCAACGAGAAGAAGTCCCAAATCTACCCGTTTCACTCACTCTTTTCTCTTTTGACTCCTCTCATCCCCTTCACAACTACATCGCAATAATGATGATCTATCCGTTCAACGTTTCTTCTCTTGCCCAGCTCTTAAAAACATCTGGCTCTTCACTAGTCTGTTCTGTCTCTCCCTGCATCGCAAACTCCCCTCAAACAAACACGAGAAAATCATAAGCATGACGAACTATCTTCAATCCTTATTTTGACATTCAATGACCTGTCATAAGAAGAAACTCATAGGCGCCAAAGAACTAATGCAATGCAGGAATGCAGTCAGGTCCATTTCGTTGATTGGTTTTTTGACCCTCAAGGGATCTTTATTGGCCTAATGGACCCACTCCAAGCCCATGCGATAAGGCTCGCCCATCAATTCTATAGGAGAAAAGATTTCAAGCAGTTTTCAACGTCAAATGAGGCCAGAAACGGGGACTTTGACATAACGGCACATTATAGGATATAGTATAGAAAAATACTTTTTTATAATGTACAGAACTCTATTGTGAATACAGAGTATTTTTCAATACTGAAAAAGTTTTCCAAATGCACAATTCTACTTCATTTGTTGCTTTTACAAGAGCACTTTCGGGTGTTATTATATTGCAACCGGAGAACAAGGCCTTAAACATGAGTCAGAATTACTGCTATCGAGCAAGTTCTGTCCTCAAGAACAACAAAGAGAAGAGGAAAGAGATTAAAATAGTAAAACAGATTGCAGAAGCCAATGGCTACCATAGAGGTGTGGTGGATGGAGTTTTTGGGAAAATGGAAACAAAGAAGGGAACCCATGATGGCATAGTGAGAAAGTAAATCGATACCAAACATAGGAAAGTACACAAACAAGGTGATAAAGGCATTCAATGACTACAATGTAAATGTGGGTATCCAGAATAGCCAACCCACGGTGAAGAGAATTAGAATGACCAGACGGAAGAAAAGGACAAGGAAAGCAGGAGCGGAGTGTACAAGCTCAGTTGTGAGCAGTGCGAGGGCAATGGGATTGGGAGAAAGTTTGAGATCAGGAAAAATGAGCACAAAAAGTTGAGGGAGAAAGAAGATGGCAAGTCGCGCAAGTCACTGTTTGGTAAAAACTGTAACAAAGAACACCACAATGGAGATGGAGTATTTGAAGTCATACATGTAGAGAATTGCACAAAGAGAAGAAAACTCTGAGAACAAATGGAGATTGCAAAAGCAAAGAGAAAGAAAGCCTGCCTCTTGAACAATGTAATCACTTGTGATAGCAAAAAATTATTTGGCGCGGTGGTTGGACGAGAAAACAACCAATAAGATTGCAGGATTCCAGGTAGCTAATAGAAATGCAGTAGTTAGGCTAATAGTGCAGTGTGAACCAATCACAAAGCAGTATGTTTTAGCCAACAAGAACACAATGTCATAATATTATTGTTAGAATAAGTTTCTAAGAGTGAACCAATCACAACACAGCGTTGTAATAGCCAATAAGATCACAGTGCTATACTATTAAAAACTCATGTTTGAGGCCTTGTTCTCCAGTTGCGACACAATTGATGATGGAATAACATCCGAAAGTACTCTCGTAAAAGCAACTAATAAAGTAGAATTGTACATTTAAAAAACTTTTTCAATATTAGTGCTCTATTTAAACCTTACTCACTCAATATGACTTCCAACAATTTTTCAATAGTATAATATTTTGGTCAAATAAGGCTATAATTAATTTATGATCAACTATGATAATAATAATAATCATACCAAAATCATGATTTCCAAATACTGCGCAATGAGTTCCAACTTCATTCAGTATTTGCGACATCTGTTCTCCTTTTGTATACATGCTGACTGAAAAAGAAAAGACAAAGATCAAATAGAGGATGGCTTCCTGCACACTTTACGCAAGTGACATTTTTTTGAAAATGAGTCAAGAGCAAAAATGCGTCCTAAAGAATGTAAAATATCGGATTGCGCCGAAAAAATTTTCAATTTTTCCTACTACAAGGGTGTTTTTTTTTCTCAACCGTTTCTCTTGTTTTTTTTTTTTTTATTTTTATTCATTACCCAACAAAATAATGAAATTAATTTAATTAAAGATAACATAAGGTATTTTTGAGAACTACCGCAGAGCACGAACGAATATCAATTCAACGAACTTCGACCACGTTAGCAGCATTGAATTAGTTCCAACAGTGAACTTGTTTTAAAAAGGCGAGGGGAAGGACACCTACCATCTGTTGTCCATCTGGCAAATTGTGGTTCCGAGAGGAACAATAGCTCGAAACTACTTTGGAGACTTGAGAAAAATGTTGATTTTCGAGCTATAAATATCAGGAGCTCTAATGGTTCTGGACAATTGATTGAAGAGAAAAACCACGAAAAATCTTGACTGGACGAGACTCGAAGTACAGTCTTCAATAGCTTTTTTCTTTCATTGTTTACAACGGAATGTTCCTCTATAATATCTCCTTTTTATGCCTTCCACCCAAGGACCCACGACTTCACCCTGAGTCTCACGCATTCATATTTTCATGAAGTTCCACTCTCTTCTGCCGCTCTACCGAAAATTTCACCGCCTCAGCCTAAACTTTATTTTCATCCATTTCATCATCGCGACGTATCTGCCTAAAATATCCACGGGTCCCTACATCGGAACAATTAATGACAGAAAAGAAATTCTAGAGGTTCTGTAAATACTGTTAAGGAATTTCCCAAGGTACGGAAAAGTAGGTCAATCTTGCATCTCGAGCACTACACTATGTTTTCTTCATTTTCATTATGATAACGTACTATCGCAAATTTTATCAGAATCTTAACCTAAGTCTACGAGATTGATGACGTTGACCAGTTGATTGACATGGACCAAGGGCACAAAATAATGAAGTTGAGCCACTTCACATTCTCATGGCGTAATATAGGATCTACATAATTAAAGGGGAGGAGTGACGTTTCCTAATCGAGAATTGCTGCTCAAAATTTTGCAGCAGATATTCAAGAAAATTTCATTGGTAGATAGAATCTTTTCCTCTTAAGTGTTCCAAAAATTTTCTAATTTCCGAGGTATTCGCAAGTCTGTTGGACATATGATGCGGTGGTAGAATGACGTCATCGTTGCTTATTATTTAATAGCGTTGACCTGGACTGCAACGTCAAATTTTCCTCAAGCAAAGAATATCACCGCCCTCACAACTTTTCATCATCGAAGATTACGTCAGTGATTTTGAAGCGGGTTACTTATTTATGAAATCGAATTTCAACTATGCAGGCCACAAGACAGGCGAATGAGATGACGAAAAGAAACGCAAAACAAGGTGATTTCATAACTTTCAATTTTACAAAAGACCAAGATAACAAATCTTTACTTTGCACTAAACAAAAGAAGATTTTTCCCGTAGCGCTTTTGAAGACCCCCTCAACTTCGTTAAACAGAGATCAAATGTAAAACCATGGCAGTCTATGAGGATATCCGTGAGTTACAGAACAGGCGAATGAACGAAGGGGAAGAATCACGAAGAGACATGTAAAATGTGACCTAGGGTTTTAAACTTATGCGTGTAGACAGTAATTAAGGGAGGGGACGATTATGAAACAAGGAAAATCGTACGAATTTTCACCTCACCTCACGGAAGAATAGGTTTCACCTTCTTGTTCATAAGAACGGCACTTTTTATGGTTTCACAATTCCCCCCCTCCCTTCCCTCGATAAGGATTTCAAGATGGAGAATCTTCCCTTCACAATTAACATGTTAACATGGAATCTGTTTTATGGGAGGTCTTTTTGAAAGTTTTGGCGTTCCGCGCTTCCGCCGAAAACTGACCTATGGCGTCATCAGATTGTGACGTCATAGGGTCGAAAGTCGAAACTTTTGAAAGTCCTTTCTCTATCATAGTCGTAATTTTTCCAAGTCCCCAAAACGAATTTGACCCATAGAACAGGTTCCCGACGCTCCTCGTTCAACTTCGTTCAGGAAACCGTGGTTTTTTGTTCTTTAGAGGACGTCGTCTCAGGACCTCCAAGGGCTAAACTCAACCTTGTCAACAACCCACACTGAAAATTTTCTCTCCTCCTCTCTCCCCACATTGACGAAAAATTATACCTTTGAAAACTTGGTTTTCTCCTTTGAACAATGGCGTATTCACGAGGGGACAGAGCAGCTGGGACAACTCGCCCTTCAAGACTGAAAAATTTGCCTCGAAATACAACACAAAAACCCTCTAGAAAATCTTTCAAGTCCTCATTTCCTTCCTAGAACAATAATTTTGCATAAAATCCTCCTCGAAAATTTCTTAGGTAACCACTTCTGATAGCCAAATGGAATCCATGGCCACAAGAAATTCCGGGTACAGAGGAAAAAGTTCTGTTATCAGCTTTGCGTCCTCTGTTTGATTGAAGAAGTCAAAGGCGTGAAACTGAGCTATATGGAAACATTATTTGAGCCTAAGATGGGTAGGTAAAGAGGAGAAACTTAGGGGAAGGGTCATAGAGAGTGATGATTCTGTCGCTCAAAAGTATTCAAGTGAAAACCTTCGAATGCTCTATTGGCACAGTCGAAAATGAGACAAAGTCCATAGCAACACTACTAGTGGGAACGTCGATCGTGTGAGAGAGTTGAAGAAATGGTTTGATTTCATGAGAAACTAAAAATAGAGCTTGAAAATTGGAGAAGCGTCTCCTAGTTTACTTTTCTGACGAAAATTCCAATTCTAGTGACAAAAGTACATAAGTGAGAGTTGAGGCTACTCCGGATATGAATGGAAACGTATATTGGGTACAAGCTGGGCGATACAGGTGTAGAAGATAACAAATTGAGACAAAAGCCTTGCTCTGAAAATCCTTCACAGAAAGAAACGTACAACAAAACGCCTGCTCCAGTGGAAGTGAAAGAGAAGTGATCACTCACCTCGATGCCGAGTTTACCTTCATGTAAACACAGACATATTGTCAACTATCATCAAGTATGAAAACTGCATTCCGAGGTCCTTGGCAAGTTACAAAAAGTAAAACATAAAAAAACTCACAGCCTCTTTCGTTGGTTGCTCGGAGTTGCATTAACTGTGTTAATCGACCCTGTTTTACGATGGTTTCTTTTTTATCCTTTTTCTAAATGAAAATTGAACTTTGTTCCTCATTATGTCGGAAGTTTGAGCTTTAAAGACCGTATTTTTCCAGGTTTCACCCTATCAGATACAGCCCAATACTCGATTTTTTCCAAGTCCTCGTCCTATCATACATGGCTCGGCAACCTCTGATTCCTAAGCTCCAATTTAAGAGGACAGGACACCAGAGAAGAACAACCACTCATCTTGATGACAAATTTATCTCCATGTAAACACAGAAATGTCGTCAACTATCCAGGTAAGCAAAAGAACCGCATTCCAAGTTCCTTACCGAGATACAAAAAGTAGAACCTTGGACTCCTATGTTCCAGACTGAGTGCAAGAGGGGCAACAAAAATGAATAAACACTCAGATAACGAGTTTACCTTTATGAAAACACAGACATTCTCAACTATCATCAAGTATGAAAACTGCATTCCGAGTTTTTTGTCAAGTTACAAAAAGTAGACAACGAAACACTCTTGCAATCTTTGACACCTATATTCCAGTCTAAGTGGAAGAAGAGAAACAGAGATGAACAACCGCCTATTTTTATGTCATTATGTAAACACAGACATGCCGTCGACTATCATAATGCATAAAAACTGCATCTCAAGTTGACTGCAAGTTATGAAAAAACACTCGCCACCTTTGAACCTGAAGGAGTAGTCGACCTCAAAGAACCTGAGCGTCCGATTATTAATAATAATGGAGATGGGTGCAAACAAAACTTACGAATACTGGGTGAAAATATGTCGCCACTGAATAATATTAATGGATTTAGATGAAAATACGATTTAACGAGATGCGTAAACTTAGCAGCACCCCCGCAAGGCTCTGCGTCTCTCGGCTCCACGTTATAAACGTCGTTGAAGTGCAATATGGTAATCGTATTTGACGACTCCATCGTAGAAGACACGGCTGACGAACCGGTATTGCTGGCAGCGTGTCGTACCTCTAATGAAGCCTGCAAAAAAAAAGAAAAAAAAAAAGACCATTTTATGAAATCCAATCGTCTACTTTATAGTTACATTTCTAAGTTGAAATTGAGTTGGAAAATTGTAATACTGAAGAGAAGTTTTTAGATTCTAGTCACAATGACCACACCCGTGCAGTAAAAATCCATAAGTGTGGGTCGGACGTTTCTTAAATCAGATTTAATGGGAACGTAATCAATTTGATAACAGAAGAAACAGATCTGACCAGTAGCTTAATATTCTTGTAAGCCACACGAGAAACTAATTATAAATTTATCCTGTACTTTGCCGAGCATTATAATCACATTCACCATTAGGTTGCAAAGTTGCTCCAAGAACGGAGTCGTAAATCTGTCCACGTGCACTGCACCTCTACTTACATTATTCAACTTTCATAGAGGACGCGTGCTCGAGTTATAACTTACAAAGTGAATCGGTAGTTGATTTTCGACTCATGCTGATTCTCGTATAGGTACATTTTGACAAGAAAATATGGCTAGATCGAGAGAATACGGAAAACTTGAAGCAACGAGAATACGTTAAAATATCCGACACTCTGAATACACTTACTGCGTTGACTGAAATATACGTCGCGGAAAATTACATTGTTGTATACGATAAATCGGGAACACTTTAGCACCTCAAAAATATACGCAACACCACTCAACTGCACCAAATCGAGTCGGGCAAAGTTTTACGCAAGAACCGATACAGCATCGTACTCGATATTAAAATTTCACCGCATCGTATTCGGCATATGTACGTGTAACACTGATCGAGAAGATTAAATAAGCGGAGCGGAACTGTGCAAGAGCCGATTCAGTTTTCTAATGAGCCCGGCGAAGGCCGCGCTTACCGGACGATCGTTACGCAGACAGTTCGTGAAATCGTACAATAAATTACGCGACGCATCTATCTGGCACATAGCCTGAGCGAATCACCTTGTCTTGCAATAAGTTATTCTCATATAGGACTAGAGAGCAAAGGCGAACGCATCACCTGTATACAGGGTTTATTATTTTTAAACTTGATTAACACCACAGCGATAATTTGAAGGCTGAAAACGCGCTTAAAACAATTGTCCAGGGATAGAAAACAAAAAAAAAAATTGGATGACGCGTTAGCAGCTCGCAATTACAAAAATTGAAAAACGTCCATCATCGGGTATTTCAGATAAGGAGAACTTCGTCCCTCCAATACCACTACCTATAAAGTTGAATGAAAACTCCAGAATACTCCGAGGGAGTAAACAGAGAGGGAAAACAACTACAAGAACCACAGGGAGAAAACGACGGCTTCCTTAACGAAGTTAAACGAGGAACGCAGGGAACCTGTTTTATGAGTCATATGGGATTTGGTATTAAGAATTCAAGGAAGCCTAGACCTAGAAAAGCTAGTATAAAGAAGGTCTAGACCTAAATAAGCCTAGTTAGTTTGAGAATCTAAATTTTCCTCGAATCTCGAGCTACTGTATATATGATAGGAGGGGTACTTAAATAAATGTTGACTCTCGAGCTATATAATATTATGATAGAAAGGAGACTTGGAAAAATTCCTATCACATATATGGCTCGAGAGTTAAATTTTTTCCATGTTTTTTGTTGGACGGCGCACAGCGCACGGCAAAGGCTCTAGCCGGGTAAGGGGGGGGGGAATGGCCTTGGTCGGAAAATGTTTCAAATTTCCGTCAAAATGTTGTCCCCAATGAGAAAACTCGAAATCCAAAAAATTGGACCCATCCGCTCACCCACATGGGCTACAGAGTGATTTTTAGGCCTAAAGTCCAAATGGCTATATCTCAGCCAATAATGATCGCACAGCAATGAAACTTGGGGAACTTTAGTATAAGTGAACGTTCATCCATGGTATTTTTTTCAAATAAAAACCATTCATATTTTCCCTAGTTTCTAGCTATAACAAAACTTCAAACTCGAATAATAAAAAAAACACTCACGCAGTCGCGTGAGTAGTACACGACTTTTCTTCCCACAATGCAAGAAACATTGAAAGAGTCACTCCCTCTCTTTAAATTAAATACCAATGACCTGTCAATCATGTCAAACATTTGTAGAATAAACAATAAAACTCAGTTTATAAATTCTATCACTACGATGTCACATCAACAGATAACAGAGTAAAGATACCTATAATCCAATAAGGAAACCTGAATTTTGTTATAATTTAGGCTAAGAGTCATCTAAAACCTACAAAACGTCTCCAGAAAAACCACTCCCCCTCCCCCTGTCCAAACTGCTACGAGGCTATAACAGTTGTTTCTAATAAAAAAGAGCTCTACAATCATTTTTTCCCATACCTTATTCTTAGCATATTATTAGTCTAGTATACTGTATATTAGGATGAGTGGTTCAATTCTTTATCACTTCCGATTTCTGGCATCTCTTAAAGCTATCTCGAGCTGCTATTCCTCTCGTGCACTCATAAATTGCCTTCACGCTATCATATCACCATTTTCTATGCACACTCCACCCCAAAATTCTTCATCTGGGAATCCAGCTACAACGAGATCCCGAAAAACTAAAAAAATCGATGTCGAAACGAAAGAAGCAACCAATCACCCAATAGTCAACCCCTCATTCCTTCCCTCACGCTTCAACCATTCCAAACGTATTAACAAAATACCTCACTTTTCTAGCTAGAAAATTCGGTAAAAATATATAGCACCCAAGCCCGGTTTACTCGTTAGTCTAATCTCAAATCTCACTCAAAAAAGCCAGTCCAAATTGAAAATAATCTTTCCATCTCTTTTGACACCTCAAATCAACTATGAACCACTATTAATTATGTACCCATACATGAAAAAATGACAAATAAATCAATTATTAATTAAGAGTGAAATCACCCAGGTATAGTCTCGCATCAGCACACTTGATGAAGATTAAAAAATTGTACTTAATCATTCAAACTCAAGGTTTTCACTAAAATCAGTCGAATAACAAATTAAGAAAAATAAAACGTGAACCCACATTTTGGTCCTCATCCCAACGAAATTCAAGGCAAGAGGAGGTCATTTTAGCTCGGCTGCGAATAGGCCACACTCATCTTACTCATACTTATCTTCTCACTAATCTCGCTCCTCCATCATGCCCTCACTGTCTCCAAGAAAATTTATCAGTTGATCATTTTATTTTCTCATGCCCCGTCCTGCAACCCACTCGAACCTCCCTAAATATATCTTCCAATATCAATGCAGCACTAAACAACAACTCCGAAACCATCGACTCAACCCTAACTTATTTACGCACCACTCAATTCTACAACTTCATATAATTCACCAACAAATTCCGTTCGACCGCCACTCAATTCCACCAATACGTACCTAATTTAACCTAATTCAAGTAATGTTCTAAAATAAGATTGTAACGCCGAGCAAATAACCCTCGTGCAGTTTATAATGCTCGTAAAATAATAATAAAAAAAAAAAAAAACTATCGAGTATGACTAATAATAATGAAAAATAGCTAGAAAAATGAACAACTCGCCATTGCCACTATCCGTTCAAAAATAAATTTAACAAAACAAATAAAATTTGACAAAACAAAATTCAACGCTCTAGGGGCTGTGGGAAGCGAGATACAAGGGTACTAAATTTGAACGAAAAGGTTTCATCAGAAATAAAATCCAATGAACCCTTGGTAAAGAACGAACGAAGAATGAACCTGTCGAATGATGAAAGGTTCTT
This sequence comes from Aspidiotus rigidus, assembly GCA_035079385.1. Classification (NCBI taxonomy): domain Eukaryota; kingdom Metazoa; phylum Arthropoda; class Insecta; order Hemiptera; family Diaspididae; genus Aspidiotus; species Aspidiotus rigidus. Next base: position 4,083,254 of record JAVHKY010000031.1, on the reverse strand, counting down.
CACAATACACGTACTGATAACGAAAGTGGTAAACGTATAGGAAAATCCGCTTCTCCTAACGTAAGCAGCTACTCGCAGCTATTCGTAAGAAGCTACTCGTAATAGTGAAAAATTTTCAACAAAAGTAAAAATTTCTCGAGAACTACTCATCCGGTCCTCAAAAAAAATGCAGGTGCACATCTTCAAATATAATACTACAATATGGCCGAGTTACAAAAAAATCCATCGGGTAGTTTCGGAGGAGTTCCGCGGACAAAAAGGTACTCGAAATACTGCAAAATTTCTCAACAAATTGAAAATTTCTCGAGAACTACTCATCCGATTTTCAAAAAAATTGCAGGTGCACATCTTCAGATATACTACTACAATATGGCTAAGTTACAAAAAAATCCATCGGGTAGTTTCGGAGCCCACTCCCCCTGTTGACCTTGCTACGGGTGTAATACCTCACTTTTCTAGTTAGAAAAGTCGGTAAAATCGGGGGGGGGAGGCACCTGGGGAAAATCATTCATTTGAAGCGCCATACCCTCTAGGTGAGGTGCAACATTCCCAAAAAAATCAACATTTAATGAATTTCTGTTATTTTTCCATGAACAGCGGGGTAAACTATGACTGCTACCGCAATAGACCGCGAGAAATCGATGGCAATGTTCGAGGTGAAAAATACGCACTCCTCCATGAGATGAAATGGGAATGTTGATGGACCAAAAATATATTTTCAGTATTTCGTTTATCGATTTGGTCAATTCTTACGTAAACACGTCCACCGATTAGGTGGAGTACGTCAGATTGAGAAAAATAGTTGAAAAATTCTCCAGTCGCTGGAACTGTCTGAAAATAGAAGAGAAGTGAGAAAATCCACTTTTCCACCCTGGAGGAACGTGAGTTTTGGTATTTCATTCATCAAATAGGTCAATTCTCACGTAAATATGTTCGCCGAGTTTGAAAAAAATAGTCAATAAATTCTCCAGTCGCTGGAACGATCTAGAAATAGTACCAAATCCAGAAAATCAACTTTTTCAACATGGAAAGCCCTGATTTTTGGTATGTTGTTCATCAAAAAGGTCAAATCTTGTGTTAATACCTCCGCCGAGTTTGGAAAAAAAAGTCCAGAAATTCTTCAATCGCTGGAATAGTCTGAAAATGAAAAATTGAAAATATCTGCTATTTGAACTGGGAGAATCGTGATTCTTATATTCTATTTATCAATAAGGTCAATGTTTGAGTAAATACATCCCTATTTCGAAAAAAATATTCAATAAATTCTCCAGACGCTCATTGGTATGGTCGATTCTTCTAAGAACACTTACGCCGAGTTTTAAAAAAATTGAAAAAAAATTCTCCAGTCGTTGGGACGCTCTGAAAATATTAAAAAATCAAAGATACACACCCGCCACAATGATTGGGCAATTTGGGAAAATTTTGAGTTTTTATATGGGTAGAAAAGTTGGACGTTGCACCAACATGAATTTTATCAGCATTTGACAGCATACGTAAGCTTTAGAATGCACTCTATTGTCAGAATTATGAAATTAAGGTGATAAGTTGAAAATTTAATCTTCCGTCAGCATTATAATACGTTATTTCATAGATCGTTGCGAATTTCAAATTAATTATTGTCGACTTTCTCTATTTTCTTTCTGCTCATCATCCACGAAGAATGTTGAAAGAAGGTCTTGTATTCTCGCACTTCGATCATATTGCCTGTCATACCGACTTCGACCGCACGCTTCACCTGGTGTTACAAAACTGTTCTATTTGTTTTCCCCAATTCTAGTGACTCATACAGATACAGATTATCATCATTAGATAATGGACGGATGAATGAACACGAGAAATCAATTTATTTGTGCTATTATTGTGTGGCAATATAATCGTTCGATATTTCCCTTCGTTCTTTGCAAACTCTTGAAGACGAATATGCCATATAGGTACTATAGTTTGTACATACAGTAGCGTTCTCACGTTGTTGACGTTTTGACTTGTTTGAAGCAAGAACGTAATCAAGAGAATGGTAAAATATGTAGGAGAAGATCGCTTAGGTAGGATACAAAGAAGGTAGTTTCGACTCTGAACCTAAGGGAGGCTTGTGGCTAAACCATGTTATAACATATTGTATTCTCTATCAGCAACAACGAGGATCCTTCAAACTCGTACGAGTATTGATGGTTCGTTTTCGCTCAGCGCTGTTTTGACGGGTCAATGAACTAAGAGCAAACTTTCAAGGAACTTTATAGACCGAATCGATTCGGGGTACCAAGTTACGGCTAGACATACTGGACGAAAACTTCAGAATACTCCAAGGCAGTAAACAGGAGCCGTAGAGAAATATATATGAATCGCGAACGGTTTCGATGAAACAACTACCACCAAGCAAAGATGAAAAGCGACTCGACGAAAAGACAATCGACAACAAGTATACCAGCGAAAATCAGAATCGAACTTCCGAGAGTCATACCCATAAACTAGTTCAACCAATCCTTTGTCGGGAATGTACCTGTTTCGCTGTTTAGATGGTGAATTATTTCGATATGTTCCAGAGCAATACGCTTACTGTGGAGGAGGATCTCAGACCCCTGACCGTTGTTGATTAGGTGGTCTGCAAAAGTCGATTCTCCCAAATTTATTTTTTCTCAGACCTTCCTATATTCAGCCACTCTGATTTTAACCTGGCAACCGGTATCGCCTACTTAGACACCATTACAATCCCTGTAATCTGTGCTGTAAACTCTACTTTTTTCCATAGGTGGAACAAGACGAAAAGCCCTTTCACTGTCGTAGGGTTGTAGAAAGTAGGGTGGCAGCCGAAGGGGTGGAGAGTACGGTCCAACTTGGGAGAAAACTTTCCTAGAAAGTGGAGTCTGATCCAATGCTTCCTACTGTCGAGAGGTTAGTCGTGGGATCAAGCCATTGCCACGTAATCTGTTTACAGACCATAAGGTCCAAGTTGACCCCCATTGTCCATATATGCGCTCGCTTACCTTATGTTGGTAAGCGGAGGTGATTTTGCTTTTAATCTGCGCAAACGAAGCGCGAATTTTGATTGTTGAGAGCTTGAAAATAAGTTTTACCAAAGTCATTCAATCCAACTTTGATGCAAATTGAATACAAATGTAAGTAGGTATATAAATTCATGAGCTTACTCTTGGTTTTCATTTGAATCATTGTTTTCAACCGGCTCACGAGGAGGATTGGAAAGCTGTTGCGTCGTCGTGGGCAAGAAACTGGTGCTATGTTAGGCTCACCGTTTTGGTTATCATGCACGGAATTATTTTCAATTCGTTTGGATATGACTCACTTTTTTATAATTAAACTTTTTCGGATTATCACATTAAAATACTGCAGTCGCGAAAATATGAGTAGGAAAACTATACAATAATTATAAAATCAATACAAATCAATTTTTGTAACCAATCGGGAAATTTTTCCGAAAATCACATTAAAATTCTATATTAATATATCCCGGACGGACGGGCCTCCAAAATGAACGTACTCGTTCGATATTTTTATGATATTATTTACAATATTTTTTGTATTACTATTGATCTCCGTGAAAAACGGGATTTACTGTGAATGTGTGAATGATCACTCTTCAGATTCTGCTTTCCTTCTGATCGCCGCGAAGAACGGGGTTTTACAGGTTTCCCTCAGCAAAAGAGGGGAAATTACAGAAAGCGAAGGGGATTAGGCCCAGCGTATTGGATGCACGTTTGTACATGCATGTATGCATCCTTTTTCCTTTGTTTGATAGGTATACTCCGATACCTTTTTTTAACAGGGAACCTGTTTTATGGGGGACTTTTAGAGAAATTTGCCGACCGCCGTGTGCCGTCCAGCAAAAAACTTGAAAAAATTTCGACTCTCGAGCCATATATGATAGGAGAGGGACTTAGAAAGATTTCGACTCTCGAGCTACATATGATAGGAGAAGGACTTAGAAAAATTTCGACTCATAGCTGGAGATTCGAGAAAAATTTAGACTTTGAAACTATATTATACTAGGCTTATAGCAGGTCTAGGCCTTCTTTATACTAGCTTTATCTAGGTCTAGGCTTCCTTGAATTTTCAATACCAAATCCTATTTGACTCATAAAACAGGTTCCCTGCGTTCCTCGTATAACTTCGTTAAGGAAGCCGTCGTTTTATCTAATAGATTGAACAGCCACTAACAAAGTAGAATTGTACATTTGGAAAACTTTTTCAAACGTATTGCTCTGGAACATATTAAAATAATTTACCATCTAAAGAGCAATAAAGTAACCTTAATCAATAGGTACATTCCCGACAAAGAATTGGTTGAACTAGTTTATGAGTACAACTCGGCCAGATCAATCCTGATTTTTGCTGGTGCATTTGTTGTCGATTGTCATTTTGTTGAGTCGCTTTTTATCTTTGTTTGATGATGGTTGTTTAATCAAAACCGCTCGCGATTCATGTATATCAACAGGGAACCTGTTCCATGGGGGTCTTTTTGAGAAAGGCTCTAGCCGGGTAAGGGGGGAAAATGGCCTTGGTCGGAAAATGTTTCAAATGTCCGTCAAAATGTTGTCCCCAATGAGAAAACTCGAAATCCAAAAAATTGGACCCATCCGCCACCCACATGGGCTGCAGAGTGATTTTTAGGTCTAAAATCCACTGGCTATATCTCAGCCAATAATGATCGCACGGCAATGAAACTTGGGGACATTTTAGTATATGTGAACGTTCATCCATGGTATTTTTTTCAAATAAAAACCATTCATATTTTCCCTAGTTTCTAGCTATAACAAAACTTCAAACTCGAATAATAAAAAAATCGGGGGGGGGGAGGCATCTGGGGAAAATCATTTATTTGAAGCGCCATATCCTCTACTATAACATACATGAGTACCATAGTCCTCGGTGAGGTGCAACATTCCCAAAAAAATCAACATTTGATGAATTTCTGTTATTTTTCCATGAACAGCGGGGTAAACTATGACTGCTACCGCAATAGACCGCGAGAAATCAATGGTCAATGTTCGAGGTGAAAAATACGCACTTCTCCATGAGATGAAATGGGAATGTTGATAGACCAAAAATATATTTTTAGTATTTCGTTCATCGATTTGGTCAATTCTTATGTAAACACGTCCACCGATTAGGTGGAGTACGTTAGATTGAGAAAAATAGTTGAAAAATTCTCCAGTCGCTGGAACAGTCTGAAAATAGAAGAGAAGTGAGAAAATCCACTTTTTCACCCTGGAGGATCGTGAGTTTTGGTATTTCATTCATCAAATAGGTCAGTTCTCACGTAAACATGTTTGCCGAGTTTGAAAAAAATAGTCAAAAAATTCTGCAATCGCTGGAACACCGCGATTTTTGGTATTTTGTTCATCAATTAGGTAATTTCTTAAGTAAACATGTACGCCAAGTTTGAAAGAAATAGTCAAAAAATTCTCCAGCCACTGTAATGGTCTGGAAATGACAATAAATCGGGGAAATCCACTTTTTCACCCTGGAGAATCGTGAGTTTTGGTATTTCATTCCACAATTCGTCAAATTCTCATGTAAACATGTCCGCTGAGTTTGAAAAAAATAGTCAAAAAATTCTCCAGTTTCTGGGATGCCCTGGAAATAGTAAAAACTCTAGGTAATCCACTTTTCCAACATGGAAAACCGTGATTTTTCATAATATTCTGTTTATCAACAAGTTCAATTCTTATGTAAATACATCCGTCGAGTTGGAAAAAATAGTCAATAAATTCTCCAGTCGCTGGAACGATCTAAAAATAGTACCAAATCCAGAAAATCAACTTTTTCAACATGGAGAGCCCTGATTTTCGGTATGTTCGTCATTAATTAGGTCAAATCTTATGTTTACAAGTTGGAAAAAAATAGTCAATAAATTCTCCAGTCGCTAGGACGCTCTGGAAATAGTAAAAAACCGATACAAACCCACCCCTAAGATTCATTTCCTTTACTTTAAAGTGTTGAATGTTTATTTTTGTTCCCCTGAAGTCGTAGAGGTACAAACTGTGTTACTGGGAGCCGTGTACTTCCAAGAAGTGCAGGAATCTCCTCTCGAGTTGAGGTGGCAATGCTTCAAATATTGGAATTCATGAGCATGACAATACAAAGAAGATGATTGTCTTCTTGTATCTCGGAAAAGGATTCCTCCACATCATGCGAGTGCACGGCTATCAGTAACACAATTTGTACCGCTGCGACTCGAGTGGGGGGGGGGGGGGAAAGTAACTGAAAACACGCTCAAAAAATAAATTCTTCACTTAATTGACGCTAATATAATTTTGAAACACAGCGAGAGACATGTTATATGTAACAAAGTTCTTTCAATCTACGAGGTGCATGACGTTTATGCAAATGAGTCAACCGCTCTCCGTATACAGTATGTCTGATGGGAAACCAAACTTCAGAACACGTCACATGAATGAAATACGCACCAAACAATTTAACGCACTCTTGAATTGTACTCGAGTTTACTTCTCAGCATGTGCAGATAACTATAAATTCTGTAAGTACCTACATTACTTTCTATTAAGCACGATTATCCAACAATTAGTCCTCTCTTGTTTTTTGTTTCAGTTATAACCTGAATGTATTACAGCTGTGCCAGACTGAATAAGTAACGAATTCTTTCAAAATTTAATGATAATTTGTATGTGGAAGATGAAAAGACGCTCAGAACGATGGTAAGAACACTTGAACCAATCTTTCATATAGAAAAATTGTAAAGAGGGTCACAGCACTTGTTTCACTGAAAACTGAAGGAAGTGCAGCGTGTCTACAAAAATTAACAAGTAAAAATCAAGCACTTTTGCAGGACTTTTTAACCAGCCTAAATTAATATTGAAAATTATTTTCAAATATAATTTTTATAATATGAAATACCGCCTCAAACTAAAAATGAAGGACTTGCGAACGATTTTTCCAAAAATTTCAGCACTTTTCAGGACTTTCAGGACCAATATTTTCAAAATTCATGACTTTTCATAACTTGCAGGACTTTTCAGCACTTGTAGACACCCTGAAGCGGTTCCTAGCACAACTAGGAAAGAAGAAATAACAAAACGTTCTAACACAAATAACTAATCTCATTTTGGTCCGTAAAATCAAAAGAATGCTTCACACCCTGTATTTTCTACCGAGTCGACTCCACACAATTTCAACTATTTTTAGGCCAAAAATTGAAATGAGAAATTTGCTATCCATTCCGTGTCAATGTGTAGAGAAGATCAATACAAACGGAGAGAAAACAAACGTGTCAATTTTGCCCCAAACTTTCTTCAAAAATTCAAAATAGGTCTGGAATGTTCAAAACTCCAACCCCGAAGGGTTGAAGGGAAAATGAGACAAGCATAGAGGAAATAACAGCGCGCAATACAACAAAAAGGATCCAGCAATGAGGGATGACTCGCATTTTCATAGCCTCCCCTTCAAAGATTGGAGGGAGAAACAAAACAAGAAACCGCGGGAAAATTTAGCATATAAGTAGTCTTGACACAAATGACTAAACTCATTCTCAGATTACAAATCAAGATGGGTGAGGGGCAGATGAACCAGCACAAACGAAAAAATCGACGATAAAACCAACAAACGATTGAATGTATCTAAACTATGACGTTATATGGAGGAAAGTGAAAAAATTTAAATAACTTTCGAATGAAGCAGATTAAGCTTCCTGATGCTATATAAAAGATATTCACAAACACGCATTATACAAATTAAATGGGATAACCTTCAACTGCGCTTCATTCAAGAGTTATTTGAAATTTTTCATATTTCTCCTATATACCTCCGTAGTATGATAGTTGAGACATCTCTTTCAAATTCGGAAAAAGTACCATTACTGTCGAACGAACAGTGTGTGTTGTCAAGGATCCTAGCGGATGCCCGTTTTGAATTTCGTTGCAGCTGTTTCTTCTTTCGGTATATGACCCCTAGTCTATAAAGGTACTCATCTAGAATACATTATTCTCCTGCCCAAAGTTGAATTGACGTATATTGAAATTAACGATCAGGCAAACTGTATCTTTCGGACGATTGATGCAAGTATATGAACATTATGAACGGCGATAACAAACCAACACTACTTGATTGATGGATGAACAGGGAAAAATTAAGATCTGAGAAATAGGAAAAAATTAAAATCTGAGAAATAGGAGTTTCATTTCACGTATGATGAATACTTTTCTCTAGATTGTGTTAAAATAAATACTGAATGTACATCAAAATTTTGTTGTGTATCCAAAAAACGATTCAGAAACGCCGATATTGGAAAAAGGAATGCCTGTATCGAAAAACCAGTACGGTAATCGAATTGTTCATTAAAAAATCGCCCCACAAACGACTGTTTGGATGTGAATTAGAATTAGCCGTATTAACCTTAGGTACATATTTAAAAAAAAAATAATTTCCTTCTGATCGTTAATTTAGATATAAGTACATCAATTTAACTTCACACGGTAATATTTTTGGTTGAGAAATATTTCTCATTCATTCTACTAATCAAGGGAAATCAAATTAGAGGGAAAGATCATGAAACAAAAAATATATTCTTCATCTTCTCGAACATCAGTGTGAAAAATTTTTTAAAAAGAAGTCGATTTTTCTCAAGGGAATTTACTTTCTTCAATAATGAGAAGAAAGAGTTTCTGAAAATTACTTACGAACAGCATCAACAGTGAAAATAAAATAACGTTGATCTGTTGACGAGACGATAGAAGTATTTTGAAATGTCAAGTATGTTCTACTGAAGTAGGTCAGACACTAACTATCGGATCATCAAAGCACCTCATTTCCTAATTTAGATATCATAGACTGTACAGAAGAAAAGGAATCCTAGTTGCAATTGTATTAAAATTTTACGTACAAGTTCATTGAAACAAAAAAATAAACACAAAAAGGTAATTCTGCTATGAGCCATCTAGCATTTTTCTTTCACAAGAAGTGAATGTGTCTGTTCTAACTACGTGTAGTAGTGAATATTCTCAATTTGCTGCAGGTTCCATTCCTACACATGTTTCTAGAAATATTATTCGTAATTCTCACATGGTTCGGTGGATGAAGACATGATGAATGAAGCCTTAATTCATCATGCAAGTTATTATTTCAGCACATAAAACTAGTTTTTTTCCTTTCGGGACGATATTCAGGTCACATAAAATTGAGACTGAAGTATGAAAGTAGGAAACCATCGAGTTTCTGAAAATGTAGTGGGTACCTAATTATACCGTTTTCTCCATACCGAATCTCTCTTTATTTACACTTGAAAAAAAAAAACGAAAAAATAAATCAAACCCGAATACGCCCCTCTCCGAGATTAAATTTTCTTAACTACAGATGAAAAATTACCTGAAACGGAGAAAAACGGGTAGTGGTGGTATCGTACGCTTTGGTAAAATGTGAGTAATGAAACAGATTTTCTGAAAAAAATTAAATCCAGCGCGAATCAGTAAAAATATAATTTTTCAGGAGAGTTATTCACGCGGAGGGCAGATTGCAGTATTAGTTACGCATTCGTTAGGCAGAGCTTAGCTCGCGTTAAAAATTTCAAGGGAATTTGATTACATTATTGGAAAAGAAAAAAATATCAACCTCCACCGAATTATTTCTACCAAGATCACTATTGTTAGTCTCGAATTAAACAGAAACAAATAGACGTACACATCTCGAAAAACTTTTAACACAATTACTAACCTGTTTCAGCCATCCAGCTACGCTTCGCGCGCTGACGGAGTCCAAAGGTGCAGATTCTATAAGCCCTGGCCATTTCGATCTGAGTGTTTTACTCGCGAACGACATGGTATTAGTTTCGTAGTACGGCTGAAGGTGTCCTTCAGCTTTCTATAGACTGTAAAAAAAAAAATAAAAAATAGCATGAATCTATGTGATGAATTTGAAATGAAGGATTATGATTACATAGTACACTCTAGTACACCAAGTTCAAGGGACACGTTTCCATGACTTCCATATTCTGTTACCTATCGAAATGGAGATACTTAACGAACAGAATCGAAAGAAGCCAGACGTTTACTCGTGTATTTATACAAACTCACGCCTACTGCTGTGATTCTCCATTAAATCAACTTATGAGGAAGTAAAATATCTCTACTTTTTACAGAGTGATAATGGATTTTTCTCATACTTCGTTGTTCCAGGGATGAGGTTGATTATGACATCGAGATGAAGAAACGCAACCATAGAAATTCATCGTCTGTACAATCTTGTATCGTAATTACCTCCTTCAAGCGGCGATACTTCTTGGCATTGGAAACTGTTTTTAGAGAATAAACAAGATGTACGACGGGGTAGAATCGATAATATTTTAAACCTACTGCAGTGACCAACTGACATCATTCTGTTGTCGATAATATCAGTGATAACAGCTAGACTTGTCGGCCCCGCCCATCAAATTGTACTGGTTCGCGGTGAATTTTCTGTCAAAATTACCATCGGGTACATAATTAAAAGATGAAATATTTTGAATAATATAGGCTTTTACAATCTTATCGGTTTGCAGGACGATGGTGATGCATTCTCTCACTTGCTCTCGCGGAATTCATCTCTCTGAGTTTCCATACCGCTAACTAAGATACAACCGAGAGAAAGGTATCTTTCTTTGAGAAAATTACACATAATACCAGTTTTTTTCCCTGATTCATCTTCGACGCTTGTGATGACTGATGAGACTGATAGCTGGATGAGAGGCGGGGTCGTCTATGGAGAAAAAAATTAAAAATTATGAGTGAGATATGATTCGAAGCACAACACACATAACACACAACTACCGATGAGTAATAACGGTAAAGAATTGAAATACAATTTTTTATAAGTTTAGGCGCCTTTATTTGTTGCTAAACCTTCTGAGTCGTAAGTTTCAGCATCTTCGATTTTTATGGATAGGTTTTCCTATCCATCGTATCACGATTCACGGCTATGATGTGTAGGATATCTAGAACAGAAGACAAAATTGTTCAAAATTTATAATTTCTGAGTTGAACAACTGTTTCAGAGTTGTGTTTCTATCAAATTATCATATTATTGAAAGTAGAAACCGTGATGCTGTGTAATGGTTTAGTATCACGGAGGCCTATTTCGTTTGCAGTTTTTCTAGATTTCGATAACGGATAAATGACAATATGAGGAATCAATGACGGTTAATCAGTTCGGTACCTACTTCGGGATCCGACTATCCTTGTTATTCTTTCGATTTGAATTCAAAACTAGGATTTATTCAATCATGAATTATGATGAGACCAATGGGAACGGAATTATAATCATGTAATATATGTATCACTTTTTAGTTAATAGTGACTGAACATCAAACGACTCGATATCTATACGAATAAATGATGGTATACTCATTAATTACCACTTTACTTTAGTTTATTGGAATAATATTGTAGAAACCCATCTACTTATTGATCATGATGAGAAAAATAACAGAAATGACAAAATGATTTGCGAATACGAATGATAGACTGGCAGCATTTACTCAACTGTAACTTTCAAGATCAAGAAATCACAATTGATGGCCCTGAAAAGGACCGTTTTAATTAAATCTCCAAGATGATAAACTCGAGGTGTTGAATACTTCCTCGGATTCGTCTAGCCAACTAAATGTCTTTCGCCATGATGGTTACACGTTTCGCATGGATAGTGCATAAGTTAATATCTTCGGACAAGCCGACTAAGTAAGTTTCAATAGCTTCCTGAAGTGCCATGAGGGCTGAACTCTGGAAATGACCGAAATGTAGAACAGTTTTGAAGTCCTGAGCAATTTCACGAACCAAACGTTGGAACGGTAATTTTCTGATCAATAATTCGGTACCTGTTCGGTACTTTTCTGGTAAGGACGAATTTCTCGGACGGTACCCGGTCGGTATTGGGTATCAGGGCTGTGCGGCTTCCACACTCCTCCGGTAGCCTGCGCACGCTTTCTCTTAGGGGCGGCTTTAAGCTCAGTAGATGAGTAGAATGTGCATGCATCCCTGGCAGCGGAGATGCATGTTCTTTCTACTAAGATCTTGAAGCTGTTGTGAATTCCTTATGTCGTCTTCGTCTAGTCCCACCCCTGCCGGGATACATCAGATCTTGGTGAAACTGGATAGATTGTCTGGAAACCATTGAAGGGAGATTAGAATCCATAGAAGGAAGGTTACATACTTTGGAAGCAACACAAGCCGAGTTTCACAAATGCCTGCTCAACCTCTTAGTGGAAATACTGCCGCCACGTTCACCTCATCACGACTTCACTTCATTATTAACGTCAAAAGGAATATCGTTCATACTCCCTTTTGAAAGTCGAGTAAATAATGATGATCATCGGATCGAGCGTCCGTATTTATAGGGAAACGTCCGCAGTAAAACGCCCAACCTTGCCGTTTAATTGGTGCTTATTGTACGGAATCCGTAACAACGTTGATGATCGTTATTATTTCGTAAATCATTGTACCTTTTTCTTCGTCAATGTTCAGCTCTTCGATAGATTTGTTTAGCTATCAAAACTATCGTCTTTTAAATGCATTCGGGATTCTTAGTTATTCAAACTTCGTAATATTATGCTGCTTTTCGTGAAATTGGAGCGATGAAATGGATTTCTGCTTATTTAATCCAATTAAATCATTGTATCTTAGAGGTGCTTTATGATTGGTTGGTACGAGTACTCCGTTTCCCTATATAAGGTGCACGACGAAACTTTGCGTATTGCGTAATTTCACGCTGATTTACTGCATCATTTGTGTACTTGATTCTTGTGACTTGTTATTCTCGTGTTCGAATTCTAGTATTTTACTTACATCATAATTATTTGTTATTCGATATGGCTCCACCTAAGAGTGCTGGTAAAGCCCAGAAAAATATCAAGAAGGAAGGATGATAAGAAACGTCATAAGTAATAGTATATTACGCAACGAGTGAAATAAAAGCGGTAAATGACTTTCGAGTGCAAAGTTTGCTGAACGAGGCGAAGCCGAGTGCAGTAAATCGCACGAGAAGTCATTTACCGCTTGTTTTCACAAGTTGCGTACGATATTTTACTGTATAAAGGGCGTTAAATTTTCATTGCCGGGCGGTAAATGGCAATTTACCGCCCTGCATGCAGTAAAGGAAAGAATCGTACGCCGTGTACATTTACAAGGTGTTGAAGCAGGTTCACCCTGACACCGGTGTATCGTCGAAAGCGATGAGTATCATGAACAGTTTCGTTAACGACATTTTCGAACGTAGCTCACTACAACAAGCGATCAACCATCACTTCTCGGGAAGTCCAAACTGCAGTCCGGCTCTTGTTACCCGGTGAATTGGCCAAGCACGCTGTATCCGAAGGTACAAAGGCTGTAACCAAGTACACTAGCTCCAAGTAAACATCATCAAAACGGCCCTTACGGTTAATTATTGCCATTTGCAAACTGAGAAACTCAGAATTAGATTAAACGTTGTTGACATTCAGCTCTTGACACTAGATTAGAAATTCGGAATAAAATAATGTTCGGAAAATTGAAATAGGTAATTCTTAGTTCTTACTTCTCATGACTGGAACTTTCATACCTTATCCTCATTTAGCGCGGCTCCAGCTCCGGGCTCCTGGTGTGATTCAAAATCATTTCAAAATAGATCCGCATCAATTTGTGTGATTAAATTTCACTACATAGGCTACTCAATTCATTCTGAACGAAACTCCAGTAATTAGTAAACTATTCACCTGGACTTCAATGCATGAATAAGGACGAGCGGGGAAAAGATGTCGTTGTCCATTATTCTTAATTTCTATCAACTTGATAATACCATTACCATTTGAACTTCGTTGAGAAATAAATATTAGTCACCTTATGATTCATGACTTCGTATTTTTGTTAGTTGATCAGTGATTATTTTATTTAGGCAGACTTCTCAAACCTCAAGAATTGTGACGCATTAAGCTTTTTAAATTACCTAGGTATTTGAATTTTGCATCCCAGTTCCTACGTGAATCTTCGTCAAAATCGATGTCTTTCCTATATCCGACTTTTGAATTTGAACTTTTCAATTTTCTGCAGTGATACTTCAAGTTCCTGAAATTAATCTGGAGAGTGGCTGGAGACTCGAGTACGATAGTACAAATGCGCGATACTTATATAATGGTCGTTTAGATATTAAGTAACCATAAAATGTGAAAGGCGCATATAATTATTCGAGACCAGAATCAGATATAATTATCTAGGTTCTTATAATCACTTTTTTTGTCGCTTTTCTTGATAAGAATAAACCAACCAATTTGATCATTTCAAATATTATTCATTGCGATTAAATTTTTGAAACAATTCAAATTATCCTGAGGGAATTTGACTTTTTTTTATGAATAGTCTATAGGTTTTTATCTATTAATAGTAAATATTTCGCTGAAAAGTACGTATTCATAGAAGTTCAAGCATTCAAAAATCGTTAGGATATTTTCATAAAAACTATTGAACAACGGCTGCCCCCAGCTGTCTAAGACAATAGAACAACAGACTTGAGAATAAGTAGTCTGGAAAATTTCAAAAATATAATTTTCTATTAGAAGTGTTACGAATCTAAATTTCTATTCAGCGCAGTACGTATTACTGCCAATGATATGTGGATGAAAAACAATTCATCACGTGTTGCAGAGCACTAAGTACTCGCAAAGTTTATAATGGAGAATTATCCAACAACTGTTATACCTACCTATATAATTATTTGTAGGTACGGTATTCAGTGAATTGCATCGAATCCAGTAATTTGCGGTGTACCCATTAAAAGTAAATTCCAAAAAGCAAATTAGAAAAAAAAAGGAATGAAGGAAGCAAAGATGGTCTCTTGCATCTAATGTACCGCGGTACCTACAATAATTTACATGAACGATATAATTACATTGAAGTAGGCCCTAGTTTAAAGAAAAATTGATAATGGATTTCAAGGCATTTGACTTCCAATTTTAGAAGTTTCATCAATTTTGGCTTAAATAAAAATCAACAATGCCGTTCAATCATTCACTGTCTCTTAAATTTAAGTTTATAATATAAGGCACTCCAAGAAAATAGCCCACATGCGCAACTTAAATACTCTTGAAAATAAGGAAAAAAAAAAGAGTAATAATAGTTATATTCGCCAGTTCTTAATTTGTTATTCATACTCACAATTTTCGAAACATCCTAGAATTCTTCTTGATTGAGTGATACCATTATTATTATCAATATTTGGGAAGATCGAATACCGGTACCAAAAAATTCGTTAAAATTTTAAAAATTTACTCCTCACTCTTAACTTAGCCTATTCAAATCAATTCCAACAAAAATATAAATCTTTTAGCTCAACCTTCTTTTTCTACCTTTTATCAGGTGTACTTAATTTTGTCCACACATGAAACTGTCTAAACTCTAAAATACATACCGTAGTATAATGTTTTGTTTTGTTTTTTTTTTTCTATTCTAAAAAGCTGTTCGACTATTCAAACGGGTCATCAACTCGACAGTTTAATTTTGTACGTATATTAGGCTATACCTACGTACAGAGGAAATGAAATAATTATATCTTAATATTTGAGAGTGAGACTGGGTCAAATTAAGGCAAACCTTTTTTGTTTCTCTCAAGGTTTTGGTCACCATTCAAAAATCTTGAATGTTAAATTATTGATGAAAAGTTCATCTCGTTGAAATATTTAGGAATGATTGAGTTTATTAAGTTTTATTTCACGACGAGTGATCAGGAGGAGAAAGAAGAGGAGATCAAAGTAAAAAATACAGATATTCTTGAAGGGGGAAAAAAATTCAGTATCTTCAGTTTTTTGGGAATTTTTGTCGTCCAGCGTTGGTATTGAATTTTCTCTTTTTCAAGGACATGACTTTCGAAAATTATGAGCTTTGATTCAAATGTACCGGAAGGAGAAATCGGTGAAATTTTGCCTTTGAGCTTCACATGTGGAGGAAATTCTCGATGTAAGTGAGCTAAATAATGATATAATAATATTAACACATCAGGAGGAAAACTTGAAAAAATGTTGATCATTGAGCCATGGAAAGGAAAGAAATTCTAGGTATAGAAATTTGTTCATTCTTTCTCTACAAAATTTCCATAAAATTAAAGGGGAAAAAAAACGGAAAATTGTATGAAACGTGTTTATTTGTTTCTCAACCTCACCGAAGAGTTTTACTATTTCCATAAATTTCTTTCTGAAAAGAAATCTGTCTAGAAATAAAAACGGACTTTTTGCAAGAAAGTGATTTAGATAATTTTTACTGTTTTTAAGCTGTGTAGTTTCCTTTCTGCAGCTCTGCTCTTCAGTTCAAATCCCTTGAGATGTGAATATTCTTGTGACGTCATACTTCTTATCACATTAGTCCGTTTTTTCGCGCTTTGCACACAAATGAAGAATCCCTTGCGGAAGAATTTAACCCAGACTGGGTCATACAAAAATTTCCTAAGTATCCTTTTTTTCTCAATTTACATAGGTAAGCCTACTTAATTATAGGGTATACCTGATACTTTTTTTTCCTATCTCCTGACCCTCACGTGCAAGACTACCACAATACGGACAACATTAAATAAACAGAGTAATTTTTTTGCATAATCAAGGTCATGTATGATTACTGAAAACTTGAATATTTCTTTGTTCTTTTTTCTGAAGCATACCTATATGATTTTTTTTTCCTGTTGAGAACACGAATAATGTGCCATAAACCAAAATACACATGATAGGTAGGTAGATACAACGCAGTTCTCTTTCCAGGTTTTTATGATCAATAACTCAGAACTATATCAATGATAAGATCATTCATCACTTGTAAATGACTTTTCGATTCTACTACCTACTTTCAAAGGTTAGGTATTTTAATCATTACTGTTTGACGTCACATCCAGAAACCGCTACGGGCTATTTATCTGACTTACGAGGAAAAACAGAAAAACTGGGTACCTAGGTGCACGTGTTACGAATGAAAAAAAATCAAAATCAGAGTGAAAATGAATTTAGAATCACCCTTCTAGCAGGATTACTCACCTATGAATTTACTTATGGAAATAACATACCGACAGGTACATCAATTTTGACGCTGTACGAAAGAAAACTGCGTCTTACTTTTATTTTGTAATATAATCTCAAAAATTATGACCATTATTTAATTAATTTTAATACTGTATTCGTACATCAAGTACCTAAATACTCATATTTTGCTCCATTCACCATTTCACTTCTAGCCTGTATCTTCAAACGCACAGCTGTATAGGCTAGGTACTCATCGTATAGGATAACATATTCCACTGTTTTGCCTCATTCCCTCATATATCATTGCAGCAAATAGGAATATCTGTTTCTTCGTATTTAATTCCCGAAAAAATAATACTGAAAAAAAAATTATTTCATCGATGATATACCTAGTCGTCTCTCCCATCTTCTTTTTTGTAGGTAGGTATACGAATCTGTACTACTTGATTTGCATAGGTAAGTACTTATATTATTTTCATCTTTAAACTTAACATGATATCGGAATTTTTTTCAAGGGAAAAACATTGTTTTCTCAGTAAATAGTACTCTCAAGAATCCTTTTCGACTTCTCAACTGGAGAAGATTTCATTCGAATGCAAATGACAAAATTTTTTCTTCAATACGATATCAACGCTGAGTAAAGGCGAAGAATGAGTGTGTTTAGTTGGTACAAAGAAACATTTTTTGAAAGACAAAAAAGTCTTCATGTGTTGGTGTGTTGATATGAATTATCGCCTGTAAGATCCTAGAATCGATAAAAACCGCTACCAACGTTAATTAAAGCGTATTTATTTAATTTTGAATAATTTTCTTCGGACATCGTAGATATACGAGTGCGCTTGTCCGCCAATAATCGTATTTTACTCGTATTCTTCGACTTTGTGCGAGATAACAGACATGAAAAAAATGAAATTTCATCTATCTATTTTCAATATTCAATCGGATCAATCTCTAAAAATATATTTTTCTATTTAAATTAATTACTTTTAACCGAAATTAAAACACGGAAAGCAAACGATCGTGTTTGACGGTGAACGTACGTCGACAGGTGGTTTACGATACGGTACGACCTTTTCCTATATAAGTTAGACTACCAGTTAGTGTTGTCATAATACGATTACGACTTCTCGTTAGACTCCGGCCTCCGCGTTTAATTCGTTACTTAGAATTGTGTGATATTTTCGTTTCACGTTTCGTTTCATTATGACTGAATCCGCTGCTCAAGAAACTGTTGCTGCCACTCCGGTGAAGGCTTCGAAGAAGAAGGCGACCGCCCCAAAAACGAAGAAAACTACCGCTAGTCACCCGCCGACTGCTCAGATGGTGGATGCAGCTATCAAGAGTTTGAAAGAACGAGGTGGTTCTTCTCTGCAAGCGATTAAGAAGTACATCGCTGGTACTTACAAAGCTGATCCTGAGAAATTGGCTCCGTTCATCAAGAAATATTTGATAGGTGCCGTAGACAGCGGAAAATTGATTCGTACGAAAGGCAAAGGTGCTTCTGGTTCGTTCAAATTGGCTACGGAAGCCAAAGCCGAGAAAAAACCCAAGAAGCCTAAGACAGCGAAAAAACCTAAAGCCACCACTTCGAAGCCCAAGAAACCTAAAGCGGAAAAATCTGCATCGACTACTTCTCCGAAGAAACCCGCAGCCAAGAAACCTAAAGCAGCCAAACCCAAGGCCGCAAGTCCGAAGAAATCGCCTAGTAAAGTCAAGAAAACGGCTAAAGCGCCAGCCGCAAAGAAGCCCAAATCTCCGAAACCGAAGAAAGTTGCACCAAAGAAGACCGCCGCCAAGAAACCAGCAGCGAAAAAGTAATTCGTGACACATAATCATCGATTGAATTTAAAAAGGCCCTTTTTAGGGCCACCAATCTTATTTCTTGAACAGTTGAGTTCCTGCTTATTGCACCTCTAGACCTGTTCCATTCATAAGAGATGGTTCAGAACTTCAGGTTATCTAGACTCCACATATCCAGGATGTGGAATGAAAACAGTGTTACCATTTTAGCTCTTTTGGAGCTAGATTGGAAAAATTTCGGTCTATTTAGCCCCAAAAATTTTGAAAATTTAACATTGCGTAAATGGGAGTTGGCCCTTTTTTTTTCTGGAAAAAATACATTGAGTAAATGGGATTTAGCACTTTCAGGCCTAATTAGCCCCAAAATCTAGCTAAATCTAGCCCTGATTGATATTTCAAATCTGGTAACACTGAATGAAAAGAAAGTTTAATTTTCATAGAATTTGAATGCGCGCTATTCGCGTCCGGGCCCAAAAGAGTTACCCTCTACATTTACTATAGCGGCCATTTGTGGAAACTGGACAAAAAGGTGATGTTTCAGATAATTGGTGAAATTTGTATGTTTAGGAGTTTCATACTATTTTACTAGTCAAGAGAGTCCAAAAAGGTCACGCTCTTATGTAAATTTTCATGTGACCACCTTTTCGTCCACGACACTAGCGTGTCTACAGTAGTGACCTGATGCGAATACTAAGGAAAATATTAAAACCGGGAACTTTTATAGGTCTAAATCTACTTGGAATGTTTGATGACCATAAGTCCATAATCACATAAAGATAGGATAAAGAATCTTGAAATTCAGAAATTGAAAACTGAAATATTTGAATTGAACAATCAAATTCACTCTCGCACTACCTTCATTGCGGATGAAAATGGCTCGGCTTATCGCCCTGCTTATTACAACTTGGTCTTCAGATTATTTATTCATATGAACTTATGGAGAGCCGAGAGTAGGCCTAATGGAGAGATTATCTGACTATGACGAATTTATATAAATGTTGGAATTTGCGAAACGCTATGCTTATGAAAAGGAACGGAAAGCCGACGACCTTGACCTATCCCAGGGACTTGACTTGGCACTCGCAAAAATTATAACCGAAGCGATAACGGCGGATTTAATGATTGCGCGCTTACAATCCACTCATGAATTTGCGCCCTCAGACTGACCAAAAAGGGTACAAACAAATTTCGTTTCGTTCTGAATTATGTTTCATTAAAAAGTGAATTTCTACTCAGTATATATTTGAAAATTTTGCGACCCAATCCATGGATTGTTTGGATTGTGCGTGAATCCAGGGCTGCGACGGAACTTTCCCTTTCACCCCTGAAAAGACCTCATGATTATTGTACGAAATAAACTGCAAGTTTTCTTCTTTGTAATCGTTTCTCAGTGAATCTCAGAAGAGATATTATGAAACATGATCTTCATCTTTTACTCGTAGCCGTAGGTGGTTTTTCATCTGTGGCGGACCCACGAATGCGGACTATGAAGGCCTACAGCGTTTCAAACTTTTTTCAATTCTCGGTTCATTGCTATGTCGAGTTCAAGAGCCCTTTTGAATCTGCTCAGATCCCCCAAATCATTTCATTAATATTATATTCTCACCCAAGGATCTAACCCACTTTTCCAAGGTATAGAGATCAAATAAGGTCAATGTCTACCGAACAATATTTGCTCCTCATTTTGTCATCTCTTCTCACCAAGAAAACTCACCCGATTTTAGAGTCAGTCCTTCATAAGTTATATTGACGTCTCAAAACTTATTATGATACAATTTTTTGCCTCAATAATGCATGTACCTGTCGAAATGTAATAATACAAGTATTTTACCATTCCGTCATTGGGTGGGGCATAAAAAGCTTTGGAAACTAAGTAGGTACATCAAACAGAAATTTTAATCTGACCAGGTTATTTCAATATCCATTTTACGTCAGAAAAATTTTACTGAGAGTCGGTGGGATGGACCATTTTCTTTTTGAACAGCTAGATATCACTTGAAAGAAAAAATTAAAGAAGGGTCACAAATCATATCACATTATATAATACAAATACATTATTATTATGTCAAGTCGATCGTGGGAAAAATACGTCGTCGTAAATGATGCTGTACCATCAGAAAAAAATAGGCCTATAATTATACCAAGTTGCACCCACACACCTACACCACACAATGTTTCTTGAGTAAGTAGGTACATGTACTGTATTTCAACCAGTTGCACCTCTGTTTGTGATTAAGATCGTGTTAGTGCACCGCTTCACTTTTAATCAACAAGTAAATATTTGTTTAAACGACGAATAAAATTAAACCCACTATATCATCTCAGGAATGTACTGTACCTACGATTTACTCCTGTATTGACAATTAGTTTTTCAACTTCGATCTATTTAAATACGGTAATAATACGTGCAATGTGTATTCTCAATACGATCAGTGAATACAACATTCATAAATCAAAACAAGTACTCTGATCTCTGCTCACACATATCGTCAAATTTCGCTATACAGGCATGTAGGCCTATACGTTTTATTTGTCTCAGTTTGTAGCCGGTCTGTGGCAATATGATATGGTGAATTGAAGAGGAAGACAAAGTTCAACTTCGAAAAAGTGTCTATGTGCACGCGTAACTCGTATAACCTCGGATTTTCTACCTTCTACAGCTGTACGTCGAACCAGCTGATTTCCTCGTTGATCGGTGCAATTGTGAGGGCCTTTTGATCACTATGTTTACCTCTTTATTTACCCCTCCCTCAATATTCCTTCTTCAATTACAAAATAGAACTCCCCCCCCCCGCGCCTCGTAAAGATACAATTTTCGGGGAATCACGTTGAATGAGGAAGATGACATATATGAGAAGTATTCTACCCACTACATTATTTCGGATGAAAATAAAGATATGCGAATAGACCATCTGTAGAAATATCTACACGCACAAATCTGAGTTTCTGAGCAAAACAATAATCTTCTAAATCCCTAGGAACCCCGGTGTCAATCTTTCGAGAATTGAATTCAATTTCTTCCAATACGCCATTCGTCGAAGAAGAATATTTACGCTTACTCCCCTTGACCGCAACAACCAACGACTAAACTGTATCTTAGCAATGAACATAGCCCTATTATCTCGGACAGGCTCTCAATCGAAGATTCCAGCAGTAAAAGAGTACAGGTATTTACTTAATGTTTGTAGTTTTCTCCCTGTTCTCTCTTTCCCATTGCACCGAGCAATCCCCTTTTGCAGAAGACTCTTTGGTCGCCTGACATCTTACCGGGACAAGTCACACCGTCAACCTTCTCAGCCTAATACAACGACGGCTTCCTTAACAAAATTAAATGAGAAACGCAGGGAACCTGTTTTTTGAGTCAAACTGTATTTCGTATTGAGAATTCAAGGAAGCCTAGACCTAGTATAAAGAAGGCCTATACCTACTATAAGCCTAGCATAATATAGTTCGAGAGTCTAAATTTTTCTTGATCTCGAGCTATATCATGATAGAAGGGGGACTTGAAAAAATTTCATCCATCAACTATACAATAGGAGTCAAAATTTGTTGTTTTTCGCCAGACAGGCATAGGAAAGGAATTTGAAAAAATATCGACCTCCAAGCTATATAGGATAGGAGGGCGACTTAGAAATAGTATTTAAAGCTAGTATGAAGAAGGCCTACACCTACTATAAGTCTAGTAAGTATAATATATATGATCGGAAGGGGACTTGGAAAAATTTCGACTCGCGAGGTATGTATGATAAAAGAGGGACTTGGAAAAATTTCAACCTCCAAGCTTTATATGATAGGTGGGGAGGGACTTGAAAAAGTTTCATCCCCAAGCTATATACAATATACAATAGGATTCAACATTTTTCAAGTTCGGAAAAATTTCATCCTCCAAGCTGTATACAATAGGAGTCAACATTTTTCTGTTTTTTGCCGGACGCCGACGGCGCATGATAAATTTCTCAAATAATCGCCCATAAAACAGGATTCCTGTTGAAAAGCTATTACTCTTGGCCTCCAAGGGCATGAATCTTGTTTAATATTTTAGGAATACCTCGCAAATAAAAAATTCAGCCAATCCACTCTCCCTCTCAGGTTGAGGCTGAAAATTGTTTTACTCATGATTGTAATTTTCTTACTTAGTTTACATGATATGTCTTAGGAACTAGGAACAAATTATCGATCTTATTGGGTATCCAAGGCCAAACTAAGATGCAAAGATTTGGTCCCATAACGAATGCTTGAGACGAGGTATTATTCCTAAACATGTGACTATCAGGTACCAGGAAATAGTACAGCAGTGAAAAACCAGGGAGCCAATAGAAACGCAGCATTTAGGCCAAAAGAGTGAACCAACCACTAAGCAGCCCATCATAGCCAATAAGAACACAGTGTCATATTATTGTAAGAATAAGTTTCCAAGAGTGAACCAATCACAACACAGCATTGTTATAGCCGATAAGATGACTGTGTTGTACAATAAATAAAACTCATGTTTAAGGACTAGTTTTCCAGTTGCGACACAACTGATGAGGGAGACAATGGGCTGACAACTGAAAGTACTTTTGTAAAAACAACCAATAAAAGAGAATTGTACCCTTGTAAATTTTTTCAACAGAACAAAAATGGTCCAAGTCCAACACTATTTGCAGAAATGGCTCAAGTCCCTCTCCTATCACTCTTCGCTCGGATTGGACTTGGAAAAATTTCGACTCTTGGGCCATAATATGTGATAGGAGAGAGACTCACTCGAAAAATTTTCAATCTCCGAGCTACATATATGTGATGGGAAAAAAAATTGGAAAAACTTCAACCTCCAAACTACATATAATAGGTGAGGAATTTGGAAAAATGTCGACGTCCGAGCTATATAAGATGGGAGGAGGACTTGAAAAAATTATTATTCTTAGGCTATATTATACATCATGAGTGACACAAGGGACCCAGGAAAACTTGAGTATATTTCAGATTTTCTCGAAATAAGCACGTCCACAGAACAGGTTCCCTGTTAACATTTCGAATTCCGAGCTCTATATAACGTACAGAAAGCACATTGTTATTTGAAAGAGGGGAGAAGCGAGAATCCTGACCTACTTTACAGATTCTGAAAAATTTTCGGATAAGCGTTCGAGCGGCTATAGTACATAGACTTGAAAAATTGTTGAATTCGGGACTACAATAATATAATACGTATTAATTCTAGGAACAGCAAATTGTGATACCGAAAAGAACGTAGGTTTAAAAAAATTTACGAGGGGCGCTAAAAATTTTCATCTGTTTGCTCGATGATGAGCAACGATCAATAACAGTTCAAATGATTATTTATTAATTATTTATTTATTTTATTTAACGTTAGAGACTGGATTTCTCGGCAAAATGAAGGCGGAGAATTCAGCTCGACTATTCATGTTTTTCGAAGAAAATCGCATAATTTTTGGCGTTCAATGTACTTATAGAAAAAAAAAAACGGTCATTTTTTCGTTAACGCCGAAGAAAGCAGAAAGCTGAATTTTTAGCGCTAAAAATCTTCCTCATAAATGCCAAAAAACACGGCCTCTATTTATTATTGATATTTTGTTCGATTAAAATAAAACTATAGAATTTATTTTTGATATTGCAGCATTCCAGTAGGTGCCTAAAATCATAGGCAAATGAATTAAGATATGGTGAAAAGAAAATTATTTCTTTCAAGAAAAAATATAAAATAAAATTTCATTATAAAGGTGATGTGAACGTATTTTCAGGCAGAGGTCCATGGAGATGCTTATGAAGGATTCTTGGTAGGAATAATAATAACAATTTAGTAACGTGTTTCATTCGTAAACCTATAGGTACATAATATTGAGTGCAATTTTTGTCTACGATGTAGACACCGATACTGTATAATTGCGTAGACCTATTACCGGTACGCTGTAGGTACATGGAGACGATGGAAAAATATACAAAATACAAACAAGAAACATCGGGCGACGAATTTCACAAACAAAAACAAAAACGTTCGTATTGGAATTGAAAAGGTCGGCCGGGGCGTTAATGCGTGTAGGTTATGGTATTTTTCACGGTTATGAGAAAAACATCGTGTAATATCCGGAACTTCGGTAAAACGATTTCATTTAAATAGATCATCGAATGCCACAGATTTAAACAATTTCATTCGAGAGAACTTCGATAGTGGTTCTGCCAGTGTCGTTCTTCTTCATTTCGGTGCGCGCTTTTATTTTGCCAAACGAGCTTTTACTTTATCCTCTTTTGAAAATCATTATAAATATGACGTCGAACGCGGTTGAAAAAGTTACCAGAAACGAGAAATACGAGTATTCGAACTGGGGCAAAAATTCTTCGTCATTCTTCGAAGAACGCTACGAATCTGAATATCGATCGTCGCCTTACGTGAGTTTTGAAACTGTTAATAAAATTCAAAGATAACCCTTTTCAGAAAAGTGAAAATTTTTAGACCGACGAATTTATTTTGTACATTTTCTTACATTTCTTTTTAGTCTCGCAATTCGTCATGGGATACTAACTCAACTGTACAGTATTGGAACTTTTTTGCCTTCTTTTACCTCACCTTAAATATCGACAAAAATATCAGTATACGTAACGTTTTTATTGAAAAAAAACAAACAAAGATTAAAACGACCACAACAAACGAATAAAATGGATAATTCATAATAATATTAGCCGATAACCGTCATTTCTTAAAGATCTGATGATGAGGATGGTGATTGACGATTTGAAAATTATAAGCTTTTAAAATTACTTCTTCTTAATAATATTATCTTGAGCTCGCAGTCCTGCAATCAAAATAAATGAATAAAAATTGTAGATAGATACCCTCTGGAAGATTTTTCTCGTAAAACCAATATGTTCAATGATATAGAAGTCAGATTTTCGAAAATAATTACGATATGTTAAGTAAGAGCACAAATAATATAGAAACGAAAAATAATTTTAGTTTCAAGAAAATAATTATGGATGTGCGAAAAAATTGCGAATTAATATTCCAGTTAATTTACTATTCTTGATGATTGATTTTAGTTTTCCATTATCTGAATTATATACCAAAAAAGTTCGTATCACTTTTTCCTCCCTTCCACGTACCTACCTCCTTATTTCGATTCAATTAAGATTTAATTGAAAGAAAGAAATTACGTACAGATTTTTTCCTAGATAAAACGATATTTATTTACTTATCGGTGGTATGCACGTATTCAGAAAATAATATAACGAATTGTATCAGTAAAATCCAATACCTACCCAATAATTATAACTTACAAACCTAAAATACTTATATTAATACACACTTATTATAATCATAAATGTAAAATGATCAATTTTTTCAATTCATTTTTTTAATTATTTTGTTTTTCTAAGCGATCTTTCAAAAAAGATTGATTCAGTTACATACAAACACATTGTAAGCCTATTGAAAAAGAAAATTAAATTAGTGCGCCTCACTTTCAACAAAGATGAAACTTCAAAATTTAAGGAACGTCCATGTAAATGGAGTCTCCAACCACGTTTAAAATTTGTTTCAATTTTGGCTAATTTATACGAGAAAAAAAAAAAAAAAAAAGCTAACGTGTCTCCTAATTTTATATGAAGTGATTAATCAAAATTGAAGATAAATTACCGACACATAGATTTTCGACAATACCTATTAAATCGACTTTTAATAGGCGTCATAAAAACGTCCTCTTCCACCATTATTTCTTAGCTTGGTGTAAAACCTAGTATTAGTGCAATGAAACCGAAGTCGATGATACGTACAATCTAGTACAGGCTTAACATATTAAGTAGAGAAGCTCCAAACTTTCATATTTCGAAATCCCTAAAGTAGGTCAAGGCCATACTGATGAAGTACAGGAGACCGAAATTATAGCCTAATCTTGACCTAGTATAGCTAGTAAAATGTATATTAGGCCTAGTATATTGAAAGTAGGGAAGGCTTAGCATAGTCTAGTATACTAAACTAGGGAAGGTTTGAAACCGAACGAATGAAATACTCAAAATGGTAAAACTAGGAGTAAACTAAACAAAGCCACAGAAATACGATTATACACTGGAGCGCTTTCGATTAATAAACCATTGTCAACAGTGACGTGAAAGCAACTGAAACCAATTACCGCTAGGAAGGAAAACATCCGACGAGATCATGACTGAACCAGTGAGTCATCACGATGTGAATCATACTCATAAACTAATTCAATCAATCCCTCATCAGGTATGTACCTGTTTAGCACATTTAGGCTGTCGTTATTAAGGTGCCAAATAATTTCAATGTGCTCAAGCGCCGTTCGTTTGAAGTACGAGTTCTCTCTGTGGAGGAGGGTCTCGGACCCCTCTTTATAGCAGTGACCACTGGTAATGAGATGGTCCGCAAAAGCCGATTCCCCCAATTTCTTTTTCTCCCAAGCTTTCTTATGCTCGTCAATTCTAATTTTAAGTTGACGGCCAGTCTCGCCTATGTATATCCCTTTACAATCATTACAATTCACCTTGTAGACGCCACTTTTTTCGAGCAATGGGATAGGGTCCTTTAACTTGACAAAAAGACTTTTTACAGTATTAAGGTTATAATAAACTGGTCGGAACCCAAACGGGCGGAGTACGCTACCTAATTTAGAAGAAAACTTCCCCAAGAAGGGGAGCCTTATCCAACGCTTCCTACTCTCCAATGTTGGATTGCGGGGGAGGGAAGTAGTGGAGTCCAGGCATTTCCGAGTCAACTTCCTCCGGACCATGAGGTCAATGTCTATGCTCACCTCATTCACCCTGGCCAAGTGCTTTATAGTCGATAGCTCCCTTTGAAAGGCGGTCTGACCAAGCGGAATACTGGTCAACCGGTGGACATAGCTATTGAATGCAGCGGATTTATGGGCGAATGGTTTAAATCTAGAATAGATTTCGAGTCTCCCTACTCTGTGAGGAATTCGGTGTCTTTGGCTGATGGGCTGAAGGATGAAAATTTCCCGCCGGATTCGTCCCTCTGCTCTTTCGATGTGGTCGGCTTATTCCCCAATATTCCTAGAGCCACTGCTATGCAATATATGGGTACCCTTTTAGTACAATTTAATATCCGTCATGAAGAATTGATGGAATTTTTCAACTTGCTTAACATCTGCTGGTCTCCCAATTTTTGCAAATTTGAGGGTAAGTTTTTTGAATTTCCTGAGGAGGTCGGCATTCCTATTGGCTCTCCTCTGGGATCCCTCATCTCGGAGGTATTTATGTCAAAATTTGAGCTAGATCTTTTTTCCTCTGGCCATGTGCTTTTAGGTCATATACACTATTGGCGCAGGTACGTCGATGATGTTTTGTGTGCGTGGACCGGTGCCCGGGATCTCCTTTTGGAGTTTCTTAAGTATATCAATAATCAGTATCCTTCCATCAAATTCACATTGGAAGTGGGCGGTTCTTCTATTAATTTTTTGGACCTCACGATCTCCAATAGAGACGGTGTCCATGAATTCGCCATTTATAGGAAAGTTACATCGACCGATACTACTGTCCACGGCAAATCGTTCTGCCCTGTCGCCCATAAATCCGCTGCATTCAATAGCTATGTCCACCGGTTGACCAGTATTCCGCTTGGTCAGACCGCCTTTCAAAGGGAGCTATCGACTATAAAGCACTTGGCCAGGGTGAATGAGGTGAGCATAGACACTGACCTCATGGTCCGGAGGAAGTTGACTCGGAAATGCCTGGACTCCACTACTTCCCTCCCCCGCAATCCAACATTGGAGAGTAGGAAGCGTTGGATAAGGCTCCCCTTCTTGGGGAAGTTTTCTTCTAAATTAGGTAGCGTACTCCGCCCGTTTGGGTTCCGACCAGTTTATTATAACCTTAATACTGTAAAAAGTCTTTTTGTCAAGTTAAAGGACCCTATCCCATTGCTCGAAAAAAGTGGCGTCTACAAGGTGAATTGTAATGATTGTAAAGGGATATACATAGGCGAGACTGGCCGTCAACTTAAAATTAGAATTGACGAGCATAAGAAAGCTTGGGAGAAAAAGAAATTGGGGGAATCGGCTTTTGCGGACCATCTCATTACCAGTGGTCACTGCTATAAAGAGGGGTCCGAGACCCTCCTCCACAGAGAGAACTCGTACTTCAAACGAACGGCGCTTGAGCACATTGAAATTATTCGGCACCTTAATAACGACAGCCTAAATGTGCTAAACAGGTACATACCTGATGAGGGATTGATTGAATTAGTTTATGAGTATGATTCACATCGTGATGACTCGCTGGTTCAGTCATGATCTCGTCGGATGTTCTCCTTCCTAGCGGTAATTGGTTTCAGTTGCTTTCATGTCACTGTTGACAATGGTTTATTAATCGAAAGCGCTCCAGTGTATAATCGTATTTCTGTGGCTTTGTTTAGTTTACTCCTAGTTTTACCATTTTGAGTATTTCATTCGTTCGGTATGCTTGGCCATAACTTGCAGGACCGTATAAAATCTATCGAAGGTTTGAAACTTACTTGAACAGAGAACCTATTCTACGAGAAGGGAGCAGGGCTCTTAACAATTTGCCGTACGTTGTATGCCGTACTTCTTGTAATGTCCAGCGGAAACTACCTACCATAATAGAAATGTTTACATGAAAAGATTTCGACTTTTGAGCCATAATTTATGACAACAGAGGGACTTCGCATTCTCAATACCAAAACCAATTTAAACAATAGAACAGCTCCCCTGCAAACCACATTTAGCTTCGTTAAGGGAGCCATAGTTTTTTTCCAAATCCGGGAGTCTTCTTCCAAGTCCTTAAAGTAGGTCAATGTCACTGATGACTTCATCGTGCGTGACTAAAAACCGTGACAATTCTTCGTGATGATTTTCTCAGGTTTAGCCCAAGGCAAAAAACTTTCGAAAAGCCGTCGCTAAACCGTGACGTGTTTTCCAAGAGTAGTCCCAAAGCTTCATGGTTGAAAATATTTCAAGTGATATTTCCCCGAAAATGAGGACGTCACAAAAGTTGGACGCGAATTCGCTCGCGGACCTTTTCCAAGGATACCACCCTTCTTCTTCCCTCTCCTAATAAACCCGACAGTAGATTCCCCGCCGGAAAACAAGACGGAATATTTCTTTCACTTTTCTCGATTCCAGACCTTTTATTTACTGTTAGCACTCTAAACGCAAGAGAATTGGTTTTATTTCCACTGATAAAAAGTTTTTCAAAAAGGTCAATTCATTCTTGCGTTCAGTTTGTAGTTTTTTGACGAATAAAACTTATTTTCATATGTGTAAGCACTTGGTTTGCGGAGAATTCTTCTCACCAGCATTCAGGGGTGTTGTTTTTTTTTTTTCTTTCCTTGTCAACACACATGTGAAACATTGCATTGATGTGAAAAATTCTGATTTTTAATATCTGCGATCCATTTTCTTCTTATCCAACGACACACTGCAACAAATTTGGTCGTGGACCTCACACTTCTCTTTCCTTGGAGATTTGAAAAAGGCAGTCTTCACATCTCCTCTTTGTATGAAGTCAATCTGCTTCTTAGATTATTATGGCCCCGTGCACTTTTCAATCTTGGCAATCATTATGTATCTTGTGTAGTTTCCCAAGTCTGGGAAGGAGAGTGAGAGGTCGATCCTCGCCTGTGTCTTCTCTTTCTTCCCTCCTGTTATTCATCATGAGCATTTTTCCTTTTCTCCAAGCTTCAGGGAAGTATATACCTAATGTAGACAGCTATTAGAGATCCAAAGGGTTATCACACGATACCTCTTGTTAATTGTACCGTTAAAACTAGGAGTTGTACAATTCCTAGAAGCTTTCAATATTCTGGTCAGTTATTTCGTATTCGTCTACTAGTGTGGCCCGTGTAGTCCAAATAGAAGTCTTTTCAGATCTGAGGAATTTAACGTCCAATAGGCTTAAGCCAGAGTTCAGGTCCGTCTAATCCAAAAAATATCAATTATTTCAGCTGAACCTAGTTATGCCTACTAGTTATAAGCTAGCCCATGAGAAAGTGAAAGTAGTTTTCTAAAATACTCAAGGTCATTGTTGACGTAATAGAGCCAAAGATAAAAAACACGTGAAAATGACGCAATACCTTTGGATCGCGTCATCTTCCATCTGCTTCTACGGTTGCCTAATATGAATAGCTGGAAGTCAAAATTTTAACTGGGAACCTGTTGTACGGGGTGTTTTTTTAGAAGATTTGGCGTCCATCGTTCTCGACCCTAATCTAATAGAGCATTGTGGAAAAATTTCTTCCTTTGTCTCCTTTTTTCCCGTTTTCTATAGAGTGAGACTTGAAAAAATTTCGATCATCGAGCTACGTAGGGGAGGAACTTGGAAAAACTTGCACTTTATAAAGCTATAGGAGGTTGATTTGGAAAAATTTCTACCTTCGAGCTACGTATAACAGGAGGAGAACATTGGAAAATTTCAACCATCACAAGAGTTATGGAATATTGAGACACATGTGACAGGAGGGGGATTGTCAAAGGGGTTGGATTTGAAATATCAATGCATATATGACCGGAGAGAGATGTTTAATTTCTACGCCCACTCCAGAATGCCTGAAACCGTCATTAAAGAAGTGGACGTTATTCTATAAGTCAATATTATGTCTCATCCCCTCCCCCACCTCCGGCAGAGAATAATTTTTAATCCCTCAGCCTACCACATTCAGTACTGGACTATTTAGCTTACACTACTACATCAATTTTTATTTTTTCTGGCCTACCGTATGGTATACTAGGCTATTATCTCAAAACTAAAAATTTTTCGAAGTCCGTAAATAATAATTCTATTTTTCATGAGACTAGCGGGTCGACCGTGGCCATTAGATGTTAAGTGATGAATTTTCATCGGGTTTCAAAATAGTTTTATCGTACCCTCAGCTTGAAGTCAAAAAACTGTACAGACAGAAAGTATGATGCTGAGATGAAAGAAAGTTTTTGCAGGGTTTTCTGGTAAAATGAAGGCTTATTTTTCCGCGTTCACAACTTTTCGTATTTCTCTCCAGCAGAAGGTTTCTTATTGATTACCGGTATAGGGTAAAAAATATTCAAAATACTGTATTGTCAAAAATAGGTTTATATTGCGTTAGTTCTATAGATTTTGTAGTAAGAAAATTATTTCAAACATTACTAAGAGAGAGAGAGAGACTTTTTGCGCACATAAATTGAAATAGAAGATAACTGGTCCAGATTACTGTATTTGAAATTGACTCGTAATTAAATCCGCTAAAAACCAATTTCCGGTTATTAAGAAGCTTTAGAGAGTGTTAGGGAGGACTCCCATTGTGAATGTCACGATCGGCCAATGAAGAGGAAATCAAACGCAGGTAAATTTTCCGAATCTAAAAAATGTCGCGTGAATTTGAGCCAACAATTTGGACGGAACATAATAGTATCCGAATTCGATCAAGGTCTTTACGTCGCCAAATTATTCGTGCGATTGATGAAATTGTTAAAATTTTTCCTTGAGCTACTTTTTACGATTCATTGATCAAAAACGTAGGTCTTGTGTTGCGAACTGACTTTGAGGGGCGTGTTAGAGAATGATTCCTATTTTTACGCGTCTGTACAGAGGCTTCAAGGACCTCTGGGCTCGGTTGTACGGTACATAATCCAATTATGTACATACGTATGATACATGGCAGTGAATTTTAGCCGAAAGTAATTACGTAATTATAAAAACGTTTAAATAACAATAGTGCGATAAAATTGATGATACTATACGTGGACAATATTGTGACAGCTAGAGGAACCGTATAAAAACAATAAAATTCCAAGACGAACAAGAAATAGGCCTACTCCACCGCGACTACATCAGATTCGGAAACGGTAGACACGAGTATGAATTCCCAACCCATTCATGGAACAGTTTCATGAGTCACCCAGACGATATTATGGTTTTCCTCGACATTAGTATACTTCGTCAGCCTTGTTACGTAGCAGTATAAAGAGATAATTAATAATGAAAATCGAGTCTCATGTTTTTCTTCTTCGGAGATTAGTTTTTCTATTTTTGACGGGGAACCTGTTCTATAAGGTATAAATTGGAGAAAGAGGACACCATCGGGTAGAATGTGGAACTTGGAAAAATTTGGACCTCTTTCCTACCTTTATTATACTATATGGCTGAAAAGTGAAAATTATTTCAAGTCCAAATTCTTTATGAGGGTAAATCAGTTTTCGCCGGACGCCGTACGGCGCATGGAAAGTTTTTAACAGGGAACCTATTCAATGGAAGTTTTTCGAAAAATTTGCGGCGGGCCGTCCAACCAAAAACTCGAAAAAATTTCGACTCTTGAGCTCTATAATATGATAGGAGGGGGACTTGAAAAAATTGAAGCATCATTAACGATATTAGAGGAGGCACGTAGGGAACCAGTACTATGGATCGAATTTGTTTTAGTAATGAGGTTTATAGGCCTATTGGGGAAACTACTATTAAGAAAACGCCCCATCAATTCAACCTCCAAGAAAGTGTGGAACTACATATCTCCTATCATATAAAGAAAGAAAGAAACTAAATAAATAAGATAAATAAATAAATAAATAAATAAATAAATAAATAAATAAATAGATAAATAAAATATAAAAAAAAACGGTTTTGCTGATGTGTCAATTGATCAAACAAATTATGGATAAAGAAAGAAAAAAAAAGATATGCTCCAACTAAAAAGTATAAAACAAGAATTTAATTTGAAGAAACCCTTCGTTTTATACCAACCAGAATTTTAATATACAGTATAATATTTTGGAACTAATTCGAGCTGAAATAAAAAAATTGATAAATAAATTATGAAATTAATCATACTGCAACACCGCTCTATTCATTCATATTCATTCATAAAAGGCAATATTAATTAATCATGTAGGCTGTTTCATCATTCATCAATTTATAAATACTGTGTAACAAATCACTACCTTTAAACATTTTGAGAGTCTAGGATAGAGCCGTGTTGCAGTACGATTAATTTCATAGTTTATTTGTACTTATCAATTTTTTTATTTCAGCTCGAATTAGTTCCAAAATATTATATTAAAATTCTGTTTGGTATAAAACGAAGGGTTTCTTCAAATTAAATCCTTGTTTCATACTTTTTAGTTCTGCTTGGAACATATTTTTTTTCTCTTTCTTTAACCATAATTTGTTTGATCAATCGACACATCAGCAGCACCGGATTTTTTTTTTCAAAAATATTTTATTTTATTCTTTTTAGTTGTGCGAAGAGCGTGATTTTTCTATTATTATTATTACAAATTACGAATACAATGAGTTCTTTTCGATGAGTTCTTCTCGATTACCGGTACACAATCATGTCTACCAACACAACTGAAGCGACATACAAGGGTCCCAAATTTCCAGATAGAAAGATAGAATGAATGAAAAATGAAAGATCCGCGGTCAAACACATACCGGTCGGTGGCAACACCGGAATAAAAAATATAAATAAATAAATAACGTAGTTAAACGAGGAACGCAGGGAACCTGTTTTATGAGTAAAATGGGATTTGGTATTGAAAATTCAAGGAAGCCTAGACCTACATAAAGCTAGTATAAAGAAGGCCTAGACCTACTAGAAGCCTAGTAATAGTATAGTTTGAGAGTCTAAATTTTTCTCGAATCTCGAGCTATATATTATGTGTATAATAGCTCAGTAGTCGAAATTTTTCCAAGTTCCCCTCCTATCATATATAGCTCGAAAGTCGAAATTTTAACAGGAAACCTGTTTTATGGGGGGCTTTTTGAGAAATTTGCCATGCGCCGTCCACCGTGCGCCGTCCAGCAAAAAACTTAGAAAAAATCGACTCTCGAGCTATATATGATAGGAGGGGACAGAAAAATTTCGACTCTCGAACCATATATATTCCATGTGCCAGCTATGGTACTATTTTTCATATGCCAGCTGTGGTACTATTGTAACTGGAATATTGATAAGCTTAGCAATCTATATATATATTTTTTTAATTTTTTTTTTCTATTACATCCAACCATTGAGAAAAATTATAAAAGAAATACAAAAAACAAAAAAACAAAACAAAAAGAAAAAAAAGAATGGGGGGAAAAAATTATTACACACATGTATAAATGTAAAAAAAAAAAAAGTGAAAACAATAGTACTTCGACATAGCAATCCGTTGTAAGGACTGGAGCCGAGTTTGATTTCTTATATTAAAAGAGTATGATTTAATCGCTCTTTAGAATTTAAAGAAGGTAAATCATAAAAAAAAAAAAAAAAAAAAAAGGGTGGGAAAGAGGATGGCTACTGGACCTTACCTCGAATGAATCATCTTAACTATACCTCAGTACAAATGGTACGATTATTATTATGTTGTATGATACGGAACAGTAAACATCTCTTGAAGCCTCTCTAATCTTCTGGTTCCCCTATTTTCCATATGCCAACATTGGTACTTTTAACAGGGAACCTGTTTTATGGGGGGCTTTTTGAGAAATTTGCCGTGCGCCGTCCAGCAAAAAACTTGGAAAAATTTCGACTCTCAAGCTATATTATGATAAGAGGGGGACATGGAAAAATTTCAACTCTTGAGCCATCATATATACCTGGAGATTCGAGAAAAATTTAGACTCTCAAACTATATTATACTAGGCTTATAGTAGGTCTAGGCCTTCTTTATACTAGCTTTATCTAGGTCTAGGCTTACTTGATTTTTCAAAATCCATTTGACTCATAAAACAGGTTCCCAGCGTTCCTCGTAAACTTCGTTAAGGAAGCCGTCGTTTTTTTCTAAGTCCCCCTACTATCATATATAGCTCGGGAGTCGATATTTTTCCAAGTTTTTTGCTGGACGGCGCACGGCAAATTTCTCAAAAAGCCCCCCATAAAACAGGTTCCCTGTTAAAATCTTCTCCTACCATATATAGCTCAAGAAAAGAAGCAACATTTTTCAAGCTCATTTTGGCCAGGCGTTGGACGTTGGACGGCAAGTTTTTCAAAAAAAAAAAAAAAACATACAACAGGTTCCCTGTTAAAATTTTTATTATCGAGCTATATAATGATTGGAGGGGGACTTACAATATCTTAAGAGGGCGTTCTGAGTCTTATTGTGTTTGAAGCGTTGCATATCTGGTTCATCGAAGGGGCTAAGCCAATTGGTGTATGAAGCATATCTTGCTACTTGATAGGTTTTGGCTGTATACACCGATCTCCGAGCTATGTATAATATGATACAAGGGGATTTAGAATACCTTAGAAGGGCATTCTGAGTCTTATAGTGTTTGAAGTGTTGCATATCTGGCTCATGAAGGGGCTAAGTCAATTTGTGTATGAAGCATTGCATATCTAGTTACTCAAAGAGCTATCTTTTAGGATGTATACACCGACCACCAAGCTATATATGATAGGAGGGGGACTTGGAAAATTTTCTAGCTCCGTGCTGCAAGGCCGGCCGGCCAGCCGTTATTTACAATGAATTAAAACTGGTCCGAGCTATAACATTATAATATAAATTGAGAATTGTGGTTTTGATGAAAAGGGACTCTGAACTATGTTAGGAACCGAGAAAGACTTTGAAACATATGAACAGAAAATTATGGGGCCAAGGAAGGGAGGTAGGAAAAATTTAGAATTCTGAGCTACGCATATACTATACACTAGCGAAATTGATAACCTCACATTGCCTAAATCACTATTTTCTGTTCTCTTTCTTTTCAATGAATTTCTATAATATTCTCTAAATGCGGAGGTCAGTCTTGGAGCTATTCATTTCTGCAAATAAGAGTCTTTGTACTGCAGCATAATAGACTATTTTAAATAAGGTACTCGAAAAACGAGTCTGTCCTATTTTTTTAGATTCATCTTATCAATCATTGATTCACTCATTCAAAATTTGCAGATGCTCAAGGACGTCGAAAAGGTGAAATACGACTACGTGTACCAGGTAGAGAAACGAGACAAGAATGGTAATCTGGAGTTGAACCGTATTATTCACCGCATTCCGAGTAGACCGCTGTTCGAGCTGTACACGCCACCTCCAAGATATTTGCTACCCTCGAGCCCAATTGTGAAACGTAGATGGATACCGTGAACGAAATCTTGAATCTGATAAAAACTCGCTTTCCTTTCCATAATATTGCTTAAAAGTGGAACAATTTTTTTTTTTTAATCAGACTTCCCGGTTCACCCATACCTATATATTATTCTAAGGACGTAAAATAGTCAAGCGAAAATCCTTCACGGGTCTTTATCACCAATCTTATGACTCCGTCATCATTTTCCAGGAGGTTTAATAATTTTGAATAGGCTATCATAAACTTTGAAATTTGTTGTCAAAAAAATACTTTTAAGCAAATAAATCTTCTAACAATTTCACAGGTTGTACCTATTTGAAAAATATATTCGCATTTTGAACACATCAGCTTAACTATAAAGATCGCTTTCTGTTGTTACTACGTTTTATTTTCTGAAAAATAAACTTAATTAAGTAATAAATCACTATGTATAATTTTTTTAAAGATTCGCAGATCGAGAAAACGGAATGAGGAAGTTTGAGGGGAGAGGACGTGAACAGAGAAATCAAATTTCTTACGCATCAAAAAAATATTATCAAGATTGAAGAAGAGATCTAGAGGAGTTTACTGACATTGTTCGACTAATTGAAATATTTTCATTCTTCGTGGACTTTGAAAAATTTTCAACTGATGGACTTGGAATTATTTTCCAATTGTTTGACTTTTGAAATATTTTCATACTTTGTGGACTTCGAAAAAATTTCAATTCTAGGACTTGGAAATATTTTCAACTTTTGGACATTGAAATATTTTCAAGCGTTGGACTTGGAATTATTTTCGAATTGTGGGACTTTGAAATATTTTCATACTTCGTGGACTTTGAAAAATTTTCAACTGTTGGACTTCGTAATATTTTCAACTGTGGGAGACAATCAAAAATGAAAAATTTTACAAGTCTTAAGAAGTATGAAAATATTTCAAAGTCCAACAATTGGAAAATAATTCTAAGTGCAACAGTATGTTGAAAATATTTCAAAGCCCCACAATTCGAAAATAATTCCAAGTCCAACACATGAAAATATTTCAAAGTCCAACAGTTGAAAATATTTCCAAGTCCAAGAATCGAAAATGAAAAATTTTACGAGTCCAAGTATTACAAAAGTCCCGCGACATCACTCTTACTCCGAGTATCGCAGTAGCGGGCTCAGAGGATGAAGTCTTTTTACAAAAATATTTCAAATCTCTCGCAGTGGCCATTACTGTTGAATGAAACACGTGCGTTGCTAGCGATCCTAGCGGTTACCCGTTTCAAATGGACACAATATGTTACAGAGTATTGCAGCCAGCCAAAAGCCGAAAGCCGAATTCAGCCAAATTTTTGGCCATTAAGCCGAAAGCCAGCTTTATGTTTACTCTTGGAAGCCGAAAGCCAAATTCAACCGAATTTTTTCGGCTGATTTTCGGCTCATTTCTCATACGCGCGAAATGATGTGTGACACGCAGTTCTCGATCTTGTAGGCTGTAATCTGTATAGCAGGCTAGCAGCATCAATCTGAACTGGTGATCCCTGTTATCAGAGTCTGCTTGTTATAACTGGTACTATTAAATATTAATCGTGTTTTTGATTTTGACATACTGTCTGCACTCTGTTGCGTGCATTGATCGGGAGAAAGAATTTGTGCCACTGCTGATTCCAAACTCATTTTTTCAGATGTGAATTGAATTCAATGAATTGATCTCGAAAATTTCGATGCTCAAACCTCAAACTTACACGCTTCCCTCAGCAGCAGTCTGGCTTACCATGTTTTCGGCTTTCTGCCTCGTTTGTCAGTTTGTCACTCAATCCACAGAACACAGATTCAGATTTTTGTTACATTTTTCATTCCCTGGCTGCAACAAACCAACAACAAAATCATCAGCCAGCCAAATTTTTCTGATCAGCCATAAGCCGTAAGCCGAATCCAAATTTTTGAAGGTCGTCAGCTTCAGCCTTTAGCCGAAGCCGAATTTTTCGGCTGCAATTCTCTGATATGTTACCCGTCATAAGAAAACCCCTTTCACAGGCGTCAAAACTGAAATTATTTTTCTTGGACTCTTGTAGAGGTTTTCTTGTGACAGATTATTGTGAGTTTTCTCAAGGAAACACCTTCAAAAGTCTTTAAAATATTCCAATATTCTCTATGTTTTGAGATGATATTGATAAATCTAACAATATCATTTCTGCTGATGCTAATCATTTTTTTGGACGCTTAGGCCGGTAGGCTGAAAAATGACAACAATGCCAGGAGACCGACGTTTACATGCACTCTCATGGAAAATATCGGAAAGAGTTCAAATAATCGATTTTTTCTCAAATACAGGGCATTTTAAAAAGAAAGTGAAGAGGACTCAAATCACGGTATATTATAGAGGTATGGACCCGACGCAAAATTTCTGTCGCACGAACTATGTTAATTCATACGGAATTCCGCTACGCTCGCAGCGATTGTTTGAATACCTTCGACACCCCACCTGTGTCGGAACCTTAGCGGAGGTACCCTAATATTGACAACATTTTTGAGGGTTGCAAAAAATGAAGAAATTCACCTAAGAAGATATTTTTTTTTTTTAAATAAGTAGAGCATAGTGAGTTGTCTATTCGTACCCAGTTTCAGATTTTTAGTTTAATACCTGATTCCTCTACGAATTTTTAAAAATTGATGAATTTACATTACGTAGTATTCATATAGTTTTCCTGCTTAGTAATACCTTGCAACGCTCCTAGCGTAGATTATATCAACTGACACAACTCATGCGACTCACCCAGTACCAGTACTGCCGTACAAAGTAGAACGGACGTATATGCGAAAACAACGATCACGGAAAAGTATCAAAAAGAATTTAAAAATGTATTCAAAAGATATTAAGATCGCATAAATTGATCACTCATAGTAATTTTCAACGTAGAATTCGATAATTCTAATAATTTTCTTCAATAAGTGCTCAATCTTCAGATACAGTACATTTTTTCACCTCGCGATGCATATAGGTACGTCCAAAAAAGGACGTATATGCATTGATATGCAATCGACTGTGATAGTAGTGGTATGTGAATACGAAGCTTCGTTACCATCACACATACAGCCCATTGATCCGAACGCCTCGTCTCGGTGATCGTTGTTTTCGCATATACGTCCGTTCTACTTTGTACGGCAGAGTAGCTACGTGTGTTTGTGTATCGTGACTCGACACAAATCCGATCTTGATGTGAGGAACGCGTCTATAAATACTTACCTGTATTTTCGCAGTTTGGTCCTTGTACCAGTATTATTTTTCTCGAGCATTTACACTCGTGGTATGCCATTTTCAGCGGAATTGTTTTATTTATGACGATATATCTTTATTGAGCAATACAGTTACCAGAAACTCATCATACGTGATCATACTCTGTCGTGTCGAACTTTTATTTCGTGTGTTACGAATGCTGCCGACTCACTCCTGGCCTTTCAGGCAGTCGTTCGTCAGTTCAATTATACGTGTCGAAATAAGATGTGACGTTCCTGAATATTTCGTTCTTTACCTTGATGCTTGTGGCAACACGGTTCCTGCTGATACTCGATACGCGACGCCGGTTTCTAGTCCCCACTCCGTGTTCACTGCTGTATTCGATCTTCGTCGAGTAGACTAAATCGCCGTGACGTCATTCACGGACATTCACTGATAACAAGGCGATGTTTGCTCCGCAATGATTTACCCCAACTTACGCGTAAGTTCAAAACAAAAAAAATGCTCCATAAGAAATACACGGGAACGTTTCGATCTTACGTTCAGATTTGAAAACAAGAAATAAGTTAAGAACCGCAGGTACATTTTCAAAGACATGAGAACTTCCTGATTCTAAATATAAACACGTAATCGCTTACTTATTTCCAATTTTTTAATTTGAGCGTATGATCGAAATGATCCCTGTGTGTTCTTATGGGAATCGATATCCTACTTTGAACTGATACAGTATACTATCGCATTCTCTCGATTCCTGTTATCAGTAAATGTTCATGAATGACGTCACGGCGATTTAGTCGTTCGCTCTGCACCATATAAGAGCTCTGTTAATTATTTATTGCGATTATATTATCATGGATTATATATTCGAGTTATTATTTCTACGAGTCGGCTATTATTGATTATTGAATATTCGAAGATCACTTCAAACATTTATCGTTCGACAATACGCTTACAGTCTAAGTATGATGAGCGACGAAATGAAAAACGTAAGTACAATTATTTAGATTGCTAAAGCATAGTTATTTCATGCGTTATTCGATCGCTTCTCGTTCTAACATGAAAATGAGAGCGAAAATACAACATTGGTATTTGCGTGTATTTAATCAATTGGTTTTTTAATTTTCAATATTGTACCAAGATTCCTGAGACGAAAGTGTGTCAACTATTTCTTAGTAGAATGAAATGACTCGGCACGACGGGAAAAATTATTTTATAAGTTTTTTATTAAGCGGCACTGCCGTCGATATAATGAATAAAACGAAAAATGACCGACGTTTCGATAGTTACGACTATCTTCTTCGGGGTCAAGAAATATACTGAAAAGTATAATAAGACAAACTTGATACAGAAACGAAAACAAAAGTTCAATCTCGGTGATGACTCCTCTTAAGCACAGGCATGT
Organism: Aspidiotus rigidus; assembly: GCA_035079385.1. Taxonomy (NCBI): domain Eukaryota; kingdom Metazoa; phylum Arthropoda; class Insecta; order Hemiptera; family Diaspididae; genus Aspidiotus; species Aspidiotus rigidus. The sequence goes on along the minus strand of JAVHKY010000031.1, from coordinate 4,041,885 downwards.
ACGTGCTAAACAAATGATTATCGACGTCCGTTTTAAAATTGACTGCGTTGACGTGTTTTTTAATTTCTATCGCTTCCCTCATTTTTCTTTTTCTGTCGTTCCCCTCGAAACAATGAATGGAGGTGTCTTCGAATTTGAAACAATGTCCTGTACTTGCGGTATGCTCAGCCAGGGCAGTACCTTTCCGTCCATTTTTTACATCTCCTTCGTGCTGTCCCAGTCTTTTTTTGAGCATTTGTTTGGTTTCCCTAATGTAAACGTTGTCGCAGCCTCCGCATGGAATTTTGTAAACTAGATTCGAGGATTTTTTGACCGGAATCGGATCTTTCAATTTCGAGAAGAAGGAATTCCTTGTGAGGTTGTGTAGGAACTGAACGCTACCCGAATGCCAGGGTCGAGTCCATTGAGAAGTTTTTTAATAATAATACTGGCTGTGCCGACGTAAGGTATAGAGGAAAATCTAGTCTTATTATTAAATATTACATTACACAGAGGGGGGGGGTGTTCATTACGTTATTCTTAAGGTTATTACATACAATATTGTCAAAAAAATAGTCAGGGTAGCCATTATTGGTCATTAATTTCTTAAAGTCAAATTTTATTTCGTCATGGAAAATGCTATCAGAGAGGCTAAGTCGATAATTTAATAAAGATATTACCGTATTCTTCTTAATGTGAAAAGGTAGGTTAGAATTAAAATGAGTAATACGTCCGGAATATGTAGGTTTCTTGTAGTGCTTAAAAATAAGTCTGTCGTGATTCTTTATAATAGTGAGATCCAAAAAATTAAGAGCATTATCTTTTTCTTTTTCGATAGTAAAATTAAGGCGGGGGTGAAAATCGTTTAAAAAGTTTAAAATATCATTAACAAGGTTATTATTACAAATACATAGGCTGTCGTCAACATATTTAACAAATATTTTAACATTAAACCTCTCGAGGACCGCTCGAAACAAATTATCTAATACTAATTCAGATACTATAGATGACAGTGGGTTGCCCATGGCAACACCTTCCACTTGAGAGTAAGTAACATTATCAAACATGCAGTAACCTTTTCGGAGACATAGTTCTAGGGCCTCAAGGAACAAATCTTTGCTTATACTAGTAAAGTTTTTAATGGAGTTCCAATTATGCGTTACGGTTTCTAGAATTAAATTTACAGGGATACACGTAAACATGGGTATCACGTCGAAAGAAATGAGGACGTCTTCATCGTCTAGGTGGATATCTTTCAGAAGGTCCAACACTTGGTACGAATTGCGAATATTAAGCGTGTCATCGGAAGTGTATGATAGTATTCTTGAGAGGAATTTGGACATATTGTAGGTGGGCGCATTTATGAATGAAACCACCGGTCTAAGCGGAGCCCCAGGTTTATGCGTCTTTGGGAGGCCGTAAATCCGTGGTGCGATACTAGTGTAGGTGGTAAGATATTCTTTGTAGTACGGCTCGATGCATTTTTGTTCATACATTCTCTTAACAAGTTCATTATTTTTCTTTTCAATTGTAGCAGTAGGGTCGTTTATGAGTTTCTTATATGTTGTGGGATCATCCAGTAGCGCCTTTAGCTTCTTCACGTAGTCTTCTTTTTCTGTGATAACAGTAGCGTTGCCCTTATCAGCCTTCACGATGATTAAACTAGGGTTTGCTTCTAAGAACGATTTCACTATTTTATGGTTGGTTGGAGTACATAAGTTTCGCGAATTGGGGAAATTCTTAGCTTTCACGGAGTTCTTAGCATTTCTGATTTTTGTGAGAAGGCACGATATTTTTTGCCGAACTTCCGTTTTCTCTTCATCTCCAATTTTAGCTTGGTGAATGAAACACTCAATATCAGTAATGAGCTTTTCGTATGGCAAGTTCGATGTTTTGATCGCAAATTTTGGTCCTAGTTGTAGAATCTTTCTAACCTCTTCTGGGATTTCTACGCTCGACAAATTTTTAATCCAATTTTCGTTCACTGAACATGTAGCTTTGTTTTCCTCCTTCTCTTGAAGTTGTTTGAACTTCTTAATTAAATGTTCCTTCTTGCGTTTGGCCTCGCGACTTGTCATCTCTTGTAGGAATTGGTAACAAAGTTTGAAGATACAATTGTCCTGCACTATGCTTTAGAAATCACGTTCTAAGTGTCTTAATCGATTGGTCAGATAATGATGTTTCTTGAAAAGGTCATCGAGCTCGTGATTGAGGAGAGAATGTTGTGATTTTCTTAGCCATGTACTGAATCGTTTATTCTTGGTTGACGCTGGTCCAGCCGTATGAATTACTTGTTTGAACGCATTCCTAATGTGCGGGGGGTACATATGAGCGCCTTAATGTTAAAATATTTGTTAAATATGTTGACGACAGCCTATGTATTTGTAATAATAACCTTGTTAATGATATTTTAAACTTTTTAAACGATTTTCACCCCCGCCTTAATTTTACTATCGAAAAAGAAAAAGATAATGCTCTTAATTTTTTGGATCTCACTATTATAAAGAATCACGACAGACTTATTTTTAAGCACTACAAGAAACCTACATATTCCGGACGTATTACTCATTTTAATTCTAACCTACCTTTTCACATTAAGAAGAATACGGTAATATCTTTATTAAATTATCGACTTAGCCTCTCTGATAGCATTTTCCATGACGAAATAAAATTTGACTTTAAGAAATTAATGACCAATAATGGCTACCCTGACTATTTTTTTGACAATATTGTATGTAATAACCTTAAGAATAACGTAATGAACACCCCCCCCCCCCTCTGTGTAATGTAATATTTAATAATAAGACTAGATTTTCCTCTATACCTTACGTCGGCACAGCCAGTATTATTATTAAAAAACTTCTCAATGGACTCGACCCTGGCATTCGGGTAGCGTTCAGTTCCTACACAACCTCACAAGGAATTCCTTCTTCTCGAAATTGAAAGATCCGATTCCGGTCAAAAAATCCTCGAATCTAGTTTACAAAATTCCATGCGGAGGCTGCGACAACGTTTACATTGGGGAAACCAAACAAATGCTCAAAAAAAGACTGGGACAGCACGAAGGAGATGTAAAAAATGGACGGAAAGGTACTGCCCTGGCTGAGCATACCGCAAGTACAGGACATTGTTTCAAATTCGAAGACACCTCCATTCATTGTTTCGAGGGGAACGACAGAAAAAGAAAAATGAGGGAAGCGATAGAAATTAAAAAACACGTCAACGCAGTCAATTTTAAAACGGACGTCGATAATCATTTGTTTAGCACGTACATGCCTGTGCTTAAGAGGAGTCATCACCGAGATTGAACTTTTGTTTTCGTTTCTGTATCAAGTTTGTCTTATTATACTTTTCAGTATATTTCTTGACCCCGAAGAAGATAGTCGTAACTATCGAAACGTCGGTCATTTTTCGTTTTATTCATTATATCGACGGCAGTGCCGCTTAATAAAAAACTTATAAAATATTTTTTAGTAGGACTATATTCAACGTGATAATGATTTCTTGTTGTTTAATGCTTCCAGATCGAGGAACGTCTGAAGAAGAAATTGGACGAACACAAGAACGAAGCCTGGTTCGTGGCGGGATTCGAATCTGCCGTCGCTATCTTAAAGCCGGAAATCGCCATTCGCGATAAAGATTTGGTGAGTACTAGGACGCAGTGAATACGTTTCCTACTGGTAATACCATGGCGCGAACGAACTTGAAATAATCTACACAGGATGTCATATTCTTCTCTCTGAGATACATTAGACTTACGAACGCAACGAGTGAAACGCTCATATACTACAGTACAGTAGTACGTCATATTTTTCTTCTCCCTCAGATACTGATGACTTCTCTGAATGTATTAGTACACACAATCCGTTTTTCTTTTCGCGCCTTGAAAGTGGTCCGATCGGACGCTTTTCTTATCATATACGTCATCATCTTCGAGATACGATTCGTTCGTAATATGCGCGACGCACTGTATGATTCTGTTAGAGGGCATGAGCCCATCTTGTGGTCATTCCCCACTAGGGAACGACAGAAAGGGTTAACCCGAGATGATCGGGAATCTACAGAGGCAGCGCGTGAACATGCACGATAGCGTGCACGAATACGACTGACGTACGAGCGTACGCGAGAGCAGCGAGTACTGCTGAACGGTAAGAGAAGGGAACGCGCTGCTAGCCGCGGACGGACACGGCTGTCTATACTACACACTCTAACACTCCCCGCCAGGCGTGGCCGGACCCAAACAGCAACGGTTACTGAACGGAGAGGAGGTTGAGCGGCCTGGGAAAGAACATATCCTGGTGAAACCAGGACCTCAAGGGAAAACGGAGTGCCAAATGTCGGAACTGATCCGAGGCTCATTCTGTAGAGCAAAAAGCTTAAACTCCGAGTGGACTGAAAGAGGAGAAACAATTACACTGAAAGGAAGAGGCATGAAATGCAAGGAACAAAGCCAGGGGTAGTTTACAATTAATTCCAAATGAAAGGAAAGGAAAAGCGACAAAGTCGACCAATAAAGAAAAGTCCCATAAAAAGGGAAATCGGTGTACTGCAAAAATAATCACCGAGCATAAGTGAGTAAAGAAAGATCCTGTAGAAGGATACGGAATTAATAAGAAAATGTAAGTCAATACTTGACAGAAACTTGATAAAATAGAATAGTCAGCACAAACAATTAAATCCAAATAACATGGCAAAAAAATCAATGTGTATAATATGAGCAAGCCGAAAAAGAAAAGAAAAAGGAAACGAATAACATTTCGACTTGACTGCCGAACAAGCAATACAGCTTGAGTCCTCTTCTGAAATCAGAAATACAAGGACAATAATGAGTGATTTGAAAGATCAGAAAGCAACTGATCACAGAAGTGAGTGAACCCGGCTTCGGGTAATGCTTTTGTAAACACATCGGCTAAATTATCGACCAAAGGAACTCATAGGAAAACAATAGTATTGTTGCGTACTTCCACGCTGATATGGTGGAAACAGAGATGAACTGTGTTCTTCAAGGACTTCTGTTTGAGAGACTGGCTAGGTGGATGGTGGATGTGTGATCCACATAAATAATTGGACTAGGTACGTCATAACTTAAGAACTCAAAGAGAGCTTTGAGTGAGACCACTTGTCGGCACACCAAAGAGGCGGCGACGTACTCAGCTGCGGCTGAAGAGAGATCAACGTGAGTTTGCTTCTTTGTTCTCCGTGAAATTAGGTCATCATAAGCAGGAGGAGTGTATCCTGAAGTTGACCGGGCAGTTACCACGTTCGTATCTAACGAAGCATTTGGGGACCATTTAAGGAGGCTGGAAGATCCTGTATACAGGAGACCTTGGCGTAAGGATACCTCCGAAGTAAAAAAGAATTCGATGGACGAAGGCTTGCCAATCCGACACTGTCGGGTTCGTTTGCGCCCAAGCAGACGCATTGACTGCAAAGGCAATAGCGGGGCGCGTACAATTCATCAAGAAGATGAATGAACCGATAGCTTCCCTGGATTGTGAACAGGTGGTAGAGGAGTAAATTCGTCAGGATTTGACTTTCATTTCTTCGAGGCTTCAATGGTCACAATAGGTGTCGATTTCGATGGATCAGTGAGAGAACGGCCGAAATTCTCAAGTAATTTGAGGGTATAGGTACTTCGGCTGAGAGAAGAAGAGACGACGTTCGATCATATTATAAGCAATCTCTATTCTGAGAAACTTGTTCGGAGTACCGAGATCAGGAATTTTGAACTGTGTAGTTAATTGTTGAATAACTTCTCGCATTTTCTTTCATTAGTACCGACAAGGAGGATATCGTCAACATAAAGAACGAGAATGACGACTGAGGATACTCCATTTTTCGTGGATTTCCACTTAAAAATGCACGGCTTGGATACATAAGGCCTAAAGCCCATTTGCTGGAGAGTTGCACGAAATCTTTCGTACCATCTTTTTGGACTAACTTTTAATCCATATGGTGAGCGGAATAATTTCAGAACATGTACTTTAGGGTTTAAATTGTCTACTTCATATCCTTGCAGAAAGAACATATATACTGGTTTATCCAAGATACCAGGAAGAAAAACGACTTTGACATAATTGCTGAATATAATAGCCATGTTTCACGGTGATGGAAAGAACGGCAAGTATATCGCTGATATCAGCGACAGGAGCATATGTTTCCATAATATCATAGGGATTGGGGTCTGTAAAGCCACGAGCGACAAGGCGAGCTCGGAACTTGGAATTACCCTCTAGGTCTTCCTTAAGACGAAAAATCCATGTAGAATCAATTGTTTTAGTTCTTCGAGGAAGAGAGTCTCGAGTAAGAGGGACCCATGTGTGATTTTGCGCCATCGCCTTGAACTCTTCATGATTTGCATCTTTCCACTGGACAGATTGTGGAGAATGAATAGCTTCCCCGGAGCGTGATAAACGCGCATAAAAGCGTTCATACGTCAGTGAGGGATCGTCAAAAGAAGATGAAAGAGTGTCTGAGGGGTACTCAGATGAATCTCCCTGAACATGGGAATCAACTGATTTGTTGATATAATGGCGTGCAAGTAGAGTGGTAAACGGACGAGAGTCTTGCGCTAAAGGCTGTGAATCAGCAGACGCGCATGGGTTGATAATGATCTCCAACACATTGGAGTTGAGGTAAATTGCGTGTAGCTGGATAAGTAGTCCAGATTGTGGACTGGGCAACAGATGGAGGGTACAGTGCACTAACTTTAGTACTAAGATAATCATCAAGATCATCGAATAAATTGAGTTGCATTTTTAGAGGAGCTCTTTTATGGGTTGCTGGAGTATAATATTGATGTTCAGTTTCTACTGACCTAATTTTCCTCTTTTTTATTGGAGGAGGACGAAACGATTCGTCGTGTTCAAATTCGACATCAGCATCTGCTGCTGAAATAGGTCGTCCAAGTTTTATAGGGTCGCGGAAAGGAGTCTGTGCAAAAAGGGCCATAATGATGGCCGGAGACTTGAGATTCTGTGAAAGTAACATTTGAAACGTTCTGAATTGATCCTGTATCAGGATCTAACAATTAAGCACCATTGGTTGATAAACCGGTGAAAAACTTTCGTTTAGCTCTATCTGTATATTTACCTACTTTCTTGGGCAGAGTTTCATGAGCAACACATCCGAATCTTCGGAGAGTTTTAAGTGAAGGCATTCGTTTGAAAAGAACCGTGCAAGGCATTTAATTATTCACCGCTTTTTGTGGTAAAACATTGTATACGAGAGCGCCGTACGGTACGGCGTTCCATGGCCCAGTCTAATGGACTTTGTAGTACAGTAATAGGGAACCATTTGATCCATCTCCTCAAAGAAACTTTCGAGTCCGACATGCACCTCATTTTGAGTTATTATGGGGAAAATCATATCCATATCTGGAAAAATTGTCTACAATTGCGTAGATACATTCGTCTCTAGAAGGGTACGCCGGTGGTAAGACCGGCTCTAGCACATCGGTATGTATAGGTGCGAGCGGTTGTGGTGCTCGAGTGCGAACTTTGGTAAGTAAGAGCTTTTAGCTTTGGCCAGTTTACAAGGGTGACAATCTCAAATGACAATCTTGGATTGAGTCTGAGATGGTAATGCCTTAAAGTTCAGGCAGCGTCTGCACAAGCTTGCGCATAACTGGTACGCTAGGATGTCCCAACCGATAATGCCACAGACGGGCAAGTTGGCCACTTAATAGACCGGATTTCCTGTTCCTCTAATTTGTTAAGATCATCTAATGAACAATGAGGAATGGAAGTCAGATATTCTTTTAGTTTGGACTGAGTCGTAAAATCATTGGTAAACTCTGAAAAAAATCCGTTTTTCCTCGCTACAGAAGCGACTGCTTGCGAGTCCAACTCTATTGGAACTCGTAGGTTGAAAAACCACAAGGCAGGGAACACAAGTAAAATAGAGCGAATAGACGTCGGAGACAAAGAGTCTTTATGGACGACGTGCACTGAGTGCTTGAAATAAATTACTGGGTATCCTTGATCTACAAAAGGACGAATCGAAAGATTTTCTCGAATATTGTCATAAATATTGAATTCACCCAGATTTAAAATTGTAACACATTTCGGGAGAATATTCAAGTTATCGACTTAATAAATAGGTAGGCAGACATCCTCATTAGGATTTGCAACTGCTATGTTATAAGGAGCGTCGAAAGCTTTAATCAAGTGTAAATGATCGCCTGATGGAAACACAATTTTATTGCAGCCTGACCCTGAACATGCACGAGCAGTAATATAATTTTTACCAGACGAATAGTCAGATTTGAGTGCACTTTTATGACGGCTTCCGCACCTGCGGAGTGACCCATATGCGATGAACTTCATAGGATAAGCTGAAAACGTTTTACCGTCATTATTATCAGTTGAAGCTTTCCGATCTTCGGAATTACTTTTATTCGATCTTTAGATTTAGGAGGAGGATGGTTATTCCTTCGAGAAAGAAAGGAAGAATGACGAGTATTAATTAGAAGAATCATTAAAGTTATTATCATTACGTCTTCGATCATAGCGATTATAGTATCCACCTCGTGCCCATCTCTTTCGTGAGTACTAGGTGCGACGATTGTGCACCAAGAAGAACAGTTATTTGTATTGTTTTGTGGCCGATTATGTGGTCTATTACCATTATTGATATTTTTATTAAATGTGGGTTTCGAATCTCTCGAATTAAACCCCCTTTTTGGTCCTTGCGGTATAAAGGATTGATAAGGTTTTCTTTCTAAATTGCGGCCCTTGGCGTGAGCCATTGAAATAAACAATTCTCAAACATGAGAATGAGGAACTTTTTGTGAATTATTATAAATCAGTTTATATTGATGGGCGTATTGTACTATTGCTGGGATAATCTGCATCACAGATTCTTAAAAGCGACTTGAGACTATTTCATCCGAAAGATTAAACGTATTGTCGCAAATGTCGGAAACTTTTTTGTTTTTTTTAAATCGTAACATACGACTGCGGATTTACTTTAAGGGAGAGATATTGCATATTCATAAGCTCTCTGAGCTCAGTATCGCCTTTCCCGGAATAGCCGGGACGTTTTTGACTCTCTAGAGTCTGCATGACTTCAATTAGATTGATTATATATGCGATATTTTATTCAAGTCACTCACCGAGAGTCGTTGAGCAATTATTTCAGGAAATCTGATTTTATGGAGAGCAAGAATCGTATTATTGTTCGTGGGGGAGGATGATGTGTAATAGCTCTGAAGCCTGCAGGGTATAATATAAATACTGTTTCCAAGTCTCAAAACCAATCCCTTTGCCCAAAACAACATTAGCGGCCAGTTGAGAAAATTTTAAAGTAAGTAAACTATTATTAAACTCACAGATGGTAATTGGCTGCGGTGCAGCATTTGACGATGCCTGATTACTTGATGGCAAAAAAAAAATGCCGGAGATGACGTATTCATCGGCTCAACTTGAGCTTGCCCATTCTTGGGCGGTGGAAGAGAATTAGTTGAAATTTTGCAGGAAGAGTCTCATGATTTTCTTGTAAATTACAAAGTCGTTCAAATAACGAAGAACCACGGGTTTTGGGTTGTATCGGCGCTTTATTAACGGGGGGAGGTGGTGAGTAAGTTGGTGGTGGCAGCTTCAAAGGCATGCCATCAGACAAAGTTTATAAAGCCTGAATTGCTGTCGAAGGTCGAGGAGGCTCTTGCCTCTTTAAAATTTGTTTCACTCTCTCGAGTAAGACATGAAAATGGTGAAATAAAGAACTCACCGACTCTTGAAACACCTACCATACCCGTGCCTCAGTCTACTGAGGAGGATTCTGTTCCTCAGACCAATTAGGAGCTGGGGAAGAAAATGAGTTCATATTAAATTGGGATGTAGATGTGGGAACGTGAGAGAAAGAAGACAAGGAGGTATTTTTTACTTTCAAATTGATTATAACTTTTTACTTTGAGGTTTAATCAAATTTACACTTTCGAAATGCGGAGCATTTGTATGAGCTTTCGCCCTAGAACTCGTAAATACATCTCCGTGCTTCTTATTTTTGCTGGGAGGTGCCTCCTTACAAGAAGGTTTCTCCCGTGACGGATTTCTATTAGACTGGTGATGAATTACGTTTCTTTTCAGCAGAGGCGTGAGAGTTTTCCTGGTGACATTGCACTTTAGGTTGATTAACAGGGTCACTTTCAGGCTTTGTTGTGTCTTTGCGCAAAGCGCTAGGTGCAGTAACCTCAGTAGGCGATGAAATCTGCTCTTTAAAACTTTAAGAATCGGTATAATTCAAAATACTGTCCTCCTCCGCGGAATCATTAAATTTTGAAGGGTCATTCATTTTTCTGCGAATTATTTTACATAATATTATCGATATCACCATCGAAAGTAAATTTTCGACTTCATACACTCTAAAAAGAGAGTGGGGCACTCACTGGGAGACAAGAGACAATTGAGAAGACAATAATCCATTTATAAGCTCCGTGTCGATGTTGAGACGCAATACATTACGATAAATGCAATGTATAAACAAATAAGGACGATAAGAATGAGAAGAAAGTAAGGGAGCGGGAATACGTTCAAGCGAATTGATAACATTTTTAATCGATAGTGGGTCGTTTTTCCAATGATATTTTCAATAAGGATAATTGCAGATGAAAATAAAGGGTAATCACTGATGACTAGAAAGGAGAAATTATAGGGAAGTGATGAACGGATGAAATTGCAAGAGCAATACGCATATTAGGTGCGACAAACAGAGAAATGCCACTGAGAAAGCGGGCACACACACACACAAAGATAGCAAAATGAAGTGATAAAGACGAACCGAAAATATTGATGTTCGTCTGAGTGGTAAAATATGATAATGCAGCACTATCAATTATAGCACTTTGGACGAAAAGAGGACGAGTTTTCACGAGGTAAAGTACAAGTACGTAAAGACGCACTCAAAAATAACAAACGCCCGTAAGGCGTTATCTCTAATGAGAAAAACAAATCGCAAAAGAGGCGAGGAATGAATTCGCAAAAGTTACGACAATATTGAATAAGTCGTTCGGATTTAAGATGCGTCACGATATTTAGGTTACTGGTGAAACATACGAAGGCCATTCACAAAGCGATGAAGCCAGTTGAAGAGTAAAATACTCAACTCGGGAAGGCACAGAAAAGATGACGTAATGTCTTCGACACGTGGTGGAGCTCGTGATTTCCGTGGGTAAGAATTCGGAGAAATAGTAGCGAATGTCAGCAGCTGCTAGGTGTAAAATTTTTAGGTTTTATGAGGCTTGACAAAAGAATATAATCGAACACCATCGAGCTTCGCTGGCTTTTTGTTTTTACGCAGAATTCCGCTGATATCGAGGAGTATGATGTATGCCGCAGATTTGAGGGCAGAGCAGAGAATAGGTGCGGGGTAGATATGGTTGGTCGCGTCAATACTTTTCCAATATTAAAAAGTGATAAGAAACACAGTGGCTGACAGGAAGTCGCCGAAATTCTTGTCTTCAGCAGTTTAGCTGATTGCATGACGAATGCTCTAGAGTAGTATTTTAAGCAGGTTGACGACGCAATATGGACCAACAAAAATATGAAAAAGTAACACGTGCGATCTACCACCGACCACGCCGAGCGATACGGCGCCGCCTTCGAACGATGCAATATGATGAAATAGAATATTTTCGAAGCCCGCGTAAAATCGGGTTGTTAAATTTCGAATATGACGTTTCAATCGTCTCATCAATTAGTGTAGTAGGTATTCGGAAATAATTTATCCGTATTTAAGTTCATTCGAAAGCGTTCGAAAGCAGATAAAAATGGCATATTCGTGGTATCAAGGTTACTCCCCGCCTTGTTTGTTTCCACGAGAAATCGAATATCGATTATTTATTCGGTTCTTAAATAAATAAACACAACCGAAAGTTGGATCGCACACTTCCAACTTGATTCTCGTCGATAATAAAGTTTTAGATCGGACTCACCAACTTAGAGGATTTCAACCGCTCGTCACAATGGAGATATTGAAGAAGTCCAAGAACAATACCGCTATACGAAGAGCCGAGCTAACGCGAGTCTCCTTTTCGCTGGTTGAAGTAAATCTTTGCCATTTCCTTCTAAGTGATGTTCCTCATCGTGGCTGAGCATTCGTTGAGAGGCATCGAACCCACGGCAATGACCGGTCTGGGGAGATTGATTGGACTTTTGGTTTCCGGAAAAACTTCAAAGTGACTGACATAGGAGACTTTGTAAAACGGAAAATGGTGCACTTCGAAGAAAGCTAGCTAGTTAAGTAGGTGAATAAAATATTAATTACACCTTGCATGCAGTCTCTTGAGTTCGTTTCTCACATAGCCTCTCCGAAATTGGTGGCCACCGGTGAAGTAGGCTAGGAGAACCGACCTCTTTAGAGAAAAAGACGAAAATCATACGGCCGAAGAGAAATACTCTATTCGAATTTCACATTTCCGTGATAGATACGGAATAAAGGCATAAACCGCAGGTACCATATTCACCATGATAGTATTCGGCGAAATGCAATGTAGTCGGATGCGTTATCATGCCCGATTAATTTTAGTCTTTTATTAGAAGACGAAGTTGAAAGAAATGATCATTTAGCGCTATTAGATATTCCTTCACGTTAGCAAACATGCCAAATTCGTGGATTGGTAGGAACTCATTGTACATGAGTCGGAAAACAATGTACTTATCTGCGAAAGCAGATTTTTTCCAATGTTTTTAAAATAATATGAGAGCGAAGATATTCGATAGCTCCCCGCCAATCGTATGATTTTAGTATTCAATTATTGAGTTCACGTATTATGTGATTAACTCAAATTTAAAGCTGGTAGACCTCACCAAATCGGTCTGCTACCATGTTAGAGGGCATGAGCCCATCTTGTGGTCATTCCCCACTAGGGAACGACAGAAAGGGTTAACCCGAGATGATCGGGAATCTACAGAGGCAGCGCGTGAACATGCACGATAGCGTGCACGAATACGACTGACGTACGAGCGTACGCGAGAGCAGCGAGTACTGCTGAACGGTAAGAGAAGGGAACGCGCTGCTAGCCGCGGACGGACACGGCTGTCTATACTACACACTCTAACAGATTCAGCTTCCTTGACGTACATATGTGATGAGAAAACGGTCTGATCGGACCACTTTCAATGCAAGTAAAAATTCTCAAAATCGAAATTGGATTCGTCCTCTCTAGTATGAGCGAGAGACGTCAAGCTAAAATAGTGATCGAAATAGGTATTCTTGACAGCCTTTCCAGTAATAATAATGTTCGAAACTCGTAACGACTCTTATATGTTAAGAGTATACTAACAAATTCTCAATCCAAATGATATGATTGCTTCTGTCACATTAATTAACGGTGTTGTTTTATGTTTTCAGAAAAATTCGAAATTTCTCCGTTATCTAGATGCGACACGAAACGAGATCGCCAGATTCGATCAATACGCTTATACTGCTACCCCAAAGTTCCGATACAATACTGACGATTTAGATTATTTTGCTAAATATCATACCTACGATGAGTTGAAGGAAGAACAACGAAGATTGAGGTGGCTCCATATCTTGGAACATAGTATGGAAGATTCTGTAAGAAACCTACGAAATAAGATTGTTGATAAATTCACGTACAGCGAATTCTCCGAATTAATTGCGCGCGCATATAGTCTAGTTTCGAAAGAAATCCACACATTAATTTATGACGTTACATTTGGTGGAGAATATTGCCCCAAAATTACCGCTGATACGAGAGTGAATAGTTGTATCAACGTCATTATGGAGGAGGTAGAACTAGATATGGGTACGATGGTTCCTAGAGCCAAAAAACCAAAATTGGTCCCGGATACATCCCGTTGATATAATATACATTTTCTTTTTCCATTGTTGTATTTTCTTATTACTTTTTTCTATTCCTAAGAAAGAATTGTTTAATATTCATGAAGGTTCTATGTTCCATTATTGCGCATTTATTTATTTGAGTTTTGTTAGGAGCTCGTTTTTATTTATATTTTTCATTGAAATATGTCGTTTTTTTTTTTAATTTCATAAAGTTTTTTGTTTTGTCAATCACTCGCGAAGTTTTACACGTAAACGCGAAACACATTTCCGTTAGTTCGCGGTTGTCCGCTAGGCGCGACTGTGATAGATGTTGATAAAATAGGTGTAAGACTTTTACATAGGGTCTTATGGAAAATATTTCAATTACTTCTATTTTCTCAAAAAATACGCATTTTAGAGAAAAAATTGTAAGAATCGAATTTGAAGTTCGTGAAATTTCCATTCGAATGAGCCCTTCTGTGGGGAATAAAGTTGCATTTTCGAGCCATTACATTTCTTATAAATAACGTTCCTATTGATGTTTCATTTTCTTCGGTGATTAGAAGCACGTAGCTTCAAAAATACGCATGTTAAAGAAAAAATTGTAAGAATCGAATTTGAAGTTCGTGAAATTTCCGTTCGAATGAGCCCTTCTGTGGGGAATAAAGTTGCATTTTCGAGCCATTACATTTCTTATAAATAACGTTCCTATTGATGTTTCATTTTCTTCGGTGATTAGAAGCACGTAGCTTCAAAAATACGCATGTTAAAGAAAAAATTGTTGGAATCAAATTTGAATTTTGTGAAATTTCCGTTGTAATGAGCCCTGCTATGTGGAATACAGTTGCATTTTCGAGCCAGTTCATTTCTTTTAGATAACATTTGTATTGATGTTTCATTTTCTACAGTAATTAGAAGCAGGTTGAATTTGCTTTGCAAATTATCCTTTGTCTGGAAAGCAATAGTACTTTCAAGCCAGCCTCAAATATTAGTTTTGACTCCTGATCACAGATAATAACTCATTTACATGTCTTACCGTGGCGTCTTTGTCTTATCAATAGGCAAAGAGGATTAAGAGAATAAGCTTTCGTTATTTCCATCTTTGTTTCCCACATCATTTTCAAGCGGCCTGTAGATGTTCTCCACAGATATTCATCATCATGAAGTGATAATTTGGTAGGGCCCAACAATTTTGAGTGCATGACAATTCCTTAAAGTGAGCGGCACTAAGTCAGTTCAAGAAACTATCATTTTCCCTTACTCTCTTCGATAAGATAGGTACGTTCATTTCATGTATAAAGATATTTCCGATAAATTCCTTAAGACTAGAAATAAAATTCATATTACTTTATTTTGTTTGAGAATAATTATGGTCATCAAATGAAGTTCCTGTATTGTCTACGATTTTTGTACAATGATGGCACCATAACTAAAACACCACGAGAAAAATAAAATACCTACATCTGGCCTGATGTCTCATAGACGTGTACCCAGACTTCAGCTCCATTTCACGGAAAATATGAAATGCATCTTTCCAGATGTTTTCAACGTATGATGTAGCCAAAAAATAATGTTTTATTTATGCTATGTCGAAGTTTTAAGCAAAAAAAAGGCTACTCACGGACTTGTCAACGAGTATTTTACAAGAAATTTACTAAGTTTTGCTCAATTCCTGAGAATATAGTATGGTATCAATGTTGTAACCAGTCTTTTCTTAAACCGCTTCAGATTATGGAGTAAATACTCAATGAGGAACGCATTGACCTCAAGATACGTAAAACGACTTACATGAAATATGATACCCTTTCCGTTCAAAAATTGATACTCATCATTCGTCATGAAAATAGATGTAGAAGTCAAAAATCTCCATATTCACGTCTCACAACTGATAATTTTTGTAACACTACACCCTTTCATTCATCAAATAGACCCGAAACTCCAAAATCTGTATCACTATCGACTAGAAATAATAATTTTCATAGTAAAACAACTAAATTGCATTGGCCCGCTCAGAGTTT
Source organism: Aspidiotus rigidus (assembly GCA_035079385.1). NCBI lineage: Eukaryota > Metazoa > Arthropoda > Insecta > Hemiptera > Diaspididae > Aspidiotus > Aspidiotus rigidus. Next base: position 4,026,103 of record JAVHKY010000031.1, on the reverse strand, counting down.
TATGATTATGACTCTCCACTTGAAGGGTCGTTAGGGTCACCATCGCTTGAAGAGGAGGAATCATTACCGCTGTAGGCTTCTTCCGAGAGCAGGTCGTCTTTGGACCCATCTAGAGCGTCAGTAACACAGCCCTTCCAAAATTATTTTTCCACAGTTCATTTCATCACTCGAATGCAAGATGCGCTTGAATGCAAGACGCACCCCAATTTTAGAGCTCGGAAATTCGGTAAAAAAGTGCGTCTTATATTCCAGAGAATACGGTAATACATCGATTGAACAAAATAGCACAAAACAAAATAAATAACGAAGTAGAATAAGATACTGAGTAAGTGGTATTTTCAAAGACCGACTTTCTCATGGAATCACAATAATATAACAATAATTAGGTTTTTCAGGAAAATAAACGGAAACGCATCAACATTCACCTTTTCCCTCTTCAGTAAATACTTATTTTCTAGAATAATTTCAACTTCGAGAAATAAACGTCACAAGCACCGAAAAATTACAACTTAGCACTTTTTTTGTGCATTTTTTCTTTCTTCTTTTTCTCCAGATCCGTCGGATTTCTATTGAATTGGCGGCAGATAAAATTCATTCGCATGATTAAAAAGAAGTTTAGCACCTGAAACAATAAGATAACATCATTACACAACCGTGCCAACAATGTTTGTAATTCTCAGAAACAATTGATAGAAATGACGCAGATTACAGGATACAAGAATCTGCCAAAAATATTAAAAACCGTCTCTCTTTTTTCATTTCATTCTTTTGGTTTCCTCAACAGCGCAGTATTACTTTTACAGAAAATTGTACACAAAAGCTTCATGAAAAAAAAATATTTCAATGTATCCACTACTTTACTTTTTTGGTGAATTGCTCTTGGTGTTCTACACAACCAATTAGAGGTACCAAACTCTCTTCCAATTTCCCAGCGATTGAAAAGAAAGAATCCGGGCCCAAGTCTTTTTCTGTTTTCAATTCAGTGAGGATGACTTCTTCAATCAACATGCATAAACTACATAGAGCATCGCTTGGATATTTCAATACATCGTAATAATCACGAAGCTGTATGAGTCTGTAAAATTTCCCCGTCGGCTTTCCTGTGGCTATTTAAGGCGACAAGAGCAAAAAGTTTCAATAAGTTGTCGTAATTGAGGAATTTCACTGCTGAGAAGAAGCTCAGGTGTTTGCTTCACAAGGAAAACTCAAGCACTGATGCATTATTTTATCAATTAATTTACGTGCAAAACTGCGTTTACCTTCAACTGACGTGAAGCAGGCTTCACAATTTGTGAATTTCTTAGTATTTCTTATAATGTATCCACACAAATAAATAAGAGCGGCAGATTCCTCGTCAGTCAAGTTTGTGAAAAATTCAGAATCATCGGGAAAATCAAACAACTTTCCCGCATTAACAATGCGGTCGAGTTGCATGTCCCACTTTTGTCGTCTTGGTTCTGTTTGTTCACAAGAACATTATTCTGCATCAAATCTTGAAAAGATGTGAGCGCTTCACCTGATATAATACAAAGAATTACAAATGAAAATAATTTGGATTTGTCTGTTACAAGATCATGTATCAAGGCTCACCATTGTTTTCAACATTGCTTCCTTTTACTGTCTTCAGCAACGAATACGCTCCTAACAATTTATAAATGTAGGCAAACATGACGGAGTCAGGGTGGTCATTGTTACCACCTGCTGCTCTAACGATACCAAAGAATTTCTAGACAGAATAATGATAACAATAATAATATTAATAATACGTTTAATAATACAAATAGATATTATAGAAGTAATAAATGCATCAAAAACCATTGCATATACTAACCTCAAGATTATCTTGATTTAATCGAGCGGTCATGAGGTATTTAAAGTCATGTTTTGTGGTCAGATAATAGTACCTAGTTCAATGGTTGATTTTAAAGTCACTTTCAGTCCCAACGAAGTGCTTTCAGTGAGAAACTGTACCCTTTCCAGCTCGCAAATCACTTCCCATTGATCCAGGAACTCTAAAAAACTTTTTATTTCCTACAATGAGAATGATAATTACACAATGATTGTCTCCATTTGTAAAAAGACAAAATGAGAGACAAATAAAAGCATCTGTATTGTACTTTCCTTCAAATTACTATCTACCTACATCCATGGAACAATGGACGCACCAACAAACTTATTACAATATTCCTATTTCGGACTAGAACGGGAAATAAGCGATTAAACCTTCGCTAGAAGGCGTCGCAAAATTACCTGCGCGGGTGAAAATGTAGAGGTGATCATAGGTACTTCTGAACGGAAATACTGTCGTCTTTAGTATGGGGAAAAAGAATAGGTAATAGTTTATCTGGTCAGAATTGATTATAAGTTAATTATTTGGTGACATTGCAATTAAATTTAGAGCAAAATTTCTTTTACCACTAAATTCTAATTGATTAAAACGCATTTGAAATTTGCCGTGGCCTAATGATGAATTGTTCATGATCACCTCTAAATTCGGCAGTGCTACCAACATTTGGAACTCTAAGTTTAATCGCTTATTGTGTCAAAGTTGACAGCACAGCACAAAAAGTCTTACCTCAACACCTGAAGTCCGAAGAGAATTTTTGGGATACCTTCCACTCATGCATTCAATTAAGCGTCGAATCCGCTTCATGAAAGCTACAGTGTTTTCGCAGCCCAACAGATTCTTCTCGCAGTCAGGTAGGCCTACATTGTTTTCTTTTTCATGATAATATTGCATTGCGGAGGAAACTGTATCATCAAAAATCTAGAAATCAGAATTTTGAAGGATTAATCAAACTGTTATTAATTTTTGGTGGTAGAATATTTACAATTCAGCGAAGAAAGTACCTGATATGCTAGCGCCACATTCATTTTCTGGTAGTGCTGCGGGTTCAAATGTGTAGAAGTGAGTTTCGGGCACTGCCATAAATGGAAGCCATGTTCAGGATTGTCTGCCTTCAACAGGGCTGACCAATGACTCTTCTTAACGGTTCCATCAGGAGTCTATGCAGGGGACGTCGTATTTATTTTCTCAAAAATCTTTTAAAAATCATTATGAAAATTGATAAAATAGAAAACTTTGTTACTCACATGAAAAATGTGCATTCTCCACATCCAATTCCTCAAGTTTTTTATCAAGTGCGGGAAATCGCTAAAGAACCATAGTCTTCGGTTTTCGTCGCACAAATGTTGACAAGAACATTGCTGTTCGTCAATACCAAATCTACCCCACATGCTCCTATTCCATGAGGCCGCATCAGAAACAACACCGTCCACATGAAAACCACTGTTCTCCAAAAGAATTACGGCTTCCATCAAAATTTGGTACAGGATGGTGTTTGTTGCTGCACCTCTACTTAAGAAACTGCCTATCGGTTGCAGCCATTGCCCCGCTAATGGTTGAAACAACAAAACCAATGCGTGGTCACCGAGCTGACCTTTGTTAGGTGGAGTGTGGGATCCAAGGTCAACATAACCCAAAACTTTCAGCTCATTTCGATCGAATTGGACATTTTCGGTCAACTTCATTTCGTCAATCGCAATAAGGCCTATAATTTACAATAAAACAATAATATTTTTCCAAAAAAAAGTGCAAAGTATCTTTTCACGATTTTAGCTAAAATTCAATCTACCAAATTATTAAGAAAAGAAAATGATCTATCATCTAACCATGTCTTTGTTTTGCATGTACATGCTGTTGCTTTTCCTTCATGACATCGAAGACGCCTGTCCGGAAGCCATAACATGGCTTTAAGTTTTTCAGATACCGACGGATGGAGGACACTCATGGAAGGGGCAGTAAATCGTGGTCGATCAAATATTGATACGCCTTCGCACTTTTTATTTTCAAAAGGATGCACTCGTACAACCATTTTTGAGAATATCGAATGCCTCTTCGTTGAAATTTAGCTGCGTCCAAACAAGTACGTATGGCTTCTTTCATAGTGCTCGGTAACTTTAGATCGTCAACATTAAGCTGGGAGTTGGCGCATGCGTCCAAACTAATTTGAAGCTTTTCCTCCAAATTTTGAACCTATATCATTGGAGAAGAGTCATTATTACAAAATTCACACGTATGAGAATGATTTCAGTCTGAGCCCTTCCAAGTGAGCACACAATATTACCTTTCATTGTGTCCAAAAAGTATCAATACATATTTTACAATCACAAATGAAATAATCATGGTTTAGAAAATTTACTTGTCCATAACAACACCAACACTACTACAACTAGTACTATCACTACAATGCCAAAATTAATACCACTACTACAACTACTACCATCACTATGATGCCAACATTAATACCACTACTACAACTACCACTACATTCAACTTTTTAAAACAAATACAAAATGCAATTTTTATCTTTGTAAATGTTGTACAAGGATATGGGTAAGCACCTCCTTTCTGGAACTTGAAAAAATTTGAAAAATAGTTCAACATACAACCAACCCAAAGCAAACTGATTGTCCCAAAATATTGGATAACCATAATCTAACTTCATAGAATATTAGAGGAAGAGGGTTGTTGGTAAATGAAAAACTCGAGCGAAAAATGTAGATCACCTCGGCGGGATCCGAACTCGCGGCCTTTCGCTTTCCGGGCGACTGCCCTTACATTTTTCGCTCGAGTTTTTCATTCACCAACAACCCTCTTCCTGTAATATTTCCACCGCACGTAAAAAATAGTGTCTATGAAAAATAAAGAGACTTTTTTCTCCACCACAAAACAATTTATTTCACTCGACGTTTCGACCGTACGTGGCCTTCTTCAGGACGTCATTGATAAAATTATCTAGCGTTTATTGTGATTCATGGCTACTTGTTTTTTCCTGCCTCCTTTTTTTCATCTCGTTTTTTACACTGTTCTTCTTGTGTATCTTGTTTCGTGCTTTTTCAGTACTCCTGAAGAAGGCCGCGGGGACGGTCGAAACGTCGAGTGAAATAAATTGTTCTTGTGGTGGAGAAAAAAGTCTCTTTATTTTTCATAGTATCTCATCTCCACCGAAAAATATAGTTTTTTTAATAGTGTCTATCATTCACAGAATATGATGATGAGGATTTGCATTTTTTGTATCTGACTTAAAAATGACTTAAAAATTGGAAAAAATTTCAACAATCTTCATTGATTTTTACAATATGAGTTAGCACAAGGCAAACTCTTATTACAATCTACCTAAGCTACTAAGCAAAGCCACGTTGAGAGCTACACATTGAAAGCAAAATAGTTGTTCACCAGATCAATCTGAAAAAAAAATAATACTCAATCTGAAAAAAAAATAATAAGTACAAGGATCAATTTGAAAAAAAATACAAGGACAGGAAAAAAAAATAGAAGTAATTGAGGAGTTATCAGTCAAAAGGGCACCCAATGAATGTAATTCTTATGGAACGTGTGCCCTTCTGATAGATAACTCCTCAAATATTGCAATCAACATGACAGGGACAAAGTGTAGATATTAATGAAATGTAGAAAAATCTTTGGGTAAGAATCAATACAGAAATTGAGGAGAATTGTGGGCTCAAAGGTAGACCAAATTTCAAAAATTGACATTGCTTCTACCAAACCATTGTCTTCCTTCATCAACAATGGTCAAAACAGTTGGATTGAGAAGACAAAGGTAAGTTAGCTAATCATCTATACAATAATATTGTTGAAGCATCATAGGTTTTTTTTTTTTTTTTTTTTTGGCAAAGCGAAGTCTATAATTATGGTGGTCTGAAAATTAACTTCCATTGAGGAAACCAACCTCCGTTCTGGTACTGTGTGGCTTCTCAAAAGCCAGCCTGGTGGTGACCACTAGCCGGTTCTTATATCTCATCTAAAAAGAGAGCAATAGCACTAATCATTAATAAATTGTAGAACATGAAATAAAATTACATCTATTCACAGTAAAATTAATAAATAAAGCGAGGAAACGCATGAAAAATGTGAGGAGCAATTTATTAGTCATAAAAAGGTCAATAATAGGTATTTCAAAAATTGGGCTAAATCCAATGAGAACAGTAAAAATAGGTCGATATGTTGTACAGTTATTCCATTGGAGTTTTATTGCAATGCTTTAGACAGTCTCAGGAGCGAGAAATTAATGAAGTATCGTAAGTGATTAAAAAAGACATGAGATATGATATAACGTAATGATACAAACGGGATAATTCTATTGTCAGATATTCCCATCCATTCCACTGTATATTTGCCATATTTCTATAAAAAATACGACGTATGATTGTTATGAACGCCAACAAGAGGTGAGAAACATTGTCATCACCAATAAATTTTGGATGAAATACACGTTTCAGTTACTATTGAAAAAATAATTGCGGAAAGATCCGGACAAGAAGGGGGGAGGGGTGTATGCAAACTTTCGAAACCGTTCAACTTTTGCAGGTGAAACAAGATCGCAGAAAAAAAAATCTTGAATTTAGAACAAAGTTATCCTCTTTTAGTGGATACTTTTTTGGTATTTTATCCTTGGTAGAGAAATGTGAAAGTAGCATCCGAAAAATTTGGTCATCATTTCTTGTGATACAGAAAGAAATGAAATTGAAACTTCATGTTCCAACGTTTCATATCACGGATATCGTATTCGGTAATCCCGATGATGATACATCCATGATATCAAAGCGCTGGTCTCTCATTTCATTTTATTTTGTGTCAATGGGAGCAGAAACTAAAATTTTTGCTCGATGCAACCAGCATGTCATACACCCAGTCCATACTGAACAGAACATGTCATTCAAATGGAAAATTATCAAGAGCACCTAAAAAAGAGGAATACTTCTCAGTACTAGAAATTGACTATATATTACTTCGTAACCCCGAAGTAATATATAGTCAATGGAATTATGCGTCAATACCTCTTTAGTGTACCGTGGTAATAATTTACACACTTATCATTTGAATGATCATGTGGTTTACCGTATATAGGTGGTCATAAAGAAAGACGAACAAAGCTACTTTAACAGTTTATCACGGAAAAAAATCACGAGAATTAAGTCTGGCGCTGGATGACGTCATAGCACTGAGATCGACGATTTCATGAGTATCATAATAGTGTTTCCTGAATATTAATACCGATTAATTTTTTACGGATTGATAATATTACTTTCTGTAAAGAAAAAGCGTTGTAAGATGCGAAATTGGCGAAAGTTCTAAATTTTTTAAATTAGTGGAGGAGTGAGGTGAAATTATTCACATTTGCTTTACAAATTTGATGGTTGAATACCGACTGTTAGGAAATTTTGTGATTTTGTTGAGAGCTTTAAAAATCAGATTTTAGCTGAGGAAAATTCTGGGAGCGCGTAGTTAAGGCAGAAAATATATCTATGATAATTCAAATTTTGATATTGAAAATTGTAATGCAAAATTAACGTTTGTCGATCGTCATTTTGGAATTCCCCAACTGTTCTCAACCGTAATTTCTAACGAGGGAGGATTTTTAACTTGGAATTTTGGAACAAACGTCAACAATAAAGTTCGCACATTGAACACATATTTCATTATAATATTATTTAACACATAAAATTGTTCTACATACTTATGATGCAAGCGTCAATCGTCAAATTGTACAATAAAAATATTTGGTGGTATGTTTACATTCATTCACACTCTCACACAACAGTCAATCATTGGCGTAGCCAGAATGGAGGCCTTGGTGGGCAACAAGCTCACCCACAAAAAAATTAAATTGAGTAACAACACAGTGTAAAGCAAATTTAGATTGCATACTGTTATTACGATGTAAGTAGGTTTAGTTCCATTTCCAGGAATGTTCCAGGGAGTAACGACCCAACAAGAGTTTGCTAAAGTGTAAGCCGAGACCCGATCTCGAGAAAATAAGAAAAAAAAAAAACTGGCCACGTCAATGCATTCAACATAAAACAAGTAAAATTATATCGCGTTAAAAATAATATCATTATGTTAAATTGGTTCGTACAATCAACATCGTGATCTACATCAAAACCACGATTGCTTATACACTGCACTGCATCAGTCGAATAACTCTCAACACGTTCCATATCGACTACTCAAATACTGATTACAACTTTTCTGTTACAAATTTTTTGGATGATGATCCACGCGCAAAATGGCGAGAGCGTAAATTGATTCAAATTTATACGCTATCGACTTGAGTGATTACTTACGAAAGACCGTATTATTGGAACGCAAGTTTTTGCACTCAAAATGTTAACGAGTCTATCTTTTCTAGCACTCATTCTCTTCTTCCGTTTGTGTTGGCGCAGCACGATCATGTAAGTAGGTAGTTCATACAACTACTTTGCGTGCACCTTTTGTAAGAGCTTGGTGGAATCTATTGTACTCCTCTGAGAAATGTTGACAGTAACCGGTCATTTTCGATATTCTCAAAACGAGGACGTTGTTGGCGTTCAAGAAAAAATGTATCGTAGATTCAGAATTTACGATGGTGATTATCAGACGATCTACGCTACGTAGACTCTTTGAGATGATATCGCGTGCCATTGTACTGATGATTCTAAGACCGCAACTTTTCAAATACAATCATAGACCGTTCTCTCGAATAGATGTTCCAATCTACTGATTTCGATAACGTACTACAGTTGACAAGTACGAGCAAGGATAGATACTCACTCAGTTGCGTCATTCAACTGAAAAAAAAGTAAAGGTTACAATATTACGAAAATCTATTTCGAACTATTTTAATTTCTACCTCAACTACCCGATACTCACTATTTCTCAATTCAATATAAATTTAAGATAATTTCGAAATATGTACATCAATAAGTAAAATTGTAACGTCGAGCAGAGAGCCTTTTAGGCAACTCATTATGCTTAGGAAATGAAATAATAACATTTTGAGGAAATTTCAAACGTTACTTCAATATCTAGGAGCATGAAATTACTGTTTTCTAAAAATAAACGAAACTTTTGTTCGGATATTTTCTCCCTCTCCTCTTTTTACTTTAATCGTCATTTCTACAAATGTAACCTGCGATGAGAAAAGGATGCTCATTGCCCATTGGCACAGGAACACCATGTCTCTCTAATTGGACATCTAATCAGAGAGAAACGGTGTTCCTGTCAGTGGGCAATAGCATCCTTTTCTCATCGCAGGTCACAAATAACTGATTCACTTGAAGAAGAAAACCGAAAACAGTATTGAAATAAGTGAAGGTAATCTAAGGTCCAATATTAAAGAATTTTAATTAGTAAGATCGCTGACTTTCTTCTTCAAACAATTTACCTGATTATCGACAACTGATTACGGTTGAGATGGACCAGCACGAGATTTCCTATTTTTCTCTTTTTTATCGTTTTCCAAACGTTCTTTTGCTCTTTCTTGCAATTCTTGATGACGTTGCTCTTCCGAACTCAATCTATAAAAAATACACGATACGAATAATTAGCAAATTAAGTACAAATACTTCTTTTTTTTCTAACTACAATTTTCCGGACCGACATCGAACCTTTTTTCACTAAATAATACTGACAAATGATTAAATATTCAAAGTAACTATCACCCTCGCCTAAAATCAGAATATACCGAGGTCTACTGAAAGGAAATTCTGGAAATACCTTGACCTTTTTTCAAAATAAGCGAGTCAACAAGCAAGAAAGAACGAGAAAAAAATTCAAATTGGCTAAAGATACTGTTTTTTTTTTTCAAATTGTGTTGTCATTTTTATCATTAAATTTATCCTTGACCGTAAATGAAAATACTTGACTTTTACTTGACCGGTAGATACCTTATGATCTCACGTTTGATTGAAGTGTGATTCACATTCAATTTTGTGGAAAAACTGAATTACAAAGATTATCATTTTCTCATCTTCGAACAAGAATCGCTAGGCTAATGAACTAAGCACAACAATAAAAATTTTTCCAAAAATTGATTCTGATTTCTAGGTAAATCATGTGCGTCTTGAAAAGAATTTTAAACCAGAAAGAATCCACAGGTGATACCAAAATTCTTTGAATGTCGCCACTCGATATGAAAATTATTCTTCTTCTTAGGCTAGAAAAAATAACGCTCGAAAGAAATGAAATTACCTTTGATGAATAGATCGCGATAGAAATCCAGGACTAGAAGGCATCATACTGTACAACGGTGCACGGTACGACTGAGGAAACATTGGCACTCCGCATCTTTCTAAATACATCAATTCTTCCAATCTGGTCAACATAGACGAAAAATACAAGAGGATTAAAAACCAGAATCGATGATTTATTCGTAACCTACTTCGTTAGCTCCCTTTTGAATAATCACGAAAAATCATAAGCGCAATGAACTACCTCCAATTAATATATTTTCACATCATCTAATTTTTACTGTGAGTCTTTCTGATATAGAACTCTCATTTTGGGCCTCGTGTAAAAGAGGTACGTACGATCACACATGTTTTGTACCAAGAACTACCCATTGCTCATGTTGGAAGCGTAACGCATTCAAGACAAATGAAGATACGTCACTTACCTGTAGGGATGTTGCATATGCGCAGGCGAATAAAATCCAGAAGACGCTGCCATAGCGGCTGCATGAAAGTAGGGTGAAAATGCTGCAGCTGTAGCCGAATCCACGGAAAACGGGTGAGACGGGGCAACTAGCTGAGCGGGTGATGGCAAAGGCAACCTGGGTTCTTCTGGTCTATAAGGTTGAAAGCCGCTTTTGAACTCGGGATTCATACGTTTGTTATCCTGAAGAAATACATTCTCGGAATCACAATAAGGTTGAAAATCGAGAGGAAATAATGAACGTTTAGACGCCTACTTTCGTATTCACTTTCTGGATCGGATTATTTCTCGATGAAGGCGATTCAGTTTTCATCTTGAAAGACGTCTGCCTATCACTACCCACAATATTATTTTCCCGTTCTGCAAAAAAAATCATAAATTTTTAGCACGTTATTGAATTAATCATTCTAGCTTCCTAAAGTTCTGACAAAATACAAGATGAAAGTACAACACATCGCATCAAATATGGAAAAATTGAATTCCATGAGCCTAAGAAAAAATAATATAATAATAACAAATCAAAATTTAAGTTCAATTAAATGAAAAATTTTTGACAATTTTGTTTTTAAATATTGAAAAATAAAGTTTTTTAAATTATTTTAAATTTGTGACGCGGTCCGAGAAACCCCGCTCCTTGTCGGAAAATTGATTCTTCCAATTATGATAAATTTCGATTCTCCACCTTTTTCTTGACATTTTGCAAAACAAAATGTCCATCGGATGAAAATTTTGAAAATTCGCCGAGATATAAGGCTTCAAAGAAAGGGGAAGAGAAAAACGTTGATTAAGTTTTTGCACTCATTTGTGTGGAATATGATTTTTTCTCGATTTTTTTTTTTCACTTTGGGAATGGTGATTCTAGAAGTGATTTTTCATGCGGAAGGTGATGGAATCGGCAAAAAATTTTTTTAAGCCATATTAAATGACAACTTTTCCCCTTTTTTCGTTTTTTTTGCTCTACTGGAAAATTCGGTTTTCCGACAAGTGGTGGGGTTTCTCAGATCGCGTCACATTTAAATATTAAATTGATACAAATTATCATTTCTAATAAATAAATATAAAATTTTTTTATTTTAATATAAAATGAATAATTTATTATTAAAATTGTAATAATAAAAATTATTCTTGAAATATCTTGAGATAATTTTAGACACCACAGACGAATTTGCGGGGAAGTTGGAATAGCAAGAAGCCTTGCAATTTTTCCACCTCTGGATACAAAAATTGTGATTTCTTAGTGATCAGAAAACTGAATTGGGAGTTCGTGCTCTGGTGACAAAACTAGACTTATTAGGACGCCGAGAATAACCATAGAAAATTTGGAGTCTATAATGTTGGGAAAAATTGCGATCAACCAGGAACGGATTTAAGTTTTTCAATTGGGGGGAAAACTTGTATGATTTTTGCGTCTGCTTTTTTGACTATAACAACTTTATTTAGGAAGTAATTTTCTCTCGGAAGCTTATCTTTTTCTTCCTATTCAAAATATTCTCAATTTTATCTGAAAAGAATTTTTCGATTGTTTACATCATCAAGTCGATTTTATCGGCCCTCGCTCTCTCTTCCGCCCATTAATAATAAATAGCGAAGAGAAGCATTCTTACCACTAGTATTATTACCCCCAACGATCGCATTCGAACGCAAATCAGTACTGGAACCCGGACTGGGACTAATCTGCTTGGCCAAATTTCTGAGAGCTGCAGCAAATGAACGATTCGTAGGACTTCCCGCCATTTGTTGACGAACACTCGGCGTTTCCATAATGGGAAGTTGAAGCGTTCCTTGGCCTATTACCTTACCCGATGTATGCCCGTATTCCTTCATCAAATCTACAGAAAAAAAATATATATGATCATAAAATGATTTGATATCACTAAGAAAAAACATCAGTGATTCTAAAAAGCTTCTTTAGGGGGAGGGGAGGAGGCGTCAATAAAGTAATATATATTTTTTTTCAAATTTAAACAAGTGATTCCACCCCCACCCAAAAAAAAAAAAAACATGAGTCCAAATTTTGAATCCAAAGGCATGGACAATAAAGTGCTTTGTAGAGAGGGGGAAATTTAAAGCCAATTTTATAACTCAAAAGCAAATTTATTAGCTCGAAGGGAGTCAAGAAATCCCCCTCCGCCTCCCACGCCACTCAACATAAATAGATCTAAATTTTGAACCCAGTAGCGTAGCCACTAAATTGTCCTGGGAGGGAAAAGGGGATAATTGTGTGATTTTTCAAATCAAATTTTCCAGTTCGGAGTAATCAAGACCACAACCCCTTCCCACGCCACTAGAAATAATTCATAATTTTGAACCCAAAGGCGTAGCCATTTAGTTGTCTAGGGAGGAGGGAGGGGGTAAAATTATGATATTTCAAGGCAACTTTCCAATTTGTAGAGGGTCAACACTCCAACTTCATTCTGAGAAACTAAACGTCTCAATTTTAAACCCAGAGACGTAGCCATTAAATTGTCCAGGGAGGAGGGAGGGGGTAATTCTATAATATTTCAAGGTAAATTTTCCAGTTTGTAGAGGGTAAAGACCCCAACTTTATCATAAGCCACTGTAAAAATAGAACGTCGCCGTTTAATTTTCCACGGAAAAGAGGTAAGTTTATGATATTTTACTGCAAATATTCTGGTTTGGAGGGAGTTAAAAACCCCAACCACGCCACGAAAAATTCACATTCTCAGAATTCGTCCTGTTGTGTAGCCATCAAATTGTCCCGGTAGAGAGAAGGCAATCTTATGATAGTTTAAGACAATCTTCCAGAATTTTGCCTCTTTTTTCACGTATTCGTAATTTTCGATCACTGGAGAACTCCTCAATAAAACTCTGATTGAACGCAAAAAATGGAAACCCGAATTCAAAGTAATCAAAATTAAAAACTCCATAACGATCCTCAAGAATAATACACTTATAATAATTAATTTCGTACTCAATGTTCACTTACCAGTATCGTGAGATTTTACATTACGTTGAAACGTCGATACCTTCCTATCACTTGCCTTAACATTTTTGTTGTTGCCTGCGCGAGATGACGACAATTGCAACGGATCCTGCAAAATAAAACAAAACGTCGCTTAATCGAAGAACGTAATTTCTCATTTTAAATTTAGATGAAATTAGATTTAAAGTTAGTCGATGTTTAAGAAAGGTGAGTGATGAGGATAAGAAAAAGAGATAGAATGAAAAATAGAAACGCGCGCTACCCACCTTTGACGAGGGGAGCTCAAAGGCCTAACGATGCTCAAACGAAAAGGATATTGGTTGCTCTATGCTTATGTAATTTAAGCACAATACGTTACCGTTAAAAGATACGTTTATCAAAGGATTTAGATGAAAACAATGGAAAAATAAGATAATAACAAGATTAGCGTCGTATCGTACGTTAGATATGTAATGCAGGAGAAACAGAAACAGTTCTACTCGATTTTGGAACACAACAAGTATAGAAAAATTATGGATATAACAACGAAAATGCGCTAATTGCGCTTTAATGGATCATTTATTATGTTTACTTGAAAAAAAGGCTACTCTCGACTCAACTGGCGATTATGAAATAAAAAATAATTGAAAGTATTGATTGTACTTTGTCTTGAGATTTCAGTCCGGACGGTAATCTGGCTACTGATACATCCGGGCCGTCTTCAGGAGGCGGTGGTTGGGTTAACCAATTATATTCGCGTTTGTCCGCCGGCAAGCCCCATCTTTCGTATTCTCGTGACTGCGTGCGAAGCGTTTCGTAGCAATCTAAACAAACGACCGCGTATTCGCCGTTTTCCAACAGCAGAGATTTATCGGACTGACGATGAACACGGAGGAATGGAAAATCCTAGATTCAAGGAAATCTATGAACATCGTAATAGTAACGCAATCGACGACCATTTGAAATAAAATACTCACGTTGACGGAGAGAGCTCGAACTCTCTTCCGATACGTAATGACGTTACAGACGAAGCAGCAATAATCTCGGAAATTGTACGACCTGTCATTCTGCGTCGTGTGCGACCGTTCGTAATTACGCCATTGCGCTATGCACGTATGGTAACAAAATGTACAAACTAACGCGGAACTATCGTCGCGTAATTGTTCCGCATTAGGATGACATTTATGTTGCAACATGAAAGGAAAATACGGAGCGTTCCTTCCCTGAAAAAGTTGAATTTGTAACCACAATTCTGAAATCGAATTTGTTCAGCTCTATCGATTCATACCTGCGGTTTACTGTACAAGACTCTTGCCCATGTTAAATCAGAATGAAGACCACACAGGAAACAATAAATTGAGGAAGAACTCGGCGCAGCAATCGGCGGAGGCGGAGGAGTACTCCCATTGGCTGGTTGAGTAGGAACATCATACCTATGGACACAATGAGATTTAGAAACCCGACCTTATCAATCGGATTGATTTCTTATTTAAACGTTTACTGCACCTTCTTTTTTCTAAAGGAACTCTTTCTTCTTCTAAATTAGTCCACTGCTTATACAAATAATTCACACAATTAATACACGCCAGAACACGTCCGTGAGAGTCAACGCATGAGTTTTCTGAGGACCTGCAAGGCAAAATAAGGTTTTCGTCGAGAATATGATTGGGTAGAGTATTCAGAAAGAGTGGCCACTTCTTACACGAACGAGCCCCGACTTCTTCATCAAAGTCGCCTCACATTTCTCAGAACTTTTTGTAAGAATTGGCCACCTCTTGAAAGGAAATGATTTTCGCAAATGACACTTACCGCGCTAATGTTCTCAAACAAGGAAAGTGCATAGCGTGCGAATTCATACCTTCCGCGCTGGTACTAAGCCACTCCATCTGAGTTCGCGAATAAATACTACTACATATATAACAACGATAATTTTGTGTCCCCATAACTGGTGGTACTCTCTCGTGTGGGAACGCGTTCAATTTTTGGTTTTCGTTCGATACGGACGCAACAATGGCGTTTGGTTTGGAAGGTGAGTCGGTAGACTGAAGTTTGTTCGAATTATTCTTCGACATTTCCATATCGTACGGCCGAAAACGAATGACCGAAGATTTTGGAGACGAAAAGGTGGAATGTGGGAACTGAGAAGATGACTGAGTCGATTTAGAATCACAGCCGACAATTTTATCTGGCGGAAAGCAGTTCTGACACACCTACAAAATAAAATAACGTTAAAACTGTTTTCCTCCGAAAAATATTTTATCAGCATTGTAAACAATATACCTGAATCTTTCCCGGAGTATTAGTTGGTCCTGAAGAATTTTTAAAAAGTTTAAGTTTAAGTAGTAAGTGATTATATTTCCCGCCTTCCAAGTTTTCTGGCGACAAGTAACTGAAAGAAAAAATACGAGAAAGTATTAGCTTTCAATACGCTTACCCTCAATCTGAGCTGTACAACATGTCAACTTACTTGACACACGTTAATGGGAATTCCCATTCACACATTTGACAGACGAACGTGGCGGATTCGGCAACTGAGAGAATGCGCTTTCGAAAAAGATACGATCTTTCCTCGTGTGCCACTTTATTGTCATGGTACATCTGAAGTAAACCGTACGATAATTCGGTCATAATCTTTGATAAAATACACATATAAATCGATACTTTTCTTCGAAAACTTTCTACGTCCGACTTCCACCGAAATTGAGATTCAAGAATCAACTTATCAGTGACCATGGTTCTTCAAAAAACTCATCAGTCCGGTGTATGTTCTCAAAACCGCGTTCAACTGAGATCGAGAATGAAATAAATCGGTCAAGGTTGGAAGAATTCGTATTTTTCCGTATTAACCTCATTCTCACTCTCAGAGCCACGAATTGACACTAATAAGTAGTTTACCACTCGACACGATTTTCACTAGAGTCAATCTTTCTCAGTTATCCCTCGTAACAAAGTTTCTGAAGAAACGTATCGTCGAAAAAGCGTCATTTACCTGCCACTGTTCGTAAAGATCCATTTTACAAGCAGAACATGCTAAAACACGACCAGCGCTATCCACAGGTCGACAACGGCTAGGTCTAGTATGTTGTAATAAGGAAGGAAAATGCGGTGAGTCATATTCTGAGTAACTTCGAAGGCTAGCATTTTCACTTTCCTCTGGCGGCGGTTGAATTGGTTTAGTCTCTAAGTACGTCAGTGACCCTCTTTTGAATTCGTCCCCGCAGATGTAGCATACTTCGGTGGTTGAATTTTTATCAGGCATGGATAAGTCCAGTATATCTGTTCCCGAACTACTGTAGCTACCTACATAAACCACGCAAAAAACGAGATAGATCAGAGAAACTAGGAAAAAAGTAAAACTACACAATAATGAAGAAAGTTCTTCGCACCAGGATTAGAGTGAGCGTTCCCGTTCACGGCAATCGACGGTGATTGACGTAAGTCTACCGGTACCGATGACTTGTTCCGTACCTCTCCGGAACCTGTAGAACGTTGATCGTTTTCCTTGACTGCGTTAATATTTTGAATAGTATTGACATTTACGGTTACACAGGTTACAATCGGTTTGGTATATAATGCATTAATAGAACTATTGCCGGTAGAGGAGGTTGTAATGGTAATATTTGTCGAATTAATATAAGCAGGAGAAATATCACATGTAGTAGTGGGAGCGGTCACAATATTCGAGGCATCGTGAGCGGTAGAAGCGGTATTGATCGTCGAAGCAGAAGGTATTTCTTCTGCAGGGCAGTTCGTTTTTTCTTTACTGAAAGATTCCAACTTCGAATGAGATACTACATTAGCGTTGAATTTCCCCACCGCACTAGTTTCCGCTACAGAAGCGACGGAATGTGAAGAAGTTCCGTTCAGAATAGTTGACTGTTCACGCCTGCAAAAACTCATCGTTATTCGTATTCACAATTTGTTACTCAACATAGTAATTGTTCAAGACTCACTTAGGAACGTTTTCAACATTAAGTCCTAATATTTGACAAGCGTAATCTCCTTGAGATACCATTTCAGCGCCCACGTAGGGACCATTATCACAGCGTTTTAACCAATAAACACGTTTCTGATGAGGAGTATTTTCTCTTTGATACCGAACCCATTGTTCCAGCAGATAGCAATAGCACAAGTAACACACACTAACCTGTAAAACCGAATAACACATAATCAACCTTGCTAGAACGTATATATTACAATCATGCGAAAACACCGTAAAGGAATCACTCACAGTTGCGTCCAATTTCAGGTCCTGTTTGTAACCGACAGGTGGTTCGTGGGTTTCCAAAAATGGGAAAAATGGTTCGTTCCCATCGACAGGATTAGGACGAATGCGCAAGTAATATTGTTCGAAATAGCCTACGCTGGCGCATACGAAGCAAATGTTTTGCGTCGGCGAGAGAAGATCAAGATTGGGTTCTCGTTGTATGTACATCTCGCCGTTATCATTTGTAAATGCCATCAGAAATCGGTGAGACTCATATGTCAATTTTTATTCCTGAGCAACAGTCGACGAATGGATAAACGAGAGAACGATCTTACGTTGCGGATAATCATGATTTATCGTTTGACGTTCATTCTTCTACATTGTACAATCATTACTCGTACTTCTGAAAACAAAATAAAAGTAAATGAGTCACTTGGCTGCGTAACAAATTATGTCTCCAATATAACTCGCTAAGTATGGAGGAAACTCCTACTCAAAGTTCGGTGGACTGCTACGTGACTTTAAGCGCACACGAAATATTTTTATATTCGATATCAATTACGTATGATGTTGCTGAATTTAGAAATGTTCTTCATCTTCAATTCGTTATTATGTAAAGCTTTCTACAAAACTACCTACTTTGTCATACTACAACCTTGCAATCTGAAGACTATACCAACAGCGAATGGTATCGTTTCGAAATTCTGAGGAAAAGATATTGTTAATTACCTGTACAGCTCTCGTGTAATGGTGAGGAAACGACTAACAATTACAATTTAGAACATAAATTCACATAAAAGAACAGGTACAGACACTCAATTGAGAAGTCGTCTGCTCGTCTCTCTGCTGATTTTGAACATTTTTTTCTGCTGAAGCAATAGAAGTATCGATACCATGATCGAGGAATCGATAGTTTGTACCGATATATCGATTTTTACAATTTCGATCCTTAGCTTCTGCTGATGGCTGATTGGCTGATCATCCGCCGGGCTCCGACGACCGGAACCGGCGCGGCGCGACGGTTCGACAAAAAATTCAATATTATTAATTTTATGATTTTTAGCTAAGTACTTTCAAAATTCAAATTAAAAAATTAAACTAAGACCTCGAGAAGTATTTTTTTCTGATAAATTGGATATCCGACATAATTTTAGAATAAAATGACATGCAACAATGAAGCGAATTAGGCCTATTTGACTTTTTAGCTCTTTTCAGCTGCAAATGTTCTAAAAAATCTTTTAGTCATTTTCGATTTTTTCCTTGAAGATATTTGAGTATTATTGCATGAGGTGTTTAGCTGTTTACGCCTGCTCAATTGAGGACGTATATCATGTAAAAAGGGCCTCCGTTCAATGTATTTCTTATGGAACGGAAGCTCTTTTTACATAATTATATCTCCGCAATTATTCTTTCCCTCGAAAGCTGCTTCATAAACCGGTCAAGGAATATGAATAGAATCGAAATATAAGAAAATCTTTGGCAATAACAGTTGAGTTTTTTAAGTCAGTTTCATAATTGTTTTAGTCATCAGTCCTTATGCCTTGATTGTTACAACTATATAATGAGTATACTTTAAAATTGAGGACCGCATAATAGCGTCTATTTAATTCCAATCAGCATTTTGGTCGAAAATATACAAAAATGTTCTAAATAAACAGGTATAGTTACGGTTTTAATAGCTTTATTTTCATGAGGATTATATAATATTATTGTTGAGCGTACCCGATCTTTAGCAAGCAAACAGTTGAAATTAAAATTTCTTTCTCCGCGCTCTGAATTCTAAATTAACTAATTTTACCACGAAATTCCGAAAAAAAAACTCAGGTATTCGAAAAAAAACCATACAGTCTATCAGTTATTACCCCGAAGAAATGAAAGTTAGGTACATGAAGGAGAGTTATTAGATGAATAAAGTAAATTCTTAGCAGCCACAAGGATGAAAGCTCAGTACTTAGCCGTAAGAAATATGAGAATGATCCGAATGAAGATTTTTTAATTTATTGGAGTTATGAGACGAAAGCGCTTGTGAATTCGTTGAATCATCTTGGAGAAATGTAATTCGCCATCAAGCTTAAATTCCGGTGATTTTTTTAAGCTGAGATTTTAGTTAACCTTCACGTTTTGATTTAATTTCTTCTTTTTCTTTTTTTGCTCCACTCGTGATTACGTTTCATAGAGGAAAGGAAGATACTGTCCTAGTAAAAAAAAATTAGGTTTGAAAAAAATTAAGATACAAGGTATCGAAAAAAAAAGTGACTGATGAAACTTTAAGTAATGAGTCTTGAGAAATATAGAACAATAAGAAAAATCAGAGGATAAAGCCTTTCAGGATAAACCCTATAACTTTCATTGAATAGAAATAAATTTTATCCATTTCGTCGCAGACGTCACGATCCATCGTAAACAAAAAAAAAGTAGCTCTAGACATATTTAAGTTATTTTATGATTCTGTTTTGAACTTCCAATTTTCAGGAAAAAATTCACGCAAAACGCACCACTATTATTTTTTATTTCAAATATAGCGACAGAGGAACATGCAGGACTAGATGAAGACTGATGAGTAATCTCTAATCATCTTCTTATACTCGGTACATAGACTTTCAGTGTTAGTTTTATAATTCACTGTGTTACTACGTGTAATATTAATCACCTCGAGCAACTTCCTTTTTTAGTATTCTCTTCACGAGCTAAAATACTAGTAGGTATTATCGAAATTAAAAATATGTCTCTCCTTTATACATTGCCATTTTTTTTTTATCTAGTAGTGTACCATGGGCAAACTTTTTTCATTCAATTTCAATTATTTATGGATAGAATTAAATGATTGGAAATAATTCGAGCTCCGAAACCCTCTCGAATACGTGTTGGTTAAATTTGAAGGTATTTCTGTGATACCAAAAAAAGAAATTGAAGCTGTAGAAACATTTTTTCGAACAAAACGATAATTTTATTTATCACAATATTATTCATATAAATGTGGCAGCCATTATTACAGTAACCGTATTATAAATTGAAATAGTAAACAATCATACTTATTATATCATCAATCGAGAATGTCATCTTTACTTCAAAGTTTCTATTCGAAATAATGTAATGAAAAGGAAACTTTTTATCAGTAGATGAGCACTATAATTTTCTAATAAAACACCGTATTATTCTTCCACCATTCAAATAATAACGTTATTCCTCTTTTCTGTTCGCTACTTCTTCTCCCTTGAGATGAGCTACCCAATCCAGCCAGCCACCGGAATAATTGTAAGGACTAGAAATTAAGGGTGTATTATCACTCTAGAAACGAAAACAAAAAGAGCATTTGAAACAGACATGAATTCTTACTCCGAATATCCCATAGCCAGCGCCATACGCACAGCTTCTGCACTACGACCTCCGCTTCTGCAGTGGAATATGATCTTTGAATTAGGGGCTGGTTTTTCGCGGTTATATTTACACGAGAAATCCTCAGGCGACATATTTAGCGCTTCTTGTAGTTCATTTACTGCATTCAAAATTGTATAAATTGTGGTAATTTCGAATAAAAATTATTCACACGTTATTATTCATGTATACTTCAGCAACTATTGTAATACTTACGAGGAATATTCACACTATTTGGTATAGAGCCAGTTTCCTTGACTTCTTGTCTCGTTCGAACGTCAATAATGCAACCGACTTTAACTGACATGAAATCGTGTACATCTCTGTAGGTTACAACTCTGGTCATACCACCACATGCTGTCGCATTCGCCATCCTCGTTTGAGACAATAAGAAACCTATAAACGGAGAAAAATATGTAGCCTGATTCGTCTTCACAAACGAAACAAATTTCGGGATATCATCGTGCCTCGCGCGCAATCTCGAAATTCAAAGAAGAAAAAGGACCTTCGTATCGACTGAGGAAACAGCCGAAAATTTTTCTCAACATAGTTAAAATAATAACTAGATACGTTCACAACAGCTAAATTTGCTAACCGCTCTTCGAATGATATTTTAGAGAATGTATGCTCACCGTTCTGCTTCTGAAATCTGAAGAGAAGAAACAAAAAATTTACAAAACAATTTATGAACGTCGATCAGTTACAAAAATTTTGATTACTAATCGAAAAACTGACGATGAACGGCGAATTAAAGCGACAATTTCGCGAGTCTGAAAAAAGAGTGAGGTGCAAAACTGATGACCAATAATTATTTTGTAGAATGGTGAAAGTATAAGCTCTCTGCGTCGTGACGTGATGATTAGGGTGATGAGTGATGATTTCAAGTGTTTGCCGAAATGTTAGGACAGGTTCTTCGATGATGTAACTAAGTTATGTTCGCTATCGTGATTTGCAACATTGAAAGTACCTCGCAGATATTAATTATTTTTTAGTTCCGCCGTGGTTCCGCCTCTTCCCCATTTATCCGACTCTCGCACATAGGTTCTCTCGGGATAATTGTTTATGCAGATTACGAACTTATTTATTTTCAGTAGCTTGGCGAGACTCGAGAGAAAGAACAATATTTTCATCTTCAGACATAAGATACAAATAGCCCATAGTTTTTGTCTTTAAAAACATTATTATTTGACTTACAATGAAGGTGGGCGTTTATCCGGATACTTCTGTACTGAACACCATCGGTCAGCTTGCAACGAAATTTACGCCAAAAGATTAGTAGAGAGCGAAAATTTGGAGAAGACAAGTAGCAACAAGAAAGTTGAACTTCAGTGTAAATTCGCGTATGTGAGTGTGTGTGTGTGTGTACAATCACGTACTCATAGGTCACGCATCAAAAAAATTCGTGATCTGTGAATTCGTGCTTCTCTCTACCCTACCATTCAAAAGAGATAAATCTTAACTTTGCGTTTTAAACGTCCACCTGCCCGGTCAGGTTAAACAAAATTCTGTATTGCTTATGAATTTGTTTTCCGTTTTCGTGAAACACAATTTATTATTATTTTCTGAACTCCGTGTTTCCCTCTAAAAGTGGACGTGGTTGATGCAACGCTTAAGAGGGTGAAAACATTTGATGATTGTTTCTTTCTTTCGTTAATGGTTATTGTAACCTTACTCTTTGCCTTCATCTTGCGTTCCTTGCTAATACGGCTTTGATGATATTTTGATGTCGATAACGACTCAAATAATAGTCATCGTATTCGCGTATTGAATTCTTCACACCTTATCTTTCGTTGCTGAGATAATTCCTTGAAATATTATTCGGTAATTTTGTTGTATTTATTTTCCAAGTATTTGAACATCTAATGTTAAAATATATCCTAATGTAATTACATACTCTAATAATCTATTACGATACTCTTCAATCTGAATACTACTTCCTCAATTTTCTAATGAAACGTTTTTGTTTACTGCTAGAACTTATTTTCCTAACGATGGATGAAACTGAAGGTGATCGAGTATTTGCTGCCGAGAAAATCGTACGAAAACGGATTCGAAAAGTGAGTGGTGTTTCAAGTGTGACGTTTGAAGAAGAAATATCTCGTCGATGTTTTCAAGCTTGAATAACAATGATTGAAAATTTTTGTCACATTCTCGGTGTATCTGCTGCGGACTTGTGTTAATAATTTTCATTCTTTCGTTTCAGGGTTCCGTCGAGTATCTCGTCAAATGGAAAGGTTGGAGTCAGAAGTGAGTAATTCTATCGTTCTATTTGACTGATGATATTGAAATTACTTTTTGTATATTTATGAGTACGTCATTTATATTTTAGGCATAATACATGGGAACCGGTGAAAAATATACTAGATCGTCGTCTAATAGAAGCTTTCGAAGCGTAAGTAATAAAGCTTATCGATACGTACATTGTTTATTCAGAACCACACTATTTTTCGTTTACTTTATTTCATTTTTCAGTGAAGACAAGTTGGACAAACAGAAAGAACCAAAGAAATCGTCCACAGTGAGTAGATGATTACTATCGAGGAAGAATTTGCGATTGTAATCCATATTCCATATGCTGTTTTCTTCATTTTCAGACCCCTGTCCAGTCTACTTCCACTGATAGTACCCCGCTTGCTAAATCGAACGATAATAACAGCGAGAATTTAGAAAATTCAACCGACGATATTTCGACAAAAGAAAAAAATAATTCGAAGTTGTCCGATCCTACTGCCAATGGTAGTAGTAATGGCAAGATTCCCGAAAGTACGTTTACGATCTGCATTTCTGGGTTAGTGATCAATGTTTTTTCAGTTATACCGAGATTTCATTATTCTTTCTTTACAGGAGAAAGAAGAGGAAAGAGGAAAAGCTTCCTAGACTCAGATACGACTGAGAGTTGCAGTAGCTCTAGTTGTAGTAAAAATGATAGAAGTAGCAGCAGCAGTAGCAGTAGTCATAGTAGTCACAGTAGTCGAGTTGATGGTAATCGTCGTCGTCGCAAGCTTTCCGGGCCTAGTGTCGACGGAAAAGAGAATTCGGCTGCGAAACGGAAAGTTCAAGTTGTGAACAAAGTATTTCAGAAGGGTACTAATAAACAAGATCCGAGCAACTCGAGAGTCCCGAAACAATGTCCGCCAAAGAGTTCACTATCGGACGAAGTAAGCCATTGTATATCGTATCACTTTCTATCATTATCTGGGCACATTGATGTACGCATTTCATATTGTTATTCAGGCATTTCACGTAATCAAAAAAGTCAGCGAACGTGACAGTTGTGACATTTTTGGAGAGTACGTGGCGACAGAATTGCGCAAGTTTAACGAAAGAACAAGATCAATTGTCCAGCACCTGATTCACAACATACTATTCGACGCTGACATGAAAAAACTAGGCGATATAAAATACATGACCGTTTCCGGGCGTATGAACAACATCCATACCTTTGCGGACGACAAACACTCTTCCTCTTTGCCGTTAGCTATTCCTTCCAACTGTAGTACAATCGATACTCCACATAGTTTGCCACAAGGTGTTGCTCTGCAAGCTCAACCTGTGGAAACGCCTGTTCATTATATCAATAGCTCGGCCTTTGTATTGCAAAAAACAGAAACCTCGGATTCTGTATTAGATTCTTTGCTGGGTAGTGCTAGCAATGCCAATGAAGTACAAAAGTCTTGCATCACATCAGTGACCACGAATACTCACACGCAGACGAATCACTCTCCTACGAAGAATCACTCTCCTACAAAGAATCACACTCCTACGAAGAAAACTGCTCCCCCAGTCATGTCTGAAAGTAATGCTCAATGACTTGGGTAATGGGAACTTACATTCTCAAATTATTGCGACACTGAATGAGTCGAATTTCAATGTACAATTTTTTTCATAATTTATTTTAATATAATTGACAGAAAAATTTTTTAATTATGTACTGAAATATACATTATGATTTTGGACGTTGTGAGTTCAAATTAATTTTGAATTTAGTTTTAGTACAGTATCTTGCTTAATAGGTACTTTGTTCGTTTTATGAAGATAAGAAGTATTTTATAATAAATGAATTTTTAAATTGAAACGTTAGTAGCCAGTTTTTGTTGAAACTAACAAGTTACTAAGTAATGGCACAATTTCATCAATGATCTTTTATATCGAGTACTTTGTTTTGAAATAATTTAACTCCAATACACTTGAAATATTTTCTTCATCGAATGACTAGAGATCCGTTAAATAGACTTATTCTCCATTGTAATCCTTTTCTAAATGAGAGTTCTCACGTTATGACGCAAAGAAAGAAAAAAAAAAGAAGAAAAAAAAGTTCTTGGGGTATTGCTGGTTTTATGTGTAGTTTTGTTCTTACCTGCTTCTCTTTCTTCTTTCTTTTCTAATGCAGAACACCACAAGCAGGTCTTTAGTGTATTCTTTTTTTTCTTCTTCGGATAGAAAAGGGAAAGAATAACTTTCACTTATTCCATTTATACACAGTATGGTTTCCTATATTCATGGTTTGTTACGTCGGACAGATCTAGAAATGCAGGTGGATAGTTAACGCGGGTAAATGGAGACGCTCGAATTGAGACCCCTAAGGAAGTTTCTGTTCTGAGGGAATTATAGATTTCTTTTTTCACACGGCTTATGAATAGTCTATGAAAATGGTTGAATATCAATCGACGATTTCCAATCTCACCCGCACAATATGCGTTGAGTACTCATCGTAAATAATTTTGTATGTTTATTAATTGTGTACACTGTACATTCATTGATGGGAATACCCAACAAATGTATTTTACGAAGGAAATTATGGAGGTACCTAAAAGAACGAAAAATGCATTATTCAGTCGATGGATTCGGTTTCATGAAATAGCTATTAGATTATTTTTTCACAAATACCTCCTTCATTTCTCTCAAAGGTTGGAGTGCTCCGCACGCCGTCCAACAAAAAACTTGAAAAAATTTCGACTCTCGAGATGTATGATAGGAAAGGGAAAGATACTTGAAGTAAAATGTTGAGTTGCAGCCACTGGTAGCTCAAGTTAAGGCGTAGACAGTAATTTCGATGGTTTCTTGTCAAGTCATTAGCTATAAGAAAATTTTTGAGCTCCGAGCTTTGCCAGTCAGCTGGACGGCGGACGTTTTACCGAAAAACAGTCCGATAAAACAGATTTCCTGTAAATATGGCGATCTCAAAGCTGTATATGATAAGAGGTGGACTTGAAAAAATTTTCGATCTTTGCGTCGTATACGATAGAAGGTCGACCTCTAAACGACCTTGAGGTTGTCGACCTCCAAGACGAGGGGACGGGGTAATCCATTGAGGAACTGATGGATGTATTTCAGAAAAACCATTTTCTTGAAACCGAAATTATCAACCTAGAAAAGTATTTTCTGTATTGCAGTATTAATTGAAATTCTCGAATCCTTATGACAAAGGACGTCACCCGACGAGCAAACGATAGGAAGTATTTGGGGAAACCCCTATTTTTGTCTCCTGTATCTCATCGAACTAAAATCATTCTCCACAAAAATATTGTTCCCTCCCATTGATTCGAACTGTCGAAATTTTATCCCACGGATTACGGAAGAGGGGGATACCTCAAGACCTATTTCATGAAACCAAATCGCATGAGGACACAACTGTAGGTGCGCTAGAGTCGTGCCCGAAAAGGGGATTCGGCAAAAATTGCCATAAACCTGTATGAAACTAAAACGGGCTGTATCTTTGTCGATATTGGAAAATACAAAAAAGTAGTAAGAGCATTTTTTTATTATTTTCATTCATAGAATAACCTAAAAGAAGAAAAAATTAAGATTTCAACAATTTTCTGTAACATCCCCTTTTCAGGCAGCTTCCAAAAATGGCCACCACAGTTTTCATAGAGGGCGCCTACTTTGTGTCCTCATGCGAAAACTATCGACCTGAGGAGCTACTTTCTCTGTTGATTCAAATTCTGAAACCCTTAAGACGAAGATTGGTAACTCACTCATAAAACTGAAGAAGGTATACGAATACGAAATCATCCACCTGAAGATGCATTTGTTATATTTTCTATATCAATTCAAATTTTAGAACCCTTCAGACCAGAAAGACTACTTCATGAAACCAAATTCATGTTATTTTCCTTTTCTTTCTATTGATTGAAATTCTCAAACCCTTGACAAGAAGGAAGAAGGTGGAGGACTCAACCAGGAATCAATAGAAGAATTCGAAAAAAAATTTCAACGAACCGAAATCATAGACTTAAGGAGGTATCTATCATATCCTGAGTCCCATAGAACGAGGGGGTCACCCGAAGAGAAAATTATGGAGGCATTTGAAAAATGTTCTAAAAAAAAAGATATTCCTTATGAAACGAAAACCAACGGACTTGAAATAGATTTCTTCTTATATTCTATCAATTCAAATTCTCCAACCCTCGAGACGAGAGGGTTTATCTGTGAAAGGGTAATGGAGGTACAGAAAAGAAAAAAATAATGAAATCATAATTATCTTTCGACAAGGTTCCTTCCCCTGATTCGAATTCTGAAACCCTTGACATGTGAAGAGAGGGGCGGGGCGGGGTGGACTGGACTGAGAAACGATGTTGCAAAAAATAAAACATCTTCTATGAAATCGAAATCATCGACCTGAAGAGGGGTTTGTCCCCTGTTCTATGGGAGATTATTTCGTAAGATTTGCCGTACACCGTGAGACTCTAGGAAACCAAATAAAGACAAAGGGAAAAAATTATAAAATATATTTAGTAGGCCTAAATACTAGTATAAGTAACAAAAATATTATTGGTAACCAACAATGTGGAATATGAACAAATCTTGTTTTTTATCCATAAAACAAAAATATTAAGAGAGCAATTCATATAATAATATGCTGTGTATAAGTCATATGACTTATTACTGAGTCAATTTTGAATAAATTATTTTTTAAATCAACACAAAGTATAGGGCCAGATTTTAAGATAAGATTTTTGAAGATCACTCAATGAAGAAAAATAGAGTCACACGAGGTTTAGAGACCTCTTGATAGAAAAAAGACGTTTAAGAAAACGATTGAGAACGGAAAATACGGTTGATCTGAAAAATTTCTTTCTGACATGGAATTTAAGGGATGAAACCTGAATTTCAACAATCATAGTTACGAATCCATTCGTTATAGTATATTTCTTCATAAAATTGTAATTTATAATTGTCACTTGAACTTGCTTTTCCGGAAAGTCTATCAATTATGAATGTGTTTTGTCGCCTACAACAAGTTATGAATCTGAGGCTTGATACCGAATTAAAAATTGTTAGCACATTTTCATAACACGCGTCCCTATCATCATCCTGAAATCATTCATAATGGACATTCAGATTTTCCGTAAAGATTTAAAAAAAAAAATCATGGTAAGATAAATCCGTTTACATACCAAATCATGCACAATTAAGTGTTTGAGGTTTCCGAGATATTTGCATAATTCACAGATGACTTCGGACTCGAAATAAAAACTTTGTTCCGTAAAAAAAACTGCCAAAGTTCTCATAGCTGGCATATCTAAAAAAGTTTCAGGAAGCTAAAACACAAAAATAAACAATTTATAAAATATGAGAAAAAAATTTTCCATTACCGGAACCTCGAGAAGATATCATTGTTTGCAAAACTTATAATCTTTCATGATAAACGAAAGAAGAGACGGACATCTATTTTTTGACCTTTGTACCCTTAGGTACCAGGAGTTCTTTTTCATTAGATTTTCGAAAGTATTCATTTAAAATTCATTTAGCATACACTATTAGAAAAGTTGACATTTCATGTAATCCTAATTTGTTTGTGATTGTTCTCGGTGATAGGCCTAAAGGGGATTTTTTTCAAAAATTTTCCTATTGCGGTTCAGCGCAGAAACAAGCGCTGAAGAATACAAAATTATGTCGACTTATGAAAGGTATGCAAACTCCTTCTTGAAATAACATCAATTTAAGAATAATTTATTAATTTTCATATTAATCTTTTTTTTCAATAACAGAATTTATGAAGAATAAAATAGGCGGAGATGAATATAAAGAAGCTCTGTTTGACGCCAGAGGTGTGAAGCTTGTTAAGAGCAAAACGGATGCCAATCGACTTCATGGTTCAGCGGAAAAAACTGTTATCAGTAAGTGCATCCATACAAATTAGAGGAATACCTACTATGTAAAGATACCTTTCTCTTTCAATAAGACAATATTTTCTTTCTTTAGCAGGAATGGAGAATCATCGATCAATGACACAGAATACAACAGGTAGGATAATGACATGAATGTGAGTGGACCAAGGGGTAGTTTGTGGGATAGGTCATAATATCTTTAAGCTCATTTTCCTCGTTAATA
Organism: Aspidiotus rigidus; assembly: GCA_035079385.1. NCBI lineage: Eukaryota > Metazoa > Arthropoda > Insecta > Hemiptera > Diaspididae > Aspidiotus > Aspidiotus rigidus. Next base: position 3,996,766 of record JAVHKY010000031.1, on the reverse strand, counting down.
GTATATACTTAATATGAAAATGTCTTCAGTTATTAAGTATCACTTTTCTGTCTTTTTATTCACAAAAAATGAAAGATTTTTCTATATTTCCGATCCAAAAGAATCCAATAATGAATTCCCAACAAAATCACCAGGTATGAGCAATAATGCCAATGAGAGTTGTAAGGAACAGTAATTGTATGGCTTTCAAGATACGCACATATCTGTAGATCCTTGATGATTGAAATTAAGGATTTATTTTCCAGTCATATTTTTAGGGATTTAAGAGATATTTATCATCTCATTCAACAAATCATTTTATCAAATTCAAGTCTATTACAAAACAGAATAAGCAATTTCATCACGCATTCAGACCACCACATTCTATTTTCCACATTAATTTCATAGGTAACTCTGAAAACTTGAGTTATATGTTACAAGAAAGTACTTCTATAATGTGTTCTAACTTTTTTGTGTGATGCTACACAAGTGGTGATTCTCAGAGCTACAGTGAGTTGACAGTACCTACCTTATATAAAATTCATCAATGCAGGATCAACCTCTGATAAGGAAAGAAGTGATCGTGACGATTTTGTTTTTCAACATTAAAAGGGTTTTGTAAAGTAAATAAATTTTATAAAATTTGATAAAACTTGGTGCAATCATATCTCCGGGAGAATGATTTACTCAGTCATAATTAAAATCTCTTCTCATTTCTCATGACTCTCTCCAGTGGTTTTTTTGTAGTGAAATAGAGCTGATCGTGTACTTTTCATTTATTTTTTATCAACATAGATCTGTAGTGTAAACAACTTTCTTTCATTTTCAGAAAATTCTTTAAATAACAATGAACCAGTCAACGATGAGGTACTCAACAATGAGGTAGTTGGAGAAGAAGGTGTGTAAATACTGTAAGAATGAATGGCAATTGACAGATTCTTCTTATAGGTTCATTTCTCCAAGCTTTTTTCTTATGTACTATTAATTTTTTTTAAATGATTTAGAGAGGTGGAAAACATGCAAAGCTTTTTACCCTTGGTGTGATTTGAACCTGGTTTCTTCCCTTTTTCTGAACTAATGCTTTAATAAACCAAACAATGATGTAGGACATATTGAAGCATTAGCCTAGAAAGCAAGGGAATACAGACTCATCCCACAAAAGTCAGAATATCAAGTGCAAACATACAATTGACAGTTTTTCTTCTTCATTTCCCTATATCTCTTTCAAATAATAAAAATAATATGGCACTGATGGTTTTTATTTTGTTTAGGAATACTACAACAAACTATCATTCCTGGTGTACTTCAAAAGAGGATACTCGACTTCAATCAGTTTTGAATTTTTTTAAAAATATTTTATAATATTTTATTTTTTGTTTTGTTTTTTTTTTTTTTTCAAAAGAGGATACTCAACTTCAATGAGTTTTGATTTTTTTTTAAAATATTAATTATATTTTATTTTTTATTTTTTTTCTATTATCAAGTAAGTTAATTTTATTTTTTTTTAAATTTTCATTTGATTTGATTGAAATTTTGTCTATTATTTTTATAAAGCATATTTCTCTTGTAAACTCGTTATTGTTACTATTTATTCATTTTTATCATTATTACTACTACTAATACAACTGCTATTATTTTCTCCCAGGAAAATAATAAGCAATCAATGTAAAATACGCTGCACTACACGGCTTCATACCTTTAAAAACTAACGCATCTATATGCAGCTTTAAAATGACTACCCAGCTATAAGCAACCTTAAAAGAACTGTGCAGCTATATGCAGCTTTAAAATAACTACGCAGCTATAAGCAACCTTAAAAGAACTATGCAGCTATATGCAGCCTTAAAATAACTACGCAGCTATAAGCAACCTTCAAAGAACTATGCAGCTATATGCAGCCTTGAAATATTTATGCAGCAATATGCAGCAATAGCCTTCTTGAATTCAGACGCAGCGTGCCTTGAAAACAGTTGCGCTGCTAGAAGCAGCGGTAAAGTAATTAAAACTAAATGCAGCGCAATGCAGAGCGACAAATGCACGGCTCTAAGCAGCTTTAAAGCAATTAAAATCTGGCACTGCCAGACGCAGCTACCGTCTTGCAACGCTTTGCAGCAATGCTTGAGAAAAGTGTGCCACGCCGCAACACTTGACGCAGCGCAGGATGAAGTGCGAAACGCTGCGCGGTTTTGACAGTAAAAATTGTCAATAGGGGGAGGTCTCAATAGTTAGAAGCAAAAAATAACACGATCTATTACTCCAGCTGATCAAGTTTTTTTAGCGTTGGCTGGAAATAGTGCAGAAAGGATTTTCCTCAAAATATTAAGTTTTGTGAAGTTTGTTTGGAATGCATGAAATGTTGGTGACCTGTGTGAGGGGAAGATTGACATGCGAGGTGATACCATTGATAGCTACCCATTAAGGAAAGTAGAACGCTAAAAGATTCGCCTTGTGGGGAATTTAAAAAAAATAAATAGGTAGGGAGTTTCTTGAAAACTCTAAATGAGTAGGCAAATTAGGATAGGATAGAAATTCATTCATTTTTACCTCAGAGATGGTTGGGAGTAGGCCTAATGGGAACTGGAATCCATGAAAAAGATCAGCGAGGAAAAAAGTACAAAAATTTACATATAGAAGACAAACTCTAGAAAAGAGATCAGTGAGAATTAGTAGTATGTACCTGCAAAGAATTTTAGTTCGACTTACATTATCTCTATTTTTGAGTTCTAATCCTAGGTATTCCAAACGGGCCAAACGAAATTCATAAAAAACTTCATTCGTAATTATTCCTTCGCAATCGATAATATGAAGATATTCCAATTCTGAAAGAAATTATAATTTGACATGAGTATTATACCCTCCTAAAACTAATTGTTCAAACAAAAACGAGTCAAGTACCTTGCAGTCTTCGAATAGAGGATTTTTCATTTTCCCCGGTAAATCCGTAATTGGTACAACCATGAAGTCGTAGTATCAATGTCTTCAAACTGGGCTAAAGTAGAAGTCAAAATTTCTCACAATGTACAACTCATGACAACACTAATATTGTATTATCAAACTTACCATTGCTACAATTATTTCTCTCAGTTGCTGATCTGAATACACATCAATATTTAAGTTCTTCAATTGTGAACTTAGTTTCACAATAGAGAAAAAATATGGTTCCTTTGTATTAAGTCGTAGTTCATTCAACGATGAAGTACATGGAAGCAACAAAGGTAGCAGGGAAGTTTCGTCAGTACCTTTCTTCAAAATATACCTCAATTTGAAGTATCGCAGATTGGATATAAGAGAGAAAAATTCTTTGAATTCTCCACTGGTAAGTTGTATATGAAATCTAGTCATCGCTCGAGAATCTTCCGGCGGGTCGTTTCGTAAATAAAATTCTCGTAAATTTGAACAGGTTTTCAATACATGGAATATCAGAGATTTCATGAAATTAGCAAAAATGTCTGAAAGTAGAAGAATATTGTGGTCGGAACTCGGTATTCAACAAATAACCTAAGCAAGATGAGTAAAATGAGGTATAGTTTGAACTTTTTAAAATCCGAGCATATTTAGATTGCATTTAAGTGGTACACAAGGATAGTTAGAAGGATGAAGAAAGCTTATCCAAGAATCGCTAACCAATATCTTCGAAGCTTCCAAGGTGTTGTGCAATATAGACTTTGTGTATATTCGCGCAAGAAAGAACAGTGAATAGAAACAAATGTTTTTTGCATCCAAAAAAATCTCGGCTTGCCTGTCTCCAAATTTTTATCCCAACTAAATATGTAGAGTACCTAGGCCTACTTTTGTACAATTATTTACTTAACAAGTACATCATTGTCAATTATAGCCCATTTATTGTTTTCCCAAAATCAGACAATGTTTGGCTAGTCACTGGCGAACGAACGAGATTATTACAATTTTCGAAGCCTGGTGCCCTTTGGATCCCCGAGCATCATTTGGTAATAATTACCCATTTTATTCCCATTTTAAGCCATGTTTTCTCTTTTGAATCCCTGAACCCCTTTCCTTTTCAGGGCTTCAAGTGAGAATAATATTTACCGGGATATGGCAAGAAAAGAAAAGTCTTGTTAAACTCTGCGTCATAACGTATAGGCCTACCTACTATAGCAAGTATCGACTACCATAGGCACATTTGAATACATGATTACATCAACTTATTTTAATTGTTCTACTTAGTATACTTACCATCCGATACGAGTATTCCGTATATCCGTAAATGAATTACTTCTAAATCTTTTTGTATGGTAAAAAAATTAAGTAACCGTTCTCTCATTTGGACATCTGCGAAAAGCATCTCATAATCGAGCAACCCATTAAACGTTATCAATCTACAGAAAATGAACGACATTTTAGGTCATAATCGACGAATCACTTCAAAAAGGAAACAAAAGCAATCTCATACCGAAATAATGGATAGTCCAACATCGGAGCAACCGCCCTTTCCAACCAGTGGTCATCATTTCTGCTTACTGTAGTATAACTTTTGAGTTTTTGTATATCATAAGTTCCATCACTTGCACTACAAGTCCAATTCTGTTCGAACCCCGCTCTTCCAACCTTACAACAGAAGTATACAATACACGGGAAAACGGTAGGTATCTTCAAGAACTGTGACATTTTCCTGAAACCCAGTCCATTCATTGAAAGCTTGCGCAGACGAAAATGTTGTTCTCTCCTTCCTATAAAATAGTCCAGCAATTGTTCCAACAAATGGCCATCAACGTGACATTGTCGGTCAATTTCGAGTATTTCAAGCCCAACACAATTAGAGATAATATTTTTTAGGGTTTCAATCTCAGTGGAACAACCGTGAAGTCGGAGAGAACGAAGTTTAGGACTCCACGTCTTCCACATTTCATCTGAAATGCATTTTAGGTCGCAGTCTTGAAATTCTAGGCTTAGCCGTTGGCAATCTGTCTGGCGAAGTAAGGCATCAATTTCTTGAGGTTGAAGGTCGAATTTCCGAAAGACAAATTTAGGTTCACAATCACAATATTTATTCCATAATTTACATACACGTCTGGAATTGATAATATCACGGGCGGGTAAATTCTTGAATACACGAATTAGGATCTGCAATAATAAGAGAAGAATGTATTTTTAAGTATCTCCTCGCATTGTAAGACTGACTTAAGTATACTCATGACTTATTACATGAGGAATGCTGAGAGCTTTAGAAGTCGAGTCCATATCCCTCAACGTTGATGTCTTTGAGAAGGAATATCTGAAATCCATAAAAATAATTAGGCCTACATATAAAAGGGTTGAACATCATTAGGAACAATAATGAGAAAGCTATATCAATGTTTTTCCAAGTTCTCTTCCCTCAACTGATTGCTCAGTTGAAGATTTGGGTATTATATTTGGGTATTATATTTTCTGACAAACACACACGTTGCATTGCAGGCTACAATTAAATGAAAGGGTGTCGAGGAAAAAAAGTTTCGAATTACTGACAAATAGAGGTACGCCTACTTGTTGGGATATTTTACTGTAGTGGGTTAAATATTGAAATTATTTTTTTACTGGTGCCCACCAAGTATTAAGGGATCCTTCCTTAACAAAATCCGGTAAAAATCAATAATTTTTTCAAATTTTTGAGTAGCTGAAATTCCAAAGTAATATTTTTTGATCATTTATTATGTAGTAATTTTTGGTCATTTCTTGAGCTCAAAAATATCAGTGTTCCGCTACGTTTGGGCTTACTGTTACAATATAATAAGTAGGTTACATTCTATCCCCACCAAAGCTGATGTTTGTGATCCAACTTGTAAGTCGTAGGCACTTGTACTTTCTGATACCGGTAAATAGTCAGGTGATTGATATTGTGCTGAAAGAAGAGATTAAGTATTTCCGTTGATGAAAATCGTTAACAGCCTGTTTCTAAAACAGTTGAATTATTTTGAATCCTATAAATATAATTATAAGGTCGAAAACCTTTACGTCTTAAATGAATTCAAAAAGCACGGTACAGCCATAATACCTAGGCAGAGCAATAACTCGACAGTAAAGCTGCAATATGTTCCTACTGATAACGTAATTTCTGATGTATGTGCACTTACCGTATTTTTCCACTAGTTTCTATTCCAGATTTTATTACAATCTTTGACGATAGGTATCCAGCATTAATTAATATTCAGAGATTAAAATAATAGGTACTCGTCCATTAAAATTGATGAAATATTATCACGCCGGATAAAATTCTTTTTCAATTAGATAGGTATTCTTCGGGTGTTTTCATATGGGCATCGTCACGTAGTGTTTTCCAAGAAAAACAAGTATTAATAACTTGCTGGGTTCCATCAACGGTGATCAACGCAATTGCACCGAGCCGGTACACGCGTGGTAGTAGGGAAACGTCATCATCAGCTAAAATTTTCATTATTTCTATTATCACTACTGCCGTACAAAATTGAATTGACGTATATGCAGATAATGAATACAACGAAAAGAGGCTATGGTTATACCTGATATAGCCTCTTTTTCTTGTATTCATTTGCATATACGTCAATTCAACTTTGTATGGCAGACTAGATATCAACACTTCTGCGGTTCTGCGTTACAAAAAATATAAAATTTTTAATGGGTATTTCTTCTTTTTCAAGTTGAGTGACGTAGGCCTACAAAAAATAATTAACCTAGGTACCTATAACTTAAGTATCACGAATTGCATTTTGGAAGAAAATAAATCTCTTAATAATTAGGTACTTACTTCGCTTGATTTGACGTACACAACTATGTGCCTGTACTAAGTATTTTACAAAGATATCATCTCTATGAACGAATAATGCCTATGCCTATTTCTGCAAATAATTGCAGTTGGTGATACACTTCATAATTATTTCTCGTAACGTAAGGGAGTTGAGCTATTATCACGCTATTATAATACAATCTACATTGTTTCAATGTCAATAGGGCTTTTCCATGTCGGCGCATTGCATACATATTCTCCTAAGTGTTATCGAAATGGTATTTCTAACATTGCTCTTATGGCTGTTCCTGGATTGCGTACTCATTTTCATTCTGGAGTAGTTTGCCATAAGAGCATTGTTAGAAATACTACCATTTCGATAACACGTAGGAGAATAAGTATGCAATGTGCCGACATGGAAAAGCCCCTATATGTAATCATTATTCTATAGAGCTTTTACAATTCTTGTCGGTTTGCAGGACCATGCATGATATTCTCTCACTTATTCCCGTGGGAATTTGTCTCTCTGTCTTTTTTCCTCATACAAAACATAGTCCATCCTGCAAACCAAGATGTGACCGGGAAAATGGTATCTTTCTCAATGAAACTTGCAATTAATATCAGTTCTTTTTCCTGATTCATTACCTCGTAAGCTACAAAAAATTGACACCTTTTTTTTGTCATCATTCTATGGATTGCGGTGTAAAATAGCAGTTACCTATGTCGATTTTTTTTTGTATGGCTTACCAGGTATTCATTCTACAGTATCGCTATTCAACTTACACCTTAGTGGAATGCAAGTGGTCTTTGACTACCTCTGCCATACAAAGTAGAATGGACGTATCTGCATATCCACAAACTGCAGAAAAGGATTCTTCAACAATGACAAAAATACCCTTTTATGTAAATAATGAGCGATAAATGAGTGATACAATGAGCGATGTGTGTGTGTGTGTGTGTGTGTGTGTGTGAGAGAGAGAGAGAGAGAGAGAGAGAGAGAGAGAGAGAGAGAGAGAGAGAGAGAGAGAGAGAGAGAGAGAGAGAGAGAGAGAGAGAGAGAGAGTACCCAAAGGGGTCCATTACTACTACTAAAATAAAACTCATACTTCATTGATTATACACTCCATTATCTCAATGCTTAATTGGTAAATGTTGATTATTTCATATAAGTAAAGTCAAATTATAGAGAAGAAACTCGCAAAGCTAAATTTTAATAAAATAAATAATCACATAGGCCTCCAGGGGGGGGGGGTGTACCCAAAGGGGTCCATTACTACTACTAAAATAAAACTCATACTCCATCGGTAATCATTATCTAATGCTTAATTGGTAAATTTTGAATATTTCAGACGAGTGAAGTTGCATTACAAAGAAAAAAATTGCAAAGTTGTATTTCAATAAAATAAATGTTATATAGGCCTCCAGGGGGTGTACCCAAAGGGGTTTATTACTACTACTAAGATAAAACTCATCCTTTATCAATTATACACCTCATCTAAATGCTTAATTGGTAAATGTTGATTATTTCATATGAGTGAAGTTGAATTACAAAGAAAAAAATCGCAAAGTTGGATTTCAATAAAATAAATGTCACATAGGCCTCTGGGGGGTGTACCCAAAGGGGTCCATTACTACTACTAAAATAAAACTCATACTTTATTGATTATATACCTCATCATCTAAATGCTTAATTGGTAAATGTTGATTATTTCAGACGAGTGAAGTTGCATTACAAAGAAAAAAATTGCAAAGTTGTATTTCAATATATATAATAAATGTCACATAGGCCTCCAGGGGCTGTACCCAAAGGGGTCCATTACTACTTGAAACTTATAATCTGCTTCCTCATCTCACCCTTTAAATGTCCTCGATATGAAGACACATTGAGGACATAATGAGGGGGTAATGAAACTATTTTTCAAAAGAGAGCGTGGTCTTCAAACTAATTTTATTGTATCCTCAATACTTGTGGTATATAATGAGGACATTTTATTCACCGGGAATTGTTAAGTAAATAATTGTTCAAAAATGCTCTACAAATTTAGTCGGGATAAAAATTTTGGTGACAGGCAGGCCGAGATTTTTTTGGATGCAAAAGAGACTTTGTTCTGTTTGCTGTTTTTTCTTGTGTGAATACTCAAGGTCCCATATTGCACAACAGCTTGCAAGCTTCAAAGAAATTGGTTAGCAATTCTTGTGGAATGCTTTCTTCATTCTTCAAACTATCCTTGTGTACACCTATATGCAACCTAAATACGCTCGGATTTTAAAAAGTTCAAACTATACCTAATTTTACTCCTTTCGCTTATTTGTTGAATACCAAGTTCCAATTACAATATTTTTTTAATTTTCAGACAAGTATACAAGCGTGCTCGTACTTGTCGTTTTACCACAATCACCGAGCCGGTTGCGGCTTGGTAGTAGGGATATGTCATCAGCTGAAATTTTGATACTGTCCATTTCTATCAGTAGGTAGATATCAACACTTCTGCGTTAAAAATTTCTGACGGATATTATACTTACTTCATTTGAAACTTATTCAAAAATAAGTATTTTTGTCTTCAGAAGGTTAAGAATCGCAAAACCTTATTTACCGCAGTACATCGTTCATCTCGCAGACATGACAGAGAATTGTATATTAGGTAAGTACCTATCAAAATCTTCCTAGAGGGAATTTTCTATGGCAAATTTAGTACCTAGTAAAGTATATTTTTATGTACTTTTGAAGACTGTTAATTGAAAACCAAATAAAGACAAAGGGAAAAAATTAAAAAATATATTGAGTACCGGTAAATAGAAAAACACAACAATACGCTGAATTTTCAAAGAAAATGAAAGGGGAAAAAAATTAGTCGATAACATGGAAATACTTATTAGAGATAGCAATAATTTATAATAATGATCCATGTACATTACTCAGTTTTTGAACAAGTTATTTTTTAAATCAACAAATTATACTCGAAATAATATTCTAGTTATTCAATCTTCTCCAAGGATCTCAACTTGAAACTATAATTATATCTTCAATTTTTCAGGTGATAAAGAATAAAAACTTCTAATCCCACGGATCTTACGACAATAGGGCCGCAGGTTCCAAGTCAACGAGATTTTTAAAGATCACTAAATGACAAAATAGGAGAGTTACATGAAGTTTGGGGAGGTCTAATAGACGTTTGAAAAAACAATCCAGAATAATGTAAAATATGGTTGATGGAAAAACTATCTATTTTGATCACAAAGAATTTAAGAGCTGAAACCTGCCTAATCTTGAACACTCTATAAGTTACAATCCCATCTGCTATAAAATTTATCTTCAGAAAATTGTAGGTAATTTACACGTTTCGCTAGCAGAGCTTGCTTTTAATGATCATCTATCGAATATGAATGTGTCGTCTTCCATACATCAAGTTACGATTTTCAGGTTCGATAACAAATTAAAATTTTCTAATTTCTTTTTGCCCACGGCTCTTGTCAGATAGCTCGCTTTCAAAAGCGTGAACTCATACATTATGAAGATTCTATAAAGCCGAGTCTGTGAGTCCGTATTGTACGCCATCAAATGTGACCTGTCACGAGAAAACATACGTTAACTCTCTAATCCGATCAGCGGGAGGGCGTTAAGCCTGCACAACACGCCAACGCCCTTCCACTGATCGGATTAGAGAGTTAACGTATGTTTTCTCGTGACAGGTTACAAATCTCCATCGGCCGAAGGTTTCTGGGAAAAGGAGAGCATTATAACAAAGATTTAGCCACTAGTATCGAAACGAAAAGTGTCGAGGATGATAAACCCCGATATATTCGTCTGTAGTGTCTGATTCTACACCAGTATCACAAGTATCCAAAACGAATGATGTTGAAAAAGAGAAACTGGTGACGCCGCTGGCAGCCATGTTACCGGAGAAATCCAAAAACGTAGACGTACGAGAGTTTTTTCCGGAATTTCGATTTGGAAAGGTAATCAGAATATTCTTGTTTGGGATCACTTTGCTTTCCGGTTCTACACTTTTCGCGTTTATTTGGTCCGGGTAAACCATGAACACTGCCGAAGATACGGCGCGGTGTGAAGAAATGTAAAGAAACAAAGTAGACCTGAAGATTTGTTATTCGATGAACCTCCTCAGAAGGTTGTTTGGGCGTTCAATAGACAAATTTCCTCTGACGTCATACAGATGACAAGAATACCCGTTCCGGTGCTTACGATCTGACAAGAGTATCCGTTCTGGTGTTTTTCATTTGGTTGCTCGCATAAGAATACACGGGGAGCAAAGATCTAGGTATAAATATACAAAAACTACAGGGTGAACTCGACGTTAAAATTAGTATTTTCAATGTAGATGGTTCCTAGAACGTGTTCATGTACTTTTGATTATTAAGAAATGGCTTATTTCCAAATAGTAACACTTCAATCTTTGCTCCCTGTGTTATTCTTATGGGAGTCAAAAGTCTCCTAAGCCACCGTGGCAACACTGATTCCTAACTAACCGGGCTCGCCTTTGAGAGTGTAGAGTATAGACCGATGATTAAGTGAGAAATATATTGCTTTTAATTTCTTCGTCAGAAAAAAAAAACAACTATCCTTTCTGTTGCTTCAAATTCTGGAACAGATAAGACTAGGGGGTCACCTCATGCAAAAATGATGATGGAGGTATTTGATAAAGAAAGAATAAAAACATCGTACGAAACTAAAGCCATCTTTCAAAAAGGTTTCTTTCCCTGATTCAAATTCTGAAACCCTTGACATGAGTGAGAAGGGTCGGGGTGGACTGGACTGGACTGAGAAACAATGTTGCAAAAAATAAAAAACCTTTTATGAAACCGAAATCATCGACCTGAAGAGGGGTTTGTCCCCTGTTCTATGGGAGATTATTTTGTAAGATTTGCCGTACGCCGTGAGACTCTAGGAAACCAAATAAAGACAAAGGGAAAAAATTATAAAATATATTGAGTAAATAAGTACTGATATAAGTAACAAAAAATATTATTGGTAACTTACAATACAGGAAATGAACAAATCTTGTTTTTAATCTATGAAACAGAAATATTAGTATGAGTGCGATATTACTCATCAGTTTTTGAATAAATGATTTTTCAAATCGAAAAATAATACTTGAAATAATAATTCGATTCTCTATAAGTATCTCTCCAGACTTCTTAGATCTTATCACCAATATTTCCTTTCCAACGGATCACACGACGGTATGGTCAGATTTTAAGACAAGATTTTCGAAGATCACTCAATGTAGAAAAAGAGAATCACATAAGGTTTGGGGACGTATTGATGAAAAGAAAGATTTTTAAGAAAACAATTAAGAACAGAAGACACGGTTAATCTGAGAAACTTCCTTCTGACCTGGAATTTATTACCTGAATTTCAACAATCGTAGTAACGATCCCATTCTTTATAGTATATTTCTTCACAAAATTTTAATTTATAGTTGTCACCATAACTGGCTTTTCCGGAGAGTCTGTCAATTATGAACGTGTTGTATCCCCTACAACAAGTTATGAATCTGAGGCTTGATACCGAATTAAAAATTTTTAGCACCTTTTCTTTACACGCGTCCCTATCATCATCCTGAAATCATTCATAATGTACGTTTAAATTTTCCATAAAAAAGAACACAAAAATGATATATAAAAAAATCAGTAGTAAGATAAATCCATTACATACGAAATCAAGCATAATTAGGTGTTTGAGGTTTCCAAGGTATTTGCAAAATTTACAAACGACTTCTGACTCGAAGTAAAAATTTCGTACTGTTAAAGTTTCTATCGTGAAAAAAACTGCCAATGTTCTCAAAGCTGTCATATTTAAAAAAGTTTCAGGTAGCTAAAAAACAAAAATGAAAAATTTATAAAATATGAGCAAAAAATTTTCTATCACTGGAACCTCGAGAAGTGATCTTTTGCAAAACTTATAAATTATAATCTTTGATGATGAACGAAAGAAAAGACGAGCATCTACCTATTTCTAATAATCATAGAACATAGCGCTGTTCATCATGGAGGTCTCAACTGTTGAAAATAACAGGGTTTATAACTTCATCAGTTAGTCAAGTTTTTTTAGCGTAGGCTGCTAGGCTGCAAATAGCGCAAAAATGATTTTCCTCAAAACATTAAATTTTGTGAAGTATGTTTGGAATGCATGAGATGTTGATAGCCTACTAGGAAAAAAAATGTATACACAAAAAAAAATGATATGAGAAAATCGAGTTTTGCATGCAAAGTAAAATAAAATAGGAAGTATTATCTATTAATTAGTGACTTTAGGCCACATAAGCAAAGATAAGACTGTGAATATGTTTTAATGAATTAAATTTTATTCACTGGCCAACATTCACTCACGTTCTTATAGTTATAAACTGGATTGGACAAAGAGGTAACGGTGTACGTTCTTGGATGGATTTTTTTTTTTTTTTCAAACGAGCTGTCAATTACACTAGGACTATTTAACACGGTGGACAAGAGTATTTCATAAGTGTATCGTGAAATTAGTAAGGCAGTAAGAAAGGGGAAATAATATTGAGTGGAATTAGTACGGACAATTGGGACAAGATGGAGGGATTAGGGTGTGAGGGTTGGTTATGTGAGTAAACTTTGGTGTGGCCAATTCTTAAACGGGAAAGAATCACTTCTTTGTGTCTTGTGCTTCTGATGGAGAATGACCAGAGTTGGGAGAGGTGGGAGAGGCAGGTAAGTATGGCTATAAGCTCCGTTGTAAATATGGATGCCATGTTGCGGATTCGTTTTGAAAATATTTCTCTGTCAATAGAGTATGGGTAAGCTGTTTTATCAGATGTTTTAGACCTATCAGAGAGGCAGAGTGTGCAGTGAGGGTATTATTGAAATCATTTTCTGACGTGTTGGGTACAGGCAGTTTTGTCGAATTAGGAGGTTTCTGTGAGATCAAGACGTATTTTGCAGTGAGGGAGATTCTAAGGGGGGAAGGTTCTATGTGTGGGTACCAGGGAGATTTGCTATAAACTGCCTGTTTGGTAAGACAGTGATTGATTGGAGGCAAATATGTTTGGTATGGAGAGTTGATTGTTGTTGACGTGAAAGATTCTACTAAAAATACTAAGTTGCAGGAGCTGAGAGACTAAAGATAAAAAGTTCGAGGTAAGTGTTCGTCTCCAGAAGTGGAGGGGAGGTTCTGAAGCCTCTGCGTATATGCCAAATTTGAAGGTGGTACGATAGGCTCCCAGGGCAATCTTGAGAGAGAAAGTCTGCTTGGGGTCGAGTAAGGCAGGGAAAGTTTGGTTGGCTAAGTTAGAAATTGGGGAACCATAGTCTAATTTTGAGCGGATGAGGCTTAAGTACAGTTGGAGTAGTGCATTTGGCTTCCAGGGTTTCAATTCATGGGGTCAAGTAAGTTTTTGATCAAAATGTAGGCCGAGAAGTTTGATTTAGCTTCGTGATGGAATTTCGAAGTTTTCTAAAATGAGGGAAGGGATAGATCGAATGGGGTTCCTTTTTTTGAAAATTACTGTCTACGTTTTTGAAGCAGAAAATCTGAATCCGGTTTTTGATACCCATGCAGTAATTGAATTGAGCATTTCCTGGAAGAGTCTATTGGCTCTCTGGGGGTTAGCGTAGCAGATGAGTTATCATAATCGTAGTGAGGGGAGAGTTGACATGTGAGGAGATATCATTAATTGCTATTAAGAAAAGTAAAACGCTAAATCCGTTTTGGACCGAGGAGGAGGTTATGTTATGGATTCTTACCAAAAGGCTTCTGTCGTTAAGAAAAGTTTTCAGGATATTTGGGAGGTGGTCTTGGAGACCAACTTCATGGAGTTTGGTAGAGATAAGGTATCTCCGGACCCGAGGAAAGGATTCCTGGAGGCAGAAGAAGATGAAATAAAGGCAGGATTTGTTGGTGGTAGCATTGTAGATCTGGAATTGGAGGCCAAGAAAGGATTGTATAGTGTTTTGTGTTTCTCTGAAGGCATAATATTGAAAGGTGGAGAAAAATTGTTTGATTTTAAATACCATACAAATCTTCTGTTGAGGATTTTTAGGAATAATTTGCTGAGAATACTGGAGGGGGTTATAGGGCGGTATGAGGCAGGGAGGAGGGTGTCTGCGTTGGGTTTTAAGATAGGGAGGATGATATCTGTATTCCAAAAAGTTGGGTAAGTGTTTTGTGAAAAGATGGAGTTTAATTAGGAGAGGAGATAAGAGAATGAGTTTCGGCGGAGATTTTTAATCATGTCCAACTGTATGTTATCAAGTCCATGGGAGGCGTTTCTCAAGATTTTGTTTGTAACAGTCACGTGGTCAAAATCCTTTTCATAGATTCAGTTCCCACTAGGCCTACTACCAACCATCTTTGAAGTGCAAATCAATGAATTTCTATCCTATATTGCCTTTTCCTTTAGAGTTTTCAATAAAATACAATTTAATTACTTTCGTCTATGAATAGAATTTTGAAAAAATAAATAGGTGAGGAGTTTCTTGAAAACTCTAAACGAATAGACAAATTAGAATAGGATGGAAATTCATTGACTTGTACCTCAGAGATGGTTGGGAGTATAGGCCTACATGAGAAACTGAGAAAGATCAAAGAGGAAAAAAGTAGAACAGTTTATATTGAAGACAAACTCTGGAAAAGAGATAAGTGAGAATTAGTACAAGGAATTTTAGTTTGACTTACATTATCTTTACTTTTGAGTTTTAATCCTAGGTATTCCAAACGGGGCAAACAGAATTCATCAAAAACTTCTTTTGTGATTTTTCCTTCACAATCAATAATATGAAGATATTCCAATTCTGAAAGAAATTATAATTTGAAGTGAACATTATACCCGTGCGCCTATGAATACTTATAGTTAAAACAAAAACAAGTTGAGTACGGTACTTTGCAGTCTTCGAATAGAGGATTCTTCATTTTCCCCGGTAAATCCATAATTGGTACAACCATGCAGTCGCAATATCAATGTCTTCAAACTGGGCTGAAATAGAAGACAAAATTTCTCACAATGTACAACTCTTGACAACACTAATATTGTATTATCAAACTTACCATTGCTACAATTATTTCTCTCAATTGCTGATCTGAATACACATCAATATTTAAGTTCCTCAATTGTGTACTTAGTTTCACAATAGAAAAAAAATATGGTTCCTTTGTATTAAGTCGTAGTACATTCAACGATGAAGTACTTGGAAGCGACAAAGGTAGCAGGGAAGTTTCGTCAGTACCTTCCTTCAAAATAAGCTTATACGTCAATTTGAAGCATTGCAGATTGGATATAAGTGAGAAAAATTCTTTGAATTCTCCGCTGTCAAGTTTTATAAATTCAAATTGAGTAATCTTCCGAGGATCTTGCGGTTGCTGGGTTCGTAAACAAAATTCTCGTAAATTTGAACAGGTTTTCAATACATGGAATATCAGAGATTTCATGGAATCACCAAATTTGTCTGAAAATTAAAAAATATTGTAATTGGAACTCGGTATTCAACAAATAAGCCAAGCAAAAGGAGTAAAATTATAGTTTGAACTTTTTTAAATCTGAGCGTATTTAGGTTGCATAGGTGATGGTACACCAGGTTGTAGTTTGAAGAATGAAGAAAGCTTCCACGAGAATCGCTCGCTAACCAATTTCCTTGAAGCTTCCAAGGTCTTGTGCAATATGGACCTTGTGTATTCGCGCAAGAAAAAATAGCAAACAGAAACAAGTCTTTTTTGTATCCATAAAAATCTCGGCTTGCCTGTCTCCAACATTTTTATCCCGACTAAATTTGTACAGTGCTTTTCTACAATTATTTACTCAACAAATACGTGATTGTCAACTATTTTTTGTTTTCCTAATTCCCTAAAGCTAGTGAGATAAAGTATACAACAATTAGGCATTACATACCATATTAACAATAACTTTCTGCGCGGTTGATAATTGGTGAGCCCTTGCCGCTCGACCCAAACTGACAATCAATCGAATAATATTCCCCGTTTGCATTTTCGAAACGGCCGTCTGGTAACTTTGGTACAGTGGTACAAACTTAAAAACGAAATTCCCACGATATTTTGGACGAGCTTTTACAGTAATATATCCTAAAAAACTATTCCCCACTTCGGAGTAAACTGAGCAATTTTTCCCTAGTGCTCTGCTTTGCAACCTTCACCTGCGGTTCATGTTGCGAACTAATAAAAATCACTCACTTATTTACTCCTACGTAATAAAAATAGCTTTTTGGTCTTCTTCATCGCTTCACGATCTTTTCAGTCGTAGGTAGGTAATTCTTTCTGAATAATTCAGTTCCATTCTCCTGATGAGGATGACGTGTTCGTTGAGACAAAGAGTACATTCCATTCTGGTAAACAATTTGTCTTCCCTCTAAAGCCTTCGAAAAAATGGGAAGACCTACCCTTTGACGCCCATTTGCTGCCTCATTGATGATCCCCTTGTCCCTGCTTTTTTCCCAGTTGAAGCCCTTCGGATTTTCGTGCCCTTCAGGTCCCCGGGTATCATTTGGAGATAACTACCCATCAATATATTGCAAGGAAAGAGAAGTCTTGAAATTCTGCGTCATAACTCGTACCTACTATAGTAAGTATTGACTATCGTAGGTACATTTGAATACATGAACTCATTTTTAGTATATTACGCAACGGGTGAAATAAAAACGGTAAATGACTTTCGAGTGCAAATTTTGATGAACGAGGCGAAGCTGAGTAAAGTCAATTGCACGAAAAGTCATTTACCGCTTGTTTTCACAAGTAGCGTACGATATTTTACTGTATAAAGGGCGTTAAATTTTCATTGGTGGGCGGTAAATTGTCTCTGCAAGCAGTAAAATCGTTTTATTTAGTATACTTACCATCAGATATTTCGTATACCCGTATATCAATTATTTCTAAATCTTTTCGAGTGGTAAAAAAATTGAATAACCGTTCTCTTTTTTGGGTATCTGCGAAAATGGTCTTGTACTCGAGTGCGGTTTCAAACTTTATCAACCTAATGGAAAATGAACGACATTTTAGGATATAAAAAACGTCAATTCACTTGACAGAGAAAACAAAATCAATCTTACCGAAATAATTGATGGTCCAATATCGGAGCCACCGGCGTTTCCAACCAATGGTCATCATTTCTGCTTGCTGTAGCATATGTTTTGAATTTTTGTAAATCATAGGTTCCAACACTTTCACCAGCAGTCCACCTTTTATCGAAACCCCCACTTCCAACACCACAACCGGAGTAGACAATACACGGGAAAACGGTAGGTATCTTCAAGAACTGTGACGTTTTCCTCAAACACTGTCCGTTTATTGAAAGCTTGCGTAGACGAAAATGTTGTTCTCCCCTTTCTATAAAATAGTCCAGCATATTTTCTAACAAATTGCCATGGACGCAACGTATTAAAGCAATTTCGAGAATTTCAAGCTGAACACAATTAGAGATAATATTTTTCAGGGCTTCAATCTCAGGGGAACAACCGTGAAGTCGGAGAGAACGAAGTTTAGGACTCCACGTCTTCCACATTTCATCTGAAATGCATTTTAGGTCGCAGTCCTGAAATTCTAGGCTTAGCCGTTGGCAATCTGTCTGGCGAAGTAAGGCATCAATTTCATGAGGTTGAAGGTCGAATCTCCGAAATACAAATTTGGGTTCACAATCACAATATTTATTCCATAATTGACATACACGTCTGGAATTGATAATATCACGGGCGGGTAAATGCTTGAATATGCGAATTAGAATCTGCAATGATAAGAGTAAAATGTATATTTTTAAGTATCTCCTCGCATTGTAAGACTGACTTAAGTATACTCATGACTTATTACATGGGGAATGCTGAGAGCTTTAGATGTCGAGTCCATATCCTCCGACGTTGATAACTTTGAGAAGGAAGATCTGAAATCCGTAAGAATAATTAGGCCTAGATATAATTGCTCGAACACCATTAGGAACAATAATGAGAAAGCTACCTATATCAACGTTTTTTCAAGTTTTCTTCCCTCAACTGATTGTTCAGTTTAAGATTTAGGTATAGGTATTATAATTTCTGACAAACATACTCAGGTACTTATTACATTGCAGGCTACAATGAAATGAAAGTGTGTCGCGAGGAAAAAAGTTTCAAATTATTGTCCAATGGGGGTACCTGTTCAGATATTTTGCTGTAGCGAGCTAAATATTGAAATTATTCTTTTACTAGTATCTACCACGCATCCTTCATCAACAAATTCTGGTAAAAATCAAGAATTTTTTCAAATTTTCGAGTAGCTGAAGGACTGAAGTAAAATTTAAGGGTCACTTATTATGTAATAATTTTTGGTCATTCTTTCAGCTCAAAATGGTCAGCATTCCGCTACGTTTGGGCTTAATGTTACAATATAATAATTACATATTCTATTTCGATCATGCGCAAAGCAGACGTTTGTGTTCCAACATGTAAATTATAGGCACTTATACTTTCTGATACCGGTAAATAGTCAGGTGATTGATACCGTGCGGAAAGAAGAGATCATTTCTGTTGATGAAAATCGTCAACAGCTATTTTTAAAACTGTTGAATTATTTAAAAACCTATTATAAGGTCGAAAACCTTTACGTCTTAAAAGAACTCAAAAAATACGGCACAGCCATAATACCTGGGCAAAGAGATTACTCAACAGTAGCTGTGATATGTTCCTACTGATAATGTAATTCCTAAAGTACGTAGGCCTATGTGCACTTACTTAATTTCTCCACTAGTTCCTATTCGAGATTTTATTACAATCTTTGACGATATCCAGTACCGGTATTGAATATTCAACGATTAAAAATACATTAAAATTGATGAAATATTATTATGTTGGATAAAATAATTCTCTCTCAATTAGGTGTAAGTGTTCTTCGAGTGTTTTAGTGCTTTCACGTACAGCCTACTACTCTACTAGTGCTTTCCAGGAAAAACATTATCACTTGTGTTCCATCAGGGAAATCTTGATGCTGTTCATTTCTATCGCTAGATATCACCGACCACTCGTCGTCTCCTCATTTTGAAAATGTCGATACGGTAGCACTGAAAAATGCACGCTCTGTCCGTAATCGCTATCTGCCTTTCTCAGTGTGTGTTAACAATCATATGGTGTCATAATGTGTTACGTTATGAGACGTTTTAAACGTTCGAAGTTCAAATCTTGAAGTTTTCCTACCTCAATATTTTACTAAGTATCCTGTAAGTATCTATCAACTATGGTTGAGCCATCGAACATCGAATTCGGCTTGATGCCGTTCCTCTTTGGAAACATTGGCGACGACGGCCAGCTCGAAGATGATATATTTGATGAAGATTCCAAGAAGCATCTTAATTCTCTAATGAAACTTGGTATGAAAGTTGTACTGGAGGAAGTCATTCCCGACGAAGAATTAGAACCGGAAGAAACCGTGGACAACGAGTCCGTATCGTACGCCGTGAAATCTCCATCGGCCGAAGATTTCTGGGAAGAAGGAGAGTATTACGACGAAGGTTTAACCGCTAGTGTCGAAACGAAAAGTGTCGAGGATATGCAGAACTCAGATGTCAAAAAACTTCCAATATCTCCGTCTGTAGTGCCTGATTCTACACCAGTATCACGAGTATCCGAATCGAATGATGTTGAAAAAAAGAAACTGGAGACGCCGCTGGCAGCCATGTTACCGGAGAAATACAAAAACGTAGACGTACGAGAGTTTTTTCCGGAATTTCGGTTCGGAAAGGTAATCAGAATTCTTAGTCGGGAGGGTAACTAGGATTGTTAGCCGAATTATCACTTCAACGCTTTGCTTTCAGGTTCTACGCTTTTCACGTTTATTTGGTCCAGGTAAACCGTCAACGCTGCCGAAGATCTGGCGTGGTGCGAAGAAACGTAAGAAACGAAGTAGACCTGAAGATTTGTTATTCGATGAACCTCCTCAGAAGGTGGGATGGGCGTTCAATTACGCCACACCACCGAGCTCGCCTTCGAGAGTGTTGACCGATGATGAAGTGAGAAATATATTGCTTTTAATTTCTTCGTCAGAAACTCATATTTTTTTGAAAGTTACCTATGGTTATGAAGTTTTCTTGTAGGAATTATTCTTGAAACCTGCCGAGAACAAAGAACAAGATGAAGAGAAACGAGAGTGTGAGACGTCAGAGAACGAACCCAAGCTGGCGGACTGGCGTTATGGACCCGCTCAGCTTTGGTATGACATGATGAATGTATCAGAAGTTGGAGACGACTTTGATTACGGTTTTAAAAGTAAAGAAGTAAGGAACGAAGTATATTTTGTACTTTAACTCCCGGTAAGGAATTTCAAAGATTATGATTGTCATTTAGATTCCGAAAAAGGATGTCAAATCGGACGAACATGTGGTGCCTGACGAATCGTTCCTAATGGTCGCTCAAGTAACTTGGGAAGATGACATCATATGGGACGACGGCGAAGAGACGAAGCAGAAAGTAATCATTTTGTATTGATTGGTATTAGGATTCACTCTTGAACACATTTTTGACGGGGAAGAAAATTCGTTTTACCAAGTTTTATCTGGGAAAAACAATTTGAACAAGAACGCATTCGAGGAATCGATAACTCTACGAAATCTTAAGAAACTGTTCCTCTGTCTATGAAATATTTTTCATTATTCGAAGAAATTGAATATGCCAATCTGCTCTACCAAGTGGTGAACTTCGAATCGCTTCCCCTGCTCTTAAAATATGCTCCTGATTTTGATCTTCGAAACACATATTGTGGTTTTTCATGAGTGACTCAATTATTCAAACAATTGCTAGTGAAAACACTTATCTTTTTCCTGCTTGGATCAGTTTGTACTAACTACGATAAGTCACGAAAAGAAATGTCATTCTTTGTTCACTTTAGCTTCTAAGCTCATGTTCGATCCGCCTTCAACGAATTTTTCTTTTCATACCGCCATTTTATTTACAAACGAGAACCGATGGATTGAATTCTCAACATACTCTATTTTAGTTTAATCATGTTCTTCTTCGAGTTAGTAGGGTAGAAATTGATTAGTCGCATTGTTGTTTCTGTATTACTGTGAACAATATTTGGTTTTCGGAAAGAACGTATGAAACGTTGAATAATAAAGCAGCTAAATTTTTTATTATTGGTGAAGTGTATGCGTTGAACGAACTGACTAGGTCAATGAGCTGTTGAGTAGCGTACCCTCTGATAGAATCGAATAATGAATGACTCACATGTTTTGAGCAACCATCAAACTTTAATAAATTTGCGAAAATTTCCTCCTTCTGATTCTGGTCTAGAAGTACAATATTTTGCTTTGCAATTGAACTATTTCTTTCTCCCCTCCGTCAATAATCATTTGTAAATAATTTACTCAAGAAATTTTTCTTCTATTTAGCTTGCGAATCTACTGAAACATCTACCCTGTGATGTGAGATAAATTGTTCTCGTGAAATGAACGCTTAATTGTGGAATGATTTCTATAGTGCATTGCGTGAAGAAGTTAGAAAAGAAACGATAAAAATGGTATGTGTGGAAAGAAATGATTGTAAATTTGTTCAGTACTTTGGAATACACATGTGGAGGGTGTCGAGATCATACATTAAATAACAAAAATAGGGACGTGACGTGTACGACGTAAGAATTTGAGAAATAAGACGAAAGAAGAAATAATTTTAATTTATGGAAATAGATATTCACCATTTCGTAGTTCAAAGTAATATTTTTAGCACAATTTTCGCTAACATGTAGAGTAATTATACATATTAAGCTAGAAAAGAGCGACAAAACTGCTGACAGTTGCAGTATTCAATTTATAATTTGCAATTTTTAAATAGGATCCGATTATTAAAGTTTTAATAATTCATTCGAAAGCTAAAGTGCGAAGAAAAATTGAACTCAGTATAAATATATATTTTCAAAATATTTGTAGGTAATGCAGAATATCCGCAACAAAACCAACGCAGCTGGTTGGCTTCCTAGCAGCAATAATAGAACAGCCGTGGCTTCTTTCAGTTTGCCTGGCAAATCCGTATTACCTCCGCTCGCTGGACCATTACGATTAGGTGCTAAACAACCGAATCTCGCCAATAAATCAACGAATAATAAGAATAATAAGTGAGTGCTTTCAGTATTTTCTCTCTATCTACATTGTGTTTCTGGAATAAGTGTCTAATTCTTTATCCTACACGAAGTAAACAAAATAATGTCGACGAGGACGTGGACGAAACGTGGTACTCGATATTTCCTGTCGAGAACGAAGAGTTGGTCTACAGTACTTGGGAAGACGAAATCATATGGGACCCGGAAGCAGTGCCTAAAATACCTAAACCAAAGATTCTAACTCTCGATCCCAACGATGAAAATATCATTCTGGGCATTCCGGACGACGTGGATCCGCAAAAGCAACGTGCTGTGGAGGTTATGCCTACGAAGGTGAAAATCCCTCATCCGCACGTCAAGAAATCGAAATTACTACTCGGAAAGGCGGGTGTGATCAACGTACTCCAAGAGGATGCCCCTCCTCCGGCTCCTGAGTCACCGAATCACGATCCGTTCAATATTTCAAATGATAGGTAAGCGCGTTTACAATGTCGAGTGTTTGAAAGTTTCAAAGTTTTAAAAATGTCAATTGTTTTCAGTTACTATTTACCTCGTTCTGGAGCTTCGCTCAAATTAAAAGTTAGCGGAGGAAATCTGATCCAGCATTCGACCCCCGTAGTTGAGTTGAGGGCGCCTTTCGTACACACTCTAATGGGTCCTATTCGTTTGCGAAACTTCCACCGGCCTCCGTTGAAACGTTTCTCGCATGGTGCTTTAGCTCATCCTGGTCCGCACAATGTGATGCCGTTAACTAAATATATAAAGAAGAAAGCAAAAGTAAGTTGTTGAATCATAGGATTAATATGTTTACTCTCCTGTACTGATTCAATTATTCGTCATTTTAGACGAGAGAACAAGAACGTATAGCTTCTGGAGGCGGTGATATGTTCTTTATGAGAACGCCAGAAGACCTGACCGGTCGTGATGGCGAATTGATTCTGATAGAATTCTGCGAAGAACACCCACCTTTAATAAATCAGGTTTAGCTCTTTGGTTTACGTTTTCGTCTGTTGTGAATGAAAGGAACTTTTTTAACGCGTGTAAAATTCTTCGTAGGTCGGTATGTGCTCAAAAATAAAGAATTACTATAAGAGGAAGGCGAGTAAAGATCAGGGACCGACGCATTATCGTTATGGAGAGATAGCTTATGCACACTCGTCACCTTTTCTGGGTGTGCTACTGCCTGGTAAATCTATGCAAGCTGTTGAAAATAATATGTACAGAGCTCCGATTTACGAGCATAAAATACAGCACACTGATTTTCTCGTCATACGTACTCGGTAAGTACAAGACATGAGTTTCTCATCGTAAGAAGAATCTATTTGTAATGTATTTTTATAACGTAGACATCAGTATTTCATTCGAGAAGTCGATGCCATTTTCACTGCTGGTCAGTTGTGTCCTTTGACGGAGGTTCCGGGACCGAATTCCAAACGAGCGAGTAATTTTGTTCGAGATTTTTTGCAAGTGAGTTTTCACTAAAGTTTTCGTCGTTTTCTTAAATTCGAACCTAGATCAAAATCTTATTGTTTTTGCTCAGGTGTTCATTTATCGCTTATTCTGGCGTAGTAAAGACATCCCGAAACGAATTCGTATGGACGATATCAGGAAAGCGTTTCCCTCACATTCCGAGAGTAGCATTCGTAAAAGGCTGAAACAGTGCGCCGATTTCAAACGTACCGGTAACGACTCCAATTGGTGGGTCATCAGACCCGACTTCAGGTTACCACCAGAAGAAGAGATTAGGGCCACGGTATCACCTGAACAATGTTGCGAATACTTCAGTATGATTGCGGCAGAACAAAGGCTTAAGGTGAGCATCATTGATCTTTTGAACTCAACTTCACATATTATTATAATATTCCCGGCTCGTTGTTGATTAGGATGCTGGTTATGGTGATAAATTCATTTTCGCGACGCACGAGGACGACGACGAAGATTTACAACTGAAGATGGATGATGAGATTAAAGTGGCACCGTGGAATACGACTCGCGCGTTTTGCCAAGCGAGGCGGCAAAAGTGTTTGCTACAATTGACCGGACCGGCCGATCCTACAGGATGCGGTGAAGGTTTTTCGTACGTGCGGATGCCCAATAAACCGATGGCGAAACAAAGTAAAGAGGAAGAAGAGAGACAACCGAAGAGAGTAGTCACTGGCACGGACGCTGATTTGAGGAAATTACATTTGGAAAAGGCGAAACAATTATTACGTGATTTTGGTGTTCCCGAAGAGGAGGTAAAATACTCGTTTCTGTACACTAGTGTGAAGGTTCGGAGAATTTTATAACCTCTTCTCTTTTACAGATTAAGAAGTTGACACGTTGGGAGGTAATCGACGTGGTTCGAACGTTGTCAACGGAAAAAGCAAAAGCTGGAGAACAAGGTATGACAAAATTCTCACGAGGAAATAGATTTTCGGTCGCCGAGCATCAGGAGAGGTACAAGGAGGAATGCCAACGTATATTCGATCTTCAGAATCGCGTTCTGTCTTCCGCTGAAGTGTTATCGACCGACGAAGGAGAAAGCTCGGATGAAGAAGATGGATCCGTCATCGAAGAGATGGGAAAGAATATCGAAAACATGCTGGCTAATAAGAAAACTAGTTTCCAAGTAAGTCATTTTTGTTATAGTTGATTACTGGATTCTTGGAGTTGTTGTTGATATCAAAATGTATCTTGACAGCTGTCGCTAGAACGAGAAGAACAAGAAAGACAAGAATTACGTCGCATGATGCTGTCCGGGAACGATGAGAAAAAAACCAAAGACAAGAAAAAAGAAGGAGAAGAGTTTACGAATAATGAGGCGGATCAATCAGGTTAGCTTTTGTTGGAAAAAATGAATCTCGTAGCCTCCCTCCATAGCTCGAAAATTGTTCCCAATATTTTCTTCCTCCTCCTCATCTTCTGTTGAAAGCTCGGTATAGAGTCGCAGGTTCTCCAAGTCCTCCTCAAAATTTAGAATTTTTGCAAGTCCTCTCTCGCCACGACATCTTTTTTTCTCCTTCTGTCAAATCTCGAATACCCATTGTCAATCTTTAGGAAACTTTTTAAAATCATTCGTAACCCACGGTACTCAATTTGGTTGCATACTGCCGACATTTATTCGGACATTGAGTTTTTTTGCGGCCGACGCTATGGGACTCATTTCGGATATTACTTTATCGTACTACCCGACACCTCGGGACTCAATTCGAAACCGCCCCTTCTCTTTTCAGAAGTATCCTAAAATTTGAGATATTTGCACGTCTTCTCCAATCTCTCCCTTTCTCTCCTCTACTTCTCCTTCTCCAAGCTCCAAAACTTTTCCAAGTCCCCGTTATTGAGATCCTTCGCCCTCCAAAGTTTTACAAGTTCTTCCCTCTTCATATGTATCTCAAAAATAAAAACTTTTTATAAGTCCTCTTTCACCATTTTTTCCATTTTCTTCCCACAGCAAACTTTCGAAAGTTGTTTTAAAATTCCAAAAGTGGGTCGGAGCGCCTCCTTCCTCGAAATTTTCCAAATCCTTTCCCCTAGCCTAAACTTTGCTAGTATCGATCTTCTCCGAGTCATTGAATACCGATGGTCAACCTTCAGAAATTCTTCCAATCCCTGAATTGAAGCACGGCGGCCCGCAATTTTATGAAAAGATTTGTAATACAGCCTCAAGCCAAATACGAGGGAAGATGCGAACTCAATGAATTTGTGAATACTGCTGCCCTTAGAACTTCATGTACATCCATAATTAAAATCAATTATCTGCTTTAGGTCGAGTTTTGAAAATCTATCGAACGTTCAAAGATACCGAAGGTAAAGAGTATACCCGAATGGAGATAGTCAGAAAACAGGCGGTAATAGATGCTTACGTCAAAATACGCACTACCAAAGACGAGGGCTTCATCAAACAGTTCGCGGACGTAGACGATGCTCAAAAAGAAGAAATGAAACGTGAGAAAAGAAGAATTCAAGAACAATTACGAAGAATTAAACGTAATCAAGAGAAAGAAAGATCAGGTCTTCTTAAAGGTACAGTATAATCAATAATTCACGACAAGTCTCCTACATTAGTTGCGTGAGTACTGAAATTAATTTTATCGTACAGGACTTAAACCGAGCGTATCTCCAGTCGTCAAAGCACCTACCGGCCTACAAACTGTGAAACGCTTTAATGAGCCTCCTAAAACTCAAGAAGACGAGGAAACTCCCGCGGCGACGACACCAGCGCCACGCAAGCCTCGACCAGCCAAAATCAAACCTGATCTAAAAATGAAATGTGGAGCTTGCGGCGCGGTAGGTGTTGATTTCCATTTTATTATTTCTGTATAATCTACGCATTATTTCAATCTTTCATTAATTTCAGACTGGACACATGAGGACAAATCGAGCATGTCCGCTGTACTCGACAAATGGTCCACCCCCTCCGGTTACCGTAGCTCTCACTCAAGATGAAGAGGAGGAAATTTCGAAGGAAATTAAAAACGTTGACAGTCTGATTAACGTTGACGGAACAAAGGTTAAAATCAGTGGTACAGTTTTAAAGGTACTGAAAGACGTTTTTTACTTTGTGTAAGCACCTGAATGAGAATCATGTTTCTAAACAAACTGTTTGTGCTTGTAGCACGCCGAGGATATAAAACGAAGATCTCTACAGCTAAGAATTCCCAAAGAGTCGCTCTCTCGTAAACGTAAGAAACAGAATAGCGAACAACTCGATTATCTGAAGAAACGCCAAAAACCTGCGAATCGCCGACGTATCGATCCGCTCGTCGAATTGAGTTCAGTATTGGAGTCGATCTTGAACGAGATGCGCGCCCAGCCCGATGTGCAACCTTTCATGTTTCCCGTCAACCCTAAAAACGTACTCGATTATTATAACATCGTGACGCGTCCTATGGACCTGCAAACGATGCGAGAGAATCTGCGTCAGAAGAAGTACCATACGAGGGAAGATTTTCTGGCCGACGTTAATCAAATCGTCAAGAACTCGACGCTCTATAACGGTGAGTTAAAAACCTCTAAGATTAATGTATTTTATTTGACGGTGTTGTAATTTCATATTTTCAACCTTCAGGCGCAAAGAGTCAATTGACCATGGCTGCTCAAAATATGCTCAAAAAGTGTATCGATCTTCTTGCGGAAAATGAAGATAAACTCATGAAATTGGAGAAGATGATCAATCCGTTATTGGACGATGATGATCAAGTCGCGTTGTCCTTCATATTTGCGAATATACTGAACAAAATGAAAACGATACCGGAGTCGTGGGTCTTTGTAAAACCCGTTAATAAAAAAATGGTGAAGGATTACTACGATGTGGTGGAGCATCCGATGGATTTGGAGACCATCAGTAATAATGTACAAGGTATGACAGTTTGATTTTTCGGTACGACTGCGAAGGAACATTTTATTTCATTTTGAACGTGTTGCAGCTCACAAATATCATTCGTGCCGTGAATTTTTGAATGATATCAAATTGATAAGGGATAATAGCATAAAATATAACGGCGATGACTCTTCGTTATCGAAAACGGCGGTGAAGTTATTGGAAACTGCTACAGCGTCTTTGACAGAGGTTAGTTGTATCGAATATTTTTTTCGTAAATTTATATTAAATATTTTATATTTTCTACGTCTTCTTACTATTTTTTCATTCAGTATGGAGAACATGTGACCATGCTCGAACAGAAGATTCAGATGGTACAAGAAAAGGCTGGTATCGATTCGAAAATGTGGTACAGTGAGGACTATGAAACGAATCAAGAAGTGAGTCACGCTGCATGATTATTTTTCGAGACTGACATACAGTTTTTGATACGTATCTGTCTTTTTCAGAGCTTGAGTAGTTCACCGACGTATTCAAGATCGACTGCAGATGCGGGTGAGTTGGTGGATAAGAATGCTGATACAATTTTCGTCAAAGTAGAAACTCAACAATTACTCGCTGACGGTACGTTTTAATTCTATGATTTGAAGTAGTGCTCTTCTAAATCCGAACTCACAGTCTTTAAAAAGAAACCCCCCAAAAATATCAATTTAAACTTTAATAAATGAAGCTTGTTTTGTTTTCTCTCTTTAAGAGAAACGTAAGAAATTTCTGTTATGTAAATACGTGTAATATTTGTACTAAGATGTCACTTATTTAAGCCATACACTTTTGTGACGTCATCACCTGTAATCATAAGACATTTACACTTTTGTGATGTCCTCAACCAGTGACATGATCACTCCTAGCCTTAATAACGCCATCAGTTCGCCTTTGTGACGTTATCAACCCGTGACGTCATCATCTCAGAGCCTTATATACTTTAATGACGCCACCAACCCAGTACTCAAACACTGCCTCCTAACCTTAGTTACGTCATCACCAATGCCATGAGGAAGGTATTGATTTTATGAAGGATCTTCTTGTGCAACGATTCATGATTCAGAGTTGGAAATAGTGGAGTTCTACGGAGGAGAATTTGGGACTTAATGCTTGGTATTCTCGTGGCTGCTTTTGTGGCTTCTTACCAGTGATACCGCTGTACCTGGGGACTCAGAAAATGAATACAAAGTAGGAGGGGTTATAAGTGGATCAAACGTCAGAAATTACTGTAAAGGCGGAAAGGGAGTAGGATGCAATAAGGAAGGTGTGTGGTGATAGAGGAAGGAGAGTCAGAATCAATTCTAGGTATTGCAAGACGGCTCGGACTTCGGCTAGAGTCACGGCGAGATGGAAGAAAAGTTTGCTGTCAACTAAATGAGCAAAATTAACTCGATTATTCAATTTTGAACCATCTTTAAAAGAAAGGATGGTGCTGGGTTGTGAGTTTAGTATTTCAAGGAAGTGGGAGCAGAAAGCAGAAGTATTTGTATATTTTTTGGTGAATTACAAACGATTTTGACTTGAGGATGATCCACGGAGATAAGATACGAAGAAGAAAATGGAAGTTGATATTTTTGGATAGGGAACGTTTAAGAAATTGGCGAACGTGCCTGAATGATTTGCGGTAAGAAAGTCGATACCAGCTGGGGTTGAAGGAATCCATGGACCGAGTTGGCGAAGCAAAGATTGGTTGTTCGTTGAAGACTGCGGTACCTTGACTCCGGACATCTTGGAGCGGAGCTGGATGGAAAGGCAATGGTGCAGACTGAATCTGAGAATAAAAGATGTGAAGTTGCAGCTAGACCACATACACATAATTCAAAGTTTAGGATCATTCAAGGATTTGAGCAAAGAGTCGGCCTCTTAGAGGTAAATCCTAATTGGTGCAATATAGGTGAAGGTACAAGAAAAGTTCTCAAGAAAAATTTGAAGTTGATCTCATCTACAAGATAATTGTGAGCGCTACAACTTTCATTCTTTACATTTTTATTCGGGGCAATGGAGTTGATTTTAATTTTACTTGAATAACCTTTTTTTTGAACAAGAGCGCCGTATTTACCTTTCAGTGCACTATCGTTACTGGCGCTTCTACTAAATTCCAAATCCGCGAATCGAATTAGACTTTGGTAAAAAGGAAACAGAATTTATTCAGGAGGAGTGGAATAAGTGCCCGACGCTTTTCGGTATTAATTTCCTTGATGCGCGGAAGCTATGAAAGACGGGAGTAAAGAGGGAGGTTGAGGACATCTACCGTATGATTGAGTGGAGTTGGGTAGGAGATTTAGTTTTTAAATATGTACGCTGAAAGTGCCAAACTAGGCTCGCCCGCATTATATCAGAATAGAAGTACTGCTGAAGGGGCTGCAGCTTAAGTAACCGGTTGAAGAGCATTAAACTAGGCTGGTCCTGTGATATTTGAAGGAGGCTAGGTTGAGGCTTTTGAATAGATACTAAAGATGTGGGTTATATATTAGTCTGAATGTGTAGCCTAACAAGAGGCTAAGAATCACTATTGGTGGTATTTTTGGTCTACCTGTTATTTGAGTAACTAATTTACTTCAGAAAAGCTAATAGAGATGTGTCTTAAAGTTGGGGGTGACGGCGTTACCAAGATCGAGAATGATGACGTCATCGAGATTTGTATTGAGAACATCACAAAAGTATATAAGTATCAGAGTTTGGTGAGATGACGCCACGGGTTGATGATGGTACAAAAGTGAACGAGTGAAATTTTACCCTCTTTTGTTTAATTTATTTATTTGAGACATTCCTATATTTTTTGACAGATCTCAATTGTTCGAGCGACGACGATATGATGGAAGAGGTGAAAACTGAATTCCATGCGCCGCCGCCTACGGAATTCAACCCTCAGACTAAGGATGCTGCGGAAGCCATGTGTCAATTAGGTAATTTTGCGTATTACCCGCCAGATAATACTGCCGTAGGTAAGAAAAGAGCGATCGGGTTAAAAATCACCAAAAATTCTCATCCTCCATAATCCTCATAATATGAGTATTTTCAATGCGATTACAGAAATGGTTACCGATACTAACTTCGAGAGTGAATTGGTCGCGAATCGTGTCACGGAGGCGAAATCGTTCGAAAATGATTTTCTGCTCTGCGAAGACGAGGCACAAGGTAATCGACAGTACCAAGAGTTGACTACCAACATTTCGGACCAAATACCCGAAATAGTACAAAATGATTTGGATATAAGCGACTCGGATGACGAGATGACAATGCGCAATATCGATATACCAGAAAAGGTGACCACGACCACAATGAATCAAAATGAGGATGACGATCCTGATGGTCTGTGGTTCTAAACTATTTTTACAGAACAATTTTGTTCATTTGTTACGTCTGGGACGGAATCATTTTTGATCATTGTTGCATCGAGAGGATACATCTTCTTTCCATTAAATTTTTACCAAAATTTTACCTCTTTGTTTTATTAAATTTGTTTTACAATATTTTCGACCGCTCCGGGGTGATTGTCTAGTGACGTCCGAATCGTTGAGTTATCAAAAAAGGGAAGGATTTTGAAGTAGCAATATCGTCATAAAATACCGTGAAACGTATCTCTTTTTCAAACAACGAACAAACTTGAAAAAATTTATAATTTAATATTAATCGTCGTTACATAGGCTTCTTTCTCTTCTTCTTGCCAATATTGTCTATGAAAGAGGTCTTCGATTTCTTAGCTTTTCCACCTGCAAAAAAGTACAATTCAAGTTTCAATAAACCATTTTCATACATTCCACAATTCTTACGAATGCCTGACAAAAATTGTACTAACCGAATTTGAAACTGTCGTCCACTGCCTTCATCTTCTGCGGTCTATGTTTTCGTTTCGCTTGCCTCGCTTGAAGATGGGCGATTTTTTGCATTTTCTTTTGAACAATTTTTTCCTTCTCTTCGGCTTCACTGCTCTTCTTTTTCTTTTTACTCAACCTATTACCGGATACTTTAGCGTCGAAAATTTCCTTTGCCTTCATTTTCTCGAACTTTCTTTGACGTTGAGTTTGGAACCAGGACCGATTTTTCTTTTCTGATGTCTCATCTTTCTTACCTTCAGTAAGTCGTTTTCCGCGCTCGATATCTTGCTCAGCTTTATTCAACATCCGTTCCGTTTTTTCTTCTTCTAGAATGTGTAACATTTCGCCACGAACTGCCTCAATTTTTTCAATATACTTTTCAATGATATCAGGCGGAATAACTCGATTTTTAATTGGATTACGAGCCCTCTTGATAATCTGCTTCAGAATCTTCCAATCTTCTTCTGACGCGATCGAAACAGACACTCCGGATTTACCTGCTCTGGCTGTACGACCAACTCGATGGATGTAGTGCTCAAGCGTAGGAGGCATGACGTAATTTATTACCGTCTTCACGCCCTTTATATCTAACCCTCTAGCTGCAACGTCTGTAGCAATTAGAATATCAGCCTCTTCGTCACGAAATCTGCGAAGCGATTCCAGTCGTTGGGGTTGTGTCAAGTTACCGTGGAGCTCGACAACCTGTAGGAATGATTCTCTAAGATAAGTTTAGGAAAGATACGATAGCCTTTTCAGGTCATAATACTGACCTTAGAACCTAGAAGACCAAGTAGAACCAATAAACGATGAGCTTCACGCTTGGTTTTGACAAAAATCATGGTATGATCTCGGAATGTACGACAAACTAAAGCGGCAAGGATGGCATCTCTGTCTGCCTTTTTACCTTCTCGTAATCTAACAAAACGAAAAATTCGTTCCCATATTTTTGGATATCATTAAATCCTAAACAAATTCTAGTACAATTACCTAACAAATTCTTGTCTTAGATTGAAGGCCACATCTTGGTTACTATCAACGAATATACGAACGGGTTTCGTTAGGCATACGGAAGCCAGATCGCTTACAGCTTCAGTCATCGTGGCAGAAAATAGCAGAGTTTGGCGTGTACGCGAACACATTCTAATAATCTGCTTCATTTGCTCGGCGAAATTCTCGTCCAACATTCTGTACAAAATTTAGGAGAATGAGATTAGTAAATAACTTTTTCAAGGTATTCGACATCGTTTTTTTATCGACTTTACCTATCCGCTTCGTCTAATACCAAAACCTCCAAATCTTCCAAACAAAATGTAGGTGTATTCTGCAGGTGATCGATCAAACGTCCGGGTGTAGCTATGATAATATCCGGACGCTTCTTTAAAACACTTTCTTGAACTTTCAAATCTAAACCACCCACTGAGAGACCGATTTCGATGGTAGTAAATTGAGTCAGCTGCTTGGCTACCTGATAAACTTGAACGCCAAGTTCTCGAGTAGGTACCAGAACCAGAACTCTGAATTTGAAACGAAAGTAAATATTTTAAAAATTATGGCGTGATAACACTTGAGTTTCATACGTACCGAGTGGTGGCTGAAAATTTCTTCGGTTTGTAGAGCAATCTTTCTAAAATAGGTAACAAATAGGCCGCTGTTTTTCCGGTACCGGTGGCAGCACAACCGCAAATATCACGACCCAATAATGCAACTGGAATAGTCGCTGCTTGGATAGGCGTAGGGTGAACATAATTAAGAGATGTAATGGCCTAGAATAAGTACATCAAACAGTATGATGAATGTAAACAATGTCATGCTTACTACAATATTTAGAAAACAACCAACCTTCATGAGAGGTCTCGATAAATTCATCTGGTAAAATGAGCTATTTTCGTCGAAGGGAGGAGAGTCTTCGAAAAACTTTTCCGCGTTTTCGTCTTCAACGATACATTTTTCTTCGGGTGCTTCCTCAGCGACATTCTTCTTCTTCCTTTTTTTACCTACTCGTTTCTCTCTTTGCCGAAGTGTGTCTGTAAGTAGAAAATAGACGTTATAACCAGATAACTCAAATATTCAAACATGGGAACAGAGTTACTGTAAAAACCTTTCTCACGAAAATACTTCGAATACATTTTACCACACCAATATCGCGTTTAATTACATTACAATGATTGAGTATTCACCTTTCTTCATATCAGAATCGGATAACTCATCGTTTACTTCATCCTCGGCTTTGGTAGCTGAGGATGTTCCGTTAGTGACGTTCTCATCCTCGGCATCCGAATCAGGCATCTACAGAGAAACATAAACTCCAAATACTCAACCAGAAGGAAACGAGAATTTGAAAATTCAACAAACAAGATACTTGTGTGTCGCATGTGCAGCACCGCCCGTCATCCATAATGGAGTAGGTGCGGGTTGCGTATGCATTTAATATTGTTTCCTCCAACACCGGAATCGACCCTTTCGGGTATAACTTCAGTGAAGACAACAAACAAGATACTAACGATTATCTTAATATATTCACGAGACTTTTCAATTTTTTCGTCCGTTTTGTTAGTTCCTTTGCGTTTTATGTATTTTTTTAAATCATCCCAAGAATCTCGATTATATTCTGCGGTGGAAGTCACGAAGTTAAACTCATTATCGAAGTCAACTTTGAGTTTTTTAGTTTTTCGCTTTTTTGGTTGATACTGTGGAAAGAAAATGAAGTTAGAGATGCAAGGTTCAAAACCGAATAACTAACGAGAGTCTTCGTACGAACCTCTTCTTCGATATCCGATTCTTCGGAGTAATTCGGCACCTGGTCGCCATCGTTGATAGTTTTTATCAAGTCAGCCATAGTAAGAACATTGACAGAGTGTTATACGATCCAAATGATGAAAATTGATATAGATCGTCTATTTGAAACTCGTCATCCAAAGTATGTTCTGATTTTCATGCCGATTGCCGATCATACACATGCACATTACACACTAGCACGAGGTTGGTGATAAAGTTTGTTGACAATGTTATCAAATTCTAATCTCATGCTATGCAAGTGCAACTTAGCAACATTGCATTATGCAATGAGTGTCCAAGCGAAAAAAATAATCTGTAGAACTGAATCTTTTGTTCACATGCGAGAGAACTATTTCTCCAAACGTTTTGAAGTCACTTAGATACCTAGTACGAGAACGGTGTTTGATCATCAACTCGATTGCTTATTGGCTCTTTTCAGTCTTTGTCACTTCGGCCAATCGTCGACCACAACGACTAATAAAATAAGTATTGCTCCAACAGTTACGGACATAAAGCAACCATCTTAAAAGTTTTCGGAGGGTTTTGCGATGCGTTTTAAAAGTTCCTATAACGTGAAATATGACTTTTGCTTCCAAGAACATTACTGGACTCCGCTACGAATGGAGATTTCGGTTTAGAAGTCGGTCGTATGTATCACGTAAATTAATTCCATATCGTACTCTGATGGATGATGTCCCCAGAAAATGACGATGAAATATCATCAGCCGCGAAGAATTCGTTATAATTGAAAATGAAGACTTCTCCGCTCATCAGCTCCAAGGATTTCTTGTCCAAAAAACACAAGATTCGCATCCATGACGTTAGTCACACTGAACTAAGTCTAGACAGTTTGAGAATTATCAGCGTCGATAAAGTCAAGTCACACTCTTCGATCGCGGGAGGCTCTCAGAAAGGACCAGCCGGGAAAGCTCCGTCAAGCACTTTATCGTCAATCGTCCTGGATAACGCCAAAGGTGGAGTAAAGCGCAAATTGAACTTCGACGCGGACCATTCGAGCGACGAGGATAGTACAATCAGGCGGGAAAATGGGAAGAGAAGATGCTTACGAGATTTCCTTAGTATAAACTCAAGTCTAATCGATACCGACTCGAATACTTTCTCACCGAGTAAGAATGGTCGCCCTAGCGCGGCCAGTTATTCGCGATCTTCAATAAGTTCCTCTTGTCGTCGTCGTTTGTTCCCGTACAGTAAGAAGAAAGAGACTGACGAGTTGCAGTCTCCCGTGCTGCAACAGAATATCGATACGAAAAAAGAGATCAGACTTTCTTTGAAGAAGAAATTCCCCGGCGTTCCTAATAGTGATAATGCTCGTAGCGGACTGTTGTTGAATTTAGCTTTCTCCAAGTTCAACTTACCAGATCCAGCCAATAGCGATAAGAAAAGTAGTGTAGCTTGCGATTTTGTTGATCATGCTTCTGTAAGTAAAACGACAAAAAAAGAATTCATTCACTATAGCTCGATCAAGAAAGATGATTCATCGTCGTGCCGATCGCCGGTGTTCACGGCCATCAAGAAAGTGAAAAGAAGATTGAATCTTGAAGAGCAGGAAAATTGTTCGACTGCCAGAGAAAATCATTCATTCGCTTGCGACCAAGAAAGAACTCCGAAGAATTCGAATACCAATGTTGAACTGAAAGTTGCTAAAGTTGCATCTGCCAAAAAGCATTCATTCGCTGGTTTATTCCCCAAGAAAAACGACGGCGACAAACAATTACCAGCTGGTTCCGCGCGACTATCAGTGGATATCATTTCCAAAAAACCACAGCCTTCTGGCGACCTTTTCAAGAACTCTAGATTGCGTTTGTCTTTAAGAAATAAGATTCTCGATTTATCGACATTTTCTGCCGATGGAGCTAATCGTAGTACTGCTGACGCTAATATCAATTGTCGCACGTCAGCTGAAACGAGTAGTGGTATTGCTCGTGAATCCCTCCAACTTTCGTCGAACGAAAGAAGCTTCAATTCGAAAATGTCGGATATCCAAAAAAGTAAACCAAAATACGATCGTATTGTGGTGCAACGAGACTCGGCCGAACGAACTAGAAGAGATGTCGAACGTTGGAAACGACTGAGTATTGTGAGCTCGGACTCGTTAGAAAAAGGCTCCCGACAAACGTCAACTGGTCTTTCGAGCAGAAGTAACTGCTGCAAAGCGAGATCCAGTAATTCATTTATTGACGCGCATCTGCAACGTTTTCTGAATGATTGTTCGGAAATGGCGAGGTTAAAATTAAGTAACAGCAAAGATGCATCGCCAATTCCCATGAACGAAACGTCGTGTGAATCTTTATCGAATTTTGACGAGCTTCAAACTGCCGATCTCATCGAAAATACCTCTATAGTTGATTCGGAAAACAATTTGGAACTCGTGAAATCCTCCACTTTTATTGAAGAATCCGATTCTAATAGTAATTCGCCCTTCGTGAAAAGAAATGGTGCGGGAGATTTTTCGCTTTCTCGTCGTATGATAGAGGATATTAATTCACCGGAAATGGAGCGACCTGTTGCAAAAACTGTTTTCTCGATCGAAAATATCTGCACGCAAGAATCTACCGATGAAGGAGTAGAATCACGTATTCATAACGTTACGATGGACGAAAATAGTCTAACGGAAACTTCGCAGAAGGACGAAATTATATTTTCTGGTAGTGATTCAGAGGAGTTCGAAACCTCACGAGTCGTGAAAATAAATCATAAGGTGTGATTGATCGTTACGACTGTTTTCTTTTTTTCTTTTCGATGACTGATTTTTTTTTTTTAATCGTTCTGTAGATTGAAGAAGCTGCAACACCTAAATCTGAATTTGTCAACGACGTTAACGTTAACCATCAGAGTCGTAATCCAGAGCAACCTATGATTGATACTGAGGACATATTGAATTCTCAGCATAAGAAACGCTTTCGCAAGAAACATGGTCCGTGAGTATCGTTTTCGTTTTCCTACACAGAGTTCTAATTCAAATACTTTTTCAAATACGAACGATAAATCTATATAACTTTGTGTTTTACAGGGATAGCTTATGTGGTCGACTTTATCGTCTCGTGAAGAGGGAAAAATCGGAGGCACATATATGGGAATATGAATCATCTAAGAGAGAAACTTCTGTCGCTAATGCTGGTGTAGGAGATATGCCAAATGGTCCCGTCATATTTTCTATCAAAAAAATGTGGAAAGAGTTTTCTCGTCTAGTCATATTATGTTCACGAATTCATTCGGATGTATTAGGTAATGATTGTCAACATTTTTTGAGATTTATCCAGTATCTACGTAAATTAAATAGTCGGATGAAGCAGTGCTTAGGAATTCTAAACTGGTATCAAGTCATTTTAATTTCAATTTTTAATGTTACGAGTATCCTTAAAATTTATGGACAAAAGGGACATAGCTCTGCCAATTTTCTGGTGATATACAGCATAAATTTTCAGGCTATAGACGGTAGGTCTCTTAGCACTCGACCCTCTAGAAAAATCTATGTTTAAAAAGTTGAAAAGACGATACTTAGATAATTTTGGTTCACTCAACGGCAAAAAAAATTGATACTAATTTATTTTCGTTGTTCTGTGTAGATATACCACGTTTGGAAAACCTCGGGACGAAAGTTTCTCATTCCGTTGTCGTGATTATTGAATCAGAACTATTCCCAAAATCTATAACCTCTAGTAGCACGTTTCGTGTTCATCCGCCGTGGTAAGTTGTGGTCTAGTACTTAGTGTTGATAGCGAGTAATGAAAGTGCTAAGAAATGTCGTTAGTGAATTGATTTCATTTGAGGACCATGATTTTGGTCGAAAAGTTGAGAAGATACAAATTTTATGGAACAAAGTGCTCATACTATTAATCTTTCAGCATTCAAGATCGAGATAAAATTTGTTAAAGACACTGCCACATGCCATGCTGGAAATGTATAATGCTGTGATAATATTATATCTTTCTTCTTTCAGGAAAATTCTTCATTCTTCAACTCTGAATCTTCAAATAATTTTTCGACCATCAAAGATTGAAATGGTTTCCGCTAATGGTAAACCCCTTCTGTACAAGGATTCGACGTTACCTCTACACCCCAGAACTGTTGAACGAAAGCAGTTTTGTGTTTGTTTGAGTAAGCACGATAAATACAGTAATTAATTAATTACTTAATTAGAGCAGTCTTTAACCGTAATATAGCGTTCAATGTATTGTAATTTCTCTTCCAGATAATGTCTGTGATTGTGTTCTTCCTGAGAGTTATCTGACTGTGATGCCTAGTTTGCTTCCATTTTTTTCAAATTTCAATATTCCATCCAGCTGTCGCTTGAAAAGTTATAATCGCGAGGACGCTCAATGCGTAAAATGTATCGATGATTTGATGATTATGTATCGACTTTTATACGCTGAATTTTTTATGGACTTCGAAGTCTTGAATATTGATTGGTAAATCTTACAAATAATTTTCGAACTATTTGTCATTATTCCTTGAGATTAACTCGGAATTACTGTTCGCAGTTCTTTGGATGAGGTATTTCGGCCTATTATTTGCGCGAATGATCAAGCTGAGATGTGCTGCATTCTAATCAAAGGTGAGAAACGTTAATCGTGTATTTACAAAAATGAACTCATGTGACAGTTTTCGTGTTTTTTGTCCATTCCATCTTTTAAAATCTTTCCGAACACCTAATTACACTAGGGTTATAAGGTTATGAGCTTGTTGGAAAGTACTTGAATGCGTGAGGGGTAATTGGCAGTGTAAAGGTAGGAGAGGAGGAGGGGTGCTAGGGAGGAACACGAGAATAATGTGACTTGACTAAAAGGGAGCAGTTCAGGTTGTAATATTCACACGGAAGAGGGCTACGAGAAGGATTGGTTTAATTTTGCGCTAATTTAATCTGTGAGACTTAGTTTTACCATTGGGCGGTCCACGACTTCGTGATTTGGAGTTAGCAGATCTAAAGGAGAGAATACGGAGCTAATGCACGGTAGGCTCGTGGTTGCTTCGGTAGCTTCATCGACTTTTCCATTGTGTAGTTCCAACTATGAGCACAGAAAAATATTCAATATAATATAGGCAATGATACCGTGTTTGTAGAAGTAATGTATTATATGTATTTAAAACATTACGAATTTTACTTCTTTTTTTTTCAGGTGAAATGAAAAATTTAAATTTCCTCAGGGTCCATAAGAGATACCGATTCACTGGTTTGATTCCATGGAAAGCCATACCATCAAGGTAGGGTCGTGAACATGCGCAATAGACGCTGTTTGCCTCGCCAGTACTGAAATAAATTTCGCATTAATTCATATTTATTCTTTCAATTATAGGTTCGTTCCAACATTAGTCAAATATTTGAAACTGACGGAGCTAGATCTCATTTCGAAACTTCAAACTAATGGTATTTACGTTTTCGTATTATCCGGACAAGATGGGAATATCATCCCGTATATTCTTAATTGACAACAAACTTTTAATTTATATTATTATTGGTAAGTTTAATATATTATTTTCGAAAGGAAATAAAATTTTCCCTAACTTGACTCGCGCCTCGAGCTATAAAAAGAATATTTCTCGATTATGAGGACTACTCATAACCCTTCCGTTTTGACTTTCTATCTATAATCTTATTTTTGAACGCCATAAAATGTTTTTTTCTTTTTCAAATTTATTGTGTGGGTGTCACACCGAATTAGTCATGTAAAGTCACGATATGGCGGTTGTTGATTTATTCTAAGTATTCCAATTACGCATATTAATTTTTGTAACACTGTTACCTTTAGAAAATTTAGAAACTGTTCGGCTCGAGGTTGCTGCTTGAGTATCAGAAAATCTACTAACAGTATTTTTTCTCGACGAGCTGCGAATCATAGTCGGATAGTTAGATGTTGCGTATTTTTAATGAGTTGACTTATTAAATACAGTATTGATATTTTTATAGTTCTGTGATTACAATATTGGTTTTGGTAACTCTATTGATCGTAATTTTTTCATTTTCTTGAGTACGAGTAATCAAGAAGCCGTGGCAGATCGTTCGCTGATGCCTTTGTTCATGGTTAGTCCAGTGACGTAATGAGAACAAAGAGAATTCAGCCAATCTAATCGGAGAAATTTTTTATGAAGTCCTCTTGTGTACAAGCCAAATAAATATAGCTTCGTTTGCTGGAAAATTTCTCTCGCTCGAAGTCGAAAAATTGACTCGAAAGCCGTTTCAAAAATGGTTTCTGTTCCTGTCAAGCCTTTCAACTTCTTGAAGAGAAAACATTTTTTTTTTTGGCAACATTGATAGCAGCCGTTCAGCATCGGCTTTTCGCGCCGTTGAAGACGACTTGTCAGCACTGTTGAAGAACTGCTTTTCCAGTTTCTAAAAGACAGGTCATATAATCCGTTTCATCTCACGAGATTAACTAATGCGTGTTCGCAGTTGAGCAGTACTGTCCGATTGCACAAGTCTCAACCTTGTTAGTAAGACCTCCTTCTTGATCTTTATCTTTCCTCGTCATTTTCCTTACCGGTTTCCCTACCAGAGGTCTGTAATCTTGTACGTATCTCAGATTTTGAGACTGGACATTTTACTCGGCTACTTCTTTGTCACCTTCCATCAAACCACGCCTCAGTATCTCTTCAGTTTCATATTATTGCTGAAACAATTTTTTTCAAATAACTCATTGTGTCACTCAAAAAACTGCACAGGACGCGTCGTGTTTTTTTTTTTTTCTCAGTGCCAGAACTTTTAGCGGTACAGGAAATGCAAAAGGAAGTAAATTGTGGTTCTCATGTACCGAACACCGAGGAATAAATCAAGTCGCCTAAATTAACGCTGTTAGGCAAATTTATAAACATCCGATTCAAGTACATTTTCTCCGCATATTTTTATATTCAGTCAGAACCAACATAATCTTAGCGTTCTTTACGTTACCTACTAGAAAACTTTTCCTCTTCTTCTTTTCTCCCTAAATGAATCATAAATTACACATTGCTATAGGTGCAGCGAGTAAAGCACCGGTTTCGTTCGGTATCCCATTTCACACGCCTTATTTATACGTTCTGGCGGATATACGAGATAATGACGCTATTGGCAATGGATATCTAATAAGAACCACAGTAGCACATTGTCCCGGAGAGGCGTGGAATGTTCGATTCGGAGACAATTGGGTACAATAACAACGAACGCGTATAATTTCACTAGACAAAATGTGTAGCAGCGGCTAAAACTCTTATAACTAGTTTGCAGTCATTCGGATTCGAGAACGTTAATCACAAAATGATATATGAAATTATTGTCGTTCCGACGACAATGAAATGAATGAAAAACGTAGAAATTGTTGACTATAGTACGCATACTCTTAAGGGTGAGTGACCGAAATAGTATGACAGTTAGCGAATTGCGGATCCAGAATTTTACGGAGAAAGAAGTTAATCCCGAAACCGTACACAGGTAAATAATTGAAGACCGAAAGGTACACCGCTGATCCAACGACAAAAATGTAGCTATAATCGGCCATCGCAGATAACCTAAGAAACTTCGGAAGTTTAAGAACAAAATTAACCAGCAAAAGGATTCTGAATTGTTGAAGAGGATAGAGGAGGTTTGTGAGAGGACGGAAAATGATTTTTAGAAGCTTTGGAGGTATGGACAGGAGAGAAAATGAGAAACTTATAATAATTCCTCAGCATGGCGAAATTTGGTATGAGTGTGAAGCGGAGAGCCCAAGGTAACTGGGAACCTGTTCTGTAGAGGGTTTTTTGAAAAATTTGCCGTACTCCGTCTGGCGAAAACTGACCTATAACGTCATCAGGTCGTGACAATTCAAAAAAATTTCTATATCCCTAAAGTAGGTCAAGGTCACTGAAGACGTCATCAAACGTCCTCACCCCTCTTCTTCTGCTCCATGCAGTTCACTAATTTTTACAAGGCTTACACTAAGTCTAGGCCTCTTTCATTTCAAGTCTCAAAATAGGTCAACATATCAAGCGTTCCTAACCCCCCCCCCCTCTCTCTCGCTCTATGCAGTATACAAATTTTATATTAGGTCCAAGCTTCCTTAAATTCTCAATACCCAAAGCAATTTGACTCATTGAACAGGTTTCCTGCGTTCCTTGTTCAACTTCGTGAATGAAGCCGTCGTTTTTTCATGGCGTGAAGAACGAACTGAAGAAGACTAAGATAAGACATTTTAATTTAATGAAGTTTATTGTGGGATTGAGTGGACCAAAAGTTGTACCATGATGAGATGATTGAGAACGATAGTAAGATTTCAAGTCAGTAATTGAAGAGGAGAGCAGTACTTGTTTGGCTATTGGGTCCACTGCGTTGAGTTCCAGGCGGCCGATATGACC
The DNA here is from genome assembly GCA_035079385.1 of Aspidiotus rigidus. Taxonomy (NCBI): domain Eukaryota; kingdom Metazoa; phylum Arthropoda; class Insecta; order Hemiptera; family Diaspididae; genus Aspidiotus; species Aspidiotus rigidus. The sequence continues at coordinate 3,953,786 of JAVHKY010000031.1, read as the reverse complement.
AGAAATTCAGAGGAAGGTGATTTAAAATTCAGAAGATGTTAAGAAGTGCAGGAGAATGAGAACGACGGTAAGGATGGAAGAGTAGGAGTCTTGCATGACTTGGAGAGAGGAAAAAGAGTCGAAAAGAAGTCGATTTTACTGGGTGAGGGAGAAGAAAGAGGTGAGTAAGACGGGAATAGTTCGCTGATAATTCAGCAAAATATAGTTATAGAGGCCGAGTTTTTTACCCGAAAGAATGGGCGGGACTTCTTCATCGATAGAGAAATCGTATCAAGTTTTGAAATTTGAGACGAAAGTTTAGATAAAATTCTAATGAAATCAGTAGTAGAGTTTTGGGAGCGGAGAGAAATCGGGATTGGGGGAAAAAAGGCCTTAGATGCAAGGAAGTTGACGGTAAGAAATAATAGCGAAATAGTAGACGAGGGATACCAGCCTCAGCCCATGGGCTGACCGTAGGGCAGCAGATTGTATTGCATCTAGTGATTTTAGAGAGTATTTGTTAGCCTGTCTGTAGATTGGGGACTCGTAGTCTAGTTGAGAGTGGATTAAAGAACTGTGTGTAGCTCAAGGAGAAGCATGTGCGAGGGTGGGAAAGATATTTAAGGGTATTCCGCGAGATCAGGCATTTGGCTTTTAGAAGTTTGATGTAATGAATCCAGAAGAATTTGGAATTGAAGGTAAGCCCAAGGAATTTATTGGAGGATTGGAGGCTGATCTAGAAGTTCCGGAGGAAGAATTGAGCGGTGGAGGACAGACGTAAGTGACTTTTATGGAATTTTCTTGTGAGAAAAACTAAATCCATGATCCCAGGCCCACAAGGAGACCTTATTGAAGGTAAGAAGGAGTATACGTGCGTTTTGTTTGGAATTTATAAAAGCGAGTGAGCCACTAAAATCATTTGCAAAAAGTCGTCCAGGGAGGGGGAAGGGGGCACGGTTTACTAGATCGTTTATGGCTATTAGGTAGAGAGGAACACTCCAAAATTCGCCGTGGGGATGCCATTTCGAATGGAGCGGAGGAAGAGTAGTGGACTGATATGAATGTGGCATGAAGAAATTATTGGAGAAGGGGGAGTAAATTGAATTCAAGTGTACAATTCTACTATCTTATTAACTATAACAATGCTATGTTGTGATTGGTTCACCCTTAGAAACTAATTTCCGCAATAATATGACATTGTGTTCTTATTGGCAAAAACATACTGTTTAGTGATTATTTCACTCTATTGACCTAAATACTGCGTTTCTACTGGCTACCTGGTTTCCTGCCATCTTATTGGTTGGTTCCGTTCTTCTCTTGTCCAGTTACCAGGCCGAATAATTTTTTGCTATGAAACGTGATTACCAGAGCCCGGATTTTTTGACACTAAAAATGAAAAGTGGCACTCAATGTTGCATTTTAGGCATTACTTGGCATTTTTTTGAAAAATGAAGAAAACATGCGTTTTCAGTGCTTTTACAAATGCACTATCAGAATTATTCAATTTACAACCAAAATTACTTGATTTTGACCATAATGAACGATTTTTGGCAATTAAACTAATCAATAAAAAATCCTGGTAAAATTTTTAATTTTTCAACCTTGAACTAGAAATAATATTCTCAAAAAAACTGGCCAATTTTCATAAAAATTTCTGAATTTCAAGCAAAATTGAGCAAATTTTGTCCAAAATTTTACAATTTTAGACGATATTTTACAAAATGGTCGTTTTCGGCAAAATAAATTTTTTTCCTATGTCATTTTCATGCTTCTTGCACGCACGAAAATAATTCGGCAAATGCCGAGGAATCCGGGCTCTGGTGATTACATTGCTCAAGAGGCTGGCTTTCTTCATCTTTGCTTTGCAATCTCCATTTGTTCTCAGAGTTTTATTTTTTTTTGTGCAAATATTCCCTCTCCATTATGGTGTTCTTTGTTACAATGTACACTCCGCTCAAGCTTTCCTTGTCCTTTTCTTCCGTCTGGTCATTGCTGATTCTCTTCACCATCGGTAATATTCGAATAATACATGTAGAGAATTGGACAAAAAGAAGAAAAATCTGGGAACATATGGAGATTGCAAAAGCAAAGAGGAAGAATACCAGCGTCTTGAACAATGTAATCACGTTTGATAGTGTAAAATTATTTGGCCTGGTGATTGGAGGAGAGAAGAAGAACAGAACCAACCAATAAAATAGTAGGAAACCAGGTAGCCAATAGAAACGCAATATTTAGGTCAATAAAGTGAACCAATCACTATAAACAGTATGTTTTAGCCAATAAGAACACTATGTCACATTATTGTAAGAATAAGTTTCTGAGAGTGAACCAATCACAACACAGCGTTGTTATAGCCAATAAGATCGCAGTGTTACACTATAAAAGCTCATGTTTAAAGGCCTTGTTCTCCAATTATGACATAACTGGTGAGGGGATGACTACCGAAAGTACTCTGGTAAAAGCAACTAATGAAGAGAATTGTACACTTGAAAAACTTTTTCAATATCAGTGCTCTACTTGCACCTTCGTCACTAAGGACAGTAAATTGTCACGGAGTTCTATTCAAATAATTTAGAGAAAAAGTGAAGTCGCCAAACATGGGAGAACGCTGTCTCTGTATGGATGTTGAGGTCGGAGGTGGCTTGTAAAGAGTTTCGACGATACCAGAAATACAATGGGCCTTCTTAATGAAAAAAACCAAAGCCTGCTTTCAATACTAAAACGTGTCAATTTCGATTTTTTTTTTGACCAGAAAGATGTTGGATTATTTCATTATTAATACACGCTGGATGTTTTTGATATTAAAAACATTGATTTGTTTCATTTGAAAAATTTGCAGGATGTACCCGCTGTAAAAAAAAAAAGCTTAGCATCATGTGTTCCCATCTGCTAGGAGGATGTTTAGCATCGACCGCAGAAAGCATCTGATTAGCTCTTCAAAGCAATCCTTCTCTCAAAGCGGGTTACAATATGGTCTGTCTGCAGAATCCTAAACTAGCCTGTGCCTTTGCAAAGGCCAAGCCTCCAGCATCTTCTCCTAGCTTGTATGGTTACACGGGCTTTTTAGCCAAGTATCTGCTAGTCCGCTATGTGCACTATTATGGCATACTAGGTTATTTATTGTCTCAAAATTCATAAGTTTTCCAAATCCTCGAAGTAGATCAAACCACATCTCCCCTATGAGGTCACTAGAGGGTTGATAATTTGGCAAATTCTTACTTCAGATACTCACTAACAGACATTTCTCCGTCAACGAATGTGGGACTTGTTACAATTTCTACGTCTGAGGCTCAAAAATTCCAATCACTAGGACATATATTTGAGGAGTAAGACTTGGAAAATATTGAACTGCGAACCCCCACAGAGGCGAGACGATAATATTAATGAAAATACCTATTTCTTTTGAGGCAGGTCCTCTACTTTCCTCTCAACGCAATTACTAACTGAAGAACCCGAGTATACAAAAATTTGATACTTCAAACGTCTGAGGGAATCTGACCCCTTTCTCATCCCCAATTACACCATCCTTTTTATGTGTCCGAGATGTAAATTGAAATGCAAAAAGGCGAACTGCATTTACATTCCTCCGTCGAGGGCTCTATCACTATTTCAGAACGCCTTCAAATCAAACCGTCGGACCGTTGAAGAATGGAGACGTGCGATATGCAAGAGAAAAAAAAATTATTCGGATACGCAACATGAATCCACGATACGCGCGAGTGTACGATCACTCTCCCTCTCAACCGTGATCACAACCCAGACCGACAATATGAAGAACGATCATCTACCTATACATAATACGTATACCTGTACCGTAAACACGATAAAATGGGTCCTACGTACCGGCGTACCTCTAGTTTGTTCGAAGGCATGAAGTCGTGTCATAAACCTTATTTTTGTGCCGGTTGAAAGAAAAACCAAATGAAACGCTCGGTTTCGTTAGTGGGCCAGAAGCCTATCACTCACTCACCACGACGCATTCAACCGCCGCGCCGCCGCGTACTCTCGCTCGAACGTGTACGACGACGGCGAACGCGATGTGCCGCATCGGGCTACGTCGACCAACGTATACCTTACAAAATACTGCTGCAGTCTCGGTACCACATTCGAATAACATTATGTAATTTCATTCTCTTTACACGAACTTCTTAATCGCCAGAACGAAATACTGTATTAAACATTCTCTCACTCGCGGACGGCTACGGCCACAACATCGTTATTTAATTCAGCGACTCGCAGCTCACCCAGAATTGCTCGGAAGCGTCTTCATTCTTTCTCTCGGCAAATTGGATAAAGATTATCGAGGTGGACTCACCTTAAATTCCACACTTTTCATTGACTTCATCTCTTGCTGTGTTCAGATTTAATCAATTCTACCGTAGCAAACTGCGTCTTTCTCTTACTGAACCGACGGAGCGAAATAGCAGAAAAGTTTACGCAGTGTTGCCTAGTCAAAATTATTTATATGAAGACCAGTATATCGTGAGAAGGAAAACGACGGCTTCCTTAACGAAGTTCAACGAGGAACGCAAGGAACCTGTTTTATGAGGCAAATTGGATTTGGTATTGAGAATTCGAGAAGCCTAGACCAACTATAAGCCTATTATAACATAGTAATATAGTTCGAGAGGCTAAATTTTTTTTGACTCCCGAGCTATATAAGATAGGAAGGGAACTTGGACAAATTTCAACCTCCGAGCTATAATATGATAGGACGGGGACCCGGGGACTTAGAAATAGATCTGGACCTCTTTTAGAGACTTCGAAATATGTAGCTGGAGAGTCTAAATTTTAACAGGGAACCTGTTTTATGGGGGGCTATTTGAGAAATCTGCCGTCCACCGTGCGCCATCCAGCGAAAAACTTAGAAAAATTTCGACTCTCGAGAATATATGACAGGAGAGGGACTTAGAAAAATTTCTACTCTCGAGCTATATATGATAGGAGGGGGACTTAGAAAAATTTGGACTCTCGAGCTATAGATGACAGGAAGGGGGACTTAGAAAAATTTCGACTCTCGAGCCATATATGATAGGAGAGGAACTTAGAAAAAAACGACGGCTTCCTTAACGAAGTTAAACGAGGAACGCAGGGAACCTGTTTTATGAGTCGAATGGGATTTGGTATTGAAAATTCAAGGAAGCCTAGACCTAGATAAAGATAGTATAAAGAAGGCCTAGACCTACTATAAGCCTATCATAATATAGTTTGACAATCTAAATTTTTCTCGCTCGAGAGACGAAATTTTAACAGGGAACCTGTTTTATGGGGGGCTATTTGAGAAATCTGCCGTGCGCCGTCCGCCGTCCAGCGAAAAACTTAGAAAAATTTCGACCCTCGAGCCATATATGATAGGAGAGGGACTTAGAAAAATTTCGACTCTCGAGCTATATATGATAGGAGGGGGACTTCGAAAAATTTCGACTCTCGAGCCATATATGATAGGAGAGGGACTTAGAAAAATTTCGACTCTCGAGCTATATATGATAGAAGGGGGACTTAGAAAAATATCGACTCTCGAGCTATAGATGATAGGAGGGGAACTTAGAAAAATTTCGACTCTCGAGCTATATATGATAGAAGGGGGACTTAGAAAAATATCGACTCTCGAGCTATAGATGATAGGGGAACTTAGAAAAATTTCGACTCTCGAGCCATATATGATAGGAGAGGGACTTAGAAAAATTTCGACTGTCGAGCTATATATGATCTAGGCTTCCTTGAATTTTCAATACCAAATCTCATTCGAATCATAAAACAGGTTCCCTGCGTTCCTCGTTTAACTTCGTTAAGGAAGCCGTCATTTTTTTAAGTCCCTCTCCTAAAATGGCTCGAGAGTCAAAATTTTTCTAAGTCCCTCTCCTATCATAGCTCGAGAGTCGAAATTTTTCTAAGTCCCCCTTCTACCATATATAGCTCGAGAGTCGAAATTTTTCTAAGTCCCCCTCCTATCATATATGGCTCGAGAGTCGAAATTTTTCTAAGTCCCCCTTCTATCATATATAGCTCGAGAGTCGAAATTTTTCTAAGTCCATCTCCTATCATAGCTCGAGAGTCGAAATTTTTCCAAGTCCCCCTTCTACCATATATAGCTCGAGAGTCGAAATTTTTCTAAGTCCCCCTCCTATCATATATGGCTCGAGAGTCGAAATTTTTCTAAGTCCCTCTCCTATCATAGCTCGAGAGTCGAAATTTTTCTAAGTCCCCCTTCTACCATATATAGCTCGAGAGTCGAAATTTTTCTAAGTCCCCCTCCTATCATATATGGCTCGAGAGTCGAAATTTTTCTAAGTCCCCCTCCTATCATATATGGCTCGAGAGTCGAAATTTTTCTAAGTCCCCCTTCTATCATATATAGCTCGAGAGTCGAAATTTTTCTAAGTCCCCCTCCTATCATATATGGCTCGAGAGTCGAAATTTTTCTAAGTCCCCCTTCTATCATATATAGCTCGAGGGTCGAAATTTTTCTAAGTTTTTCGCTGGACGGCGCATGGCGGACGCCAGATTTCTCAAATAGCCCCCCCATAAAACAGGTTCCCTGTTAAAACCTGTTTTATGAGTCATATGAGATTTGGTATTGAGAATTCAAGGAATCCTAGACTTGGATAAAGCTAGTACAAAGAAGGACTACTATAAGCCTACTACAATATAGTTTGAGTCTAAATTTTGTTTCGACGACTCTCGAGCCATATATGATGGAAGGGGGACTTGGAAAAATTTCGACTCTCGAGCTATATATGATAGGAGAGGGACTTGGAAAAAACGACGGCTTCCTTAACGTGGGAACCTGTTTCATGAGTCAAATGGGATTTGGTATTAAAAATTCAGCCTAGACCTATATAAAGCTAGTATAAAGAAGCAGCCCTAGACCTACTATAAGCTTAGTATAATATAGTTTGAGAGTCTAAATTTTTCTCGAATCTCCAGCTATATTCCAAGTCCCTTTCATATCATATATAGCTCGAGAGTCGAAATTTTTTTTAAGTCCCTCTCCTACCATATATAGCTCGAGAGTCGAAATTTTTCCAAGTCCCTCTCCCATCACATATGGCGCGAGAGTCGAAATTTTTCTAAGTCCCCCTCCTATCATATATGGCTCGAGAGTCGGAATTTTTCCAAGTCCCCCACTCCCCCTCCTATCATATATGGCTCGAGGGTCGAAATTTTTCTAAGTTTTTCGCAGGACGGCGGACGGCGCACGGCAGATTTCTGAAATAGCCCCCCATAAAACAGGTTCCCTGTTAATTTTGACTCTCGAGCTATCATATATAGCTGGAGATTCAAGAAAAATTTAGACTCTCAAACTATATTGTACTGGGCTTATAGTAGGTCTAGGTCTTCTTTATACTAGCTGTATCTAGGTCTAGGCTTCATTGAATTTTCAATACCAAATTCTATTTGACTCATAAAACAGGTTCCCTGCGTTCCTCGTTTAACTTCGTTAAGGAAGCCGTCGTTTTTCTAAGTCCCTCTCCTATCATATATGACTCGAGAGTCGAAATTAACAGGGAACCTGTTTTATGGGGGGCTTTTTGAGACATTGGCCGTGCACCGTCCGGTGTCCGGTGTCCGCCGTCCAGCGAGAAACTTGGAATAATTCCAACTCTCGAGCCTTATATAATAAGAGGGGGACTTAGAAAAAATCGACGGCTTCCTTAACTAAGTTAAACGAGGAACGCAGGGAACCTGTTTTATGGGTCAAATGGTATTTGGTATTGAAAATTCAAGGAAGCCTAGACCTATATAAAACTAGTATAAAGAAGGACTATCCCTACTATGAGTCTAGTATAATATATGTAGAGAGTCTAAATTTTTCTCGAATCTCCAGCTATATATTCCAAGTCCCTTTCATATCATATATAGCTCGAGAGTCGAAATTTTAACAGGGAACCTGTTTTATGGGGGGCTTTTTGAGACATTTGCCGTGCGCCGTCCGGTGTCCGCCGTCCGCCGTCCAGCGAGAAACTTGGAAAAATTTCGACTCTCCAGCTATATAGGATAGGCGGGGTACTTGGAAAAATTTCGAATCTCGAGCTATATATGTTATGAAAAGGATTTGGAAAAATTTCAACTCTCGAGCTATCATATGTAAGATGTAAAATCTTGACAAATCTGGCGATGCTGTGTTTCCACAGAATCGAATCAAAAAGTCGAGTTCCCGAAGGAAAGGCAGGTCAGCTGACTGTACTCGGAAGGATAAACAGAACGAGAGAGGAATAGCGTTATATGGTCGGAGCTCCGAACTTTGTCCGTGAGTAGGAGAGTGACGCGACTGACAGTGAAGAACGTTCACGTTCTTACACATATATATATATATTGGATATTCGAGAAAAATTTAGACTCTCAAACTATATTATACTAGGCTTAGAGTAGGCATACGCCTTCTTTACACTAGCTCTTGTAGGTCTACGCTTCCTTGAATTCTCAATACCCTATCCCATTTGACTCATAAAACAGGTTCCCTGCGTTCCTCGTTTAACTTCGTTAAGGAAGCTGCCATTTTTCGTAAATCCCTCTCCTATCATATATAGCTCGAGAGTCGAAATGTTTCCAAGTCCCTCTCCTTTCATGTATGGCTCAAGAGTCGAAATTTTTTCCAAGTATCCCTCCTATCATATATAGCTCGAAATTTTTCTAAGTCGCCCACCCATCATATATAGCTCGAGAGTCGACATTTTAACAGGGAATCTTTTCTATGGGGGGATTTTTGAGACCCGCGCAGCGCGTCGTCCGTCGTGCGCCGTCCGGCAAAAAACTTTGAAAAATTTCGACTCTCGAGCTGTATATGATATAAAAATATGATATAAAAGTGACTTGGAAAAATTTCAACTCTTGAGCTATCCTATATAGCTGGAGATTCGAGAAAAATTTCGACTCTCAAACTATATTATACTAAGAGCTTTATCTAGGTCTAGCCTTCCTTGAATTTTCGATACCAAATCCCATTTGACTCATAAAACAGGTTCCCAGCGTTCTCGTTTAACTTCGTTAAGAAAACCGTCGTTTTTTTCTCCAAGTCCCCCTCCTATCACATATAGCTCGAGAGACGAAATTTTTGCAAAATCCCCTTCCTATCATATATGGCCCGAGCGTCGAAATTCTTCCAAGTTTGCGTACGGCAAATTTCTCAAAAAGCCCCCCCATGAAAACAGGCTCCCATTTAAACTTTCGACTCTCGAGTTATATGATAGAAGGCTTCTGAACGAAGTTGAACGAGGAACGCCGGGAACCTGTTTTGTGAGTCAAATGGGATTTGGTATTGAAAATTCAAGGAAGCCTAGACCTAGATAAAGCTAGTATAAGCCTAGTGTAATATAGTTTGAGAGTCGAAATTTTTCTCGAATCTCCAGCTGTAGGTATATGATAGCTGGAGAGTTGAAATTGTTCCAAGTCCCTTTCATATCATATATAGCTCGAGAGTCAAAATTTTTTCCAAGTCCCCCTCCTATCATATATAGCTCGAGAGTCAAAATTTTTTCCAAGTCCCCCTCCTATCATATATAGCTCGAGAGTCAAAATTTTTTCCAAGTCCCCCTCCTATCATATATAGCTCGAGAGTCGAAATTTTTCCAAGTCCCCCTCCGATCATATATAGCTCGAGAGTCGAAATTCATATATAGCTCGAGAGTCGAAATTTTTCCAAGTCCCCTCCTATCATATATAGCTCGAGAGTCGAAATTTTTCCAAGTCCCCTCCTATCATATATAGCTCGAGAGTCGAAATTTTTCCAAGTCCCTCTCCTATCATATAAAGCTCGAGAGTCGAAATTTTTCCAAGTTTTTCGCTAGACGGCGGACACCGGACGGCGCACGGCAAATTTCTCAAAAAGACCCCCATAAAACAGGTTCCATGTTAAAATTTTCCCGAGTCCCCCTCGTATCATATATAGCTCGAGAGTCGAAATTTTTCCAAGTCCCCTCCTATCATATTTAGCTCGAGAGTCAAAAATTTTTCCAAGTCCCCCTCCGATCATATATAGCTCGAGAGTCCAAATTCATATATAGCTCGAGAGTCGAAATTTTTCCAAGTCCCCTCCTATCATATATAGCTCGAGAGTCGAAATTTTTCCAAGTCCCCTCCTATCATATTTAGCTCGAGAGTCAAAAATTTTTCCAAGTCCCCCTCCGATCATATATAGCTCGAGAGTCCAAATTCATATATAGCTCGAGAGTCGAAATTTTTCCAAGTCCCCTCCTATCATATATAGCTCGAGAGTCGAAATTTTTCCAAGTTTTTCGCTAGACGGCGGACACCGGACGGCGCACGGCAAATTTCTCAAAAAGACCCCCATAAAACAGGTCCCCTGTTAAAATTTTCCCGAGTCCCCCTCGTATCATATAAAGCTCGAGAGTCGAAATTTTTCCAAGTTTTTTGCGGGACAGCGCACGGCAAATTTCTCAAAAAGCGCCCCATAAAACAGGTTCCCTGTTAAAATGTTGACTCTCGAGCTACCTATATGATAGAAGGGGGACTTAGGGAAGTTCTTATCATATATGGCTGGAGAGTTGAAATCAAAAGGGAACCCGTTTCATGGGGGCCTTTTTGAGAAATTTGCCGTCCGCCGTCCCGCAAAAAACTTGGAAAAATTTTGACTCTCGAGCTATCATATATAGCTGGAAATTCGAGAAAAATTTAGACTCTCAAACTATATTATACTAGGCTTATAGGAGGTCTAGGCCTCCTTTATACCAGCTTTTTCCAGGTCTAGGCTTCCTTGAATTTTCAATACCAAATCCCATTTGACTCATAAAACAGGTTCCCTGCGTTCCTCGTTCAACTTCGTTAAGGAAGCCGTCGTTTTTTCCAAGTCCCTCTCCTATCATATATGGCTCGATGAACGAAATTTTTTCCAAGTCCCTTTCCTATCATATATGGCTCGAGAGTCGAAATTTTTCCAAGTTTTTTGTTGGAGGGCGCACGGCAAATTTCTCAAACAGGAACCTGTTTTATGAGTCATATGAGATTTGGTATTGAAAATTCAAGGAAGCCTAGACCCAGATAAAGCTAGTATTAAGGAGGCCTAGATCTACTATAAGCCTGGTATAATATAGTTTGAGAGTCTAATTTTTTATCGAATCTCGAGCTATATATGATAGGAGGGGGACTCGGGAAAATTTTGATTTTCAGCTCTATATGATAGAAGGGAGACTTAGAAAAATTCCTATCATATATGGCTCGAAAGTCCAAAGTTTTCTAAGTCCCCCTCCTATCATATTTAGCTCGAGAGTCAAAATATTTCTAAGTCATTCTCCTATCATATATGGCTCGATAGTCAAAATTTTTCCAAGTCCTCCTATCACATATAGTCCGAGAGTCGAAATTTTTCCAAGTCCCCCTCCTATCATATATAGTTCGAGAGTCCATTCTAAGTTTTTTGTTGGACGGCGCACGGCGGACGGCGCACACCAAATTTTTTAGAAAGCCCCCCATAAAACAGGTTCTCTGTTAAACTCGTTGAATCTGAATTGCCCCATTGTTTGTATAGGTATGACTAGCCGTCAACTCCACACCATCATGGAATGCGCCAGAAACTGAAATAAAAGTCTGCGGCCTTCATGACGTCAATCCCACAATGGAGTGCGTGTTTTTTACCCCGAACATTGACTATTGATTTCACGCGGTCTGTTGCGGTAGCAGTGATTGCTCACCCCGCTATAGATGAAAAAATCACAAAAATTAACCAAATATGGATTTTTATGGGAATGTTCCACCTCCGAGGGCTATGTTACTAATCTACAAAGTATGTTGTACTCGAGGGTATGGCGCATCAAATGAGTGAATATCCTTAGGTGCAAGCCCTCCATTTTTTTATGTTAATGAATTTGAAGTTTTTTTATTGTTCGAAACTAGGGATAGTATAGATGATTTTTTTTTTCGAAAAAAAAAAAAAAAAAGAACATATGGTTGCATATTCACATCTTCTAAAATGGCCCACGTTTCATCGCTTTGCGATAATTATTGAGTGAGATACAGCCATTTGGATTGGATGGGTCCAACTTTACGGAAGTCGAGTTTTCTTATTAAGGACAACATTTTAACATACATTTGAAACATTTTGCGACCAAGGCCGTTTTCCCCCCTTACTCGGCTAGTGCCTTTTCCAGAGGATTTATTTTGTGCTGGTGAACAAGCTCACATCCTTTGAAAACGCCTACGCAAAAAGTGAGGTCGAAAAATTCCCAGGGCGAAGTTAAAAAAAAAATTGCTTTCTATTCCGCGTCTGCAGCGGATCATATTTGCACATACCTACAGCGCTTTTACTTTTTCAAACACTCGAAACTCATTTGAAGGATCGTAACGAGGCCCCTTCGAAAAAAGTGGTTCACGGACAAAAAGTCGACAAATATTGCGGATTAACAAACGTGGGAATGCGAGCTTACGAGACGGGCGTCGATTTTTTTCCACCCTTTTTTGGAAACTTGTTTCAAACTTTGCTTGTCTGGATATCGAAAAAAGCAGGAAAAAAAACATAAAATTTTTTAGAAATTATCCTTTAACTGGCCTCTGACCTTGTACGGAATCAACTCATTCAACAACATCGTAAAAGGGGGAACGTATATCGTGTATACGGCGTTCCTTTCTTTTTATCATCGCGAGAAGGGAGAATTAGGAAAATAAGAACTACAAATACGTACGAGTAGATTAAAAACGTAGGACCCGCGCGTATATCCAGTTTCCATTTAGAGAGAAAGAAAAAAAAAAAAAAGAAAAGAAGCGTAACTAAATGAAAAGAGCGCGTCGCTGTAATAAAATGAAATAAACATAAAACCCGGTCTCTTTTCTAAATGCTCAGAGGGTGAAAACAAAACGACTATGACGTTCTCCCGCGGCGAAGCTGTTCTCACAGTCATGTTGAAGAATTTTATATTTTTCTAGTTATTCATCGTCGCGCGCGCCTCGAATACTGCGAACGCGAAAATGAGATCAAGTCGCCGCGTTCTCGCACCCGATGGTCCGACGTCGAGTCGAATTCTCCCCGGGTAGACCAACGGGGCAACGTAAGGTTATCGCGGAGCGCATAATTATTTGTCCAGGATTACGTACGGTTCACTTTTGCGTGAGAGATTGTGGCATCCGTCAATCAAATAACGTGAAGATTTTTTTAGAATTATTAGCGAGGTAGAGATTTGATCAGGTTTTAGCCTCTGTAGAAGCTCATCTACTTTTTGCTGCACTCGTGGAACATTCCCCCTAGAAAGAAGTACCAGAAAACGAATTAAACCTGTCTATTGAGTACGTTCTTGTCAGCCTGGGGGTGGAAACGCGACATTCTTCTTTTGGTTTCAAATTTTTGATTTTTCATGGAAATGTTTATCATCACATGTCTTCATGACATACAACAATTGTCCAAACAGAGACGAACGAGGAGTCCAGGAAACCTGTTTTGTGGAATGAATTAGGTCTCGAAATTTTTCCGAGTTCCCTCCTGCCATATATGACATCAAAATTTGACTTTTCTTGATGTCCTTCTCCTGTAGTACATATCTTGATATCCGAAATTTCTCAACGTTCCCCACCCCTCTATAGTACTATGTTCAGAAGTCCTCTAAGTGCCTACTAGCCCGCCGAATCCCTAACACATGTCATCCCATTCCACTTACACACGGCAACTGCATCACAAAATTTTTCAATCCCCTTACACGACTTCTCTAGACGGGGCCAGAAGTTTTTCTGATGACGTATTAATGGCTCACTCCATGACTTCATCAAATTTAAATCCTTAGCCTAGTATCCTAATCCATTCTAATGCGTACTAAGACTAGGCTGAGTTAGGCTATCTCATCTACTTATGTGTAGCTGAAGTCTGCAGGGACCTAAGCTAGCTTCTGCTTTTGTGTGCGTCAAGCTTGCCCAGCTTATAGGTTTGATAGTAACATGACATTCCATATTTACGTATATACGTCCGCCGAGTATTAAAAAAATAGTCAATAAATCCTCCAGTCGCTGAAACGATCTGGAAATAGTAGAAAATTGAGAAAATTCACTTTTTCAACCTGGAGCTCGTGTTTACATAAGAATTGAGCTAATCGATAAACAAAATACCAGAAATCACGGTTCTCCAGGTTTCAATAGTGGATCTTCTCAATTTTCTACTATCTCCAGACCGCTCAAGCGATTGGGGAATTTTTTTACCATTTTTTTAAAACTCGGCGGACGTGTACACATAAGAATTTCTTCAATTGATAAACAAAATTCTGAAAATAGATTTTTGTCCAGCTAGATTTTTGTATCATTCGTCAAATGGAGTGCGTATTTTTCACCCCGTACAATTACTATTGATTTCACGCGGTCTATTGCGGTAGCAGTGATAGCTCTCCCCGCTCTTGATGAAAAAATCACAGAAAGTCACTCAGTGTTGACTTTTTAGCGGGGAACCCGCTATCCCGTTTGTTGGGGGGTACTTCCAGGAAATTTTCGGCCGCGAGCGCGAGCGAAGTTGATGACGTCACGGAGAGGGAGGGGGGGGCACTTAGAAAAATTCCTGCCTCCGAGATAATATATAATTATGGTAGGAGGGGGACTTAGAAAAATTTCGACCCTCTAGCGTTATATGATGGGAAGGGGACTTGGAAAAATTACTACCTCCGAGCTATATATGATAGGAGGAGGACTTGGAAAGACGGCGGCTCCCTTGAAATTGCAGCGCGTTCAAGAGGACTTGGAAAAGCTTCAGGCTCTAGGGGACTCGGGATAGCGGGTTCCCCGCTGCCATTGCAGTCTTGCCATCTTCTAAAATGGCTCCAAGTTTCATCGCTTTGCCTTTGCGTTCATTATTGCCTGCGATACAACCATTTGGATTTTAGGCCTAAAATTGTCTCTGCTGCAGCCCATATGGGTGAGCAGATTGGTCGAAATTTCTGGATTTCGTATTTCTTCATTAGGGACAACATTTTGACATACATTTGGAACATTTTGCGACCAAGGTCGTCTTTCCCCCTTACCCGGCTAGAACCTTTGGTAAGTCAAATGTATTCTTGCTGACTGAAAAAAGTCAATAAGGTATTCCAGTCAAGACTCAGTATTGCCCTGCCCTACATCAAAAAAGCGAGGCTACGTTGGAATGTAATAATGATCGATATGCGACTCGAGTACGATCATTTAGCCTGCACGATTGCTCGACGATTTGTTGGATCAAGAGATCTAGCACTGCAGTGGAGAGCAGCACAATGGTGAAGGTATACTCAAGTTCATTCATGTAGAAAACCATATGAAGAGAAAATAACTCTGGAAACAGAGAGATCACAAAGATAAAGAGGAGAAAAGTCAGTCGATTGAACAATGTAATCACCATTGACAGCAAAAGATTATTCAGCTGGGTGATTGGACTAAACGAGAAGAACAGAACCGATCAATACGAGAATGACAGCAAACCTGATAGTCAATAGAAATGCAGCACATACATCATAGCCGAATGAAGTGTTGTTGTAGCCGATCAGATTACAGTGTTACACTATAAAAATTAAAATTTAAGACTTTGTCCTTCAAAAGCGATGCAACTGATAATGGGGTGATATCCAAAGTACTCTTGCTAGTAAAGTAAAGTTGTACAGTTGAGATCTTTTCAATTTTCAGTACTCTGCTTACACCTAACCACACTCAATATCATAAGTAACCAACGACGATCTGAGGTAAACGTGTCTTACTTATGGATGGTACGTGTGCGCGACAAAATGATCTGGGGCACTCGCAGATGATACCATTACGTCCTAAGACGACGCATTAGCTCTTAACGATCTTGGAGCGATCACATTTTTTAGACGGATGCCACGACTGCTCAAAATATTTTGGGCGATCTCATCTTCTCGGAGAATGACAACTTCCAATCGTGTTCTGGTCGTAAGTTAACGCGTCTGCACGAAAGATCTTGGGTAATCAACGTTCAATTCCAAAAGATGCTGATCTGACGGAATTGTTTCTTCTTTGCAGATTGTTTGCCACAGAAGATTTGAAGTGATCAATGATACATCAGCTCCCACTCTTCTCAGGGCACCCTACTTCTCAAATGATCTTGAAAAAAGAGGAACTGATCAATCAAACTATCGTCTAAGAGACTGGCCCTTCCTGATAATTCTCTACATGTATGACTTCAAATTTAATATTCCCTCTCCATTGTGGTGTTCTTTGTTACAGTGTTTTCCAAACAGTGACTTTTATCGGAACTCATAATGAGTGAGTGAGGCGTAAGTAGAGCATTAATATTGAAAAAGGGATGAGTTCAGAAACTCGATCAAACACTGAGCTAGATATGTAGATCATATCCTAATTGTGTGTTCAGGTACTGATAGACAGGTGGATCTATTCCTTTCAGAATAGAACGCGATGAATGAGAGCATCAAATTCACTGTGGAAAAAGGCAATGAGACCACCGACTATTTGCACCTTACACTCATAATAGGATAGAATACAAAATCTACAGAAAGCCGACGCATACTGACACCATCATCCCAAATGACTCCTACCACCACCCAAGGCACAAGTTAGCGGCAATCCAGAAGTACTGCTATCGAGCAATTTCTGTCCTCAAGAACAATGAAGAGAAGAGGAAAGAGATTGAGATAGTAGAGCCGGTCGCAGAAGTCAATGGCTACCGTAGAGGCGTGGTGGATGGAGTCTTTGGGAAAATGGAAACAAAGAAAGGAACCCATGATGGCATAGTGAGAAAGTACTCCGGATCGATACCATACATAGGAAAGTACACAAACAAGGTGATGAAGGCGTTGAATGGGTATCCAGAATAACCAACCCATGCAGAAGAGAATCAGCAATGACCAGACGGAGGAAAGCTTGAGCGGAGTGTACAAGCTCAGTTGTGAGCAGTGCGAGGGCATCTACATTGGTTAGACTGGGAGAAAGTTTGAGATCAGGAAATACGAGCACAAAAAGTCGAGGGAGAAAGAAGAGGGCAAGTCATTGTTTGGTAAACACTGTAACAAAGAACACCACAATGGCGAGGAAATATTTGAAGTCATACATGTAGAGAACCGCAAAAAGAGAAGAAAACTCTAGGAACAGATGGAGATTGCAAAAACAAATAGGAAGGAAGCCTGCCTCTTGAATAATGTAATCACGTTTGGTAGCAAAAAATGATTTGGCCTGGTGATTGAACAAGAGAAGAAGAACAGAACCAACCAATAAGATGGCAGGAAACTAGGTAGCCAATAGAAACGCCGCGTTTTGGACAATAGATTGAACCAATCACTAAGCAATATGCTTTAGCCAATGTCATAATATTGTAAGAATAAGTTTCTAAGAAGTAAACCAATCACAACACAGCATTCTTATAGCCAATAAGATCACAGTTTTATACTATAAAAACTCGTGGTCAAGGCCTTGTTCTCCAGTTGCGACACAACCACTGGTGGATTTAGGGTCTCAAACACCAAGGGCATTCGACAAAATGCCGAAGCCCTTTGAATTTTTTTTTTCATGTGAGCTTTTCATAATTTCTTCTTTAAAATTTGCCACCCCCTTTAACCGTCAAAAATTTGTCGCCCTGGGCAGTAGCCCATGTTGCCCGTCCTTAAATTCGCCACTGGACACAACTGATGATCGGATAACACCCAAAAGTACTCTTGTAAAAGCAACTGATATAGTAGATTTGTACGATGCCATCTTCTTTCTCCCTCGACTTTTTTGCTCCTTTTTCCTGATCTCAAACTTCCTCCCAGTCTGACCGATGTAAATGCCCTCACATTGCTCACAAAACACCACAATGGAGAGGGAATATTTGAAGTCATACATGTAGAGAATCGCACAAGGAGGAGTGAACTCTGGGAACAAATAGAGATTGCAAAAGCAAAGAGAAAGAAAACCAGCCTCTTAAACAATTTAATCACGTTTGACAGCAAAAAATTATTCACCCCGGTGATTGGACGAGAGAAGAATAACTGAACCAACCAATAAGATGTCAGGAAACCATTTAGCCAATAGAAACGCAGTATTCCGGCGAATTAATAGAGTGAACCGATCACCAAGCATCATATTTTAGCCAATAAGAACACAATATCATATTATTGTAGGAATAAGTTTCTAAGAGTGAACCAATCACAACACAGCATTCTTAAAGCCAATACGATGACAGTGTTATATCTAATTATAAAGCAGAAAGTTTGTCTGTCCGTCCTCCTGTCCGTTTATAACTCGAGAACTACTGGGCCGATCGCTTTCAAACTTTCAGGATATATTGTCCTCATCCCAGAGCAGCACATAGACTCATGAAAATAAAAATTTGACGGGGAGGTGCTGAGTAATTTCAAAAAAGGGCGAAAACAATGACTTTTTTCAATATAAAGGAAAAACGGGCATTATCGAGTACTGAAACTGCTTTGCGCTGTACGTTAGACCTACGCGCGTTGAGTGGCGCCCTTTCGAGAATTGAATTATTGTGATAACTCGAGTATAACTCATTTTTATGAAAACAAAAATTGTAGCCCCTGTAATTTCCTTTCGAATGAGCCCGGTTCCAGATTTTTAGGAGGAAATTTTGTGACTACAGTATTCGCTGTACTTCCATACCAAGTAAGTTATTTTATTCACAGTTTTAAAAACACCTACATAAAGGATTTTACATCCGGTATCTCATACAAGAACCAATGTCTAGACACGGTGCGCACTGCGTATGGGCTAGCGGAAATGACCCTTTTTTTTACCTGTTGTCCGTGTGTTTTCTTAGGGACTGGCAAAATGTCGATGGATTTGTCTGTATTCTGCTGCGATACAGGCTTCACGCGTTAAGTCAGCTCTCAAGTGAATTAGTGTGTAAAAAATTTAATTTGGTGATTTTATTTTTGTGCGACTCGGAACTTTGATATTTTATAAGTACAGTCGCAGTTTTTGGTGTCTATTTTCTTATTTTTGAACTGAATAGTTGTGAATTTTGCAAAACTCTTTCCACTGTTTCTTTTTTAAAAATTCATCTGAATTCCAAGATACCTACAAAACACACATACCTATAAGATACAGATACCTATAAAACACAGATATCTACTCAACACACAGCTAGCGGTCAGGCGCGCCGGAGGCGCGTCGCCAACCGCTAGTGTACTATAAAAACTTATGTTTAAGGCTTTGTTTTCCAGTTGCGACACAACTGATGATGGATGACACCAACTAATAAAGTAGAATTGTACATTTGAATACTCTCTTTCAATATCTGATAGAAGATCGATCAGGTAAATACTGGTCATTTGTCGCTCAATAATTAAGATTTGAAAAAAGTTTAGTTCCAATTTCCCGGGCAGCTCTTCACGTGGAGGAGGAAGGTAGGTGTGCAAAGATAATACAAATTCGTTTTTAATTTAAAAAGCTGCGTCAAACAACTGATTAACGTCCTCCTGTCCTTTTGTGTCTCCCACAAGAGAGCGTCATCCGCATTCGCCCTTGCACTCGATCGGTACATTTACCTTACATAAATAATAAAATATTATTGTGCGTTGTATTTCATATGAAGTGCGAAGTATCATTATCGAATGTACAACATGGTGAGCGAACAACATACATATAGCGTAACATGAAGTGAGTACGAGTACATATAATGCAGTACACGATACTTGCACCTATATCGTAAGTGCCTCTAATAACATTGTATTAAAAAATCGGTCAGTAGAGTAGGTAAAAAACTGTATACACGTATAAACTGGTCCTTTCAGGAAATTATACAAAGAGTACGAAGTTGAAAGTGAACGCGTGTGCACGTCATAATAACTGGTTTGGTAGTTTGGTTTGCAGATTCTAACAGTATTTGCACTGGAACGTGCGGTAGTCTGGTGTATGGAAATGTCTCGTTTTATTTTTATTATTATTATTTTTTTAATGTATATTCCTACAGGCTTGTAGGCTACCTACTTTGGTACATTAACGACAGCAAAGTGCACCATCACCCAATAAAATGACTTGTAAACACGTTAAATATGCTGGTACATATCATTACTGTTATCGGTATTTTTCAGGTCCCCGTCGTGGTTCAGGGGTACGGATTTTTTTTCGTAAGAAATTGTCGGAGGCACCGAGTCGCAAAAAATCTATTATTCTATAAGGCGGTCGTGAAAATAACGTCAAACGAATGACCATGTGACTGATAAGTTATTAAAATGAGGGAAATGGATGAGTTCGTAGACCATGAATTAATTATGGGCCACAGAAATAATAGAGCAGAATTCGAAAGAGATAGTATAGAGGTCTTGGACTGTTTTCCGGATCTTAAGTTCATTAATGGTGAGTAAGAATTGACCAGTATCTTGGTAATCGGAATTTCTCCTGGTCTATGTCCTCGTGTATAGACCCAAAATTAAAATCTCGAAGCTCATCCCCTCTTCATTGCTGATTCATCTAAATTTTTTCAAGTCCCTTCTCTGCTTTTATACTGCTCAATGTTCAAGTATTTCCCAAGTATCCCTTCCCTCGTATGTATCTCTGTGGTCAGAATCTTCTCAAGTTTCTCTCTTCTTATTTATGGATCCAAATGACACGTTTCATGTCTTTAGGCTGGGTTGGAGGAGGGGAATAGAATTTATCCTTGAAACTTGTCAGTGTGCCTCTGCGTCTTTGTTGTGTCCGTATGCTTTGACCTTGGGATTCGGAATTGTTCACAACCTCTGAGCAAGTGAGCCCGTCAGCTAGTTAGTTCAAACGCCTAACATACAGTATACCAGGTTTTGATCTAATTTGGGGACTTGGAATAATTTTGAATTCCGAGCCAATAACCTAGTATACCTTACTGGCATCCGGTGGATTTGAGAAGCCAGCATCAAAAAAAGCGGCCCCGCTCTCAAAGTATAACTCCAAATCAAACGACGACATGTGTCTTCCCCCACGTACTTCTTGGTAAAATTTTTGGACCGTTGGTTTAAATCTAGAGTAGAGTTTGAGTCATCCTACTCTGTGAAGAATTCGGTCCCTCTGGCTGATAAGCTTAAAGATGACATTCTTCCGCCTGATTCTACCGATGCTCTTTTGACGTAGCCGGCTTATTTCCGAGTATCCCTAGAGCTACTGCCATGCAGCACATGGGAGACCTCTTGGTCCAATCTAATACCTGTCACGAAGAACTGGCAGAATTTTTCAATTTACTCAATATTTGTTGGTCTCCCAATTTTTGCAAATTTGAAGGCAAATTTTTCGAATTTCCAGAGGAGGTAGGTATCCCTATTGGCTCTCCTCTGGGTTCCCTCATTTCGGAGGTTTTCATGTCTAAATTTGAGCTCGATCTTTTTTCCTCTGGTCAGGGGCTTTTGGGTCGTATACATTATTGGCACAGGTATGTTGATGATGTGTTGTGCATGTGGACCGGTCACCGAGATCTCCTTTTGGAGTTTCTTAGGTATCTCAATAGTTTGTACCCTTCCATCAAATTCACGTTGGAAGTAGGCGGTTCATCTATAAATTTTTTGGACCTTACTATCTCTAATAGAGAAGTTGTCCACGAATTCGCCGTATATAGAAACGATACCTCGACCGATATTACTGTCCACGGCAGATCTTTCTGCCCTGTTACCCACAAAATTGCCGGTTTTAATAGTTATATCCACCGGTTGACTAGTATTCCATTGGGTCACCTCGCTTTTCAACAGGAGCTTTTGACTATAAAGCACTTGGCCAGAGTGAATGAGGTCAACTTAGATAAACGAAAAAACGAATACTCTAAAGGGAGAGTAAACAAATGCAAACCGCAGAAAATAAAAACGAAGGGAGCGCTTTCGGTTAAACAACCATCTTCAAACCTGAAATGAAAGCAACTGACGAACGAATGAGAAGGAAGAGGTATTAAGATCGTCCGAACGAGAAATCACGGTGTGAATCATAAACCTGTTCGATCAAGCCATCTTCCGGAATGTACGAGTTGAGTATAGTGATACCGTCAGTGTTGAGGTGACGCATTATCTCTATATTCTCAAGGGCGATACGCTTACGGTAGGAATTCTCCTTATGGAGGAGCTTTTCGGATCCCTCGCGGAAACTGTGGCCACTGTTAATCAAACGATCAGCGAAAGCTGACTCCCCTAAGCGTCCCTTCTTCCAAGACTTCAGGTGCTCAGCTACTCTAACTTTCATCTGGCGGCTGGTCTCACCAATATAAAAGCCTCCACAATCCTCACATTCCATCTTATAAACACCACTCCTCTCATCAACCGGTATGGGATCCTTCAGTCTCACAAACAACCTCTTGACTGTGGTATGGTTGTAAAACGCGGGTCTGAAACCAAACGGGCGAAGGGCCCGACCCAATTGCTGGGAGAAATTCCCCAGGAAAGGGAGACTGATCCAACGCAAACGGCGATCACGGATCGTGTCTCGGGGGAGGGAGGTGGTGGAATCAAGAAGGCTCCTCGTAACTTTCCTCCGAACCATCACGTCAACGTCGACATTGACTCCATTCGCTCTAGCCAGGTGTTTTATAGTAAGTAATTCTTTCTTATAAGCAGATTGACTCAACGGAATACGAGTCAGTCTGTGAACTAGGCTATGAAAAGCAGCCATCTTATGAGCAACAGGACCGAACGAACCACCGTGGACTAAAACATCGGTCGTAGTATCTTTCCTGTAAATTCCAAACTTGTGGATACCGTCTACAATAGAGATCGATAAATCCAAAAAGTTAATGGAAAATACCCCTATTTCCAACGTAAATTTGATGGAAGGGTACCAGGAATTGAGATACCTCAGAAACTCACCAAGGAGATCTGGGTGACCAGTCCAGGTACATAGAACGTCATCAACGTACCTGTGCCAGTAGTGAATATGATTAAGTAACACCTGGTTCGAGGAAAAGAGGTCAAGTTCAAACTTAGACATGAAAACTTCGGAGATAAGAGAGCCTAGAGGTGATCCAATAGGGATCCCTACTTCCTCAGGGAACTCGAAAAATTTCCCTTCAAATTTACAGAAGTTAGGGGACCAGCAAGTATTCAGGAGATCAAAAAATTCCTGAAACTCATTGTGAGGAATGTTGGCACTGATGAGTAGCTCACCCATCCGCTGGATAGTAGCAGCCTTAGGAATATTCGGAAACAAACCAACAACATCAAACGAGCAGATGGTCGTTCCTGGGGGAAGGCTTACATCCTTGAGGACGTCAGTTAAAGAGGCCGAATTCAAGACCGAATGAGGAGATTCAAAATCAATGCGATTTTTGAACCAACGGTCAAGGAATTTGGCAAGGAGGTAGGTAGGAGAGGAGACAAAAGAAACGACGGGTCGCATCGGGGTATTCTTCTTATGCACTTTGGGCAACCCGTAGAGGAGGGGGGGTGTGGGGTTAGGAACCAGGACGGCTTTTTTCAAAGCAGGAGTTTTGATAATAGCCTTACTCCTGTTGATGACACTCCTAACTTCTCTAACGTGCTTAGGAAAGCTGAAATCCCCACTCTCTTTAGCACCACACTGCTGTAGGACTTCATGGACCTTGGAAGAATAGGCCGACCTCTCCATCACTACAACAGCGTTGCCCTTGTCAGCCTTAGTGACGATTAGATCACCCTCTTTCATCTTACTCTTTAAACCCTGAATGACTCCTCCCGATTTATTGCTCATGCGAGGGAGGGGGTTATTACGGACCAAATCAGCACAGACTTTCTGGGTATTATAACCAGGACCAATCTTAACCGCAAGATCCGCAACAACATTCGCCAAGGTTTCATCATTCTTAAGGGGAGGCAGACTGAATTTCAAACCTTTCTCAAGGAGGGCTGTTTCGTCACTATTAAACACTACCTGACTATTATATCGATCTCTATTGTAGACGGTACCCACAAGTTTGGAATTTACAGGAAAGATACTACGACCGATGTTTTAGTCCACGGTGGTTCGTTCGGTCCTGTTGCTCATAAGATGGCTGCTTTTCATAGCCTAGTTCACAGACTGACTCGTATTCCGTTGAGTCAATCTGCTTATAAGAAAGAATTACTTACTATAAAACACCTGGCTAGAGCGAATGGAGTCAATGTCGACGTTGACGTGATGGTTCGGAGGAAAGTTACGAGGAGCCTTCTTGATTCCACCACCTCCCTCCCCCGAGACACGATCCGTGATCGCCGTTTGCGTTGGATCAGTCTCCCTTTCCTGGGGAATTTCTCCCAGCAATTGGGTCGGGCCCTTCGCCCGTTTGGTTTCAGACCCGCGTTTTACAACCATACCACAGTCAAGAGGTTGTTTGTGAGACTGAAGGATCCCATACCGGTTGATGAGAGGAGTGGTGTTTATAAGATGGAATGTGAGGATTGTGGAGGCTTTTATATTGGTGAGACCAGCCGCCAGATGAAAGTTAGAGTAGCTGAGCACCTGAAGTCTTGGAAGAAGGGACGCTTAGGGGAGTCAGCTTTCGCTGATCATTTGATTAACAGTGGCCACAGTTTCCGCGAGGGATCCGAAAAGCTCCTCCATAAGGAGAATTCCTACCGTAAGCGTATCGCCCTTGAGAATATAGAGATAATGCGTCACCTCAACACTGACGGTATCACTATACTCAACTCGTACATTCCGGAAGATGGCTTGATCGAACAGGTTTATGATTCACACCGTGATTTCTCGTTCGGACGATCTTAATACCTCTTCCTTCTCATTCGTTCGTCAGTTGCTTTCATTTCAGGTTTGAAGATGGTTGTTTAACCGAAAGCGCTCCCTTCGTTTTTATTTTCTGCGGTTTGCATTTGTTTACTCTCCCTTTAGAGTATTCGTTTTTTCGTTTATGATGGATAGCCGTAACCTTAAGGAACGGATTCGTTCAACTTAGATATTGACTTGATGGTCCATAGAAAATTGACTCGGAAAAGCCTTGATTCCACTACCCCCCCGCAATCCGGCGTCAAATGGTAGAAAACGTTGGATTAGGCTGCCCTTTTTGGGAAAATTCTCTTCCCAGTTAGGTCGTGTCCTCTGCCCATTTGGGTTTCGCCCAGTTTATTACAATCTTAACACTGTAAAAAGTCTGTTAGTTGAGCTGAAGGACCCCATCCCACTGGTCGAAAGAAGTGGGGTTTACAAAATGGAGTGTAATGACTGTAATGGAATCTACATAGGCGAGACTGGACGTCAGTTCAAAATTAGAATAGATGAGCATAGGAAGGCGTGGGAAAAGAAGAGATTGGGTGATTCGCCATTTGCGGACCATCTTATTACCACTGGCCATAGTTTCAAAGAGGGATCCGAGTCCCTCCTCCATAGAGAGTCCTCGGTTTTCAATGTACCGCGTTAGAACATAATATTGAAATTATTCACCATCTGAATAACGACAACCTAAATGTGCTCAACAGGTACATACCTGATGAGGGGTTGATTGAACTAGTTTATGAGTAAGATTCACATTGTAATGACTCGCTAGTTCAGTCATGATTTCCTCGGTAGTATTTGTTGCCGGCCGGTGTTGGTTCAGTTGCTTTCATGTCACCCGTTGACAATGGTTCTTTAATCGAAAGCGCTCCGGTGTATTTTGTATTTCTGTGGCTTTAATTAAATTACTCAGTCTGTTTTACTCCTTTGAGTATGTCGTCGTTTGATATCTTTGGTCATAATTTGGAGAACCGAATCAATTCTATCAATTCTACAACTCCAAAGCTGGGAGATGCGAGTAGTTCCTGTTTCTCGCTCTTTTGGAGTGAAGAAACTGAAATAAGAGAGCCGCTCTGTAAGCTCTTTTGGCTCTTTCCAAAATTTTCATGTCCTTTTTCAGCTCGTGGTACTCATTCTCCGCACAATGTGCGACTCCACTTTTTGGGTGTCGTCGTCCTACTTCATCACCACTATATCCTATAACCTTGTCCACCTTTGTCAAGATCAGGTTCTTCTGTTGGATCGTCTACTCTAGATTTCGGACCTTCCACCGCATTACTTCCAGCAGTGACGTTTTTTGTCAGAAACCCTCAAAATACGGAGAGACATATCATTAATACTCTTCTTGAAAGATTTAGTCTGTGCAAGACTCGAGGCATCATCCCTGCTCAGTAAAATCCCTTTTTATGTCCCTTTCAGAGCGTGTCGTTCAAAACACCTTTTCTACATCCCCATGCACCGCACTTCCTCATTTGATCAGGCCCCACTCAACAGAGCGATGCTTCTTTAAAATAAAGTCGAAAAAGTAGATATAACTATTGACATACGTATTTTTTGATAGCAGGGCAAAATTAACGAAAAAACTGATAGGGGCACTCTCTAAGCTTCGGGAGGGGGGCTAAATTGCTAAATTGTTAAAATTGTCTCCTTCGTGCGCTCTCTCTCTCTCAATAAGGTATCGATTATAAAGGGGTTCACTCTTAGGAAAATGGACAGGGTGGGTGGGGGCTCATAGGGACAGGCAACGCAATATTATTATTATTATTATTATTATTATTATCATTTTTTTTTTCTCTATTATTACTATTATTATTAGGTATTACTTTTTTTTTTTTTTTAATTTATAGATATGTTCATTAATATTAATATGTTTAATAGGTATGTAATCATAAGTGGTGTCACCTGTAATTGGTCCGTGGACTGTTGGTGGCACCACTATAAAATAAACTATAAAATAAAATGAAATAAAATAAAATAAAATAAAATAAATAAATAAATAAATAAATAAATAATCTTCCTAACATGACAGCTCGATATTTAAAACTTCTTCAAGTCGAACTCCTTTATTAAGGTAGGTTAGTTTTTGCCAAATACTCGTAGCCGTCAGCGAATGGCGAGTCGATAAAATTTTCGAAAAAATTCCCTCTGTGAAAAGGCTCCGAGCTTTGCCGGACGGAGGAAATTTTTTTTCGACCCCCCCCCCCCCCATAAAAGAGGTTTCGTGTTAATAGAAGTTGAAGATGGGCGTGACGTCATCAATGCTCTTGAGTGGTTGGACAGAAATAGAGAAATGATTTGAAAAAATTACAAACTCGAAGGATATCACTCAAAATCTTGCTTCGAGGAAAGTACAAGCAGTGTTGTGACGTCTTCAGAAAATGATTTTCGATTTAAACCTTCTTGGAGGAGGAACTCACAAAAGTTAGAACTTGACGTCGAGAAAAATTATGACAATAACCGGTCGTGTAATAAAAATTTGTGCATGTCTGTACCGTATTTTCTTTCAATATTATGACAATAATATAGAAAGGGTCTTTCAGGATTTTCAAAGAAAATAGAATTGATTGACGTCAGGTAATTTGAAAATAGCGGAGTTCCTGGGTTCCTCAGACTGCTATTGAAGTGGGTGCTATGGCTACTAGTTTTATAATTTACCCAAAGCATCTCAAAGAAGATTACCCTCAAAATTCTACTGCTCCATCTCGTGGTATAATCTAGCTGACACGTGTTGAATTACAGATCTTTATGGAGGGAGAGAAGGAAATGGATGAGAAAGAGGAATAATTCAGAGAGTTCCATTTTTCGATAACTTCTACACTCAAATTTCTGGCTGACCCCGATTTCGAATTTAGAATTCTTCAAATATGATGAAGAGGATTACGAAACAACGAAAATATCTTGCTCCTTCACAAGACGTACAATCCCACTAAAGTAAGGTTCTGCCCTGCCTCCAAAAGCTTGCGCATTTTGCACTTCGTAATCTCCTCTATCATTCATACGTATTTGATGAGGAATAAATCTTAGCTGAATGATTTTAATAGGGACCCTGTTCTAAGGGGGGTTTTTCGAAAAATTTGCCGTGCGTCATCCATCCAAAAACTTGGAAAAATTTCCACTCTTGAGCTGTATATGACAGGTGGGGGACTTGGAAAAACTACGTCTTCCTTAACAAAGTTAAACAAGGAACGTAGGTAACCTGTTCTATAGGTTGAATTGGTTTTGGTATTCAGAAATCAAATCGAATTCTTAAGATTTCCCGAGTCCCTTGTATCATGGTGTTTTTCGAACACCCTTTCCTTCTTATCATTTATCATGGCTCGAAAGTCAAAATTTCCTTCTAGTCCTTCTCTTGTCATACAATTATTATGGCAAGAGAGTCAAAATTTTTCCAAGTTTTTGGTTGGACGAAAAAACCGCCCGTAGAACAGTTTCCCTGTTAGACTTTTGACTCTCGAGCCCAAAATTAATTCAACCCACAGAACAGGTTCCCTGCGTTCCGCGTTTAACTTCATTAGGGAAGCTGTAATTTTTTCCTAGATCATTTCCCATGACTCAAGTATTGAATCGGGGCATATTATTTGCGAGAGAATTTCTCTTTTCATCTATTTATCATTATCTTTATCAGATCGAAGAATCCTCTTAGCCCATACGGCGCTCAACTTCGACTTTGTCAGAAGTCGACACGATTTTGCCTAAATACGATGAGAGGAGCGTCTAAAAATTGCCTGATGGTCTATATATTTGTGTACGTAGGCCAGCTGTACGGCATTATGTAGCGCACACCGACGTATAAACCTCTGTAGGCCTAAACCTTATCTACATCTATACTCCATAGCATTATTCATCGTGAGTCCCCCTTCTGTATTTGCGTTTCGTTGTTATGTAATCTCTTTACGGAGTAAAATATCTTCGTCTATTCAAAATGTTTTTTTTTTTCTTTTTTCTTTCTTTCAATCTTTCTTTCTTGAACTTTTATTACTTTTATAGACTACCCTACGACCGAATTTTTGTGCCGATGATTCGTCACAGTCGGAAGAAAAATCTCGCAGCGAATTTTCCAATTAACGTGCGACAGGCTGCGTGCAATATAAAGGGTGTAAAAATTACCTCACCGTCCATCGCTACTACGTAAATCAAGCGCGTATATACGAGGAAAGCGTTTAATTTTCTGCGTGTCTTCAAATTATTAAGAAGTCAACGAACAGGCCGACAAGGAAGAAATGTACGAAGAACAACGATATAAGTAATTTGAGGAATCAGTTACTGGATGTCCTTGATTATCAGACCGGTCGATCATTATAGCCTGTTATTACCTTTTATTGTCAAGTTATTACTTAACACTTTCTCTTTTACTCTGGAAGAGCGTCGTCGACGTTATCGTCGTCGTCGTCGTCGTGATCATCGGTATGTGGCACACAATTCTCTTTACATCGTACCGCCTTACGTCCCGCTGCGTACCGTGCGAGTTGCACATTTACGTTTTCCTACTTCCATTACCCGATGCCTCTGTACGTGTATTGCTATGTTAGTCTGGTATAGGTCTCGTGGTACCTCACGACCCGTATAATATTATGCTTCGATGGCCGGGTATACATACGGTTTTTCGTACATTTTAACTTTAGGCCACCTTACCCACGTAATTGATCGGCCGACGGCGCGACGCGCTTACATTGTCACAATTGTGAATGGTTTGTTTACTCTCGGAATTGGTGGATAAGTTTCTCGGCAGGAGGTTGATTACTCTTAAACTTGCATATCTTAATTTTTTGAGTTATCTCCTCCCCGAGGCTGTAGATGCAAAACTTCCTGTACGCCATTCTCGCTTATGAAGTTTACTTCATAATTAATGTCGACCGACGCGTAGTACGAGTATTTTTCTAATGATTCGTAAACTCTGTCCCAGTTTGAATGCTTAATTAGTGCACTAAACAGATCAATTATCGTGGCATTATCTTCGAAATATCTCGCGTCAGATTTATTCAGAGTATTCCTTAACTCCGTGTGCGTCCGAATGTGGTTGAGGATGCTGGGAAATGGAGAAATATTCCTAACGAACTTCTATACTGTCCTGGTAACTTGAGAGACCATGAAATTTGGTACACTGGGAAAGTGAACTCTAGAGAAGAACTGCCGGCCACTCACTCTTTTCGTCAATTGAATAAACTGAAACGAACGGGGAACCTATTTCCTGAGTGAAAGTTCTGCCACGCTTCTTGGAAATTTTGCTCTAGAAATTCTTCTTTTTCAATTTTTTAAGTCTCATCTTATATCTTTCCCTCAAAGCAAAGCAGGTCAAATCCCCGCTTGTTTGAAGATCGCAAGTTTCTGAGGGGACCATGTACATCTTTTCAAAAAAGTTGGTTCTATCGAACCGTTCTCTAAAAGGAAGCGCAAAATCTCATGATTCATATTGCCTTCAAAACAGACAAGATACTTCTGGAATTGATTTACTGTAGAATTCTGTTTCAAAAACTATAGAAAGACTGCGGTAGGAGATAAGAAAGAATCGGGAAAAAGTATATAGAGCGTTTCAAAACAAAAAAAGGTCACATCTCGCCATAGGGATCAGTAGCTAAATTTTTTGCGAGCCTAAAGATGTTCGAAATTAGTTGAATATTGCTAATCGTCGTTGGATCGGAAAAAACCTCCTATATGGCAAAAATAAAATTTTACAGGAGGAGCAAAAAACTGATTAAATATTTTGCGAAAAGAAGGCCAAAATACTACGGAAACGTCTCATTAAATGTGGAAAAGCTTCTGTGATACAGTAGTAACAAAAAATTTCCAAAATTCTCTAAAATACGGCGGTATTGGGCGATAAATGCACATAGGAGGAAAATATTGCACATAAGAAACTCTGCACATAGGAGGAATTCGAGACCACATTTTCTGGATGGTGCACATAGGAGGTATTCAAAACCGCTCCTACCGGCGTCATTTTGAACTTAGCATATAGGGGATTCTTCCAGTCGATGCGCCTTGAAATTCCGCGTCCAACCATATAAAAATAGTATGTTACACGGCATGGCTCGAAAGTGTGTGTTTACATGGCGAGGACAATAGTTTGCGGAGCGAGCGCAGCGAGTGTAGCAAATGTCCGAGACATGTAAACACACTTCGAGTTATGCCGTGTAAGGTACTTTTTTGTATACCCAAATCGAATTGAAACTTTCGAAGATGTTCCTTTGAAGTGATTCTCTGATTGTAGTCGATCATAGATCATATAACATACTAGATATACGATACATTTTACAACGGACATCTAGTAACGTCAAGCTAACATGACTTCTTTACATGCCATGGCTTGTAAAATCCTTTACATACCGAGCGTTTCGCTTCATTAGTAAAGCAGTACTTTTCGTGGAGTTAATCGCCATTGAAAGTTTCAGTTTCGATTTGGGTATGCAAAAAAGTGAATTTCTCAAAAAATGGCACATAAGAGGTTTTTTCCGATCCAACGACGTAATGCCAGCAGTTTACTCACGAGTAAAATTTGTTGGAATTAGCGCCACTGGGAAAGTATAAGTGCATTCAAGTCAAGAGAAATATTGCGGCAGGTTTGATTGGTTTGAAGATACATCAGCTTACTCCAACTTTTCTGCTCGATTCAATGGGGTCTCATTGTTGAAAAAGTTTTCCAAATGTACAATTCTACTTCATTAGTTGCTCTTACAAGAGTACTTTCGGGTGTTATCCTATCATCAATCGTGTCGCAACTGGAGAATAGGGCCTTAACCATGAGTTTTTATAGTATAACACTGTAATCTTATTGGCTATAACAACGCTGTGTTGTGATTGGTTTACTCTTAGAAACTTGATCTTGCAATAATATGACATTGTGTACTTATTGGCTAAAAGATACTGCTTAGTGATTGGTTCACTCTATTGGGCCAAGTACTCGTACAGCGATTCTATTGGCTACCTGGTTTCCTGCCATCTTAACGATTGGTTAATGTTCTTCTCTCGTCCAATCACCTGGCCAAATAATTTTTTGCTATCGATTACATTATTCAAGAGGTAAGCTTTCTTCTTTACTTTTGTAATCTCAATTTGTTCTCAGAGTTTTCTTCTCTTTGTGCTATTCTCTTTATGTATGACTTATACCCACATTTACATCGTAGCCATTGAACGCCTTTATCACCTTGTTTAAGTATTTCCGGTATCGTTCCGGAATACTTTCGCACTGTGCCATCATGGGCTCCCTTCTTTATTTCCTCAAAGACTCCATCCACCACACCTCCATGGTAGCCATTGGCCTCTGCGGTCTGCTTTACTATCTCGATCTAAGTATGCCAACATAGTGGAAGAGATCTTGAGCCAGAACTACTGACGCTTCAAAGGAAAGGAGACTTGCGGTTGGATCACCACTGTCACCAGTACTGGTGGAGATATCATGAATGGTATGGAAAACAAGGGCAGCAAGTTCAGAAACTCCATCAAATACTGGGCCAGATATGTAGATGATATCCTAATTGTGTGGTCAGGCACTGATGGACAGGTGGACCAATTCCTTTTGGAAATGAACGTGATGAATGAGAGCATCAAATTCACAGTAGAAAAAGACAATGAGACCATCGAGTATTTGGTCCTCTCACTCACACTGGAGAACAACAGGATAGAATACAAAAACTACAGGAGTCCAACGCATACAGACACCATCATCTCAAATGAATCCTATCACTATCCCAGGCGCAATCAAGAACTTCTGCTATCGAACAATTTCTGTCCTCAAGAACAATGAAGAGAAGAGGAAAGAGATTGAGATGGTAGAGCAGATCGCAGAAGTCAGTGGCTACCATAGGAGGCTGGTGGATGGAGTCTTTGAGAAAATGGAAACAAAGAAAGGAACCTACGATGGCATAGTGAGAAAGTCCTCCATATATAAGAAAGTACAAAAACAAGGTGATAAAGGCGTTCAATGGCTACAATGTAAATGTGAGTATCCATAATAACCAACCCATGCTGAAGAGAATCAGCAATGACCAGACAAAAGGAAAGGACAAGGAAAGCTTGAACAAAATGTACAAGCTCAGTTGTGAACAGTACGAGGGCATCTACAAAGGTGAGACTGGGAAAAAGTTTGAGATCGGGAAAAAGGAGCACAGAAAGTCGAGGGAGGAAGAAGATAGCAAGTCACTCTTTGGTAAACACTGTATTAAAGAACAGAACAATGGAGAGAGAATATTTGAAGTCATACATGTAGAGAATCGCATAAAGAGAAGAAAACTCTGGGAACAAATGAAGATTGCAAAAGCAAAGAGGAAGAAAGCCTGCCTCTTTAAAGAATTTAATCACGTTTAACGGCAAAAAATTATTAGGCCTGGTGATTGAACAAGAGAAGAAGGACAGAACCAACCAATAATGTCGCAGGAAACCAGGTAGCCAATAGAAACGCAGTATTTAGGCTAATATAGTGAAGCAATCACTAGCAGTACGGTATGTCATCGCCTATAAGAACACAATATTATATTATTGCAAGAATAAGTTTCTAAGAATGAACCAATCACAACACAGCATTGTTGCAGCCAATAGGATCACAGTGTTATTCTATAAAAACTCAAAAAACTCATGTTTAAGGCCTTGATTTCCAGTTGCGAAACAACTGATGATGCGGTGACACTCAAAAGTACTCTCGTTAAAACAACTAATAAAGTAGAATTGTAAATTTGGAAAAGTTTTTCAATATTTGTGCTCTACTTACACCTTACTCACTCAATATGAGTTCCAATAACAGATGAGAAAGATTGGTTCTGATTCAGTTCCGCTGTTTTGCCGTTCAGCATGGATGGCTGTAGTGCAGTCATCCAATGGAGATGATTACAAAATGGAGAATAAGTATTTTCCATAAGTATCACGGAGCCTCAATTCTCTTGATCGTTTTATCTAGACTCACATTTCCTTACAAGTTTGAACAAAAGCTGAAACTGAAATTTTCTACTGCAATTCTCTGGAACCATGCCTATCAGGCCCCTAACTACAGAGTGGCAAATGGGGACAATGCCCTCCTGAATCTATCTTTGCCTTTCTAGGAAATATCGACAAAGTATTTTTTTTTCAATCATGAAGACAATCTAAGCGTTTTAGCTCATGAAAAAAATTATTTCAAGACCATAGCCGATCATCCATCGTGTATCATTTCGTTACTGCCTCCATCTGTCCCCCCTCCCCCCTCCTAGAAAAATCGCTAGTTATGGCTTGATGTCTATTCTTGCTGCGTCAATGTCAGAATCCAAACACCAATTGGACCGGTCGGCTCAAAATTTGTAGAGCGTGCAATTTCCTTCCAGATGATACTTCTTTCACCAAAATTCAAGCAATTTTGTCTTTCCCTCTATAATAGCATTGCTCCTTGGTATTCAGTAATGGCAGAATTTTGGACAAAATTGAGACGTTCAAACAGTAGTGATGCTAGCGCTGGCCGCTCCGAATAGTTGATCCCATTGAATCGATACAATTCTCCGACTCGTCCGTAGTAAGATTACGCGGCAATGCCTCGATTTCACTACCTCCCACGCGAATCAAATCGCAATAGTAGGAAACGTTGGATTGGACTCCGGTTTCGGGGGAAGTTTTCTTCAAAGTTGCGCCCTGCGTTTTGCAATCCCACGAAAGTGAAAGGGTGAACAGGATAGCTTGGTGAGACTGCAATGAAGTTTATATAGGTGAGACAATTCGCCAGCTCAGAATCAGAGTGGCCGAACACAGGAAGGCTTGGGAAAAATGGAATGTGGGAGAATCGGTCTTTGCGAACCATTTACCAGGGGTCACAGTTTCAGGGAAGGAACTTCAAACGGATCGCGATCGAAAATATTGAAATAATTCTCCACTTAAATAGTGATAACGTAAGTGTACTCAACAGGTACATTCTCGATTGAACTAGTTAGAGTAGGTATGGTTCACTTTGTGATGACTCGCTAGTTCAATCCCAATTTCACTGGTGTTCTTGTTGTCAATTGTAATCGCTTTCTTTCTTCGCTGGATGATTATTTTTAAACCAAAAGCGCTCGCGACTCATTTCACTACTCCTGTGGCTTTTGTATTCTTATTTGTTTACTCTTTGAAGTATTCTTTCAGTTGATTCCATGTTGACTTGATTGTGATATCGAATTTTTGGTTGATTTCAACCGCCAACTGACAGTCAACATGGTTCATAGGAAAGGATTCACCACCAGGGGCGTAATATCGGGTCACATGAAGTTCTGATTAGCGTAGGGGTATGGTGATAGTCAGCCAGCGGGAATAATCTATAGTTGAGAAGCATTCACCAACACTAGGGCTATGATGATAGTCAGCCATTGGGAATGACCTATATAATTGGGAAGGATTCACCAACATTAGGTATGCTGACATAGAGTCACATGTCGTTTTGATTAACGTCAATCTGGAGTCGATTTCCATTTCTCCAGTCGAATCATTTTGTCGATATGAAATCGACTACTGTGTTGGGTCGATTTTGAGTCGATCTATAGTTCTGTAAGGTGGTCGACTTCAAATCGACGTCTATTTAGAGTTAATCGCAAGTCGATTTCTTCAGATTTTTCGATCGACCTGAAAGCGACTGCTTTGTTAGGTCATTTTCGAGTCGACTCTGTTAATGTATGCTGGTCGACTTTAAATCGACCTCAAATTGACGTCGATCTGAAGGCGATATGAAGTCACCTCCTTGTAGCATTCTGTCCTTTTCGCGACCGAAATTAGTAGTGAAAACCGTAATATAATAAAGCTGAAGAGATCCCCAATTATTCTCGACCAGGGCAGCTCATTGTGACATGAATATTGAAGCGTTGAAGAAATAACAGCGATCGATTTGAAGTCGAATTCCAATAATTTTGAATGGATTTGCAGCCAAAATAAGGCGGAACTTAATTAACGATATGTTGGCGTCGATTGTGGAAAAAATGAGTCAATCTATGCTCAAAAATGACCTGAGTTCAATATGGTTCATGGGTTTTCATCAATCAATGCGTCCAGCCCAAGACTAGCCTTTGACGTACATGATTATTTTATTGGCTTACATGAAATATTCAATTTTTGACCGCAATAGGATTCTTAGAGGAAGTTCGTTTGTAAAGACCGTTCTGGTTTCATTATTCTGGTTTAGATGAGACCTATACAGGAAGATTTTACTCCCAAGACTTTGCCAATCAGCGAAATCTTAGATTGAGTGATCAATCCACCCCGAAAGTCAGTGAATTGAAGTCAATCTCTTATGCAAGCAGGAGAACGCCACGATGAAGAGGAAGCATTTGCACTTGCTTGTTGGTATAAATACCACGAAGTACCACACGTTTCGCCTATACTTCCAGATTCCTAAATCCGCGAGCCCACCACATCCCGGCGCATCCTACTCGATATCGAAAGCGTTCGAGTTCTTCTGCGTTCAGGTATTTCTGGTAATGACAGTGCGCTGGTCAATGGGCCTACCAACTCAACAGCCCGAAGTTGTAATAGGTAATACCGTCGAACGGCGGCGGGTTACGGGTTTTGTGTTCAGAGTTGCCGTCGACGCGTATTGAAACTGAAACGCGAACGGGCACGAGTGTACGTGAGGTTATATAATGCCCAAGTCAGTACGCATGCGCTACGCTCATTGTACGAGTAAAACCGAGTTTTATTCAACGTCCTTGACACGAATATCTTACGCTCGCAGTTACCGAAGAAGAAAAAGTAACGAAGAACAAAACTATGCTATTACCGCGTGCTCCTTTCCTTCGCTGTGCTGTGCTGCGCCACCGCTCCGATCGAGGAGCGAAAAAGTAAGAGAGAGAGAAAAAGACAGTAAAGAACGAAAGCGGTACAGAGTGTAGGCTGGCGTGGTTTATGTACGTACCGTACGGTACACATGCACGTACAACGATAAACAAATGCGAACGATTATAAAATACAGGCCTGCCTGCCCCTGTCCGGGAATCAACGACGACGGCTACGGTACGAATCCGAATGTGCGAACGTGGAATCGAATAGGGTTAACCGGGGTACGAATATAAAGACAAACATCACTTTCTTTCCTCCTTGGTCCATTATTTCATAACAGGCGTATTTCTTTAATTAACGTGCCACTGTACCATTCTATTCTTCTCCGTTTTTCCTGTTCCCATACGTCTATTGTTCCATTTAATGAGCGATCGTTCTGCCTTCTTTCTCTCTTTCTGTCCGCTCTGCCTTCGTTAATTCAATTCGCACGCTGATGAGGACTCGCTGTTGTTGACATTATTGTTTTATTCAACACTCCTTCTCCGTCTAAACGCGCTCGTAAATATTGTACTCTTCGGCGTGAGTGTGAGTATTTACTCCGAAACAAAAATCATAAAAATAACCTAATTCGTGAGCCAAACCGGTCCTCAATTGACTCGAGTTCGTTTACTCGCGTTGACATTTACCAGCGGGTGAGAGGGGGCGTGTTATTTCTAATTCATACGAAGAACAGCATGGATACATTACACTATACTCGCGGATAATGCAAATACGAATTAGGAAAATACTTGTTTCTAACCTGTGCTTTTGGCTCACCCTCGTAAGAAATGGAGGTAGAAAACAATCCATATTTTTGACTCCGCGTGATATCAATTTGAGTCGTGACTTCCTATCCGCTATCCTCGAATCCATTCTTCAGCCCACGGTTGCGTTATGAGAGAACAAAAGTAGGTTGTATGATATTGTAATTAATTCGAATAGCGATACGTCCGTCCATCAATGAAGAAGTTACAGCGTTTTCCGAGACATGAGATACTGCTATGGAAATGGCTTGTCATGCAAGTAGCATAATTAAATCGCCGCACTTCAGCCTCTCCTGCAGAAAATCTAATATACTAAAAAGCTAAATGACCCTTTGCCTCTCATTCCTGATTTGCCCAATACAATTTAGCTAAAAAATAGCTAACGCGTGTATTCTATTACTATATATATGAATTGCCTAGCAAATTATAAGAAAAAATATTCGTGAAATTCTAATGACGTCACAGCGACTGAAGGTTAACAGGCAAAATAGAAAATAGAAAATTAATAATTATTGGTTATTTAAGTGCAACGATTCATTATCACAAACGTGCGTGTAAAAGTTTTCCATTTTCCTGTTATCGCATCCGACGTCAATTATCATACTGTGACAAGATTATATTATTATTTATAAGAGTAAAATGAATTACCTAGCAAATTTGGAGGAAGAAAAAAAAAAAACAAAAAATGAATTGCCTCGCAAAATAAAACGTAACAAAGATTCAACCTTACATCGATTACCTCGCCTCTTTAAACAACCTCACCTCAGGTTAGATGTCCAAAGTCTCGATAAAAGGTAGCTAACTTTCTTGGACGCGAGACAAGAAAAATGAATTCGACAAAAAGTTTTAATGATGTCACAATGTCCATATAATTATAATGATAATATAAGTATCTAATGAAGGAGAGGCAACAGGTAAAATAGAAAATGGTAGTCATAAAAATATGAGAATCCCTTATCAGTGTCAACTTTTTGAATAAAAATCACTTCAATTGTAAGAAGTAAAAGAAGAAAAGCGATTAAAATAATTTGTAAAATGGTATTATGGTTGTATTCTGAAAATAAGAATAACTGGAGTGGAGTGAGAAACAAACGAAAAGAACGTGAGGATAGGGAAGATGATTGGAAGAAGAGGTAGCAATCGAGTCAGATGGTGGTACTCAAATTTTAAGGCAGGAGAAAGAAAATGGATGTGTATAAGTTGGAGTAATTGAGTACCATAGGTAGTTGCGGGAGTTGGAAACCATGTTGGGAATGATTACATGGGACAGAGGATGAGACTGAGATTATATTGTGGGAAGTACGTTGATTTTGGAGAGTAGGATAGGAAAAAAGATGATAGATCGTCAGATTATCTGCATAATAAGATTTACATGAAGGTAGAGCATGGCAACCCAGGAGGAGATGAGAATGTTCAAGTTGAGAGTGACCAATTCTATATCGAGCGAAAATAACCTCTTTATGGTGGGAATTTCTGTTCAATGAAGACTGAGGATAGGTTAACTTTTAATGATTCTAAGTTTGTTGCAGGGTTGTTTTTTTATGTGAGTGATACAAGAATTAAGCTAGGATTAAGAAATAATGAAAGTTTTTATGGTCGTAAGTACGTAGTTACAAGGTGGGGTCCTTAATTTTGGGTGAAAGGGTGCAGTTTTTAGGCGCGCAATCAGTTTGATCATATTGAGGGCAACCGATGTGAACTGAGAATCAAATAACAGATACGTTTTGTACAGATGAGCGTAGAAAAGTGTGAGCTTGAACCTAATCAGAATTCCAACTATAGACACATCATGTGAGAAATTGAGAGGGACGTATTCAGGAAAAGTAGGGGGTACGATTCTAAGAAAAGGGCACAACGAAAGTTGAAAAAGAATATTACCATAAATAATATCAACAAGTATAAAGAGTTTCGGAAAACCCTGAAGAATGGAATAAAAGTAGCGCATAAAACATACCTCAGTTCCCCAGAGGAAGGCTTCAGATGAAATCCATCACATACCTAATTTACCCGATACAATTAAGCTAAAAAATAGCTAAAGCCTAATATTATAACGGTAACGACCTTCTCTTTGCACTTCATACCTCATTTTATCCGATACAATTTAGCACTTTGCAAATTGAAGGATAATTAATTTGGCAAAAAGTTCTAATGACGTCAAAATGTCCACATAATGATGGAAAGTATCTAATGAAGGAGAGCTAATAGGCAAAATAGAAAATAGTAGTCACCAAAATATGATGATCCCTTATCAATATCAACTTTTTGAATCAAAAATCACTTCCATTGTAAGAAGTAGAAGAAGAAAAGCAACTGAAATATTTGGAAAATGGAACTGACTAACACAGGTAGTTGCGAGAGTTGGAAACTGTGTTGGAAATGATTACACAGGTCAGAGGATAATTGAGAGAATACTTTGTAGGAAGTATGTTGATTTTGAAGAGTAGGACAGGAAAAAAGGTGATAGATTCTCAGATTATCTGTATAATAAGATAGTAAGGATTGTAATGAAGCTTCCAATCAGATTTCTAGGATTCAACCAAAAGCAGTTCAATTGAAGGCTGTAATAGAAAACAATCACATGTTTGAATAAGGAATTCCCACATCCTCTTCTATAGGACGGATTGGTTTTGATATTGAGAAATGAATTCAAAATTGGAGGGGTTCCAAAAAGAGGAATTAGATTTGGTAAAATTTTGAAAATTAAGCCAACTATAGCAGGAGGGACTCGGAAAAATTGAGACATTTGAGCTCTATTATGATAGATAAGGGATAGGAAAAATTTTCAATATCAAAGGAGTCAGATTTGAAAAGATTTTTAATATTGGGAATTGAGCTATATATGACAGGAGAGGAACTTGGAAAAAATTGAACCATCAGAGGAGTTGAAATTGAAAACGCATTTTGTACATCGACCTATGCAATTATGACAAGTGGATAACTTTAAAAACTTTCAACTTCCAAGCTATATTTTTTAAGAGAGGAACATGGAAGAATTTCAACTTCCAAGATATATATGACAGGAAAAGGACTTGGAAAAATATCAACCATCGTTCTAGGTAAATGATGGCGAGACACCAAAATTTTCAAAAATCCCTCCCCCTATGGAATAGGTTTCCTATTGAACCTCGATTTAGGTTAGGTAGTTGACATCATAAAAAACTAGCGATGCTCTTAACATCATTAGGATTTAACAGAAGAATCCCTAGAGAATAGTGAATTACACAAATCAGGACTCGACGTCAAGAATAACTGTTAGTTGGAGGTGGGTGGACTCGAAGGAATAAAGTGAGGGCCTTGAGAAATTTTGTTCTAATTAAGGTAAATGAAGGAAGGGATTTTCAAAGTCTCAACTAAATCAACTCGAAAATAGGAGGAGTTACATTATTTGCATGTAAAAAAGTGAGGTCAAAGAAATAATCATCGCTGAAAATTGGAACGACTGTAGTAACAAATTATACTGTCAACATATAATACACACAAGATTTCAAAAAAAATCTTATGTAGAAAAAAAGTGAAAGAGAAAAAGGGAAATGAATGAACTAATCTTAGAATCGAAACGTTTTTCTTCCATTAATTTGTAGATTAGAGGATGACACCTAGAATCAATTATCACCATACGGATAATTGGAGAAGATGGATGCAGAGGACTGAAAAAGAAGAATAGGAAGAGAGGGAAAACTGGAAGAGTGTAATACTGAGGCAGAGAACAATTTGGGAGACTCAGGA
Source organism: Aspidiotus rigidus (assembly GCA_035079385.1). Taxonomy (NCBI): domain Eukaryota; kingdom Metazoa; phylum Arthropoda; class Insecta; order Hemiptera; family Diaspididae; genus Aspidiotus; species Aspidiotus rigidus. The sequence continues at coordinate 3,913,041 of JAVHKY010000031.1, read as the reverse complement.
AACGATGAAGAAAGAAAGAAAAAAAAAAATGGTTGTATGGAAGAACAAGTAAAGAATGAAAGAGTGCAAAACTGAATGAAATTAAAAAAGAAGAAAAGCTTGAAAAGAAAACTAAGCAGATTGAATTGAACTATGAGATATGAAAAGATACAAAGAAAATAGTGTATCTAAGAAATTTCAAATAACCTTAAACCCCAGAGTTACTCCCTTTGTTTCATGTATCTACCTTACCGAAAACCCTAAATAACAGAATTAAAAGTAGCCATGAGAACTTTGTGTTTGCATAAAAATTTTGAATACAGATATCCAAAAAAAAGTTGTCTGGAGAATTTCCACTTTTTTTTTTTCAATATCCAAAGTAGAAATATCTAGATAATTTACCGAGATTTTTAAAAATTATTCCTGTTTATATAGCGCTCTCGAATAAGATAAAAATGAAAAAACAAAAAACTAAGAGGCGCGCCGTAGGCGCGCCGGACTTGCTAGTAGTTATATAAAAACATATCATATAGGTAGCTTGAAAGTTGAAATTCCTTAAGTCCACCTTTTATCATATTATAAAGCTCGGAATCGAAATTTTTCCAAGTCCTTCCCTCATCATATATAGTTTGAAAGTCCAAATGTTTCCAATTACCCCCTATCACCTATAGCTCGGAGGTCGAAATTTATTCAAATCCCACGTTTTGCCGGACGGCACCTGTCAATTTTTCTCAATTCCCCCCTCCCATAAAACAAGTTCCCTGTTAAAAAAGTTTTTTTAAAAAAGCCGCCAGTCCCACTAAGAACAGAAGATAAAGAAGCCTCAACAAAAAGACAGCAAGATTTCAAAACATTGTCCGGTTGTCAGAGGTGGACTAGAAAAAGGGTGGGTCCCTCCCGCTTGAAGCCAGTAGATATCCTTTGTATGTTGGGCGTCGCTGTGCGCCCCCACCATTTTTGGGGTTATTTTTTAGGTTCTTGAAGACAGTTTTAAAAATGAGAAAATTGTAAAAGTGGAGATTTGTTAGAAAAGTTTTTATATTTTCATTAAAATTTGAAGATTGGTAAATTTTCGGAAATCTTATTTTAGAGGATATTTTAGTGATTTCTCTACGCAAAGCTCATTTTTCAAACTTTTGAAAAAATCCTAGAAATCTTCCAATTTTTCATATTGAATATGTAACTATTTTGAAACCTTCCTCGCTCGTTAAATTTCAGAGTTTTTGTATCAGTTCTATATCAATTTTTTCAATCAAGCTGAAGTTCTATAAAGAAATCTCTCTCGTGAGAGCTACTTTTCAGTACTCCTAAAATACAAAAAATTCGAGTTAATGATATGACTTGAGCTAGCACACTAACTAATTTCTCTATTGCAAAGAAGCACAGTTTTCTCCATTAGTATACTTAATATGCCCTCCCCATTGTCTGCGTGAAATGTGGTGAGGAACATGACAATAGAGTATATGCACAAAAGAACGTGACGCGCCACCCACATGTGGCCGTTGTGGTGGAAGCCATACTGCAAACTATAGAGGGTGCCCTGAATACAAAAAACTGTCAAACAATAGAAACCCACTGTTAAAAGACTCGTGAAAACCAAAAATTTCCTCCCCCAGCCAAATTGAACATACCTAGGAGGCAAACTCAACCACCCTGTTCCTATGCTGAGGCTACTGGAAATCAAGGCCAGCCAACTTTTGATCAAACCAACAACAACCGTCTTACGAAGTTAGAGAAGCTAATTGAAAACCTCACTTTGCAGCTTACTAAACTAGGCGAACGCATGGACCAAATGCTAACTATTATTGTCAATGTAACAAGCCCAAAGTCAATAGGTACAAAACCATAATGGCGCACCCCGCTTAAGCTTCTCCTATAAGTCAAACCACAAAAATCCTTACATGGAATGCCAATGGCCTCTTGGCACGTCAAGATCGCATGCTGAAATAAGGAATTACAAGCTATATATACATGCAACCACCCAAAAGATGCAGCCCATGGAGGAGCTGCCCTCTATATCCGGAACACCATATCACATCATGAAATCAGCCCCTACTGCACCAAACCCATCCAAGCAGCAGGCATAGCCACTAGACTCCACTGTGGCACCGAACTTGTTATCACCTCACTTTACAGTACGACAAAACACAAGATCACTGCCGATCAGTACACTCACTTCTTCAACCATCTTTTTTGTCGTGAGATTTACCTGTCGTGAAGTGAAACTGACCGGGAACCATTCTGCTCTATCAATTTATGCTTTTAGAAGAGTACATATTTTCGGGTCTTATCCCATCTTCAGTTGTGTCGCAACTTGAGAACAAGGTTTTAAGCATGAGTTTTTCGAGTCTGTATAACACGGTGATCTTAGTGGCTATAACAATGCTGTGTTGTGATTGGTTCACTCTTAGAAACTTATTCGCACAATAATATGACATTGAGTTCTTATTGGCCTAAAATATACGCTTGGTGATTAGTCCACTCTATTGGCCTAAATACTACGTTTCTATTGGCTACCTGGTTTCCTGCCATCGTATCGGTTGGTTATATTCCTCTTCTCCCGTCCAATCACCAGGTCGAATAATTTTTCGCTATCAAGCGTGATTAAATTGTTCAAGATTCAGGCTTTCTTCCTCTGTGCTTCTGCAGTCTCCATTTGTTCCCAGAGTTTTCTTCTTTTTGTGCGATTCTCTATATGTATGACTTCAAAATATATTCTCTCTCCATTGTGTTGTTCTTTGTTGCGTGTTTATTAAACAGTGACTTGTCATATTCTCTCTCCTTTAACTTTTGTGCTTCTTTTTCCTTATCTCAAACTTTCTCCCAGTCTCACCGATGTAGATGCCCCCACACTGCTCACGACCGAGCTTGTACACTCCGCTCAAGCTTTCCTTGTCCTTTTCTTCCGTCTGGTAATTGCTGATTCTCTTCATCATGGGTTGGTTATTCTGGATACCCACATTTACCTCGTAGCCATTGAACGCCTTTATCACCTTGTTTGTGTACTTTTCTATGTATGGTATCGATGCGGAGTACTTTCTTACTGTGCTATCATAGGTTCCCTTCTCTGTTTCCATAGATCCCATCCACTACATTTCTAAGGCAGCCATTGGCTTCTGCGACCTGCTTTACTTCCTGGATCTCTTTCCTCTTCTGTTGTTCTCGAGGACAGAAATTGCTCGATGGCACATCGTCTTGACTTGGTATAGACTTGTGTACCTTACGTTAGGCTAGCCTCTTAGCCTAGTATAGAGGTAACTTCTGGTGGAATACGGTATGTTAGGCGTGGTATGATGAAGGCCGCAAGGATACAAGGCCCAAATTATGCTAACTTATAATAAACTTACAATATACGTCCCAATTTAGCAAAGGTTGAACTTTCCGTCGTTCACCGTCCGGCAAAAACTGATCTAACAGTTGAACTTGAGAAAATTCAAATATTGGGCTCTAGATGACCGGAGGAAGACTAGGAAAAATTCCAACCATCGAAGGTGCCGGCCTTTGAGAAATTTCAACTTTGAGCTATAGGTACATATATGATAGAAGGAGGAGCTGAAACATTTCCACTATAAAAAGTATTGAAATTGGAAATAAAAAATTCATATATTGAACTATTTATGATAGAAGAGTGACTCGAATTTTGAATTAAATTCTCAAACCACTTCGCCCCCGCAGATCAGGTTCCATGCGTCCCTCGTTCAGTTTCGTTAACGAAGTCGTCGGTGGTCCATTTCTTCATTGTACGTCAAGGTCATTGATGACGTCATCTAGCGTTTCGTCTACCAAATTTCCGACTGATCTCTAGCTCAGACACGTATAAATGTCAAAGGAAAAAAATGATGACAGTTTGGTCCATCGAACAATTTTCGAGGAGCTCTTCGTTTGTGCCGATTGTATGATTCAAAAGAGAAGAGGGAAAAATGGGCTTCAAGTACTATCTAAATCTATGTCTCAGTGCTAATTTTCTTCCACCGCTTTTTGCTTTAAAAGTTGTATTCTTCATTCCATCCCCTTGTCATCGAAATTTCACCCAAGTTCTATTCAAAACATCATATTTCTTCAAGTACTGCATAATCGAAGTTTTTTTTTTTTTTTTGCACCTTCATTAACAAAAATTCAGACTCAATTGTGGACGTTGGAAAAGCACACTTGTTAAGCAGAAATTCTTCTACAGCGGACAGCTTTTTCAGTCCGTACAATTGTCGTGAAAAAATAGCGGCGTACATTACGGAAAAATTTTATGACGTTTACATCGGACGCATGTAATAGAAGAGGGGAAATGCGAGATAAAAACTGTAAAGTACATGCAGTTGTGGAGATAAGTGTAGAATTACGTAGGTTTGTATGCTCTTGTGATAAGTATACAATAAAGTGTAGTGACGAAGGTTAGTTTTTTTTTTTTATAACAGAAGAACGGAAATGCATAAATACGAGTGAAGGAATTCAAATTCTGCATAGCAAAGAGGAAAAATTTTACATAATCCCGGTAGAATTTCGGGTTGTCTCCTCGGTCATCATCACCTTCAAATATTTCTCCAAATTTTGGAACTGGGTCTAGCCGGAATCACAATTTTCTAATCCTATATAATATGATGACTATTCTACGATCCTAATATAGGTCAAAGCCTGTACCCAGATGGATAGAGGGAGTTTCTACCGAACGACATTCTAAGAGGGAAGTTTCTTGTTGCACAAGAAAAAGAACAATTTTAGGGCTTTTGAATGGAACATCGTAAAAATGTCTGTCCAGCTTGGTGACGTCATATCATCTCTCATTCATCTACGGCAGTGTTTCTCAACCGGTGTGCCGCAAAATTTTGGTCAAAAACGTAAATCAACATGAACTAAAACAAGAATTGCCCTTTTTTTTTATTTGCTCAAAAAAGTAATCATCAGCACTATCAGATCGATGTGTTCCAACTTTCGAATGATGTCAATTCCAGTTATAATTACTTAAACTTGAGTCCAAACCTGCACTCATTGTCATAAAAATCAAGAACTTTCTGCGACTTGGCCAAAAATACAGATTATATTTCGTGTTTCCTTATAAATTTCGGAATTAGAAGAGGCCAGAGGGTTTCCAGTAAATGCAAGGAACACCCAGATACTTTTGCGTATATTGGTGGCAAAATTTTTGTGAGTCCCGGGGGAATATCAGAGCTCTTGTTTCCCGGAAAGACATCTTCTAGACCACGAATTCTGAAATTAGGAGGAGGAAATCAGGAGAGACATGAAAATGTCAAAACGCACAAAAATTTTCGATACAATTTGGAGTTCTGGAAATGCTGTACCGCAGGAATATCGTCTCGTGGACAAATGTGCCACGATGCAAGAAAGGTTGAGAAACACTGATCTACGGATAGACTGCTTCTCTTCTTGTATTGTTAGCTTGATTTAGATTTCAAAATTTTGGTCTCCAAAGTACCTTCAAGTACAAGTCTACCCCATAACGTAGCCGAAAGTCTCTCTGAAGACTTCAGGAACAACGCACTCGTTGACGTCATAAAATGGACTTCAATTTCCTAATATATTAATAGGCAGACCCAGCTAAAATTGAATAGCCTGTCTCATCTACCTACGTATGACCTGCCGATGCTTAGCGTGCTTCCTGAGAGCCAGGCCTCCAGAATCTAGCTTGTGTGCTCATAGAGACACCTTAGCCTCGTATCTATATTAGGCTAGTTTATGTATTTGTATAATATGTCATGGTACAAGTAGGTAAGCGTGTTTTCTGAAGTAGGTCAAGGCTACGCCTATCCTATGACGTCATCTCAGGTATGAAGACGTTCTGGATTTTTGTAATATAAAAGTTGTTGATTTTAATCTTCATGATGAAAAATTTGCAGGATTTTTTGATACCACATCTTAGATTTTCCTCTTATGAAAACTATTCTAAATAATTCTAATATAAAGACGTGCTATACTCTGTTCACGTTAAGAAAGGATAGAAAGTAATACGAACTACGTACCTTGAGAACGGAACGGTAGATTGAAATTACCTGGAGCGTTCCGTTCTCGAGGTACGTACCTACTTCGTACTACTTTCTATCCTTTCTTAACGTGAACCGAGTATAAATTGACCGATTTTCCTGTGACGTCATATCTATCCATGCAAACAGCATCTCGACTTCCATAAGACTACTCTGCCGTACAAAGTTAAATTGACGTATATGCGAAAACAACGATCACCGAGACGAGGCGTTCGGATCAATGGGCTGTATGTGTGTTGGTAACAAAGCTTCGTATTCACACACCACTACTATCACAATCAATGCATATGCCGGTACGTCACTTTTTTTGGACGTATTGCATCGCGAGGTGAAAAATGTACCGTATCTGAATATTGAGCACTTATTGAAGAAAATTATTATAATCATCGAATTCTGCGTTGAAAATTGCTATGAGTGAGCAACTTATGCGATCTTAATATCTTTCGAATACATGTTTATATTCTTTCTGATACGTTTCCGTGATCGTTGTTTTCGCATATACGTCAATTCAACTTTGTACGGCAGTACTACAAGAACGTTTTGAGAGATCGAGATAGTAAAGCAGATCGCAGGAGCCAATGGTTACCATAAAGGTTTGTTGGATGGAGTCTTTGGGAAAATGGAAACAAAGAAGGGAACCCATGATGTCACAGTGAGAAAGTACTCCGGATCGATACCATACGTATAGGAAAGTACACAAACAAGGTGATAAAGGTGTTCAATGACTACGATGTAAATGTGGGTATCCAGAATAACTAACTCATGGTGAAGAGAATCAGCAATTACCAGACAAAAGAAAAGAACAAGGAAAGCTTGATTGGAGTGTACAAGCTCAGTTGTGGGCAGTGCGGGGGCATCTACATTGGTGAGACTGGGAGAAAGCTTAAGATCAGGAAAAAGGAGTAAAAAAGTTGAAGGAGAAAGAAGATGGCAAGTCACTATTTGGTAAACACTGTAACAAAGAACACCACAATGGAGAAAGAATATTTGAGGTCATACATGTAGAGAATCGCACAAAGAGAAGAAAACTCTGGGAACAAATGGAGACTGCAGAAGCACAGAGGAAGAAAGCCTGAATCTTGAACAATTTAATCACGCTTGATAGCGAAAAATTATTCGACCTGGTGATTGGACGAGAGAAGAGGAATATAACCAACCGATACGATGGCAGGAAACCAGGTAGCCAATAGAAACGCAGTATTTAGGCTAATATAGTGAACCAATCCCTAGCAGTATGTTATAGCCTATAAGAACACAATGTCATATTATTGCAAGAATAAGTTTCTAAGAGTGAACCAATCACAACACAGGATTTTTGTAGCCAGTAAGGTCAGTGTTATACTATAAAAACTCATATTTAAGGCCTTGTTCTCTAGTTGCGACACAATTGATGATGGGATAACACCCGGAAGTACTCTTGTAAAAGCGAGTAATAAAGTGAAATTGTACACTTGAAAGACTTTTTCCCATGTATCAGATTAATGCTGCGTTGTGATTGGTTCTCTTCTTAGAAACTTATTCTTATGACATTGTGTTCTTATTGGTTATGACATACTGCTTAGTGTTTGGTTCACTCCATTGTCCTGAAAACTGCGTTTCTATTGGCTACCTGGTTTCCTACCATCGAATTGGTTGGTTCTGTTCTTCTTCTCTTGTCCAATCACCAGGCGGAACAACTTTTTGCTATCAAAAGTGATTACATTGTTCAAGAGGCTGGCTTTTTTCCTCTTTCCTTTTGCAATCTCCATTTGTTCCCAGAGTTTTCTTCTTTTTGTGCGATTCTCCATACGTATTATTTCACATATTTCTTCTTCATTGTGGTGTTCTTCGTTACAGTGTTTACCAAATAGTGACTTGCCATCTTCTTTCTCCTTCAACTTTTTTACTCCTTTTTCCTGATCTTAAACTTTCTCCCAGTCTCACCGATGTACATGCCCTCGAACTGCTCCCAACTGAGTTTGTACACTCCGCTCAAGCGTTCCTTTTCTTTTTCATCCGTCTGGTAATCGCTGATTCTCTTCACAAAGGGTTGGTTATTATGGATACCCACATTTATACTGTAGCCATTGAACGTCTTCATCACCTTGTTTGTGAACTTTCCCATGTAATGTATCGATCCGGAGTACTTTCTCACTAGCCATTATGGATTCCTTTCTTCGTTTCCATTTTCCCAAAGACTCCATCCACCACGCCTCTACAGTAGCCATTGGCTTCTGCGATCTGCTCTACTATCTCAATCTATTTCCTTTTCTCTTTGTTGTTCTTGAGGACAGAAATTGCTCGATAGCAGTAGTTCTGGATTGCCACTAACTTGTCCATGGGGAGGTGGTCGGAATTATTTGGGGTGATGGTGTCTGTATGCGTCGGCTTCCTGTAGATTTTGTATTCTATCCTGTTGTTCTCCAGCATGAGTGTAAGGTCCAAATAGTCGATGGTCACATTGCCTTTTTCCACAGTGAATTTTATGCTCTCATTCATCACGTTCATTTCCAAAAGGAATATGTCCACTTGTCTATCAGTGCCTCACCACACAATTAGAATATCAACTACATATCTGGCCCAGTGTTTAATTGAGTTTCTGAACTTGCTACCCTTCAATATCCTATTTTTCATATCATTCATGAATTTCTCCGTCAGTATTGGTGACAGCGGTGATCCCATTGCAAGGCCCCCTTCTTGACCGGTTATTCAAGCGGCAGTAGTTATGGCTCACGATCTCTTCTACTACGTTGGCGTACTTCCGCCCATCGGGGTTCCCATGCTGTCTGTTGTTTTTAAGCAGTGTGAGAAGTTCCCTCTTTGGTAGGGTACCGAACATATTTGCCACATGAAAGGAGATAAGCTTGTCGTTACTCTTGATTTCTAATTTGTCCAGTTGCTCAATCAGCTCTCCGTCGTTCCTGATGCTTCGTCTGGTTGCAAACTGGTAGTTTTATTTCAGGAATGTGGTTACGATCTTCGCTATCTTGTAGCATGGTGATTGAATGCTGTTGACCAGAGGTCTCATCGGACGGTTCGTTTTATGGAGTTTTACAAGCCCGTCGAGTTTTGGTGCATCTCAAGCGTGCTTCCATTGCTGGGTGCATTGTTCCGTTTCAACACAGCTTGCAGGTCATCTTGGTATTTCTATGATGGGTCCTTTGTCAGCTCTTAGTATCCATTCACTGCGATGTACGACTCTTCTTTTTGGGTAGTCCTCCTTCTCCATCACCCCTATCGTGTCGCCTTTTTCCGCTTTTGTCAAAATCAGGTTGTTCTGTCCGATCTTCTTGTGGAGATTTGAGACCTTCCTCTGCATTACTTGGGTTCTGTCATTGGCTTGGCACTTATTCTCCTTGATGTCCGACAGCATTTTCCCAATTTTGGTGCGAGCCTCACGTCGTGTTCCATGGTTTGGATTACTTGTTCGCAGCTAATGGCCATACGTTCAAGCAATTACACTGGTTCAGCCTCTCTGGCTGCACGTACTTGATGCCTTTGTCCAGGAGCCTTTTTTCTTCTTCTGTGAAGGTAACTCTCGATAGGTTCTCGGTTCTGAGAGCAAAGTTGTGCTCAGCTCTCGCTGTCTCTTCGTTTGATCTGTTTTGTTTTGGCTTCCACCCGTTTTTCCTCATAGTCCTCACCTTTCTTCCCCTCTCCTCCTTCTAAAATCCTTATTTTTTCGAGTTTCTGCCTATCAGATACAGATCAATATTCGAATTTTTACAAGTTGAAAGTCGAAATTTCTTTCAAGTCCCACGTTTTGTTGGAAGGCGCCTGGCACTCGTCTTTATCCTCAATTTATCTCCCTATGAAACAAGTTCCCTGTCAAAAAAAAAGACTATCCGATAGCAAGCTCTTCTCCCCTCCCATGATCATTTTGCTATTCAATGCTCTCCCAGCAACTTTTTGACCAGTGAAGATTCGGTCATGGTTTCTGTTTTATTTGGTCTCATTTTGACTTCTAAATAACCCTTGGAACGTTTAAAGTAATTTTTGAAACCTCATTCGAAATTCATGATGAAAGTGTGAATCATAATCTGGTACATCATGACTGAAATTCTTCTTTTGGCCTGTAGGTTTACGCCGCTGTGTAACTTGATCCTGCGAGTTCTTTTAAAAGAATTTCGCAAAATGAGTACTTATGGAATATTGTATCCCTAAACTCGTGCACAACCAACATACCGTCATCTCGATTGTACTATCAAATAAACACCCCATTTCTGTGCGAAAATACCGTGTAGGTAATTAACCCACGTAAAAGTTCTACAACAAATTTTTACATGTACGGCGCAATAAAATTATTATAATCTCAAGTAGAGAGTGATTCGACTTCGGTGAGTTAACATTTACGTCAAGTGTAATGACCCTTTTTCCCCTCCAATGTTAAAAGTATTACAGAGAGAGAAATTAGAATAGACGCACCCTTATGCGACCCTCTTAATGTCTCCGTGTGAAACGATGCAACAGGCCATCACGGACTCACGCAGGTTTACTGAAGTAATTTACGAAGTGAAATAATAATTACTCTCCAAGTGTATAACCTGTTCGATATCAGCGAGCAAAGAGCACAGCATTTCACGTATACTATGCATGTACAGATGTGTTTTATTCTTTGCAAATCATTAAAGCGTGAAAATTTGGAATACGCTGGTAAAAAGCGATACAGTGTGCCTTCGTAGTGGTGGCCAAGCAACACGTTGTGACGGATTGACTGTATATCGTCTCAGGAGCTCTGCGGCGTGCTCGAGAAAATACGCATCCCACGCCTCACCTTCAGGCCCTGATTCAAGTTCGAAGTAATAGAGAGAAGATAAGCCAAGTTTTCAATCCAAAAAAGGTAAATACGTAAAAACATGCATTGTATCGCGTATTATTTCAATTCTGGAATGAAATATAGAGGTTTACGCGTCTCGAGAATTCATTAGGAATTCTCTATGCGGAAACTGCAGCGACGCGAACAATAGTGACGAGTGGGCACAGGAGAGTTCGGGAAAACGAGTGAGAAAATCGCAGCGTAGGTGGAGTAGAAACCGATGTGAGAAGAACGTGCGAGACATCGCGAATTGCAGGAAACGAGCGAAGCGACCGCGTGAGTCCGCGCGAAGGACGACTTGCAACTAATCGTCTGATGGAGACTGAGGATGTAATAGGTAAACTAATAAATTAAACGTATTACGGATTCGCTGTAATGCCTACGTATATCAATTTATCGTAAACTGTCAATTGTCAAACGCGGATCAACGCAGCAATTAACTGTCACTTACGTCGTCATTATTGTACGCGGTGCACTGCTTTTATAAATAAGCTAACTTCTCTCATTCCGTAGGAAAAGAGTGCCTACTACGATATACAATCTTCAATAAAAATGGTCGTCGAGTACCTATTTAAAGCGCCTGAGTATCGACGAGTAAGTTGGGTACATTTTTTACAAATATACAATTAGTATTCTCCTGTGAACTGCTGTTCGCATTCTTTACATGATAATAGTAAAATCATCTGATCTTGACAGAGAAAAGACTCGTGAGCCACGTTACGTGATCACAAAAACTTTCTACTTCACGAAAAATAGGGATCGTGTTCCATGTCGTACACTGGATATAATGGCATTGACATCTTCCCAATTAACTTCTGGGATAGAACAATAACTTTTAGCAGAGAATCTGTTCTATGGGTTTTAGTTTGAGAAATTCGCCGTGCGCCGTCCAGCGAAAAACTTGGAAAAAACGACGGCTTCCTTAACGAAGTTATGAACGAGGAATGCAAGGAACCAGTTCTCTGAGCCAAATTGGTTTTGGTACTGAGAATTAAAGCAAGCCTACACCTAGTATAAAGCTAGTATGAAGGAGGCTTAGACCTACTATAAACTTAGTATGAAACGACGGCTTCCTTAACGAAGTTAATCGAGGAACGCAGGGAACGTGTTTTATGAGTCAAATGGGATTTGGTTTGAAAATTCAAGGAAGCCTAGACCTGGATAAAGCTAGTATAAAGAAGGCCTAGATCTACTATAAGCCTAGTATAATATGGAGAGTCGAAATTTTTCTAAGTCCCCCTCTTATCTCATACATAGCTCGAGAGTCGAAATTATTCCAAGTCCCACTCCTCTATGACAGTCGAAATTTTAACAGGGAACCTGTTTTATGGAGGGCTATTTGAGAAATCTGGCGTGCGCCGTGCGCCGTGCAACGTCCAGCGAAAAACTTGGAAAAATTTCGACTCTCGAGAATATATGATAGGAGGGGGACTTGGAAAAAATTTCGACTCTCGAGCTATATATGATAGGCGAGGGACATAGAAAGATTTCGACTCTCGAGCCATATGTGATAGGAGAGGGACTTCGAAAAATTTCGACTCTCGAGCTATATATGATAGGAGACAAATTTTCCCAAGTCTCCCTCCTATCTTAAATAGCTCGAGATTTGAGAAAAACTTGGACTTTCAAACTACATTATACTAGGCTTATTTTACGTCTAGGCCTTCTTTATACTAGCTTTATCTAGGTCTAGGCTTCCTTGAATTTTCAATACCAAATCCTATTTGACTCATAAAACAGGTTCCCTCCGTTCCTCGTTTAACTTCGTTAAGGAAGCCGTCGTTTTTTCCAAGGCCCCCTCCTATCATATATAGCTCAAGAGTCAAAATTTTTCTACGTTTTTGCTGGACGGCGCACGGCGCACGGCGAATTTCGCAAAAAGCCCCCCCAAAAAAAAACGACAGCTTCCTTAACGAAGTTAAACGAAGAACGCAGGGAACCTGTTTTATGAGTCAAATAGGATTTGGTATTGAAAATTCAAGGAAGCCTAGACCTAGATAAAGCTAGTATAAAGAAGGCCTAGACGTAAAATAAGCCTAGTACAATGTAGTTTGAAAGTCCAAGTTTTTCTCAAATCTCGAGCTATTTATGATAGGAGGGAGACTTGGGAAAATTTGTCCCCTATCATATATAGCTCGAGAGTCAAAAGTTTTCCAAGTCCCTCTTCTATCATATATAGCTTCAGATCCGACATTTTTTCTAAGTCCCTCTCCTATCATACATGGCGCGAGAGTCGAATTTTTTCTAAGTCCCCCCTCCTATCATCTATAGCTCGAGAGTACCGAAATTTCAACACGGAACCTGTTTTATGGGAGGGCTATTTGAGAAATCTGGCGTGCGCCGTGCGCCGTCCAGCGAAAAACTTAGAAAAATGTCGACTCTAGAGAATGTATGATAGGAGGGGGACTTGGAAAAATTTCGACTCTCGAGTCATACATGATAGGAGAGGGACTTAGAAAAATTTCGACTCTCGAGCTATATATGATAGGAGGGGGACTTGGAAAAAATTCGACTCTCGCGCCATATATGATAGGAGAGGGACTTAGAAAAAATTTCGAATCTGAAGCTATATATGATAGAAGAGGGAAAACTTTTGACTCTCGAGCTATATATGATAGGGGACAAATTTTCCCAAGTCTCCCTCCTATCATAAAAATGACGGCTTCCTTAACGAAGTTAAACGAGGAACGCAGGGAACCTGTTTTATGATTCGAATGAGATTTGGTATTCAAAATGACGGCTTCCTTAACGAAGTTAAACGAGGAACGCAGGGAACCTGTTTTATGATTCGAATGAGATTTGGTATTGAAAATTCAAGGAAGCCTAGATCATATATAGCTCGACAGTCGAAATTTTTCTAAGTCCCTCTCCTATCATATAGGGCTCGAGAGTCGAAATTTTTTCTAAGTCCCCCTTCTATCATATATAGCTCGAGAGTCGAAATTTTTCTAAGTCCCTCTCCTATCATATAGGGCTCGAGAGTCGAAATTTTTCTAAGTCCCTCTCCTATCATATATGGCTCGAGAGTCGAAATTTCTCTAAGTCCCTCTCCTATCATATATGGCTCGAGAGTCGAAATTTTTCTAAGTCCCCCTTCTATCATATACAGCTCGAGAGTCGAAATTTTTCCATGTTTTTCGCTGGACGGCGGACGGCGGACGGCGCACGGCGCACGGCAGATTTCTCAAATAGCCCCCCATAAAATAGGTTCCCTGTTAATAGCTCGAGATTTGAGAAAAACTTGGACTTTCAAACTACATTATACTAGGTTTATTTTACGTCTAGGCCTTCTTTATACTAGCTAGGTTCCCTGCGTTCCTCGTTTAACTTCGTTAAGGAAGCCGTCGTTTTTTCTAAGTCCCTCTCCTATCATATATGGCTCGAGAGTCGAAATTTTTCATTGTCCCCCTCCTATCATATATAGCTCGAGAGTCGAAATTTTTCTGTCCCCCTCCTATCATATATATAGCTCGAGAGTCGAAATTTTTCTAAGTCCCCCTCCTATCATATATAGCTCGAGGGTCGAAATTTTTTCTAAGTCCCCCTCCTATCATACATTCTCGAGAGTCGAAATTTTTCCAAGTTTTTCGCTGGACGGCGCGGCGGACGGCGGACGCCAGATTTCTCAAATAGCCCCCCATAAAACAGGTTCCCTGTTAAAATTTTGACTCTCGAGCCACATATGATAGGAGGGGGACTTGGAAGAATTTCGACTCTCGAAGTCCTATCATATATATCTTGGAGGTCAAGATTTTAACAGGGACCTTGTTCGACTAATGGAGTTTTTTTGAATAATTTGCCATCCGACGTCTGACCAAAAAGTAACTTGGAAAAATTTTGCTTCTTTTCTTTAGCTATATATGATAGGAGGGGGACTTGGATTTAAATTTATTTCATTTATGTTCTGTATTTTCTGTAGTTTTTGTATTTTATGTATTTTCTGTACTCTCGGAATTTTTTTATTTTATTGTGACCTATCACAAGAAACCCCTCCTAGTGTCCTAGACATAATTTTACAGCAGCGATGATTCTAACTTCAAAAGCAGTTTTTGGCGTCATTATGCGTCAATTTGTCTGAAAATTTGGTCAGTCGTAGATTAATGATTCAAGGATACAATTCAATAGCGTTCTTTATATTATTTGTGCGTTAATAGTTTTAAATTTTTGAATTAATTATCGGTATGTTGGGAGAATTGCCTAAACAATTATCTTAGCTCCATGTTTTGACCCGTGGACCCAAAAATATGCATTGGAATGAAATTTGTGGGTCAGATTTATGTTCAGTGATCAAAAATAACCCCTAAAACTGAATTTTACCAAATTCCAAAAATTTTTCCAGAAGTTTCAAATTTTCCGCCAACTTTGAAGACCCTTAAAGCCTATAAATAAATTTTTCCAATTTTTTCAATACCACCACGTAAAAGAGCGGGTTTCAATTATAAAGGATCACTGAAAACCCCAAAAACAATTTTTGAGTCGCTAGGCTAAGAGGGCTTTTCTTGTGACATGTCACAATTTTATCTTCTGTGCTTTCTGTATTTTTTGTATTTTATATATTTTTTGTACTTCCTCTATTTTCTGTATTACTTTTAACCTATTCTTCTTTTTGAACTACTCCAAATTTTACGTACAATTCGGTAACTAGTATCCATCCCTTGGGGTACGGTAGGCTACGAAGAAGGAGTTGGATCAATTGCCCTCATCTTCTTTTTTTACTACGTACTTCTTTGAATGACGGTACATCAGGCGCCGTCCACGTCTCCGGGAGGGACAATTTTTTACTCGTATAAATGTTTTTTCTTCTGATTGCTCCTTAGTTTTCTTCACTCGACACTCGTTAAATTTTCGCGTATTCTACGTTCATCATATCCTAACATTAATTTTTTCATTCACTCTCTAATGACTTGATCATTCTGGCAGACCATACTCGTACAATATCCAAATAAAATCTGACGTTACGCGGGTTTTGTGGGAAACCCATCATCGTTTCCGTCTAGATATTCAACTCACGCATCTATTGAACAATTTTATACACAAGTTTTGAGGTCAAGAACTTGTTGATTGTTGCGGTCGAGAATCCTTCCTCCTTATCGCAGAAAGTCTCATTTATGGTCCGTTCTGTTTCCATTGTATGCAGGTTCGAATATTTCTCTTCGTATTGTTTCCCTTTCGTGTATTATACGCTATATGTACAACACCGCGTATTATACACCTGTATTACATAATTTTTAGTATTTATGTAGGTACTTCAAAAGTAATTATTTTCTACGCTTATTTTGTTTTCCATTTCTATTGTTCACAAAATTATGCATTATAATACAAACATATATATTCACGAACGAATGTCGATTTTTTTTTTTTATTATTTCTATAGTTTAAGCAAATTTCGAGTAATGAGAGAATCGAGGGATTGATTTTTCCCCTCCCTAGTTCCTGAGAACTATAGATATTACAAGAGCATTTGAAGAAATGTTGCAAGCTTCGTGTAAAAAATGCGACATTAAAAAAATTTTGAAAACCCGAAAAACTCGAATGCCTCCGGCGCTTTATCTAGTCCTATTGAGCGTGGTATAGTGCAGAATAAATAAACATAGCGATGTAAACAAGATCATAAAGTTCCCCCTCGCTTAGCAGACAGAGAGGCTGAAAAAAGTCGCCACTCTCGGGACATTCTTTATCGGGATACGAAGACTTCTACATATTAAGATTACGAAATATGCGAAATAATTTCAAGAAAAACCTTACCGCCGCAGCTCGTCAAAAAATATAATTATCGAAGGGATGCGCAATTCCTTTGTATGATGCTGGAAAGAAAGGACACTTCGCCCTTTGCGTGTGAATAACGCTGGAATGAATAGGGTCAGCAATAGTACGGGAATGCGGAGAAAAAAAAAAAAAACAGGCGTAGCGCTAGTTACAACGCAGTAAAAGCGATCAGAATAAATGAAGGGCAACAACCTTTTTTTTTTGATTATGTATGGTCGTACTCGAGTAAAAATAAAAGTAGGTCCGCTCTTGTATTACCGGTACCGCTTTTGTGAAGGAAGGAAACGAGAGCGCGATTAACATTTCGAGAAACCCCTTCTCACGAATCACCTATGCGCTTCATACAGATGTTTAATCCCTTTTGTTTTCTTTATATGTACACTATCCGTTTAGGGGGAGGTGCTGGTGTTTGCTTTTGTACTATACTTCGGACGACTTTGGAACAATTATTTGAAAAAAAAATTAATGACTAAAATAATTAGCTTACAGGTAATTTTCGGGAATTAATTCGCATAAAAGAAGAAGACAATTCGGAAGGGGAAAACAGTACACGAAAACAAGTACTCGTATTCTCACTGCGAAAGAAACCTAGATCGAATAGGTCGTCTCGAGAATTTGGTCAATTTTTCTGTACACTGGCCGCACATCCACGTGCGATATGGTCGAAGACTATCACACCTGGCATTTACGATCGTAACCCCATGATTTCCTTGCTATTGAAGTCACTCCAAGGTCCTAAAAAGAAAAATATATACAGTTTTATTTACATATCCGGCAAGAAACGAGGAGTGTCTTAGAAAGAAAAGAAACAATAATTCGACGACAGGAGGAGAGTAATAAAAGCGACTTCGGACGAAGAACGAGGAAATATTCGATGCCTATTTTGACAATGTCACCGAGAATAATCAAAGAGAAGAGGAACTGAATAGGAAATGACAAATTGGCCTTCGGAACCCTTCCGAACTGTATTAGCTAAAATTGTCCCGGTCAATGAAAAGAGTATTTTCGACTACTTTTACGTCCCGTCCGCCCAGCACTCTGAATTTCAAAATGTTCGCAGTAACTAGTCAGTAGATGTACAATGACTGAAATGCGAGTCAGGAAGTTGGTTGCCACAAGACAGGTAAGAGGGGGATAGTTTCAAAAGAAAAGGATCTAAGAGTGACTGGAGAAAAAGTATCTGAAAGCATGATCAATCGATCATGTGAATGAACAACGGAACAATTAACAGCCTTTGCCTTATCTGCAATGGTAGCGGAGAATCCGCAATATGATGTTTCCAAATCACTACTCTTTTCTTCCCACGTGATTGAAATTTAATGAAAAATTCAAACTATACTTTTCCTCTATGTAAGTATTGTAATTCTCTTGAGATCATGCTCTGATTTTTGTAAGTCTCTCAAATCATTCCTAGATTATGTAACACTCTTGTTTGCACTACTCTCGGCATTTCAGGAGATATCCGGCCCTGATGATGTCAGCTCTTTCGCTTATAATTTTTTTCAAGACCTTCCTGTACCTAGTAGCCACCTGAGTACATTGATAACGTCTCGCTCTTCCCAAACTGGCACTTAGATTATAAACTTAAATTTAAGGGACGGTAAGTATATTTGAAGTTTATGTTGAAGTTTTATCATGTTGAACGTAGTAAGTGTAGTTATATGTGTTCGTAAACTGGGTGGAGCATAAGTAAGGTAAAGTTGAGTCGATGGTGTCGGAGTTGTTTCTTAGAGCAGAGCCGATATCAGATGGTATTTCGAGAGCAGATCGTGTTGGTTGTAAAACAGAACATGTAAAGAAATGTTCTACACTTAGATTGTAGTCTTGACAATGAGGACATGATGGAGGGAAATGATTTTTTAGAAGGTATGTGTGAGTGAGACGAGTGTGTTTGATTCATAGTCGGACCAATGACCTCCACCCACTTGGAAGGGCGATGGGATGTTGACCAATTTAGAGGTTTATTTCGCTTGTGTGTCGCATGTACAGCACCGCCCGTCATCCATTATGGAGTAGGTGCGGGTTGCATGCATTTAATATTGTTTCCTCCAACACCGGAATCGACCCTTTCAGGTATAACTTCAGTGAAGGAGGAATCTCCTCGGCGAACCCCCTCTTCTACTCGGCAACTGCCAAGTTGCTTTGGCAACCACCAAGCTGCAGTGCCCCCCTGGCACGCACAAAAACATAAGAACACTCACAACGACAAACACGACCAGGTCACTGTTGGAGGTTCTTCATCTTCTTCTCCCTTCAGGGAAGATCTTGGTCCTCTTCTTCCTGCAGATCTGGATGTTGATGGTACACAGGTGTTGAGTAGGCCATAGCGTGGTTCTGCATTTGCCTATTCCATTCCTGGTCCATCTTCCTCTTCATGATGGTGGCCGCAAATGCAGACACCTGGTTCCATGCTTCTTCGGAACCTAGCATGGTGGGTACCAGGCTACTCGGGTAACGGGTCGAGCGCTTCGTCTACCCCGATCTCTTGAAGAGACCGACTAAGCTCGTCCCGCTCACGCCTCTACGCCTCACACTCAAATAAGGTGTGTTGTGGTCCATCATCCCGCCCTTGGTTACAGTGCGAACACGTTGCCTGCTCAACTTTCCTTAACTTCTCGTGAAGGTACTTGTTGAAGCAGCCATGGCCGCTTAACACCTGCGTCAGGTGAAAGTTCAGCTGACCATGGTGTCGGTTCATCCACTCATCAAGGTCGTGTATTAGCACACGGGTTGTCCATGTACCCAGCTCACTCTGGGCAATTCTTGCTTTCCACTTTACAAGCAAGGAGCGCCTGGCCTCCTGCTTGACCCGTAAAGCTTCTTGGTTGGTCGTCGTTCTCTTCTTTGCTTCGAACACCACCGCTCTCTCCTCAGCAAGGAGCTCGATTGGTGGTGAACGTGCTAATACACAAAGAGCCTCCGTCGAGACAGTGCGGTAGGCACTAACACACCTCAGCGCAGCTCTTCGTTGGATCTTTACCATCTCTCTTCTTCGGTACGGTATCTTCATGCAGTCGGCCCATACTGGCGCACCATATAGGAGGATCGACAAGGCGGTGCTCATCATGATCCTTCTCTTTGCTTCTCTCGGTCCTCCTAGGTTCCTCATCAGGCGGCTTAGGTATCCAACTACCCGGCCCGCCTTTTCCGCTGCCATCAGGAAATGGTGCCTGAAGCTCAGCGTTGAGTCAAACCAGATGCCCAGGTATTTCATTTGCTTCTTGATTCCAATTTCCACACCTCGCAGGCGACAGGTGGGTGGCTTGAACTTCCGACGGGTCGTGAATAAAATGGCTTCCGTCTTACTTGCTGCAAGTTCGAGTTCAGCCGACTCGATCCAACGCGTCACATCCTCTAGGGCCCGGTTTACCCTGCTCTCCACCGCTACAGTTTTTTCGGCGGTGCATACCACCAGGGTGTCATCCGCATAGCAGATAAGCTTAACCCCCGGTGGCAGCTTCACCTTAAAGATTCCGTTAAATGCGACGCACCACGAAAGCGGCCTAAGGACCGACCCCTGCGGCACCCCACAAGTAACAGGGCGCTTTACTGTACCAGCAGACGTCTCTGCTTGGATTTCACGGCAGCTAAGATAGCTGTTGATCATCCTGAGCAGGTATGCGGGCACTCCTGCGTTCACAAGAGCTTCCAATATCATCTTCCATGGAATTGAATTGAACGCATTTCTTATGTCGAGGCTCACGGCTGCGCAAAACTGACGCATATCAATTGCTGACTTGGCTATTCTCTTCAGCTGGTAGAGGTTTATTTATGATTTTTCTTAATTTATTGTTGGATTGATTTTCCCAAGAAGAGTGCTAGAGATTAGAGGGCATGGAACCGTAATATATTTTCAAATCTTTAGCCGGGATCAATATGTGGTCAGTTACTTTTGGTAGTGAAGTAGCTTGTTTAGCTGCTTCATCCACAGCATCGTGAGGGGGGAAGTCGACATGGCCCGGAATCGACACTAGAGTAAGGTGAGAATTGATTGATTTTTCGACCCATAAAAAATACATACGCCGTCTTGTTGTTGAGAAATATTGATCTAATATTTTGTTAATGTGTTCTCTATAGATGGAATTATTTATATTTGGAACTTCTGTAAGATATCATCGGATATCAGGGACAGACAGCAGCCAAGGAGGAATATTGGAAATAATTGGAACAAGAGCTTTAATTTTGAAGCAGCGAGAACAGGAAGTTTGAAGGAGGGTTCGGATGTGTTTGTTGGATGGGGAGATCAGGAAATTGAGGTACTAAAACAAGAAGGTTTGATGAAAGAATGTCTCGGCGAATGGAGAGAGGGGGTTCGGCTGATTCAGCGCCCAGGCTATGTTTGGGGCTGGTTCTAAATGCCCCACTAACGAGTCTCAGAGAAGTAGTTTGAATGGTGTCGAGTAATGATAGAGCAGATGTACTGGCTAGGTTATAGACAGGGGCGCCGTAATCAAATTGAGATCGAGTGAGACTTTTGTATAGATTTAAAAGTAATCACCGATTGCATCCCGTCCAGGGATGAGAGAGGTATTTGAGTACATTAATTGAACGGAGGCATTTGGCTTTTAATGATTTGATATCAGGATTCCATGTTAGTTTTTGATCAAACCAGAGGCCCAGAAATTTAACTAAATTTTGTGGTTTTGATTTGGAATTTTGAAGTTGGAGAGGAGGAATAGAAGGGGGTAATTTTCTTTTGTGGAAAATGAGTAAGTTCGTTTTTTTCGATGAAAATTAAAATCCACGCTCGGATGACCATGTAGAAATATCATTTAGGGCTTCTTGAAGAAGTCTGTGGGCTCTCTTCGGGTTGTTTGAGTAGAGAGAGAGAGAGAGAGAGAGAGAGAGAGAGAGAGAGAGAGAGAGAGAGAGAGAGAGAGACTGTAGTCGTCTGCGGAAAGTCTTTGGGAGATGGGGAATTTAGTGTTGAGTGGAAGATCGTTGGTGGCTACCAGAAAGAGAGGAGGACACTGAGAACTTCCCCTTGCGGGACGTCATTTTGAATTTTGAGGAGAGTTGATTCTGACTGATATGTATCTATCTCATAAAAAGTTTAAGAATTTTGGGAAGATTACTTTGTAGGCCAAAATGTTGTAATTGTTTGCATATGTAGTGTCTCCAAACACGAGAATAAGACTCTTGGAGGTCGAAAAATATAGAATAAAGTGAGGATTTAAAGGGAAAGGCTAATTCTATTTGATTTTAGAGGTCTGCAAGGGCTTGAGTTGAGTTTCGTCCTTTTCTAAAACCGCATTGTACGGATGACAGTAAATTATTTGGTTCTAGGAACCACCATAATCTTTTATTGATAATTTTTTGGAATAATTTGCTAGTACGCTAGTGAGAGAAATTGGTCGATATGATGAAGGGAGTAACATTGAAAAACAATACTCATATTCTTTCCGATTTTTAAATTGTCACGTCGATCTGCAGCTGATTTTGAGTTATGACTCTCAAAATTTTGAATAATTTGAATACTTACGTCAATAAATAGTTGATATTCAGTACTCGTAAAGCACAAGCTTTGTGTCTTCAAATTTAATAGTCTTGACTTCGAGGTCGATTTTGGATCAACATCAATCTACAATACCGGAAGTTGTCTTAATTTCGACGTCGACGATGAGTCGATACCAGAAAAGAGCCGTCGATTTTTAGTCGGCATTCCGTAGATTTGCGGTCGACATGGGCGGAACTAAATCGATTGAAAATCGACGTCTATTTCGAGTCGACATGATTCTTCGGCCTCAGTTGGCTCCATCTTCACATGATTGTCTTCAACTCCCTCTCATCCGAGCCGCTGTAGACATCCCCTCTTTATACATCAAAGCCTTCAAAGATGATTTTGACCTTATTACTCATGTTCTCCAATGCTTCGGGCACCACAATTCTATTAGGCACTAAGCCTAAGTACTTTTGTCGAGCTTATAATCTTAGCAATTGTACAGCTCAGAAAAGGTGGTCGCGATGCGAGTCTCAATAAAATTACGGCTCATGTTCATGTAATATATTTTCAAAGAAAAGGTGATCATATTCCATGTCTCATACAGTTTTGGCAAATTCCCGGAAATAAAATACTTCATTTTTGGACCACCGACAAATTTTTTTGGATGATAAATAGATTGTGATTCCCAGGAGAAGAGAAAAAAACAGCTTTTGCAGAAAAGTGGCTTTTGTTGGACTACAAGAGCTACGTTTTATGATTTTTTTCATGTCCAACTTAGGCAAGCACTAGTGTCAGCTTTTTGTTCTGTGAATCTGTGATGATTGTGTTGCTTGAATCATTACTGATTTTCCAGATATGGAATTTTTCTTCTTTTCTTCTTTTCTCTTTTTTTTATTTTAGATACAGTATGCAGAATTCAGCCTCCCAGCGATCAACACATGAAAAAAAAAATGAAATTCCTGCAATTCCTGAAATTGGGAATTGACGGCCAAAATGAGCTAAGAATGAAACTGATTTGGGAATTCCTGATGCCAACACTGATTCTCGGAGTTGGTATGCGTCATCGATATTCCAGGGTAAAGGTCCCAGATTGGTTCACGCATTCATCGCCTCCATAGACTCTAGGAATGTCTTTTGTCGACATTTGACATTGAGTACTGTCATTCTGTTAAATCAATCAAATACATTCGTGAATACATAAACAAAGGCTAGCAATTAAGCAACTGTTCAAATCCAGCCAAAAAACAACCCCAAATCCATCAGAACCAACGCCAAACAGATCTGAACTAACAAGATTAACATCAGAATGGTCGTTGTTTGAAAATGTTGGCGTTGTACCGCCCAGCAAAAACCAACCTACCCTAGTTAAGGAGATAGATCTGAAGAAATTTTGGATATGGTGCTAAGAGGCCTCAAAAAAAACTTGAACATTTCAGGATCCCCTCATAGAACAGATTCCCTGCGCTTTTTGTCCAATTTTGTTAGGGAAACCGTCGTTTAAGCTGAGATTCTCTTTATTAAGACTTTTTTTCTCACTACACGCTAGATTCAAGCACGGTTAATGAGTCGAGCAAATAGCCCTTATGTGCAGGTAAAATGCTCGTAAAAAGAAGAGCACCAAGTTTGGCAAATGCACCTCTCAGAGGTATATTGGGCCCACTCTTCTAATACAATATGTAAGTATGATGGGTAATCGTCAACTTATCTTTAAATTCATGGAGATCCTCTGACTTGCTTCAGGAATTTAAAAAGTTTTGACCGAAGATTGAAACCAAGAAATTCATACACCCCCTATTGAAGAGGTTTCTTGATTGCTTCAATTGACTTAGATGACGAGAGAGATCCTGGGAGCAGCAAACAAAGTGAGTGGCAAGTTCTTGCAAAAACAATTTTGAAAATGTATGAACTAGACTAATTCATCGAATTCCAAGAATTCGCCATCTTGTTTTTCTTTTGGGTAATGTTTATTGTTTACTACAGGAGATAATCCGTTTTCATTTTTCCGACTTAAGCCTGACCGCAGGGACGTTGGCTCTAGACTTTGCATTTATTTAACTTTTTTATAACTTCTTTATTTCTGAAAAAATATTTAATAACACTCTCTCGATCTTTTTTGAAATTCACATCGCAAAATCCCAAGTGAAGGAGCAGAGCCTGAGCTCTAATTTGAACCGAACAATTTTTAGTTCTGTGAAATGTGAATGCAGGAGTTCACTCGCTGGTTATAAGAAGGAGAGGAAAATTTTACAAGCACAGCGTGCAATGAGGACAAGGAGAGAGATTATATATATAAAAAGAAAAAAGAAAAGAAAAGAAAAGAAAAGAAAAGAGCCTAGTGGTACTTTTATAACGATACAGTACGCCTCTTGAAATTCTTCGAAACAAACAAGAAATCAAAACGAAATAAAACGGTGTATACCGTGAAAAACTTAATGTTCTTTTTTTCAACCTCTAGAAAGTAATAAAAAATTTTATTGAGAGAATAATATAATCTACGCCGTGTACCTACTTGTACAGACGTAATGTGAGCTATAATGCGATCCAGGATAGCTAGGATACAGGGTCAGATCACAGAGGATCGTAAAACCGTGATACGCTTTCAGTATTGTACGCTTGGACCACGATAATTGTAATATTTTTATTATGAAAATCAGCAATAAATCACCGTGATTCGTTAACAACGCGCGGAGGTTCTAAATTCCCATTATTTCCGTTAGATGAAGGCTATGTATTTGAAGTTACACTGATACGTTTTTGTGCAGCCGATATTACATTTCTTTTCTCTATACTCTCGACGATTTATCTTCACTTCGAACTATATTTTAAACATGACGAAGGGTTCAAAAAACCTGACGTGTTTTCATAACAGTACACCCAAAATCTTGTAAACACTCTAAAAAGATACGATGTCAACGCAGAAAAGAGGGCTAAAAGTGCAGTAGTAGGGCAGGGGGAATACAAATACGTTTCGTTTATTATTCTCTTTGATGTTGTTCTGTTTTTCATATTAGTCGAAATAAAAAATGATTGATGGAAAGATTATAAGATTTTAACAGCACAGCTTAAGTCGCGTTCACACGAGCGTCCGAGTCGCCGCGAATTGGAAGTTGCAAGTTCGCTATAGTGTCTATAGTCGCAATAGTGCGCTAAGAGACATGCAAGTGATATTGCGGCGTTGTTTGAACCTTCCACTTGTCACTGTTACAAATAGGTTCAATATGACGGTCCAGTTTGCCAGTGTGGGACTACACTGCTGTACTTAAGAAAGTCCACAATCAGAGAGAAGTGCCAGGCTGATTGATGTGCATCCATGAGTTCAGAGGTTGGACGACTTGACTCTCAAGCATTTTGTTTTCGTTATTGATTTTGTAAATTATGCGAACTTTCTCGTGTTAATTATGATATAGGAACTCAGAGGTGACCTACAGTCACTGTCAAAATCGCTAAATCGATAAGCATTGGCGCTACAACGCTTGATTGCGTATGTTACTCGCAACTCATAAGTCTATCTGCGAGTTTAGCAAACGCAACCGACGTAAAATGATTGTGAGATTGCGTAAATTTTAACTAGTATAAGCAGAAAATTATAGCCCCGAAGCAAGAGGGGTTCTAACCTAGTACTTAAGGACGAATGAATTTTTGAAGACAACATAAGCTCTCCAACAAAAGGTTGACGGAGCGTGTGTCACAACAAATACAGAAAGAACAAGACGCAGCGCGGCAAGAACGGGAAGCTGTACAGCAACAGATGCAGATCCAAACATTACAAACAGCAGGATTAACATCTGGCGGTCATCCACCTGCGCCTGCTTCAGTTGCCACCTCGCAGTCGTCCACAGGGAATTCCGGAAGCCATAAGAGACCATCAGTCCACAAGATCCAGGTCTTGTCGATCAAAGGAGATATCTCGTGGGAATTATACAGAAGCCAATTTGAAGCTGCTGCAAAATTCTACAAATGGACAGATGAAGAGAAAGCCGCGAATGTATTACTGAACTTGCAAGGATCGGCGTTGCAGCTACTCTCCAATCTTACGGCAGCAGATAAGAAAAATGATGTGAAACTTGTGGAAGTCATGGAGCAGCGATTTGCAGAAAGGTGTAATCAACTGCCCATTATACATGAAAATCAAGTTTTCCATACCATGGAGAAAACATTTTGAAAAATCGTTTCTTATGCACTCTTTACAATATGTGAGACGACCTACACTCGCTTCAATTTTTTTTTTTTTTTTTTTTGCATTTTCAAATAGAGGATAATTTTCTGAATCTACAAACGATTTTTCACATGGGTTGAAAATTTTCTGAGACATGATTTTTCGAAGTTACAACTTTTAAAACGTGAATTCTGAGAAAATTAGAAAACAGTTAGGAAGTTTGTGACTGGAGTGAGTTTAGGTATGGTTTCTCAGTTCGCCTCACATAAATGTATGATATGTAAAAAACTGAATGGGGGGGAGGCTGTAGACATAAGAGGCCTTCCCCCATTTCGATTTTTGTGGTTGGAGTGGGTGGATTCATTTATGCTGGGTTGTGCCGTAGAGTTTTCCGTGTGTGCTGATCTTCTTTCCCCTCCAACCTTGATCCTGCTCCATTTTCGGACTGAAAACAGACTGAATTTCGTGTGATACGTTTTTGCTGTATTCTGCACTCGAGTTTTTCCATTCTGGTCGTTTCAAGCGATAGTGGGAATGGATGTGGTCTTCTATGTTTGACTTCGACCCCGCATAAAATTGAAACGAGGAAATTCTCTATTGTTCCAAGCAATGGAAGGAATGTCACCGAGAAGCTTGTTATTGTTGTGTGCTCCACAAATTCAAGAAGAATGAGCCTCCGCCCTGCTAGCCTAAGAATAACGCACTCCGTGTCAAAGTTGGCGTAGTCGCATGAGGGTTTCACGTTGATAATCCATTGGGCCAGGCAAACTTGCTCTGCCATTTCAGGCGATCGTAAAGATGGAACCAAGAAGCTCGTTTCGCGGTGAGAGATTGACCAAAACGGGGAAACAGCAGATAACGAGTTTCTTGGTATCGCCCGGAACAATAAGAAATTCAGCAAGTTTGCCTGGTCCCATTGAACAAGTAGTCGCAATCGATCTTTTACCGTGAGTTTACGACCTTACCTCAGAATACAACAATTGCAGGGACATGGATGCCAGAACAAATATAGCACTAACGATTCCATCCATTTTCATACTAATAACTGCAAATTATCGAAATTGGGTTCTGCTTGTCTTCTGGGCCCTCCCTGAAGGAGTGTAGGGGGAAAAAGGTGTCCACAATGGAAAAACTCGAGAGCATAATACAGCAAAAACGTATCACACGAAATTCAGCCTGTTTTTAGCCCGAAAATGGAGCAGGACATGCTGGCCTGGCATGTTTACAGCCCTCTCATAAGGTTGGAGGGGAAAAAAGACCAGCACAAATGAATCCACCCACTCCAACCACAAGAATCGAAACGGGGAAAGGGCTCGTATGTCTACAGCCCCCCCCACTCAGTTTTTTACGTATCATACATTTATGTGAGGCGATCTGAGAAACCATACCTAAATTCGCTCCTGATTTTTTTTCAGTCTTAAACTTTCAGCAATCACTTTTTAAAAGTTGTAACTTCGAAAGATCACGTCTCAGGAATTTTCAACCCATGTGGAAAATTTCTTGTTGATTCAGAACACTATCCTCTATTTGAAAATGCAAAAAAAAATTAACCGCTGTCCCGAGTCCCCCTCCTATCATATAAATCTTGGAGCTTGAAGTTTTTCTAAGTCACGAAAATGATGACGTGACAACTTGAACGCGCTGCGATTTGAAGGAAGACCTCGTACCACTCCTGTCATATATAGTTCAACGTTGGAAATTCTAACAGTGAACCTGTTCTATGAGGAGGTTTTTTGAGAAGTGTGCCGTGCGCCGTACGTCGTCCGGCAAAAAACTTGAAAAAATTTTATATAACTCGTGGGTCAAAATTTTTTCAAGTCCCCCTCCTATCATATATAGCTCGGAGGATGCAATTTTTCCAAGTCCCCTCCTCCTCTCCGTACCATCATCAACCTCGTGCGGCGTCACCGTCCACTAGGGCGACCGCACCGTGTGTCGTCCGGCGAAAAACTTAGAAAACTTTTGACTCCTATTGTGTATACCTTGGAGCATGAATTTTTTCTTAACTTAAAATAATTTCAAATCCGTTCATATATAGCTTGGAGGATGAAATTTTTTCAAGTCCCCCTTCTATCATAATATCAAAATTTTTTCGTGCAAGGATATACCATAATTTTAAAAAAATTATCATAATATAGCTCGAGAATAAAAATAACCAGTTTTATGAGGGTTTTTCTTGAGAAATTTGCCGCGCGCCGTTCGCCTTTCGGCAAAAAACTTGGAAAAATTTCATCTCCTATCGTATAGCTTGGAGGATGAAATTTTTTCAAGTCTCCCTCCCCTCTTCGTGACTTCATCAACCTTGCTCGCACCCGCGCCAGCCCTCGCTGACGAAAATTTCCTGGAAGTACCCCCAACAAAAAGGATGGCGGGTTCCCCGGTAAAAAAATCGAAGCGAGTTTAGGTATGGTCTCTTCGATCGCCTCATTTATTGTAAAAAGCGCATAAGAATCGATTTTCAAAATGTTTTCCCTATGGTATGGAAAACTTCATTTTCATGTATGATGGGCAGTTGATTACACCTTTCTGAAAATAATATCGTGCAGCAAATTCCCTGTGACAATTAATTAAAACTAACAAAATTAGTATATGTGACCTGCGATGAGAAAAGGATGCTCACTGCCCATTGGCGCAAGAACACCATTTCTCTCTGATTGGACATCTAATCAGAAAGAAATGGTGTTCCTGTCAATGGGCAATGAGCATCCTTTTCTCATCGCAGGTCACATATATGTTTTATCGTACTAGCGTAATATAACGTTACCTTCGCGCGTAACTACGGCGCGACAACGTCAACTCTCGGCAAGGAGCGCTTTATTCACGGTTTGGCATGACGGAGGTTCATTCTCCATGAATTTGTGGGCTAATTATCACGTGTAGGTTAAAAATGAAATTTCACGAGGAACAATTTTCGACTGATGAGGTTTGAACCCCCATTGAAAAAAAGTTCCAGGGGGAAAAACGTGGAGAAGTTAGTATGTTGTTTTTGACATCATTCTTCACCATTTCCAGGAATCAACTTTTACTGCCCCGCAATTCTTTTTTCTCCAAAATCTGTCTAATTTGCCTACCCTATTCGGTGGACGCCTTAGCTTCTAATAGTCTTCTCTCTCTTGTGTCGCTCAGATGCGGCCGTACGGCTGCGAATTCAAGAATTAGAGGTAGGGTTCGGCGAAGATATGAAACAGTCCCTCCTTCTAGAAATACGCCCGTACGAATGTGCGGACATGGCGAGAAGTTTTCACTAGCTTTTGCGGAACCCTCCATTTCGCCAATTGAAAATCTCATAATCACGGTGTGAGATAAAAAACACGATCTCTATTTCTTGCATCCTCGCAGAAAGTTCGTTCAAGACCCAATGTGAAAACCAGTAAAATTTTTCATTTTGGGTATGAAATACGAAGTTATGCCAAATTAGCACGTAAGTACAACTCTAATATCATCATCGATATCTTTCGTTATTCCCACGATTCGGTAAAACATTTTTCATTGACGCCTTCCGCAATGTAAAATACTGTACACTGAACTCAGCTATAAATTATCGGTAATGCGCGCCGACATTCCACCGATATTGATGGCACCGACGATGCCGACGTTGAGGCTGTATCGCGTTACGCGTTTAGGAAGTTGGAAATAAATGAACTAACAATTGCATCATAAAAAAAACAGCTGATTTTCAAGGTCACGTTGCAATTACCGCGCTCGTAGTACCGGAGCGCATAAACGCAGCGGCTCTGCAACAACGACGATGACAACGAGTACCTTGAACGTGTGCAGGCGTACATACGCTGTCCAGCATCTCTCGTTCACTGGGACACACAGCGTGATCCACTTCCTGGAGCGTTCGTTCGCTCGCTATCGCGAATACCGGCGTAGGAGTGAAGCGTCGTCGACGCACTCGCGCGAGCTTTTCTAACGCGCGTACTCCATGCGTAAAGCTATACGTAGGGCACAAATCGAATAATCATTCATAATAACGTTTTATATAGGTACGCGCTGTATCGTACGATAATAATAATTATCATTATATAACTCGTCAGAACGAATGATTTACTGAACTACATATTGTTGTTGCTGTACGGCGATATCTTGATACCGGTACCGCCAGCCTACCAGCCGACACTTGTTACTGTAGCCGATGGCTGCATTCATTTCGTTCGCTGGCGCACCGCTGTCGTTCTTTACTTAAATAAACGTCGTTACGAGATGTTACGTGACTACGTACTGTGCAGAGAAGGCCTACGTAATGTGCAGTATACTGTTGTACTCGTATTCGCACTGTACATGCAGCAGATACGCGTGCGTGCGTACATGCATGTGAACTTGACCTTGATTCTATTACACGCCATGAGCAGCTTCAATGTCATCGGTTTAATAAAGTATTATTTATTACAGTAGTCGCCGTTAAAATAATACGGATACAAATACGAATAGGTACAGAAAGATACTTCTTGCTACTGCATGGTGCAGCAGTAATTGCAACTTGCACCGAACGTGACGTCACTCGGTGTCCGCCTCTCCGGTAGTACATCTTCGGGTTTTTTTCATTCACTCACATTTTAAAATGAAGCTCTATTATTATTCAATTCGCGTGTTCATTGCGAGGATGGGACTGCGCGAGAATGAATTAGCCGCTTTAGGATTATGTCTACTAGATACATCCACTTCGCGCATCCTTCGCACGTATCAAAGACGATCTCGCATTCACCGGTATTACCTCGGTAAGAATGTTGCTCTTCAGACGATTGTGACATCACACTACATAGTTTCAACTCCCACTCAACGTGGAAAACATTCCTCATCGCCGACTCATTTCCATTTTCCTGGTCGACGGTAGTGTATGATCTAAATCAGCGAGAGGGGAAAAAAGGTTTCCTTAGTGGGTACATAATGATGAGAATTTAGAACTCACTTCATGTAGGCGGCACCTCTTCCCAATGAAGAAGTTGACCAAAAATCAACTCAAAATGAACGTTGATTTAGTTCCGCCCAATAATGACACAAAACTGACTTCAAATTAGGGGAAGTCGATTCAAAGTCGACTGCTCATTGTGTTCCACGGACTCATTGTTGATGTCAAAATTGAGTCGATTCCCATGGTATCATTGGAACTCATATTGAGTGAGTAAGGTTTAAGTAGAGCACTAATATTGAAAAAGTTTTTTAAATGTACCTACAATTCTACTTTATTAGTTGCTTTTTCGACAGTACTTTCGAGTGTTATCCCATCAACAGTTGTGTCGCAAGTGGAGAACAAGGCCTTAAACATGAGTTCTTGTGGCATAACACTGTGATCTTATTGGCTTCAAGAATGCTGTGTTATGACTGGTTCACTCTCAGAAACTTATTCTTACAATAATATCACATTGTGTTCTTATTGGCTAAAACATACTGCTTAGTGATTGGTTCACTCCATTGGCCTGAATATTGCGTTTCTATTCACCCCAGGCACAAGTTAGCGGCAATCCAGAACAACTTTTATCGAGCAATTTCTGTCCTCAAGAACAATAAAGAGAAGGGGAAAGAGGTCGTTTAAGAGGATGGCTTTCTTTCTCTTCGCTTTTGCAATCTCTATTTGTTCCCAGAGTTCACTCCTCCTTGTGCGATTCTCTACATGTATGACTTCAAATATTCCCTCTCCAT
This sequence comes from Aspidiotus rigidus, assembly GCA_035079385.1. Lineage (NCBI taxonomy): Eukaryota > Metazoa > Arthropoda > Insecta > Hemiptera > Diaspididae > Aspidiotus > Aspidiotus rigidus. Next base: position 3,881,269 of record JAVHKY010000031.1, on the reverse strand, counting down.
TGCGGTGTTCTGTGAGCAATGTGAGGGCATTTACATCGGTGAGACTGGGAGGAAGTTTGATATCAGGAAAAAGGAGCACAAAAAGTCGAGGGAGAAAGAAGATGGCATCGTACAAATCTACTTTATCAGTTGCTTTTACAAGAGTACTTTTGGGTGTTATCCCATCATTAGTTGTGTCCAGTGGCGGATTTAAGGACGGGCAACATGGGCTACTGCCCAGGGCGGCAAATTTTTGACGGTTAAAGGGGGCAGCAAATTTTAAAGAAGAAATTATGAAAAGCTCATATGAAAAAAAAAAAATTCAAAGGGCTGCGGCATTTTGTCGAGTGCCCTTGGTGTTTGAGACCCTAAATCCGCCAGTGGTTGTGTCGCAACTGGAGAATAAGGCCTTGACCATGAGTTTTTATAGTATAACACTGTGATCTTATTGGCTAAAACATACTGCTTAGTGATTGGTTCACTCTATTGGCCTGAATATTGCGTTTCTATTCACCCCAGGCACAAGTTAGCGGCAATCCAGAACTACTGCTATCGAGCAATTTCTGTCCTCAAGAACAGTAAAGAGAAGAGGAAAGAGATCGAGATAGTGAAGCAGATCGCAGGAGCCAATGGCCATCATAAAGGTTTCGTGGATGGAGTCTTTGGGGAAATGGAAACAAAGAAGGGAACCCATGATGTCACAGTGAGGAAGTACTCCGGATCGATACCACACGTAGGAAAGTACACAAACAAAGTGTTCAATGGCTACAATGTAAATGTGGGTATTCAGAATAACCAACCCATGGTGAAGAGAATCAGCAATGACCAGACAAAAGAAAAGGACAAGGAAAGCTTCAGTGGAGTGTATAAGCCCAGTTGTGAGCAGTGCGAGGGCATCTACATTGGTGAGACTGAAAGAAAGTTTAAGATCAGGAAAAAGGAGCAAAAAAGTTCAAGGAGAAAGAAGATGGTAAGTCACTGTTTGAGAAACTCTGTAACAAAGAACACGACAATGGAGAGAGAATATTTGAATTCATACATGTAGAGAACACAAAGAGAAGAGAACTCTGGGAACAAAATAATGGAGATCGCAAAAACAAGAGGAAGAAAGCCTGCCTCTCAAACAATGTAATTACAATTGATAGCGAAAAATTATTTGGCCTGGTGATTGGACAAGAGAAGAAGTACAGAACCAACCAATAATGTTGTAGGAAACCAGGTAGCCAATAGAAACGCAGTATTTAGGCTAATATAGTGAACCAATCACTAGCAGTATGTTATAGCCTATAAGAACACAATATCATTTTATTGCAAGAATAAGTTTCTAAGAGTGAACCAATCACAACACAGCATTGTTCTAGCCAATAAGATCAGTGCTGTATTATAAAAATCATGTTTAACGCTAGTTGCGACACAATTGATGATTGGATAACACCCAAAAGTACTCTTGTAAAAGCAAGTAATAAAGTAGAATTGTCCACTTGAAAGACTTTTTCCCATGTATTAGATTAATGCTGACTGTGTCATTCATTGGCAAAAGACTATACCTGACGTCCAAATTGCGCAGATTTCAAATCTACAATCTGATGATAGAAACCCGAGCAGAACCTTTGTACCCCTGCAACACATTGAATCCAGCATTGCATGTGTGCGCTGGTTGTCCAGAAATAAATCTTAAAACCTTCCAATAATTTTTCATGTTCAAATTCAGTTGGCAAATGATCAAATATTTTTACGAATGTATTTCAACAGGGGAGCTGTTTTATTGGGGGGTTTTTCGGAAAAAATGACCGCCAATTTCGTTTAGAGATCGACGTCCTATCATGATAGCCAAAGTCGAAATTTTTACAAATCCGTCTCCAATCACATGTAACTCTAAAGTCCAAATCTATGGCATCAAAATTTTAGGACATAGGTCAGCCTTCTGACGTTACAATCTGATGACATCATAGATCCCCCATAAAACAGGTTCAGCATTGCTTGTGGAATATGTAGTTCAGCATTTCTTACAGAATATGTGGTTCAGCATTTCTTATGGAATATGTGGTTCAGCATTTCTCACAGAACATGTGGTTCAGTATCGCTTATGGAATATGTGATTCAGAATTGCTTATGGAATATGTGGTTCAGCATTGCTTATGGAATATGTGGTTCAGCATTGCTTATGGAATATCTGGTTCAGCATTGCTTATGGAATATGTGGTTCAGCATTTCTTACAGGATATGTGGTTCACCATCGCTTATGAAATATGTGGTTCAGCATTGCTTATGGAATATATGGTTCAACATTGCTTATGGAATATCTGGTTCAGCATTGCTTATGGAATATGTGGTTCAGCATTTCTTACAGGATATGTGGTTCACCATCGCTTATGAAATATGTGGTTCAGCATTGCTTATGGAATATATGGTTCAACATTGCTTATGGAATATGTGGTTTATAGCATTGCTTATGGAATATGTGGTTCAGCATTGCTTATGGAATATGTGGATCAGCATTGCTTATGGTCTATGGAATACGTGGCACATCCTTGCTTATGGAATATGTGGTGCAGCATTGCTTGTGGAATATGTGGTTCAGTTTTCCTTATGGAATATGTGATCCAGCATTGCTCATGGAGTATGTGGTTAAGCTTTGCTTATGGAATACGTGGTTCAGCATTGATTATGGAATATGTGGTCCAGCGTTGCTTATGGAATATGTGGTTTATAGCATCGCTTGTGGAATATGTGGTTCAGCATTGCTTATGGAATATGTGGTTCAGCATTGCTCATGAAATAGCTGGTTCAGCATTGCTTATAGAATATGTGATTCAGAATTTTTTTTTTTTTATTAGCAACTCTTAATACAGAGTGTAGCTACGATGAGCAATATATATACCATAATAACAAATATACGATTAAAAACATCGATATTAGAGATTCAACATCGTTCTTCTTTTCCGTCCTCTCGGTGATTTGCCGACAATGACGCCGGAGCAGGCAACTGCAAATACTCTATCGTTGATTCAGCATTGCTCGTGGAATATGTGGTTCAGCTTTCCTTATGGAATACATGGTTCAGCATTGATTATGGAATATGTTATCCAGCATTGCTTATGGAATATGTGGTTCAGCATCGCTTATGGAATATGTGGATCAGCACTGCTTATGGTATATGGAATATGTGGTTCATCTTAACTTATGGAATATGTGGTTCAGCATTGCTTGTGGAATATGTGGTTCAGCTTTCCTTATGGAATATGTGATCCAGCATTGCTTATGGAATATGTGGTTCAGCTTTGCTTATGGAATACGTGGTTCAGCATTGATTTTGGAATATGTGGTTTATAGCATCGCTTGTGCAATATGTGGTTCAGCATTACTTATGGAATACGTGGTTCAGCATTGATTATGGAATATGTGATCCAGCATTTCTTGTGGAATATGTGGTTCAGCATTGCTCATGAAATAGCTGGTTCTGCTTCGCTCATGGAATATCTGGTTCAGCATTGCTTACAATTTTAACCCTCGAGCTATATATGATAGAAATCTAAATTTTTCTAATTTTTTGCGAGACAAGTTACGGCGTCCGGCAAATTTCTCCAAAAACAACCTGTAGAACAGGTTTCCTGTTAAAAATTTCAATTTCTGAACTACATATGATAGGAAGGGAACTTGAAAAAATTTGAACAGGAGTTTCATTTTGTCGCGAGGCCGTCTATGGTGAGGTTCGATTGCCAGTCAAGGAGGGGGGGGGGGGGTATTTTTCCGAAAAACTCACTATAAAACAGGTTCCCGTTAAAATTGATAAGGAAACTACGCAAATTGAGTGCAAGTTTTACCAGCGCGAATTTATTGCTTGAATGCCTTATTTTTGGGTGGTTAGGGTTACCCTCATCCGAGGTTGGCTCTGAGTGTGTTTGTGTGTTCAGTTAGTCCCTTCAGAACTAGCACTGACCGGTTCGATCGCGCAAATTTCAAGCTCATAATCTGATGGGTTTCAGGATCGAAGTCAAAAATGTAGAGGTGCCGATTGAAAATTGATTTTTAATTTATCGATTAAACCGACCGCGAAAAAAAAAAAAAAAAAAAAAACATTTTTTCTATTCTGATAATTTTTGATAGATCACATTATTTTTCAAAAAATGATTTTTTTCTTTTTCCCAACCATTATGCCCAAAATAATCTATGATCAAAAAATTAAGATTTATGGTTGAGTAGAAATCGTCGCGACCTGAGCTTTGTTGGTCACGTAGTCAAGTATAATTGAGGTTCATAATGGTCATTTTCACATTACTAAGACTACTCATTCTACCTTCAAGTGACGAAGTCATCAAACAGACAGAATGCTACAAGGGGGTGACGGTATATCGACTTCATTCGGCTCAGTTTGTCTGCTGTTCGAAAGCTAGCTTTAATGAAGGGGGGCGAGGCGATTTTAAGTCCTTCGATTTTTTGGTGATGTCCCTAGAATAGATCAAGGTAATTAAACTCGGTAAAAAAATTGATGATATCGATCTGAAGACGTGAGAATAGCCTACAAGAAAGCTACAGCCGCCCTCGTATACAGATGCAAATCCGAGTACCTGAAGTAGGCGAAGATCATTTAACTCACTGAAGAAGCTGGGGAAATACTCTGTATAATTATTCACAGCGATTGTGAATCACATATGAATCGAAATTGAAGATCTTTTCAAATCTCACATCTAGGATTTTGGAGGCAGAGAGGCCAATCGAATCGTGCTCCCGGTAAGAAATACGGGTGAAAAATTCGTTGGTGAGAAGACGTCGACTCTCCTCTTAGAGTACATAAATACCACTTATGAACATGGACGGCAACATAATACAAGACTGCCTTATGACCCTTTCTTATTCACCTTGGGCTTGACCTATGGCGTACTTTCTAGCGATAGTTGTTTTTTTCAATAGAAAATTGAAGTTCAAGTTTGAAATCAAACGAATTGTAGTTTTGAGGGGGAGGAGGAGGGTTCTTGAACTTCAATACTGTTCCAAATATTTGCAATGACAAATTATCTCTCTTCTCATCAGTTGTATTTGTCAAAACCTTATGGGATCACGAGAAGTCGTCCAAAAGTTATCGATAATATGCAATGTATGGTTGTAAGAAGGTCTCGTGATAAAAATTTTGTATTCGATTTGGACTCGTATGCGTATACCTATACACGTACACGAGATAAGTAAGATACATCAAATTAACTTATTACCTTTTCTTTTGGCATGATGCGTACGCGCTTGAAAAGATTTATGTATTTTTCTGGCTCTATATAGTGAACGATGTGACGAGCTCAAGGATGAAGCGAAAATTTTATAGTTAAACCAGTGGGATAGGTACGCCTATACGAAAGATTGACATCGGACGCCAAAATATTTTCAACTTCCTAATACAAAACGTTCGTCGTAGTTTTATCATTATCAATGGAATGCCGGCTTTTTGGCAATAATATTTTAACCATCGCGAAAAGTTCAGTGAACGATTCTAACGTATGTACGTTCGCGTAAATTGAAAACTTTATCTAACATAATTTTGTAATGAGTATTCTTTTTAATTTGGTGTATGGAGATGTGAAACGACGTATAGCGATAGTGCATAGAGGGTGGGGGTACTCTCATGGATTCATTTTTTCATACAAATAAAAAATTTACCAAGGGGTAGAAATTTGTGCGTTTTTCCTTGTTTCAAATTCTTCGCATCCTTTGTCCACTTCAGAGACTCGGGAAAATTTCACGCAGTTATCTGAATGACAGAAAAGTAATGTTGGGAGGATACGAAAGAGACGGTGTCCACAGAGGAGTGCACTTGTCTTCGACTGTAGAACCTCGGCTGTAATATAGATATGGAGAAGCAGCATTAGAGGTGGGCAAAATATTATTATTATGCTCAGGACACGTTTTTGCTAGTTAGTGGCCATAACCTGCTGGAGTTTGCTGTCATTGTGAAAAGAGAAGTAACGGGAATTCACGAAAATAATTTTGCTGACACGCAAAGGCTCGTGGTGACCGTTTTCTTTTACAATCGCTCTACGTTGTAAACCGAATTCACAGACTTATCGTGATACAATACGGCCCCCTGTACCGCACTGAGTCGTACATTCCGGCAACCCGAGAGCTCTACTGTGACATCGCCCGAAACATTTCCGAGGTCATACAGATAGTGATAATTTGAGATCAGATAATTGTAGTCCTATTTCAAGCAGTCAAAGGCTTGTAATTCTTACGAAAGATTGAAAAAAAATTCTGAAAACCAGTTTTAAGTATTAATATCTTGTACTTACTAATAATTTTCCGATAATGAGAAAAATTTTCTTTGCCGCAACCACTGACTTTGCTCTGTACAGCGCGATCGCATCTAATGGTCTCGTATTGTGTTCTTTATCTATATTTCCGTACCTTGAACCATAGATAAAGAAAATTAGTTTATGACCTGACGCCATAAAATTCGTATGATAATAATTCTAGAGTTGAGAACTTTTTTACGAATACAATTTTTCCAACTTTGATGACTAGTTGTACATTCAAGTCTTTATTGAAAATCTTTTCTTGTAAAAGTGCGGTTCACGTCAAGAAGATTGAATGCAATTTGGTTGAAATATAAATGGTCCAAACCCTTAAGGTCGAATAATGGACAATATGATGGCATTCTTACGTAAAACAAACCAAAATTAAAAATTTTTAAAGAAATGTGTCGTAACATTGAAAAACGTCTTAATGATATTACAAAATTGGCGTTAACAAAGTGGATTAAAAGTTACAAATTATAAAAATGTAAGACGCATATGGACAGGTAACTTTAATATTTTAGATTATAATGGGCAATGTTCTTCAAGTATGCCACCATTGCTTCCCTCTTCGTGATTCAAGACGACGGTAACTAATCTGTTCTCTCCCAGGACGACTCTGTATTTTTTTCTCAGGAGAGGACTTCCTGCGCAGTCCTGCTCAACCTCTGCTTCTGTTAAGGACAGCTGAGGTCGAAAATTTTCTGTAACCTCACATAGAATATAGTGTCCGGGATGACAGCCCTCCAGCAAATTATTAGTCAGAGGTAATCCTTCGAGAACACCATCATTTTGGTTCCACAAGGCAGTAATGGTGATGTGGTAGCTTCCTCGTCCTCCTTCGTGGTTAGCCTATCCATGTATCTTCAAAATACTCCATTTCGATGGCTTCGGGAGGGGGTGTTGAAAGAAGAAGAACGTCGATGGGAAAAACGAACGCTAATACCACTCGTACCGATGAAAAAAAGTAGATTTTCTGGCATGAATGAAGATGACGTCTCAAGTCTAATACAAAATGACCTCATATTTTTTTAGGGCCGTGCCTACTTCGGGATGAAATCATGGCCTAGCTTGCGAATTTTTCTCACAAAGGATTCTTGGCCTAATATGGACGTGGTGTCTAGTAAGATAAACTATCTAGCTGAGGGGGGCTCACTTGCTCCGCCTGTTCGTCGCCCCCCGCTCTTGGTATACTGCATTTTGAGCTGTCTTGAGGGGCTATTTGCTTCGCTCGTTCGTCCCCGTCCTTAGATTAATATAAACGTGGTGAACTATAAGTTAGACTATCCAGCTCACACATGGATATCAACATTAGTGGCGTCACCAGCTCCTGACGTCATCAACATTTATAGCGTCATCAGATTGGGCTTTCTCTCGATAAATAAATTGAAATTATTGATTAAAATTTTTAAGGATGGCGTTATATACCGGTACTGTACTTTATTCACCGTTAATGCAATTTGTGTATTGTGTCACTATGTTGTAAGCAAATTAGCGTTACCTAGAAGACACCACGTGGAGGTTAGCTTACTTGTCTTCCATCCACCCTAAAAAGGGTTTCGTCATAATTCACGGAAACACAAGTCACCTCTCTCATCCACCATAAGAAGGGGAAAAATTTACGGTGCTCCACAGTCTGGACACTCCTCTACCTCACGGGGAGGCAGCAGCATTCTGTAGATATTACACCAGACTCGAATCTTCAATCGCGGAGGCGCAGACGGGGTAATGATGAATAGACCAGCACTGTCGTTTTTTTGGACCTGGTACTGCAGCAGTCACCTGACGTTTCCTTTTCTGACGAGGCTCTCCTGACACTTTCCTTTCAGCAGTACTCCTATTGAGAGAGCACAGCTGTCGCTGAGAACGTTTAGGGCGACCTTGTGCTTTCACTTTGGGCCGGAATCTTGGATCATGAAAGTTCCCTGCGACCTCAGAACCAACAACTACTTCCTCATCACGTAGTTTAAGAAGAGGCTCCTCCTTCTGACTCATCTCTTGCTTCTTCAATCTCCGCATGTTCAGATCGCGAGCTAGCAGATAGAAAACTCGATTCGTGTCAACATATAACGTTTTATTCACCGGTACAGTACCGGTATATAATCACTTCGAATTTTCAATAATAATAATAAATTATTAGCAATGATTTAGTTAATTAAAAAATGCAATTTCAAGGAAATTAATTCATAATTAATTTCAAAAATTAATACTTTATATTTAAGTTACTTTTAATAATCACGTTCAAAACTAATGATCATATGACAATAATTATTATTAAATTTTTCATATTTATATTTATTACAACAATAATTGAAATGAAAAATATTAAAATTGACTGATTAATACAAAGAAAATATAATTTATTGCTATTCCAACAGGAATTGAAATTTTGAGATGATTAATAACATTAAATGGCTATAAGAGAAATTAAAATTATTAATATAATCGAAATATAAATAAAAAATTTTCCAATTAAAATAAATTCATCATTAAAAATTTTTGATTTATTTTTTAAATAATGACTGATTTTATTGTTATAAATAAACCAAGTAATTCATTATTAATAGAACGTGATTAGGAGTTTTAAATATTACTATTTGATTGAAATTATCAGGATTATTTATTTTTAATGGTAAAATTATATTACTTAATTATTAAAAAAATATATAAAAATAATAATAATAATAATAATAATAATAATAATAATATTAATATAGAGGTATTACTATAACATTAACTGATATTAATTTTAAAACAATATTTTTTAATCCTAGAGAAAATGGTAACACAGTTATATTTCAACATTTATTTTGATTTTTTGAAGACCCACAAGTTACGATTAATATTCAAATCAAAATTTCAAATTAAAATGAATTGAAAAATTAAAATAATTAATATTTAATAATATTTTCTTTACACACATATCCTACTCGATTTACGGGAACAAAGCGCTTTGTTTTGTAGGCAAAACGACACTCCGTGAATGCGCGTCGTTGTAGCGTCAAAATCAGTACTGCGCATGTGCAAAGGGTAGATATGAATTTTCATATTTACCCTTGGTGAGAAATGAATATACGCGGGTAACAAAACTGCTAGGCTTTTTCATCGCGTAAAGAAAAACGTTATGTGCAACACGGTCGAAAAAGCATTTCTCAACTCTGTGCAAATATCAAACCTTGCCTTCAGCTCGGGTTGCTAACTTTGCACTCGATGAGAAATGGCTCATTTTTCTCCCTTGTTGCACAAATAACTATTTATAAAAATTCATTATTAATATTTATTATTTTATCAATAAAATAATTAATTTAAAACATTAAAAATTAGAAATACCAATATTACCTAACGTATTTGAAGGGTGTAAGTTTAGAGGTACACAACGAGTGAGCTCGTAGAAGTCTTTATCAGAACAAGAATTCAGTACTTACTAAAGCGATTGCCTCTTTGAGGCTTGAAACGATTTCTTCTAGTTCCATTTAGACTTGTAGATTTGAACTTGCAAATTTGAGGAATTTGGTAGATCACTAATGCGCCGAATAGGTATAAATAAACGAGGTATGAATACACGATGAAATCTACTTTGTCCTTAAACGAATCATTGGTGGTGTCGGAAGGATATTAATAATAAATTGCTTAGGAATTATTTGTGTCAAGAAGCCATATAATTTCAGTGGTAAGGAAGTCGAAAAAAGAAATGGTTTAGCCCATTAGGCTAAGTCAAATAATCGATGATGTAAATAATCGAGGATTTCGACAGGAGGGGGGGGGGGTCGCGATGCTGACGTGAACTCCCTAATTTTGGAATTAGGGGCCAGGACTCAGGATTTGTGAAACTTGCAGATTTTCAGAATCATGTCTAGGGTTCCTTTCTGGGAGAGAGAGAGAGGGGGGGGCTAACTCGCGCGGGTAGTGTGAACTCGCAAATCTTGGAATTAGGAGCTAGGATTCGGGAAACTTCAGGAAAGACCTGAAACATGTCAAAACGCATTGTCGGCGCAATTCTCTTGTATCGCTCCGTAGATACACTAGTTGAAATGAAAAAGGTATCATCGTAGTTTTGCTGGTTCCGCATTAGGGAATCGATTTCTATAAGCCGTCTCCAAAAGTTTGCTTAAAATCAGTCCTTACGGCAGTTGGATTCAAAATCGGTTCTAATCGCAGTAATTTTGCAAGAACTTCATCATAGATGTCTTGTTTTTGGTTCGGTAACAACGCGAATATGTGTACAAGCGGTCAACATCGATGATTTTATAGGGAATGAAATTTGGGCAAAGGAACGTGGCAAAGGCAAACCAGTGACAAGGTTTTCTCAACAATTCTAAGTTTGTATTGGCACCAAACATAAGAATTCTATTTTTTCCTGGTCCAGAGTCATACAACTCACGAAAACCGAGAGTAAGAAGTGTAGGCGCGTTCTGGGATCCTCAATTTCGGCTGAGTAGCCTTTCAAGTAGATCTCACGCCTCGTTTGAAATTGTCTACGGATAGCATTTGACTGAAAGAATAACGACTGGACTGTGTGAGACATACAGAAACCATAGATTCAAGCGTATCTCGGTTATCCATACCTCTCTTCCTCTTCCAGAACGTTGAGCCACTAACAGTTTTCTCGTGGTAATACAAAAATTCATCATGCTGTAACATCGAAGAACCCATCTGGTTTTTCACGTGATAAAAAGATGACATTTTTAATATAAGAACCAAATTGTATTCGACCTCATTGTCAGTAGCCAAAAGCACCTAACTTCTAGCTTAGTGATATCGATAAAATATAATGTTCGACCTTGTTTATGATATCGGTACGAGGGTGTTATCTCAAATTCGCGTAACGTTCCTTTCGTACTTTTCGTGACGCTCTACGTACTACATACGTATATACTGAATATTACAAAACCACCTGCTATAGTGTAAGCAAAACTGACCTACCGGAACACATCCATGCATGTCTATTATGGTACGATTAAACTTATCGTTTTTTGTTTTTCTTTTTCTGTTGGAAACTTTGTCCTGATTGAGTAAATAAAAAATATGCGTACTTTTCGTAGATTTTAGATTTTATCGCTATAATACGGCTGACCCAATTAAACATCTATACTCGAATGTTCAATCGCAAAAAAAAAATTGACGATCTCAATCGAGTGATACGAAATGAGAGTCTAATCGAATTCTTTCCTGTTGAAGGTAGAGTTTGCAGGACTTCTGCTTACTGTATACAAGAATGACCTCGATTATCCCGGCCGAGGATAATGTTCCAGAAGGATGATGATATATTTTTGTTACATTTCTGTATTGTAATACAGAGCTTTATTCCTGATAAACCAAATCGACCATCACTTTATCGGTTTTTGGTCATACAAATGAAAATAGACCAAATAGGTACACAGACAAGTGGACTTTTTCTTGAAATGCATCTCTAACATTATTTCTTGAGACATTTGGGCAACCATCGGTTATAAGGTTAAAAACACTCGCTGATTGCCAAGTCAAATTTTGCCTCCTTATGGGCCAAATCCAAGATGGCGGCCAAACTCATTTCATTTCTGTTTCAAGGTGAAGGTTATAATTTTTTTGGGGGGGAGGGGGGGTTCCTGGTGTACAGAATTGGATTTTCAAACTCTACTTGAGATATTGGGATCACATACAGCTAAGATAAAGACCCAAATTTGGGTCAAATTAAGGCCACATTTATTGGCAATATAATGCTAGAATGTGATGGTTTTCTGACCCGGGAAAATCAAAAACGACCACCATGAGCTTGCGCCTGGGAATCAAAAGTCGAGATACTTGGGTCCTATGGTTATGCTCTCACAAACATGCTTGTCTGTTATTGGTTCTTTTTCCTTTTTCCCTTAGCCATAAGGAGTCAAAATTCGACTTGGCAACCATGAAATTCGGATTCAGCGAGTGTTTTTAACCTCATAACCGATGGTTACCTAAATGTCTCGAGAAATAATATTAGAATGAAAAAATTAGCCATTTTCATGATTTATCCACCAGTCATTATAACATTAGAAAATGGTTGATTTTTGGTATATTTCTGAGACAAACCGACCAAATTTTGATTATTTATTTCAGTTGACTGGAATTTTGACCATAATTTTTGGTTGATTTTTGATAACTTTGCGGAATATACATTTAGGTCCATTTTTGTTCGTTATACTGTCATTAAAGACTGGAATTTTTCCTAGTTTTTTAGTCTAAAATTCATATTACTCAATTTTGACCAAGATTTTTAGTCGATTTCTTGGCAAATATTCTGGGAGATACCTTGGTCCATTTTTAGCCGATTTTTCCTCAACGTCCATCAATATTTTTGCTCTCCGGACGAGCCGCATGATGACTCAATTTTGACCAAAATTTTCAGTCAAGGGCAGATATCCTTAGCACATATCTTAATCCATTTTCTGTCGGTTTGTCCTCAACATCTATCAATTTTTACTCCTTTTTTTTTTGTCTATTCTCGTGCGAACCGCGGTCATTCAGTTTTGACTAAAATTTTCAATTAATTTCTCAGCGTTTTTACCATCTTTTTCGGTCTAAAATGAGTAGTGTCGGGTGAGCCACCCAGTCACTCAATTTTGACAACAATTTCCAGTCGGTTTCTGGGCAGCTATTCGGAATGAATCAACTGTCATATGGCTTGCAAACTCGCAGACCGACATGACATTGCACTTGTCTCAATCTAACCCGACTAACAAGATTACTATTGCCATTCTTCTCTTCTCTCACTTGAGGAAGGCCTAGATATGGACTGGTTTTCCCCGTCGAAAGTGGTCTAAATATAGTGGTCTGATAATATTACCTACTTAGAGACTGTTTTATGGCGTCTCTATTGCCCAGAAATTGGCTAATCTTTTTTGTCGAAAGGGGTCTGTTGGTAGTAGTCCGTTAATATCGCTTGAATATAGACTACGACGGACTATTTTATATTGTCTACATACATCGCCCAATATTTTTCGTCAGAAGTAGTCTAATCATGGTGTTTTGTTGACACTGATTGAATGTTGACTACAAGAGACCATTTCATGTTGTGAAGTTTCATCAGAAAACGGTTGTTTCTTGGGGTCAAAAATGGTCAATTGCTGAAGAAATATGACGAACGACTGAGGATACACCATTTTATCGTGCCTACATCACCTACAAATCGAGCAATTTTTTCACTCAAAATTTCGTCCGAGTTGGTCTAAATCTGGTAGGGAAGAGTGGAAGTAAATCGAGTGAAAAAGTTGGTCTATTATTGGTCGCTCATCAGAGGGATCGCTTAGTCTATTTTTGGTCGATATCCACTCAAAATTGACTGAGATATTCATTTGGTCAATCTAGTTTATCGGGTTGAGTATACATCCACCCATCGTAAGTATTATTCATCGGTTTTTATGTTTGTTCGTGATCTAATTTTACTATCTTCGTAAGTATTCGTACCTGTAAATGGAAATTCGTTATCGAAACCTTGTACGGTACTCGTTCGTAAAAAGTAAAAATTTTACCGATAAGAAAAGCTAATAACTTTTCGTTTGAAATTCTTTCTTTGTAACACAAATATAAGTCGATTCCACTTGCAAAAAAAAAATACCATTAATAGCTCAATTTCGGATGGACGACAGCGGCACCCCCGCAATGAACCACGTTGACCGTCGACTTGACCTCGTTTTTTGGTCGATTCTGTTTTGAGTTCATTTTATGTCAACCGCAAAGTCGACTCATTGCGTTGAGTCGACTCTCGATATTTGATCAATATCGACTATTCTGTTCCGTCGATTTATAGTTTTCTGGTTAATGTACGTTAGTCGACCTCAATCCGACGTCGATCTAAAGTCGATTTTGAATCGACACTTCTCGACTGCTTTGTAACGTCGTTCAGTCATGTCTCTCAACATTTTGAAAAATCCAAATTTAGAGGTCGGTACATAGATGATACTCAGTATTCGACTTTGAATCAACCTGATATCGACGTCGATTTCGGATCGGTGTCAATCCACAATACCGGGAGTCGTTCCGATTTTGATGTCGACAATTAGTCGAAGAGCGATCGATTTCGAGTCGATGAAACTCATCGAGCTGAATTCAATTTTTCGGGATTTTGATGGGGTTGAGTTTTTGAAGCTAGACCTCGGGTGTAATTACTGCGATCCGCTTTACGGTAAATTTCACGAAGGAGGAACGAGGAATTTTTTAGAATAAGGAATCTTGAACTGTCGAACGAAGCAATTTGAACTTTCAACTTCATTAATTCACGATATGGGAAGTAGAACTTGGAAAAGTTTTATCATCGACTAAAACGAGCCGTACATGTACTCCAATATTCAACCTCGATAAAGTCTCCTCGTGGGCCCCGGATCCTCGATTTCGTTTCTCTGGCACAAAAATATTGTATCAAAATCACTAACGTTATTCCTTTTTCCTCCAGAACTACCAGATCAACGTCCAATTCCCCACTAAATTCATTGGCCTTACCTGCGATTTCAAATAGGTACTCCTGGCCTCCCCAGATCAACATTTTCTGCCCTACGTTAGCACTCTACGCTCAACCTATGCACTGAAGCTGGAACTCCTCCTCTACAATTCCACTCATATCGCTCACCACCAACTGTCTTGCGTCTACGACCTCCACAAACTCACAACTAAAATCCCATCTAGACTACCATCACCAATTGGAACCCTTTTTCCCTATCTACTCATCCACCCCTCTCTAGGCATCCCCGACGCCTTACACTTACCTCGACCTGGCTAACTTAGCGAAATCGCCCAACTTAATTTACACTAGATACATCAGAGCCATTTTTGTTCTTCTACAACCTGTGCTTAACAGATGAATCTAAATCGAGTTCCAAAACTGGCTACGCCTTCTTTATCGATGAAGAAGTCTCGCTCATCCGTCTGCTGGACCGTCTGCCATATATTCCTACCTTATTCACCTCTCTGTTCTGCCCTTCACCGTAAAATCTTCCTTCTTTCCTCTCCTCGAGCCATGCAAGGCGACCCCTACTCAATTGCCTTTCTCTGAACTTGTGGTCGTACCGGCTTCCCAGATAACGACGCAATGGACCTAGTAGCGAAGCAGTCTCCTCCTTAATCACTGATCTTACTATCGTTCTCTAATCATCTCATCAAGTTGTAATCCTTAATCCTCACAACTCCCCAAAAAAAATTCGTTTAATTATAAATCCCCGGTCCTTTAGTCCTTTTCAATTCATTCCCCATACCATGAAGAAATAGTCATAGCACGATTACGGATGGGCACACCCACTTAACGCATTCCTCCCTTCTTCTCGGGTTCCCCAATCCGTCCTCATTTCGATACTGCCTGCTCAGACCATCTTCTCCTTTCCAAGACTTGTACAGATTCTTCAAAAACTCCCACTCGTAGTCCTTGGATAGGGCCTTGCTAAATAAATCTAATTACACACCTCACCAAAAAAAACTCGCTCGTTCTATAATGGAGTTAGACGAGGGGTGGCAGAGAACCTGTTTTATGAGATATGTGGGATCTGAAAAATGTATGACGTCATCAGATTGTGACGGAACAAGTCTGACCTATGACGTCATCAAACTGTGACGTGACAGACTGGGTCGCGGAGCGCGAGATTTGAAATATCATGTGATTTGTGGAAAGACTTCGTCCTCCAAGTCTGTTACTGCGATACTTGGAGTAAGAGTGATGCCGCGGGACTTCGAAATATTTTCGTGCTTCTTGGACTTGTAAAATTTTTCATTTTCAATTCTTGGACTTGGAAATATTTTCAAGTGTTGGACTTGGAATTATTTTCGAATTGTGGGACTTTGAATATTTTCAACTGTTGGACTTGGAATTATTTTTAAATTGTGAGACTTAGAAATATTTTCAACTGTTGGACTTATAAAATTTTTCATTTTCAATTAATATTTTCAACTGTTGGGTTTGGAAACTTGGAATTATTTTCAAATTGTTGGACTTCGAAATATTATTTTCATACTTCTTGGACTTGTAAAATTTTTAATCTTCAATTCTTGGACTTGGAAATATTTCCAACTGTTGGACCTAGAATTATTTTCCAATGGTTGGACTTTGAAATATTTTCATACTTCTTGGACTTGTAAAATTTTTCATTTTCAATTCTTGGACTTGGAAATATTTTCAAGTGTTGGACTTGGAATTATTTTCGAATTGTGGGACTTTGAATATTTTCAACTGTTGGACTTGGAATTATTTTTAAATTGTGAGACTTAGAAATATTTTCAACTGTTGGACTTATAAAATTTTTCATTTTCAATTAATATTTTCAACTGTTGGGTTTGGAAACTTGGAATTATTTTCAAATTGTTGGACTTCGAAATATTATTTTCATACTTCTTGGACTTGTAAAATTTTTAATCTTCAATTCTTGGACTTGGAAATATTTCCAACTGTTGGACCTAGAATTATTTTCCAATGGTTGGACTTTGAAATATTTTCATACTTCTTGGACTTGTAAAATTTTTCATTTTCAATTCTTGGACTTTGTAATATTTTCAACCGTGGGAGACAACCAAAAATGAAAAATTTTACAAATCCAACAGTTGAAAATATTTCAAAGTCCAACAATTAAAAAATAATTTCAAGTCCAAGAAGTATGAAAATATTTCAGAGTCCAACTATTGGAAAATAATTCCAAGTCCAACAGTCGATAATATTTCAAAGTCCAACGATTGGAAAATAATTCAAAGTCCAACAGTTGAAAATTTTTCAAAGTCCCACAGTTCAAAAATAATTCCAAGTCCAACACTTGAAAATATTTCAAAGTCCAACAGTTGACAATATTTCTAAGTCCAAGAATTGAAAATGAAAAATTTCACAAGTCCAAGAAGTACAAAAATATTTCAAAGTCCCGCGGCATCACTCTTACTCCGAGTATGGCAGTAACGGACTCGGAGGACAAAGTCTTTCAACGAATCACATGATATTTCAAATCTCGCATTTGGAGCTACATACCGATCTCTGACCTATATATGATATGATACGAGGGGCACTTAGAGTACCTTGGAAGGACGTTCTCAATCTTACGGTGTTTGAAACGTTGCACATCTGGCTCATTGAAGGGGATAAGTCAATTGGTGTATGAAGCATTGCATATCTAGTTACTCGAAGGGCCTATCTTTCAGGTTATATACATGATAGGAAGGGGAACGCATTCGCGCTGTAGGAGTGGGCCCCCGCCGGACGGCGAACCCCCCCCCCCCCCAACAAAACCGGTTTCCCTGTCAAAATTACCACGCTCCTCTCCGCGGTTATTTAAGCCTATATTAACCCATTTTTGACATTTAATCTTACCAAAATTTTATAACTCAATTTTCAATCACCGAACATTTCAATCGGCGGCTTCAAATTTGGAGTGAGAACAGGGTACGTAATTTTGATACATTGTCTCTGAAATTTTTCTCCATATTTACAACAGAATAACATTTCTGTCGATAGACTTTCTACCATCTGTTCGATCCAGTTGATATCCGTAATCGCCAAACCAACTTATCCGCGTATTTCCCTTTCTGATCTCAGGTAATATCGACCTCCCATAACAAAGACTTGGACTTCAGCGACTTCTTCCTCGTCATCGGTATCTCTGAATTCAAGTGCTATAGGTGTCCTGCTCCGTATGGCAGGTAAAGAAGCAAAGATCTCATCAGTGGAGTTTCGAAGAACAATCGGTCCTATCGTCTCCGTAATCAGTCCATCTGAAGGCGAAACATGACAATCTGATCTTAAGACCTGTGCAGGATATCGATGCACTCGTGATGAAAACGAGAGGTCGCGGGTTCGATTTCCGCTCGAGCTAGCAGATTTTTTCGTCATGCTCCCTCTCTCTTCCTTATTTCTACAATTCTTTGCCCCGAATATAAAATCTCTTCAAATCTCTGGACTAGGTCAAAACCCTCATCCTTTTTGGAGCCTTAATTTCCTGTTTACGTAATTATATTTATAGCTCAGAAGTCGAGATTTCAACAGGAGACATTTGTTTCATGGGAGGTTGTTAGAAAATGTGATCACGCGGTACTTCCGCGGCAACCTGTGGTTCTGAAGAAGGTGGGGGTTCTGACCTATTTGAGAGAATTGGATTCATTTCCTACATTTTGAACGGGGATTTGGAAACATTACGACATCTGTATATGACAAGGTGAGGGAGGAATGTTTGATAGGAACCTTAAGCTTTCAAAATGAGGGAGTACTGTCTTGTAACAGCAAAGAAGACCAACAATTCGGGTGAAGAAAGATAGCGATTTGATTGAAGTTTAAACATCTCAACTACATGATGGGAGACTCAAAGCAGGGGAAGTAAAACTACCTGCTGCACTGCGAAGGAACTGTTCCAAGCGGCAGAGAAGAGAGGAACCTACACAGATTCAACCGGAAGTCGAGTAGCCATGGAACAGAGGAAGAGAATCTGCTCCATAAGTAAAGGAGTATAACCGAATATAATTATTTAGTCCCCGCTGTTTGTATAGTTTAATTTTTTGAGCGATTGAATCATAATTATATGGAAACTTGAGAACGTCACTGAGGTGTTGGAAAGAAATGAGAAAGCACACATTACTACAAGTAAGTCGACTTTTACGACCGACTTCTTCTGAAGTTTTTCTGATTCTCGTGTGCACAATGTTCGAAAACAATACAACAAAAATTTATTCGTCTCGTTGAATACGAAATTAAAATACCGGTGTTAGTTACTCCGTATCGCGACGACAAAAAACATTAAACGTTCGAGATCAATAAATATTACATTGGCATAGGTCAGGTCGCGCTTAAAATTACTAAACCGAGCGACCTTGTCTAATTTTCACAGTTCGCACAGGTTTATATACATTCTTCGTATTTTACTTGTATAGGAGCTAGAAGACCATTTTTAGCAGTAAATCGAATATGTACGAAGCGCATTTTTCGTACTATATTTTTTCCCTCTTATCGCGTTCGGAAGTACGCCGTTATTATGTTTTACTGTATAAGTCGGCAATACATAAAAATAAATAATACATGGTAAATCTTTCTGGGCCCACAAAGCGTTCCAATTCAGCCACACTATTTTAAACGGTCCTGTGCACAGTTGTTGCGCCGTTCTAGTGTGCGGGAAAAGTAACGCTTTATTATTTTTGTTGATTCTTGTAGGGTTAAAGACCCTTCAACATTCTTCCAATTTACCTACTTCCCTTGTTTACGTTAAACGTGTAAAACTGGAGCGAATGAAAATATTGACGTTTAAGGCCTTTCTCCGCTGCACAATATTATTACGCAGGTGCACTTATTTGAAGGTTGTTTGCGAGAATAGAGCGTTCACGTCTGACCCCCTTGATACGATGCGACACATTACAGATTATTTTATATTCATTATTCAAGTTCAAGGGAATCGAAGGGAGGAAGAGTTGACTAGTGTCGTACGAATAGAAACGGCGAAACGTTTTATCGAATTATTTGTACCACAATTATGATCTTTGTAAAGCCGCCTAGACAATTTTATTTTCTTATTTTTCTTTTATTTTGATTTCATACCGCACGATCAATTACGCGTTTCTATGAAAATTGTTTTTTCGAGCCAATACAAAGCCATAACTTCGAGAGTGTTTTTGACCCCGAAGATCCCTTTTCTGCTGACACGTCTAATTTCTGCGTAATTCAAATGTACTCGTATGCTGCATACTTGGAACATAACACGTTGATCATATCTATAGCTTGGAGGTCGAAATTAATCAAGTCCCCCTCCTATCATATATGGCTCGAGAGTCGAAATTTTTCCAAGTTTTTTGTTGGACGGCGCACGGCGAGTCTCCCATAGAACAGATTAAATTTCGACTCTCCGGCCATATATCATAGGAGGGGGACTTCGAAAAATTTCGACTCTCGAGCTATATGAAATTTAACCTGTTCTATGGTTTTTTGAGAGAGAGAGATTTGCCGTGCGCCGCCCAACAAAAAACATGGAAAAATTTCGACTCTCGAGCTATATATAATAGGAATTTTTCTGTCCCTCTCCTTTCATATATAGCTCGAGAGTCAACATTTTTCCAAGTCCCCCTCCTATGATATATGGCCGGAGAGTCGAAATTCAACTTTTTCTATAGGTTGATACAAATGGTGTACTCCCGAGAGAGTAGCGAAATATTTAAACCACACTAATCACAGCCGCGATAAGATTTTTCGGTTAAACAACCATCTTCAGAACACGAACGAAAGCGACTAATCCAACAACGACGAAGGCAGAGAAACCAACTTGAGGATCATTATTGAACCAGCGAATCATCGAAGTGTGAATCATTCTCATAGACTAGCTGAACCAGACTCTTATCAGGAATGTACCTGTTTAAGACGGTGAAGTCTTCATTATTCTGATGACGTAAGATTTCAATATTTTCTAAAGACATACGATTAAAGTATGAGTTCTCCGTATGGAGGAGGGTACCAGACCCCTCTTTGACCCTGTGGCCACTTTCGATAAGGTGATCGGCAATGGCAGACTCACCCAAGTTACACTTCCTCCAAGCTTTTTTATGCTCATCAATTCTTATTTGCAGCTGACGGCCGGTCATTCCTATATAAACTCCAGGGTGCAGGCTATGCTGTAAACACCACTCTTCTCGGCTAGAGGAATGAGGTCCTTCAATTTTACAATAAACGTTTTACCATGTCAGTATTATAATATGCCGGACGGAACCCGAAAGGACTAAGCAAACGACCCAACTTCAACGAAAATCTATACCCAGGTAAGGAAGTCTAATCCAACGTTTTTTCCTATCTAGGTGTGAATCCATGGGGAGGGAGGTGGTAGAGTCGAGGCTTTTTCTGGTAACCTCCTACAGACCATTAGGTCGATGTCCACCTTCACTTGATTCACTCTAGCCAGGTGCTTAATTGTTCCTAGTTCCTTGTGGAAAGCGTCCTGACTCAAAGGAATATGAGTCAGGCGATGGATCAAGCTATTGAACGTAGCGATCTTATGTGCAGCTGGATAGAAGGACGACCCGTGGATTGTAATATCGGTCGAAGTTTCTTTTCTACAAATTCCAAATTCATGGACGCCATCTCTAATGAAAATGGACAAGTCCAAAAAATTTATTAATGAGCCACCAACTTCCAGAGTGAATTTTATGGAAGGGTATTGGCTATTTAAGTAAGTGAGAAGCTCACATAGGAATTCCATTGGACCGGTCCAAGTACAAAATATGTCGTCTACACGTCTCTGCCAGTAAAGACATGATTTAACAACACCTGGACTGAGGAAAACAAATCGATCTCAAATTTGGACATGAATACCTCAGATATCAGAGAGCCTAAGGGAGAACCATTTAGGATCCCCACCTCATCCGGGAACTCGAAAATTTCCCTTCAAATTTGCAGAAGTTGGGGGTCCTGAGAATATCAAATAATTCCGCCATCTCCTCATGAGGAGCAGCTGATTTTACGAGCAATTCACCCATGTGTTGGATAGTAACAGCCTTAGGAATGTGAAGAAATAATCCTACAACATCAAAGGAGCATAACGTCGTTTCCGGAGGAAGGTTTACGTCCTTCAACCTATCCGCCAAGGACCCCGAGTTCTTTACTGAATACGGGAAGGTACAATTTACTCGGGTTTTAAACCATCGATCTATAAATTTAGCTAATAAGTAAGTTGGTGACGAGACAAACGACACGACACGGTGTCCATCCTTCAGGGCATTGCGTCGGTAGTCTTAAAGGCTCGAATTGAGAGTCGCCTGGCTCAATTTCTCCTTGAGTTCCGCGCGCTGTGCAATATTCGTCAATGAGGCGACTACAGGGGTCTACCCCAATGTCCGAGGGAGCGCTCAGCACTCAACCTGGAATTCAGGTAGTCCTGTACCATGGACGCACGCGTATCTACTCTTCCACCAGAGCTTTCAGTCAACGCTGGAAGCTCATCAGCAGTGCTCCACAACTTTAGGCTTCTCAGGCGGGCGTTTCTTCCTCCTTCTGTTCTTCTTTTGTGCGTTTGTTTGTTTATTTTTTCCTTCCTTCGACGCTCTCTCCTGAGCGTCCGGTGTGTGGTGGTACGATGGTGCTGATGAAAGATGATGCAGCAGCAGCAGCAGCATGGGAATGGTACAGGTAGGTGTGAGAAGCCACTTGCTTTTACAAGAGTACTTTCGGGTGTTATCCCATCATCAGTTGTGTCGCAATTGGAGAACGAGGCCTTAAACATGAGTTTTTATAGTATAACACCGTGATCTTATTGGCTATAACAATGCTATGTTGTGATTGGTTCACTCTTAGAAACTTATTCTTACAATATTATGACATTGTGTTCTTATTGGCTGAAACATACTGCTTAGTGATTGGTTCACTCTATTGTCCTAAATACTGCGTTTCTATTGGCTACCTGGTTTTCTACCGTCTCATTGGTGGCACATCTAAGGAATTATTTTTACTTCATATACTTTATTATATGCAGTAAAAATATTTCCTAACCAACCCATGGTGAAGAAAATCAGCAATGACCAGATGGAATCAAAGGACAAGGAAAGCTTGAGCGGATTGTACAAGATCAGTTGAGAACGGTGTCAGGGCATCTACATCGGTGAGACTGGGAGAAAGTTTGAGATTAGGAAAAAGAAGCACAAAAAGTCGAGGGAGAAAGAAGATGGCAAATCACTGTTTGGGAAACACTGTAACCAAGAAAACCACAACGGAGAGAGAATATTTGAAGTGATACATGTAGGGAATTGCACGAAGAGTAGAAAGCTCTGGGAACAAATGGAGATTGCAAAAGCCAAAAGGGAGAAAGCCTGCCTCTTGAACAATGTAATTACATTTGACAGCAAGAAATTATTCGGCCTGGTGATTGGACGAGAGAAGAAGAACAGAACCAACCAATGAGACAGCAGGAATCCAGGTAGCCAATAGAAACGCAGTATTTAGGACAATAGATTGAAGAAATCACGAAGCAGTATGTTTTAGCCAATAAGAACACAAATGTCATATTATTGTATGAATAAGTTTTAAGAGTGAACAAATCACAACACGGAATTGTTGTAGCCAATAAGATCACAATGTTATACTATAAAAACTCATATTTAAGGCCTTGTTCTCCAATTGCGACACAACTGATGATGGGATAACACCCAAAAGTACCTTGTAAAAGCAACTAATAAAGTAGAATTGTATCTTTGGAAAAATATGTATTCTTACAACAATTTTGTTCGCCGTTAGAGGGCTCTTCAGCCCTAGCAACCTTACTATATAAAGAAGAATTGATTGAAAGGAAAATTGATATTCGAGGATGGAGAAGACAATTTATTATACATCAAGGGGTACAAATAGTATTCAAAGTACCCTCGAGCAATTACCCGCATACCTGCTCAGAATGATCAGCAGCCATCTTAGCTGTCATGAAATCGAAGCAGAGACGTCTACTGGTACAGTGAAGTGCCCTGTCACTAGTGGGGTGCCGCAGCGGTCGGTCCTTGGGCCGCTTTTGTGGTGCGTCGCATTTAATGGAATCTTTAAGGTGAAGCTGCCACCGGGGGTTAAGCTTATCTGCTATGCGGATGACACCCTGGTGGTATGCACCGCCGAAACAACTGTAGCGGTGGAGAGCAGGGTAAACCGGGCCCTAGAGGAAGTGACGCGTTGGATCGAGTCGGCTGAACTCGAACTTGCAGCAAGTAAGACGGAGGCCATTTTATTCACAATCCGTCGGAAGTTCAGTCCAATCACCTTTCGCCTTCAAGGAGTGGAAATTGAAATCAAGAAGCAAATGAAATACCTGGGCATCTGGTTTGACTCAACACTGAGCTGCAGGCACCATTTCCTGATGGCAGCGAAAAAGGCAGGCCGGGTAGTTGGTTACCTAAGCCGCCTGATGAGGAACCTAGGAGGACCGAGAGAAGCAAGGAGAAGGAACATGATGAGCACCGCCTTGTCGATCCTCCTATACAGTGCGCCAGTATGGGCCGACTCCATGAAGATACCATACCGAAGGAGAGAGATGATAAAGATCCAACGAAGAGCTGCGCTGAGGTGTGTTAGTGCCTACCGCACTGTCTCGAAGGAGGTTCTTTGTGTATTAGCATGTTCACCACCAATCGAGCTCCTTGCTGAGGAGAGAGCGGTGGTGTTCAAAGCAAAGAAGAGGACGACAACCAACCAAGAAACTTTACGGGTCAAGCAGGAGGCCAGGCGCTCCTTGCTTGTAAAGTGAAAAGCACGAATTGCCCAGAGTGAGCTGGGTACATGGACAACCCATGCGCTAATAAGCCACCTTCATGAGTGGATGAACCGACACCATGGTCAGCTGAACTTTCACCTGACGCAGTTGTTAAGCAGCCATGGCTGCTTCAACAAGTACCTTCACGAGAAGTTAAGGAAAGTTGAGCAGGCCACGTGTTCGCACTGTAACCAATGGCGGGATGATGGACCACAACACACCTTATTTGAGTATGAGGCGTGGAGGCGTGAGCGGGACAAGCTTAGTCGGTCTCTTCAAGAGATCGGGGTAGATGAAGCGCTTGACCCGAATAGCCTGGTACCCACCATGCTAGGTTCCGAAGAAGCATGGAAACAGGTGTCTGCATTTGCGGCCACCATCATGAAAACAGTGTTACCGGTAAAAGGTCTAGATATTGTGCCACTCACAGAAAAAAAAATGTGCCAAAATGTGCCACTTGCGTTCAAAAGCTCCGGAACGATATAAACCGGCTCCGGAACAATATAGGTTGACTCCGGAGCAATATTAATTGGATCCGGAGCGCGCAAATGTTCTTCAAAATGTTTTTTCTTGAAAAAAAAAACATGTTTTTTTCTCAAAAACCTGTAAATGTGCCACAATGGGCCACACAATTTCAATGTGCCACACAATGAGCCACTGAAATAGAAATGTGCCAATGTGGCTCAAATGTGCCACCACCAGCCACCCTGAGAAGAGGAAGATGGACCAGGAATGGTATGGGCAAATGCAGAACCACGCTATGGCCTACTCATCATCTGTGTACCATCAACATCCAAATCTGCAGGAAGAAGACGATCAAGGTCTTCCCTGAAGAAAGAAGGAGACGAAGAAACTCCAACAGTGACCTACTGTATTGTGTATTGTGGTGGTGTTTCTTGTTGTGAGTGTTCTTATGTTTTTGTGCGTGCCAGGGGGGCACTGCAGCTTGGCGGTTGCCATAGCAATTTGGCAGTTGCCGAGTAGAAGAGGGGGTTCGAAGAGGAAATTCTTCCTTCACTGAAGTTATACCCGAAAGGGTCGATTCCGGTGTTGGAGGAAACAAAATTAAATGCATACGCAACCCGCACCTACTCCACTGTAGAGGACGGGCGGTGTTTTGCAAATACAACACAAATGCGATCCTCGAGCAATTGCACCGTTCTACAAGCTGATGAAATTCCAAGTCATTTTACTTCATAGTACTCACATAGTCTTCTTAAAGTGCCGTATTAACTAACTGAAAAATTTACTATTCCTCCTTCCTGTGTTTATTGTCATTCTTCTTGATTATCCGCTCTAAAAATGCAAATCGAATCATGAAATAGAAAAAATAATATGAATGAAAGACCAACGTTGAACGAAGTGCGTACAGAAAACGTACAAAAAAGAGGAAGTTTTCAACTCTCGTGCATACGCATAGAATACGTAGTCGTAACCATAGAAGCAAAATCTTCGGGGTAAGAGGAGAGTGAAGTGCATCGTTAAAATTATCGTTACGAAGAGTTTTAAATAAATCGAGGTGCATGTTGGGTGATCGTTTCACGCGCGATCTTTCTTCCTGTTTTGACTTTCTTCAATCGGAGTACCGACGAGCTCTCTGTATGTGTATCACAGGTACCACGCATCTTTTTGCTCTACAGGTAGGGAAGAGAACAAATCATCTTCCATCATCCGAAGACGATGAATTTTCGAGAAAAAATTCATTCAAGCTAGTGTGAGTGTGTAAGCTACTGTATACGAGTATAAATGTCGTAAACGTTTTCGAGTAAAACGATTGGGAGTAAAATAAACTGTGATTCGGACTTACGACACAATCATTGCGCGACCTTGAAGGCCTATTTGATGCATGTGCACTTGTGCCGATACGGAAAAGTTTTTGCTACGCCCTTCCCATTCAATATTCGTATACAGTATATACGCTCGGAGCTTTTATACCGCTGTATAAATAAGCTCGCTGCGTGTATGTATATGTATGCACTGGCGTATTATGCGAGTGGAGGTACTCGCGCGTATTTACGATTTAGCAATGTTTCATTTTACAGTTCGATGGTCAGAGTGTGTTTTTGTAAATACCAGAAAAGAAGAAGAAAAAAAACTAGATGCAAATTACGCCCATGCGCTCGTATGGAGTACGCACAAAATACATTATAGACGCTCAAAGTGTCTGAAAAAAATTAACGTTTACTCACGATACTTTGATGTGACGATGACAAAAAATAAAATTTTGATAATTTCAACTTAAAACTTTTAGAATAGGCTTTCTCGATCGAAATCCGACGAACCGAGAAAGAAATCTCCATCGGGTCGACGAGTTAATCGAGCGGAACATATTCTACGTTCCTCATACGAATTTTTCGAGTGAGAACAAATTGGTCGGTCACGAAAGCATTCGCCCTCGTTGATCCTTACACGAATCTTGTACTCGTTTATCGACAAAAGAGGGCGATAACCTTTTGATTTTTATGTAATATATTATTGTTTTTTAGTTGAGAAAAAGTAATAGGGTCATCAAAGTTTTATACTCTTAGGACCCTTAGTAGAAATGTGTTTTCCACGTGTGTCCATCAACGCGCCTTCACTCTCGGCTGACTGGGTCGTTACCTGAGGCGCAACAACTCCCAAAACATGAAATTCTACGAATGCGAACTTTCATTTCGGGTTTATAGCTTTTTCATCGCCTTTGAATCTCACCGGTTTAATTATTTCGCGAAAATGTTTGTAGCGGCTTTGCAGACTTGTATCAAGAATATTAAGTAGGGGGATGCTGGCACATGATATTGTCGTAATTTTGATGTACGTGAGTAACACTTTCAAGTGTGAGAAGGGGATCGAGTGCTTCATTTGAGAAGAAATCATCAAATTTTCAAACTTTTGCCAGAGCGATAAATAAGGGAGTTAAAGAGAAGGGATTTTGACGAAGTTATTTAGTACATCACAATAAAGGCTCGAATGATGAAACGCTCGGTAGAAGTAAACCGTATACGACTCAATCTTGTTTTTCTCCAACTGTTTCTGATTTGGACAAAATCTTGTTAATCGGTGTAGAGAATCTCATCTTATGGACGAGCAACATGATGCGCGTATGTCCATTTCAGTCCCGATTTTTTTCGTCCCGTTTTGTCTCTCTTTGCTCACTTTTTCTTCATATCTTCTACCCATAGCTTACTTCAAATCATTTGAGCCTTTGTTTTTTATTTTTCTTTCTGATTTTTGTCAAAACCCAAGTCTTACTTCTTTCTATTTTCGAATAATTGTATTTGCCTCAAGTAATCGATCTTTTTAGCGGAGAACTCGGTTAGGACAGGCACATTCTCAGAAAAAAAATCATAGAGGTGTGTTTTCGCTTGACTTTTTTCTTTACTTCAATATTTTTCTTTCCTATATAATTTTCTATAACGAACTGTATTCGTAACACCGAAACACCTGCACGAGTTGATGACTTCTAAAAGCAGTCACTTGGTTCGTAAATACAAAAAAAAGTTGCTATCTGCCTTCATTGCAACACCGACGGATTCGATGAGGAAATTTGAATGACTTTTCCAAAGAAACGTCGAGTACCGTAGATATTATTCTTTATAGTACAATGCAACGTTTTCACTGTGGACGATTTCAAGTTCGTATGTGATACCCAAATAAGTTCCAGTAAACTGGATCAGTGGAGTGTGGGTCAGGCTACGAACATACGCTTACCAGATATGGTTACACGAATCAACGTAATATCAAAAAGCCATTCTTATACAGAACTGAGATTCATGAGACAAAAGAATGAGACTTGAAGACGAGAATCGACGGAGAGCGAGTTATACAACAAGCCATATTATACCGTAATTTATTTCAACCTCTCTAATGAAAAAGTGAACCCAAGTTCACCCTTATAGCCAAGTCATACAAGTTTATTCCTCTCAGCCAATTGTAACAAGGAAAAAGTAGATTCTTAGAGACCAAAAGAAATAATCGTGAGGACAAAAACATCTTTTTTCAAGGTTTTGCGGCCAGCTAGACCTCCCCCACATTCCTTTTCGGAAGTTCGAAATTGAAATATTCGTTTGTACCGCGTCAGTAACGGATTGTATTAACTTTGAATACTTTGTATACTGTCTCTGCCCTCGAGATCGGTTCGAAGGTTACGTACTTGTATCCCTTCAGAAGTAGATTTTTGGGTTAAAAATACACTGCGTTTTTGTACTGGGTTAGCAGCGGATTTTATTGGTCACAGTTTAGAGCGCACAACTTGCCATCTGTTTTGTTAAGGGCTAGAGTGGGAAGAAATTTTCAGAAAACGCCAGCGTCCGATTTTGGGACGTCATCGATGACCTTGACCTAACTTGTAGGTTTGAAAAAATTTTCATCTCCGATCCTCTATAGAAGGGACTTGGAAAAAGCTCGAGTTATGAGAGCTCCAACAAATTTTGAGCTCTAAATCTCTATATAGCAAGCTTCAAACCTATAAGCTAGGTTATAACTATGGAGCCTGAGGTTAAACGTGAGCTAGACCTAGAGCAGTATTTTAGGCTGACTCCTTAATTTTTCGCGTCCGACTTTTGTGACGTCATCAATGACCTTGATCTAATTCAGGACTTGGAAAAATTTCGAATATCGATTCCTTAAATAGAGGGGAAGCTTGAGAGACCTGTGGAGTTTTAAGCTAAATTTCTCCTCTTGGTATAAAAACTGGGCTAAAACTAATAGGTATAAGCTAAGCCCAGAAGACGATTTCTGGTTAAAACTCACCAAATTGAGAGCATTATAAAAAGAGGAAAATCATACTCGGTGATACTGTAGGAGATAATTCAGCTACTTGCTATAGTCAAGAATTGATAAAGATGACAAAGCCGAAAAAAAGCAACAGTGTTCACCGAAAAATTGCGCCTGTACAGGGTATATAGTCCGCGCCACAACTGGCCAGCCTCCCTACCACTTATTCAGGTGTGTTCTATCTTTACGGCCCCGAAGGAAGGATGGCCGGTAAAGTGGGGCAAGAAAACATAACCATCCCATCTAACGACGACATACTCAAAGAGTATGTCGTCGTTAGATGTCTTTGGCTATAACTTGGAGAACCGAATTAATTCTAGGACCATCCCACTCGCAACGACTCTGAAATTCTAAGGGTGAGGCGACGATGAAGAAAAAGCAATTCAGTAGGAAAGATGACTGGCAGCTGGAGCCATAGCTGCATTCCTGAAATATATTTAATTCCAAGATTTTCCAGCCCGGAGGTGGATTTTTATGAAGGACAAGCTCTGGAGCTACTTATCGAAATTCAAGGAAGTTTCCAGTAGCAAATGCCTCAAGTGTCAAGACAAGTAAAATATGGCTGACAAATGGACGTCCTCGTTCCTGCGAGGGACCCCCAGAAATCTTAGGCTTGGGAAAAGAGGAGGTTAGCCTGTATTTGAGAAAGATAGTCGAAGTACTTTGTCAACAGAGAGCTGCAGGAAGTGCGATGATTGAGTAATCAAACAAGAGGCATTAATAATACATGCGAAAACTCAATGTTCCGCACCCGGAAGACTTCAGCAAGTCGGCGGGCTTGTCATTCAGACAACCGCTCCTAATGGTTCCTATACCAGGATCACCAGACAGAATATGGAGGGAAAAAATTTGCAACTTGAATAAAAAAAAGTATCGACATATCTTTCAACTCCGCGCTGGCTGAAGCATCGGCAAGACAAATTCCGTCCAGAGTCCTTCAAAAAGGAGGAAAAATGGGGTTTGAGCTTGGTTAATTGATAGTCAAGAAAAGATACAAGCTGAAGCAGGCCGTGACGTAATTAATATACTCAAGTAATTAGAGGGAGGTGCAGGAGGGGCCTAAAAAAGATACAAGCGTGGGGGCCTGCCATCATCATGGCCGGACATACAGACATCACAAGAGCTCCCTAGATATGAGGGAAGTAAAAGCAGGAGAATATGACGTCATCAGGTGAGGATTTTCGGTTTGCAACCTTATACGAGAAGGGGTTAGAGAAATCAGAATGATAGCTCGCTAAAACTAACGCTATAGCTCATTAGTTTAAAGCTCGCTAATGGATATTTTTTCATTTTTTCGTCTGGTTTGGCATTTCAAAATTTTTGCCAAAGCTAATCTTTCATAAGCCTGTAAGGTAGAGGTGGGAAGCCGCTCCGGAGCTGGAGCGGGCCAGCGAAGCCAAAGCTCGGACCCGAAACCGGTTTTCTTTGTCGTTTTTGGCTTTTAATTAATTCAACAGTATCCTCGTAGGTACGCGCCTTAATTAAGTAGAAATTGTGAGAGACACCTCTCACAATTTTAGTGTATTCTCAATAATTCACTGTCGACGTTTCCATATTAATTATCTATACTCGTACTTTCATAGTCAGTTAAACTGGTCATTTCAGAGTTTCGACACCGTTTCCCAGTCGGTATCATTAGCCAATGATTAGCCAATCAACGATTCGCTACAGCTGAATATTGGCTCACCAAAAATTCATTGACTAGCTAACAGCTAGCTAACACATGTCCAAAAAAGTCGGCTAGCGCTACGGCCAACGTAAAGGTAAGCTAAAGCTTGTCTCTTCTGAGTAAAATTACAGCGAAAAATTACGATAATTACTTACAGAAGGAGAACATTCAGGATTCTTAAGAATAATATTTGGGAAATATATAAGTGCACGCCTCATAAAATTATATTGACCGCCAGTCCCCCTCCCGCCATAGAAAAAAACTGACATGACGTTGAAACCATGACGAACGCCATAAATGCACGCCAGGACTGGCACACGACCCACATTTCGAAAGAAGATGATTTTGCTGCATTTATTGTGAGGAACTCCAGCCAGGATGGGCTTGACAGTAGAGACTGCCTCCCCATAATAAACCTCAAACTCCTTATGAGTGAGATATAACTGTTGATGGAGGTGTTTTCCCAGTTGTTCCACCCCGGAGGAGTCAGTCAAGTCAGTTGGTTAATGCATTGGATTTCGAGCATTGTCGTGAGATCTTTACTGGTTGGTAAAATACTGAGGTTCGTCGTCGAAATAATATGATTCGGCAGAAGTATGATGCCAAGGGGGTGCGCGGTATATGGATCAGTGCAATAGCCGCGGACGTTTCATTATTGACTGGTATTCAAGAGTTCGCCGTTTTGACAATATTCGCACTTCTGATCCTTCCCGTGATTTGCCAATTCCACTCTCCTTTTCGCAGGCCCTTTTTGGCTAGCAAGGTTCTTGATGGAGTCTAATCTTCAGGCCCATTTGGAGCTTCCCTTCGATCTTCAGGAAACTTTTCACGCTGCACATGTCAAGTGGTAGGCGGATGTTAATTTCGACTCTTCTCGGCGTTCGTTATTATGAAGGCAGGTACCATGTAGTCTTGAACTCAGATTTATTCAAGAAGCGGTTGGGCTTAGCCATTGTAAATTATTTGAAAACTTATATTTGTTAATTGCAGTAAAATATGTATCAATATTGTAATGCCTTTATGAAATATTATGGTGATGGTAAAAAAAAAAAATCTCCACTTGGAATGCTGCCTTGAGGTTTTTGCTGACTTGTCAATAACCAAAGCATTCCATTGTCTTCTTTCCTGTGGTGTTTTTGTCCTCTTCAATGGATTTTGAGTGTTTTGAATTTGTGTGCACAACTTGTGTCAAGATGTGTGCACTACTTACTTTGTGTATTTGTCCGTTTCATAGGATTTCCAGTGTTTTGGATCTTGAGTGCGCAACTTATATGAGGATGTGTGCACTACTTACTTCGTTTTTATCCGTGTAATACATTTCTTAGGCGTGTCAATTTTGTTTCCGTGGCGTGTTATCGATAGGCGGGCAATTTCGTTTTTTGAGGCGTGCGATTAAATGTATGCCATAATATTTTAATGGACAGACAATTGGAAATAATGGAGATTGCACGCTTCCCGCCAGGTAGCGGTGCAATGGCTACTAATTCTTTGTACTGCCCCAGCTTTCGGAGATAAAACGTAGGAAGCCGTGAAAGGTCCTCGATGATTTGAGTTCCTCTAAGTTGCGAGAGTAATTTCAGCTGATCTCGGAGTCTCAGAATATAAGTTGAAAGTTTTAGGACTTCCATTGATCCTTCGTTGACGAACTAATTAACTACAATGTGATAATTTTCAGCAGGGAATCTTTTTTAATGGGAGGAGGGAAGGGGGGGGGTTATTTGAGAGAAAATTGCGGGTATCGGACGTCGTCCGGCAGGACTTAGCGGACTTAGACAATTCCGACCTCCGAGCCATACACAATAGGAGGGGGATTTGGAAAAATTTCGACCTCTGAGCTGTATACCATAGGAGGGGGCCTTATTACAATAAAACAAAGTAAAACAGTTAATGAAGACAACCCCTAGCAGCTAACGAAGTAGGCTGCGAGTCTTTCTAATTGTACCATCTCGTCAATGTACCCTCTTTTTTTAGCGGGGAACCCACTATCCCTTTTGTTGGGGGTACTCCTAGGAAATTTTCGTCCGCGAGCGCGAGCGAGGTTGATGACGTCACAGAGAGGGGAGGGAGACTTAGAAAAATTCCTACCTCCGAGCTATATATGATAGGAGGGGGACTTGGAAAGACGACGGCTTCCTTGAAATTGCAGCGCCTTCAAGTTGTCACGTCATGATTTTCAGGACTTGGAGAAACTTTAGGCTCTAGGAGACTCGGGACAGGCATCTAATTTTCATTTCCAGGGGTGGATTTACAGGGAGGGGAACTCAGAGACATTTCCTCTCTTCCCCAAAACAACTAAAAAATGACAGAGAAAAAAGTAGATTAAGGGAAAATTGTAAGAGCTTTTTTTTTTCATTTGCTCGTCATCATATCTCGTCCCAAAATTATTTTCTGAATCCACCCCTGCTTTTTGATATTTTGAGTCACAGATTACTTTACCTAAAATTTGGGATGAAGGACCCAGCAAGCATCAAGCATTCTCGGATTTTATAATCTTTTGCCGAACTTAAAAGTCGACGAGAAATTATAATATCTCATGATTCAAGTAGATCAGTCATTTTTCACTTTTCGTACCATTCCTCCGCATGATGTAATTTAAAATAAACTTACCACTATATCACAGAACAAAACTTTTTGCAATTCAGCAAACTCTCAACTTTGATCAGTAGCGTTTCCAGTGAGCGGTAGAAAGGTCAGTCTGAAATACATTGAAAAAAGTATTTAGCATTATTATTATTAGTAAGCTGTAAAGTCTTACATTACATTACTATTACAATTTTGAAGATGATTTAAAAGGAAAAAAAAAAGGTAATTTTCTCTAATACGAAACACGTTTCCGGAGGGAAGTCAGAGTATTCCGATGGAATTTCGAACTCGAAGACTAGCGTGAAATATTCTGCGGGAATTCTACGGCAGGCATAGTCAGCCTATCACACTGCGGGCATACAAACCTCGTATTAAAACTTCTGGTTCTTTTTGAAATAAAATTCATTTTATAAGATGCACCGCGTTAATCGGATAACTCGTTTGCGACTCTACCCGCTGTTCATTTTACAAAACGTGAGCATTTCCTCACTTAACATTTTTTATTCTTCTCCAGCTCTTTCTCTCTTTTCTTTCTTTCTTCCACTCCTTTCCTGGATGTTTACGACAATGGCACAAAGCTAGCACGTGTAAGCTGTATATATTCCCTTTTTGTTCAAGGTAAATCAACTTTTCTTTTTTTTTTTTTTATTTCTATATGCCTTCTGCGTCTCTTTCTTACAGCTGATTACACCGTTTCTTTTATTTTCATAACTTTTTAAAAGTAGCTCTGCACGCACTGCATCTACGAGTATATTGTAATAGGGAATTATTCGTTATTTATTCATTTTTTATGATCTCGCGTTGTTACAATCGTAAGGGATACACATTAACTGCATTTGCGTGTTATAATTCGTTTGCTGTTATCGTGCAGGATAAGAACAGTGCGTACTGCTTTTCTAATTAATATTTTGTCAACAAGTAAAACAAAGAAGCATTTTCTTTTCGCAAGAGAAAGATTTTAGCAACCAGTTACAGCACCAAAGCTACTACTGTATGAAACAACCTTCATTCAAACGACGCTCAGATAAGCGCAAGAATTTAATAATCCATCTAAGTGAGACTCTCGAGTCTTCACTCCGCTCTTCAATATCCCATTTTCAATCGCAAGTCCACTAACTTGTCTCAGAATCAAACACTTGCACTCTGCAGTTTGAACTATTGACCAACCCACCACACAATCCCCACATCCAGATAAAATTATGAAAGCTATACTATGGGAGGGGAGAGGACATCTTGCCAAACGGGATCCGACGAGTTCACCGAAAGATTTTTCACAGAGTAAGTCTTTTTGAAGGAATGTACACATCACCGACAGGAAAGTTCACCTGTCAGGTTTTTTTTTTCCATCGTCAGGAAAGTTCATCTTCCTTTTTTGAGTTCACCGACACCGACGACGAAATTCACCTTTTTCAATCAGCTCTTCGACTTTTATGTGATGCTTTGATATACCAAATTTTATTTATAAAATTATTTAAATAAATAATAATTGAATACAGAAAATATTTTATTGAATTAATTTTATTAATATTTATAAATTAAATCAATCAAATTAAATTGATAAATTTATATTTCATTATTCATAATATTATAATTTTTAATTTATTAAATCAATTTATTTTTTTAAAATTTTGTTTAAACATTTTGATAAATAATTTTCAATTCAATAATAGTGATTACTCAAAAATTATATTAATTCAAATTATTTTATTTTATTTTTTTCAAAATTAAATTTAATTAAGATATAAAAATAAATAATACTTGAAAATATAAAAAATGATATAAAATCTAATTTTAGTAAATAAAATATCAAAGAAATAAAATTATTTAATTGATTTCTTATTATTATTCAACTTAAATTAAACTGATTAGTTAACTTCTTTAATAAGAATATAATCGAATTTCGTCGGTGAACTTTCGTCACGATGAATTTACAATGTGGTGAACCACCAGTTACAGCCCCAAAGCTACTACTTTATGAAACAACCTTCATTCAAACGACGCTCAGATAAGCGCAAGAATTTAATAATCCATCTAAGTGAGACTCTCGAGTCTTCACTCCGCTCTTCAATATCCCATTTTCAATCGCAAGTCCACTAACTTGTCTCAGAATCAAACACTTGCACTCTGCAGTTTGAACTATTGACCAACCCACCACACAATCCCCACATCCAGATAAAATTATGAAAGCTATACTATGGGAGGGGAGAGGACATCTTGCCAAACGGGATCCGACGAGTTCACCGAAAGATTTTTCACAGAGTAAGTCTTTTTGAAGGAATGTACACATCACCGACAGGAAAGTTCACCTGTCAGGTTTTTTTTTTCCATCGTCAGGAAAGTTCATCTTCCTTTTTTGAGTTCACCGACACCGACGACGAAATTCACCTTTTTCAATCAGCTCTTCGACTTTTATGTGATGCTTTGATATACCAAATTTTATTTATAAAATTATTTAAATAAATAATAATTGAATACAGAAAATATTTTATTGAATTAATTTTATTAATATTTATAAATTAAATCAATCAAATTAAATTGATAAATTTATATTTCATTATTCATAATATTATAATTTTTAATTTATTAAATCAATTTATTTTTTTAAAATTTTGTTTAAACATTTTGATAAATAATTTTCAATTCAATAATAGTGATTACTCAAAAATTATATTAATTCAAATTATTTTATTTTATTTTTTTCAAAATTAAATTTAATTAAGATATAAAAATAAATAATACTTGAAAATATAAAAAATGATATAAAATCTAATTTTAGTAAATAAAATATCAAAGAAATAAAATTATTTAATTGATTTCTTATTATTATTCAACTTAAATTAAACTGATTAGTTAACTTCTTTAATAAGAATATAATCGAATTTCGTCGGTGAACTTTCGTCACGATGAATTTACAATGTGGTGAACCACCAGTTACAGCCCCAAAGCTACTACTTTATGAAACAACCTTCATTCAAACGACGCTCAGATAAGCGCAAGAATTTAATAATCCATCTAAGTGAGACTCTCGAGTCTTCACTCCGCTCTTCAATATCCCATTTTCAATCGCAAGTCCACTAACTTGTCTCAGAATCAAACACTTGCACTCTGCAGTTTGAACTATTGACCAACCCACCACACAATCCCCACATCCAGATAAAATTATGAAAGCTATACTATGGGAGGGGAGAGGACATCTTGCCAAACGGGATCCGACGAGTTCACCGAAAGATTTTTCACAGAGTAAGTCTTTTTGAAGGAATGTACACATCACCGACAGGAAAGTTCACCTGTCAGGTTTTTTTTTTCCATCGTCAGGAAAGTTCATCTTCCTTTTTTGAGTTCACCGACACCGACGACGAAATTCACCTTTTTCAATCAGCTCTTCGACTTTTATGTGATGCTTTGATATACCAAATTTTATTTATAAAATTATTTAAATAAATAATAATTGAATACAGAAAATATTTTATTGAATTAATTTTATTAATATTTATAAATTAAATCAATCAAATTAAATTGATAAATTTATATTTCATTATTCATAATATTATAATTTTTAATTTATTAAATCAATTTATTTTTTTAAAATTTTGTTTAAACATTTTGATAAATAATTTTCAATTCAATAATAGTGATTACTCAAAAATTATATTAATTCAAATTATTTTATTTTATTTTTTTCAAAATTAAATTTAATTAAGATATAAAAATAAATAATACTTGAAAATATAAAAAATGATATAAAATCTAATTTTAGTAAATAAAATATCAAAGAAATAAAATTATTTAATTGATTTCTTATTATTATTCAACTTAAATTAAACTGATTAGTTAACTTCTTTAATAAGAATATAATCGAATTTCGTCGGTGAACTTTCGTCACGATGAATTTACAATGTGGTGAACCACCAGTTACAGCCCCAAAGCTACTACTTTATGAAACAACCTTCATTCAAACGACGCTCAGATAAGCGCAAGAATTTAATAATCCATCTAAGTGAGACTCTCGAGTCTTCACTCCGCTCTTCAATATCCCATTTTCAATCGCAAGTCCACTAACTCGTCTCAGAATCAAACACTTGCACTCTGCAGTTTGAACTATTGACCAACCCACCACACAATCCCCACATCCAGATAAAATTATGAAAGCTATACTATGGGAGGGGAGAGGACATCTTGCCAAACGGGATCCGACCAGTTCACCGAAAGATTTTCACAGAGTAAGTCTTTTTGAAGGAATGTACACATCACCGACAGGAAAGTTCACCTGTCAGGTTTTTTTTTTCCATCGTCAGATAAGTTCATCTTCCTTTTTTGAGTTCACCGACACCGACGACAAAATTCACCTTTTTCAATCAGCTCTTCGACTTTTATGTGATTCTTTGATATACCAAATTTTATTTATAAAATTATTTAAATAAATAATAATTGAATACAGAAAATATTTTATTCAATTAATTTTATTAATATTTATAAATTAAATCAATCAAATTAAATATTATTAATAAATTTATATTTCATTATTCATAATACTATAATTTTTAATTTATTAAATCAATTTATTTATTTGAAATTCTGTTTAAACATTTTAATAAATAATTTTCAATTCAATAATGATGATTATTCAAAAATTATATTAATTTAAATTATTTCATTTTTTTTCCAAAATTAAATTTAATTAAAATATAAAAAGAAATAAAATTGAAAATATAAAAAATGATATAAAATTTAATTTCATTAAATAAAATATCAAAAAATGAAATTATTTAATTGATTTTTTATTATTATTAAACTTAAATTAAACTGATTAATTAACTTCTTTAATAAGAATATAATCGAATTTTGTCGGTGAACTTTCGTCACGATGAACTTACCATGTGGTGAACCACTACTTCTATTATAGGTGAAATATCTGTAGGTGAACTTTCAGTAGGCACTTTCAATGCAAACAGGCGCAACTTTCGATACAGTATGCGACATATAGATAGATAGTGTGCAAAACAGCCTTGAAAAGCATACAAGGTAGCCGGAAATTCTGAAGAGCACAGGCAAACTTAGCCCTTAGATTTCCAAATAAAATGGGCTAACTCAGTCAGCTTATCATTTTACCATTAGTATGCGTACACTAAGATACTATCTAAACTGAGGGTCTAAAACCATCTGATGTTGTCATACGTGTATATTTTGTGACGTTATCAGAGAGACTTTCGACCATTAAAAGATAGGCGTAATCATGACCTTTTCGGGAGGTTTGGAAAAATTTTGCGTTTAGACCCAAGCTAAGGCTCCTGAATGAACTAGAGATATGAGGCTTTGCTAAGGAGAAGGCAGCTGGAGAAAAATGTGACGTCATCAAGAGGCACAGAAATTTTCATGACGGATCGTTGGACTTGTTCACAATTTTTGAAGTGAGTGAATGCGCTGAGGAGTGAAAGACGAGGTGCAACATCTCCTTCTTTGCAGTTCACCGCGGTACCCATTTAAGGTTCAACGATCCTTATAGGATATTTAGGAACTATATGAGCGAAATAGGTATGCGAAAGTAGTCAGAAGAGGTCGGTCACCACATTGATGAGTCAAACGAAGACCTGGTTTCAGGAGGTTCAGGAGTGCTCCGAGAGATGACCCAACTATCAGTTGAATCCATATGTGATTTAACTGTCCTATCATCCCAGACTTATTCTGGACGTATTATCTATCAATTTCAATCTGAATCTCCCTTTCCAAGTAAAATTAAACATTGCCAGATCACTTTTGACGTATCGCCTCAATATTTCTGGCAACGTTTTTCCATAAAAATATTAAAATTGAATTTAGTAAACTTCTTAAGCGTAGGTACCTCTCACTGTATCAATTCTGAAGATCCTTCGATTCAGCAATAATACAATGTACCAGGCGAAAAGAAATTTGGTCGGGACGGATTCCTCTCATCGGAAGTTTTTGAGAAACGCTTTTCTATAAGTGCACTTTTTATAACCGTAATATTGGAAAACGAATGAAATTTATTTTTCTGAGGAGAATGACTCGCTCGCATAAAGGTGGAAAGTTCACCACGCTTTTACGATGATTTATTCATTTTATTCTCCTTTTCATTTTGAGCGTTTTCGAGCCATTATACGCGTTTTTCAACAGCTGCAGGCTAGCTTTAGAACGATTAAAGTTTTGGCTCGATGGAAACATGCGTTTATATGCATACGAACAAGGTGCATCAATGAATTATATTTGATGAGTTTACGTATGTGTCTTGTTTGTATCTTTCGTGCATATGCAAGTTGTAACTGCTGAATGCGTAGAACCCGGACCAAAGAAAAGTTCAATGAAACTTATAAAAGACTAATACATGGAGTATACGACTAGTTCAAGGTAGTCAACGTGTGCAAACTCGTTCATCGCACCCGCGGTCAACTGATACTCGTGCACCGCTGCACGGCGGACTCCGCTCCTATTCGGCCGAACTTTATTATTAGGCCCGGGCGCTATATATTGGAAGTGAAAGGGAAGCGCATTAGAAATGAAGAGCGTCACAAAATGGTTTTGTAACGTCGCACCGAGGAAATGATCAACGGATACATCGTCGTACCGATAATTGAACTTTCAGTGACATAAGAAGGTATAGGTATTCTATTCTATACAAGAATAATATATAGAAATCAGGCTTGTTTGTACGCTGATGGGACAGTCTTATATACATTATTAAAAACCAACAATGCGAAGGAAGTTCTTCTGCGTCAATCACGAACTTAATGAAACTAGATCGTAAGTATAATAGAATCACCATGTTGATGACAAATAGGTTTCTTGTCACGCACGAGTTACAGTTTCTAATTCTTATCCAGGTACCTACCGATATTTCATAACATTTTTTTTTTTTGCAAATTTATTCTCAAAAACGGACTCTACAGCAAATAACTGGAAACTTTTAACGAAGGTGAAAAAATAAATTATCCAAAAAGAACAAATTTATTAATTCAAATGAATTTACAACCGTATAAACATTAAAATAATGCAGGCTGAGCCAGCTTTCGGCTAAAAAGCCATTATCAAAGCAATACGAAGCACAGACTGAAGTAATTACAAGTACTACACGAACAGGAAACCGAAAACGCGTGAGGGAGGGAAGGAAGAAGATGACGGAATCATGGTAATTCATGACTAGAGCAATAAACCTTCTCGATAAACTCATCTTCTGGAATAAACTGGTTAAGGAGAGTAACTTTAGTATCATGTTCATGGCGGACGATTTCAATATTTTCAAGAGCAATACGTTTCCTATAGGAACTCTTATTATGAAGCAAGGTAACAGATCCCTCTTCGAACTTATGATTTTGCGATATAAGGTGGTCAGCAAAAGCAAAGTCACCTACAGAATTGGACTTCCAAGCCTTCATATGCTCTTTCTCTCTTATTTCAAGTTGGCCACTAGTTTCACTTATATAAACACCCTCACAATCCTGACATTTAATTTTATAAACACCACTCGGGATGCGATCCTTAGTATTACTAAAAATTCTTTTAATAGTAGTGGGACAGTAATAAACTGGTTTAAAGCCAAAGGGTTTTAAGACCCGACTTAATATAGAAGAAAATTTGCCCAAATAGGGGAGGCGAATGCATCTATTAGATTTATCATTAGTATTACGAGGGAGGGAGGTAGCATCAAGAATTTTTTTTTTTTTAATTAATTTTTTCCTTATCAAACCATCGATATCGATATCTAAATGATTGCGAATGGCCAAGTTTTTAATGACCGAAGCTTCTTTAGAGAACTCTGAGGAGCTCAGAGGAACGTGGACAAGCCTGTGAACTAAGGAGTTATAAGCAGCATATTTATGGGAAGGGGGGCACCCATCTATGGTCATGTCAGTGCACGTCCCCTTCCTAAAGATGCCGAACTCATGATGGTTATTAAAGACAGTAATGGAGAGGTCCAAGAAATTGAGGTGAGAGCCACCAACCTCCATGGTGAATTTCATCTAGCCAGGCAATGAAGATGATAGATCAAGCGCCCTAACGGAATGCTCTCTTCCGTATTCAGCCCTCCCTCGCTGCTTAGTATCAGAACCGACTGCAGGAGTATTTTCTATACAAAGGTAAAATGCTCATACTCACACTCGGATTATTGTAACTCATAATGAGTGAGTACGCCAACCACCAGTGTGTCGTCGGCGTAGCATATAAGCTGCACCCCTGGTGGTAGCTTTATTTGGAATAGGCCATTGCCTCTCTCCAACTTTTGCGAAATTAGAATCCGTTAGCTTAGCTATGTTCTTACAATGCAGGAGAAATTCTCGATTTAAAATATGGATCAGTAATGTCGAACGGATTTGAATATTATGAGTGTATTTTATCGGTTTTCATTTTTTATTGAACTCATTCTGCATGATCAGCGCTCGTACAAGGGCACTAGGTTATGTTTACACGAATTATTTACACACATTGACTGCGATATCGTAAATAAATACATGGTAAGAATGAAAAATCTTCGAAGCTTACGCTGCTTCGATTATTGTGTCGTGATTTATGAAGTATACGTCACTCATATAATATGCCGGAAAAAAGACAACAATTTCGAGGCAGGAGATGAACACACTAACGAATCGAATCGTATTGAAATATTCGAAATCCGAGTACCCTTCTTTTCATAAATTGGCGATGAGATGCGAGGATGATTCTATTTTAAGAGAGAAAAAAAAAACATCACTTAACGTCTCTTATCGCTCGATAAAAGTCATAGGCTGTATAGGTATTTGTTAATTCGTCTTATCTGTTTTATCGCGCATTAAAGTAAATTTATATTCGTCCTTGGACTTTAAAATTGTATACTAGTACTTAGCAACCACGAACGCAGAAATATAAACGTAAACTGAGACTTACACAAATAAATTCGATTTACCATAAATCTACAGCACCGTACAGTTACTCGAAAACAATTACGTTGAACGATTTATGTATTCATTTGCAATATTCCTTCATGCGAATATAAGATTATAACGACGACGCGGAAGACGCGCCTCTCGTTACAAAGCTTTCTTAAAGATTGTGATAATTTTCGAGCACCTAATCGAGGTTTTTGAGATGTCTTTTCCTTCTGCCCTGTAATTTTCTCTCGCACTTTTTACTTTTTTTATTGAGATATACTTAGCATTTGTTCCCCCCTTCCTCTCTTCCGACCACTTATTGTCTTTGTCTCTTCCTAGAGTTCACGGTTTGAAATATATTCGATTTTCTTTCCCCTGTGAGGTTGTAGCTCAGAATTTACAACCCGCTTTGCATCAGAGAAACTAGAAAGATCTTACCCAAAGAATACAGGTTCTACTTCAGAAACATTTTCTTTAATAGTTCTAATCGGTTGATTAAAAAGATACACACAAAACCACTGGTCGCAACAGAATCACTAAATGCATAAAAATGAACATTTTTTATTGAACAGTCATTACCGAGCTATAAAGAAATCTCAATAAATGAAATTTGATGTAGGACTTTAGTAACGTCAATAAACACCATTCCCATCAGACCAAGGTTCAATAACTCACAAGTCCACTGTAACTCTAATAATCGTTATCAAGTGATTTTGTTGAGATCCTTCGTTCAGATAACTTAAACTATAGTCATTATTTAATTTTGCGATACATAATCTTCTGTAAGACAGACCAAGTATTGGCTATACCTACACTTAAATGAACGCGAGAAAGTGATGATACTTTTATTCTTAATTTTGTGCTCAAAAATTAATCTCTGGTAAGGCAGATGTCATTATTAAGTGATGACGTCATCGAGATCAAATTTCACTTGACCTAAACTACTTATAGTCTTTGATTTAGTCAACTCAAATCTTCTGAAATACTGCAGTTATTTTCAAATCCTATTCAATGTAAGTCACCTGAACACTTGTCATTGAAAAAGTGTTTTCTAAATGTACAAATCTACTTTATTAGTTGCTTTCACAAGAGTACTTTTGGAGCTTATTGTGTCGCAACTGGAGAACTATAACATTGTGATCTTAATGGCTATAACAATACTGTGTTGTGATGGATTCACTTCTTAGAAACTTATTCTTACAATAATACGACATTGTGTTCTTGTTGGCTAAAACATACTGATTAGTGATTGGTTCACTCTATTGTCCTAAATACTGCGTTTCTATTGGCTATCTGGATTCCTGCCGTCTCATTGGTTGGTTCTGTTCTTCTTCTCTCGTCCAATCAAAAGGCCGAATAATTTTTTGCTGTCAAATGTGATTACATTGTTCAAGAG
The DNA here is from genome assembly GCA_035079385.1 of Aspidiotus rigidus. Classification (NCBI taxonomy): domain Eukaryota; kingdom Metazoa; phylum Arthropoda; class Insecta; order Hemiptera; family Diaspididae; genus Aspidiotus; species Aspidiotus rigidus. Next base: position 3,837,590 of record JAVHKY010000031.1, on the reverse strand, counting down.
GCAGGCTTTCTCCCTCTTGACTTTTGCAATCTCCATTTGTTCCCAGAGCTTTCTTCTCTTTGTGCAATTCTCTACATGTATGACTTCAAATATTCCCTCTCCATCGTGGTTTTCTTCGTTACAGTGTTTCCCAAACAGTGACTTGCCATCTTCTTTCTCCCTCGACTTTTTGTGCTTCTTTTTCCTGATCTCAAACTTTCTCCCAGTCTCACCGATGTAGATGCCCTCGCACTGTTTCCAACTGAGCTTGTACAATCCGCTCAAGCTTTCCTTGTCCTTTGATTCCGTCTGGTCATTGCTGATTCTCTTCACCATGGGTTGGTTAGGAAATATTTTTACTGCATAATAATAAAGTATATGCAGTAAAAATAATTCCTTAGATATGCCACCAATGAGACGGCAGAAAACCAGGTAGCCAATAGAAACGCAGTATTTAGGACAATAGAGTGAACCAATCACTAAGCAGTATGTTTCAGCCAATAAGAACACAATGTCATAATATTGTAAGAATAAGTTTCTAAGAGTGAACCAATCACAACATAGCATTGTTATAGCCAATAAGATCACGGTGTTATACTATAAAAATTCATGTTTAAGGCCTCGTTCTCCAATTGCGACACAACTGATGATGGGATAACACCCGAAAGTACTCTTGTAAAAGCAAGTGGCTTCTCACACCTACAAGTACCATTCCCATGCTGCTGCTGCATCATCTTTTATCAGCACCATCGTACCACCACACACCGGACGCTCAGAAGAGAGTGTCGAAGGAAGGAAAAAATAAACAAACAAACGCACAAAAGAAGAACAGAAGGAGGAAGAAACGCCCGCCTGAGAAGCCTAAAGTTGTGAAGCACTGCTGATGAGCTTCCAGCGTTGACTGAAAGCTCTGGTGGAGGAGTAGATACGCGTGCGTCCATGGTACAGGACTACCTGAATTCCAGGTTCAGTGCTGAGCGCTCCCTCGGGCATTGGGGTAGACCCCTGTAGTAGCCTCATTGACGAATATTGCACAGCGCGCGGAACTCGAGGAGAAATGGAGCCAGGCGACTCTCAATTCGAGCCTTCAAGACTACCGACGCAATTCCCTAAAGGATAAACACCGGTGCCAGAGGCGCGTTTTTTTTTTTTTTTTTTTTTGGGGGGGGGGGGGTTACTTTGGGCGCACGTTCACGCTCATAAGCCCCTGTTTTTTTGTTTATTTATTTAATTTTTTTCCTTTTCAGAGGCAATCCATATTTCAATTTGAGGATTTCTCCGGCATTCTAAGGACATCTAAGCTGTAGGGAACGTACCTAAACTAAGTGACCCATTTTTACCGACTTTTTACCCCCCAGTCGTGACCATCCTAAGTGTATACTGGACACCACCCCCCCCCCCCCCACACAAAGTTTTTTTTTTTTTTTTCAATATACAATTTTCATTTGTGTAATGTTGGTTTAAAGTTGAAAAGGTCAATTTCGGACACGTCTATAAGATTTTGAAGGCTATAACTCGTATTCAAGAAAAATACATTTTCTATTTACAAAATTTTAGAGAAATTTAATTTTACAGCTCTAAAAATGCCAAAATTTGCCAGACAATAAAACCACGTGACCAAACCCTAAAATCCCTCCCCCCTCAGTGACCTGGAGTGGTATTTTAAGTAGTTTGGGTACGTTCCCTAACGGATTTTAATTTCGCAAAAGTTGGAGGGAGGCTCCAAACTTTTTTCGACGGTTATTACCAGAGTACAAGAAGAGTAAAGACTCAGATCTACTTCAGGATTTAAAAAAATTTTCAAAGGTAACCATAGGCATCCGAGAGGGCGGAGGCTATGATCCCCCCTGTCTCGCTGTTGTATTGGAATGGTATGTGACAATTCAGGTCTAGGGGACATGGAAAAATTTCGACTATCCAGCCTTTATTTATTTAATTGTTTAATTATTCAATTATTTAAATATTTAATTATTTAATTATTTAATGTTATATATTTTGAGGTATCAACTTTCGTGGGGCGAACGAGCGATCTCGCTGTTGTATTGGAATTGGTATGAGAAAATTCAAGTCTTCAATGAGAAATATGAGGTAGCGCGAACTCGCTCCGCTCGTTCGCCCCCTGTCTCGCTGTTGTATTGGAATGGTATGAGACAATTCAAGTCTAGGGGACTTGGAAAAATTTCGACTATCCAGCCATATATGATAGGAAGAGGGACTTGGAAAATTTTCTAATTATCAATTATATTAATTATTTAATTATTTATTTATTTAATTATTTAATTATTTAATTATTTAATTATTCAATTATTTATTTATTTATTTGATTATTTAATTATATTAATTATTTAATTATTTATTTATTTAATTATTCAATTATTTAATTATTAATTGATTAATTAATTATATTATTATTACGCGGGGTGTACTCGCGAATTTCTGAATCATCCAAGGGGTAGAGATTTTCTAATTATTAATTATATCAATTATTTATTTATTTATTTATTTATTTATTTATTTAATTATTTAATTATTTAATTTTTTATCAATTAATTAATTAATTAATTAATTAATTATTTATTATTATTACGCGGGTGTACTCGCGAATTTCTGAATCACCCACGGGGTAGAGATTTTCTAATTATTAATTATTATATTAATTATTTAATCATTTATTTATTTAATTATTTATTTATTTAATTATTTAATTAAATAATTATTTAATTTTCAATTAATTAATTAATTAATTAATTAATTATTACTAATTAATTAATTATTTATTATTATTACGCGGGTGTACTCGCGAATTTCTGAATCACCCACGGGGTAGAGATTTCTCTTGACGGGGGAGGGGGGGGGGTGTACTCGCGAGTTTCAAAATCGGGGTCTGGCGAGAGAAAAGACATGGAACATGTCAAAAATTTTCAAAGGTAACCATAGGCATCCGAGAGGGCGGAGGCTATGATCTATCGAAAAGCCTAGAAAAATTCTGACTCGTGAGAGGGCTTTGACCTACTTTAACGGCGTTGACGAAATTTTGAAGAGGACTTCAACCTTCCAAAGGGAAGAAAACTTTAACCCCACATTGATCAATGTTACAGTTAAACATGGGAACGACTCCGATTTTGAATTTTATGATATTGACTTTCCAATAAATAGTTAAGAAAATATCTCTGACGTCATCAAGGTCTTCCACGCAGAATTATGCACAGAGGGAAGAGATCCACAAGTTAATGATTAAAATTTGCTGACATCAATACGAAAAAATTTCTACATCAACACTGTGAATTAGACTCGGTAGTTACTCGGATGAGCTTTCGTCAAAAAGTTTTGATTCAAATCTCATCCATTGTCTCCGTTTCTGCCTGCATCTTCCCACTCTTTGAATATCTTTCTCAAGGTCTCTCCAACTAATAATTCCGGTGAGGAACGCAAACGGAATTTTTTCTTCCCCCCTACCATTTCTCATCGTCCATACAGGAAAAGCAATATTGAAAATTTGGGGAGAATTATCACTTCAACTTCTTTTCTAAGATTCATGAGAATTTTTTTACATCTGTTCTTTACTTGATGCATTCGTCCAAGAATTTTTGTCATTTTATGAAAAATGTTTCTATCTTCGATAATCGATTAAGTACGATCGATTCCTCATTTGAACATGATAAAGAATTTCATTAACTTCCCCTCGATCCTTGAACATATGGTTTCTCCAAGCCGTCCCACCTCGTGTACAGCTCCAAGATCGAAACTTGGGAAATATAGAGCAAGAATTTTTTAAGCAACCGAAAAGAAAGGCGTACTGATTTTTTCTTAATAATTTTTACTCCGTAAAATAGGAGAAAAAATAGTTTTTGTTGTTTAATAAGTGCAATTTTTCAATCGATGAATAATTTCGTTCCTAAATTGAGCCAGTAAATATTGGGAAATACTTGCAAATAACCGAGTTTGCTTATCTTCGTCCACGATACGTAACGTTTAAAAGTACACATGATGCGATAAAATAAAAAACCGCAAAGAATAATAGTTTGCATCCATGCTTGAAAAATCTAGAAATAAACTTCCGGGAAGTATGTCTCTTTGTGATGCTTATTTTCTTCTTCGCGTTCCTATTTTTTATCATATACGATATCACAATCGTATTGACCCTCGCCTTAGTTTTTATACGAATTAGGTGATTAGGTAAGATGATATCAGCTGAGTGAAATGGGTAAACTTCAATTACATAAGTAGGTATGATCTGATAAACACTACGTCGTGTCGATGATGTTCGTTTTTCATTACGGACATCTGAAAGTACTTCAGTCGTCAATGGAATTCTGCCTGATGATGATGAACTATAAAGACTTCAAATCGACTCGCTAGTTCGACCAAAAGTCGATAGCTCCGCCCGATGTTGACCGCAAATCGCTCTATCCGATGATCCACTTCGTCAAGACTAAACTCTCTTGTAGATAATGGCAGACACGATTTTCCTGATTAACCAAAAACTGACAACACTCTGTACGAATAACTCATTATAAGAACTTAATTCCTTCAGAATTTCCTCCCCACCCACTCAGTTTCATTGACGGGTCTTAATCGGGACCTAGAATTGGTTAGGCATATACGATCCATGATGGTATCACCATTTGAGTAATTCCATCACCATTTTCACTCATTAGCTGAATCTTATGGGCTCTTATTTTTTCAAAGGACTCTCCTCACCCCCCTTTTCAAGTTCCCATTGTTGATTATTCTCTTTCATCTGTCCTAATAATGCAGGACTCTCTCCAAGGTGTTTGAAAAGAGGTGTGCTTGATTCGATTGTAAACAAGACGCAATCCGGATGCACATTTAAAAATACATGGGACGTCACCCGGTTCCGTTCCTACATTGCATTGTTTTACTCACATCGCGGCACATTTCTCCATGAGACGATATTACTGCGGTACAGCATTTCCAGAACTCCTAATGGTATCGAAAATTTTCGTGCGTTTTGAAATTTTCGTGTCTCTACTGATTTCCTCCTCCAAATTTCAGAATTTGTGGCCTACAAGATGGCTATATGAAGCCTCACCCCTCTCTCTCTATACTGCGGTTTCGGGAAACGAGAGCTTTCCGCCGGGACTCAAGAAAATTTTGCCACCAATATATGCGGAAGTGTCTGGATCTTTCTTGCATTTATTGGAAACCCTCTGAGCTCTTCTAATTCCAAAATTTATGAGGAAACATGAAATATAATCTGCATTTTTGACCAAGTCTCTGAAAGTTCTTGATTTTTCTGAGATTGAGTGCAGGTTTAGACTCAAGTTCAAGTAATTATGACTGGAACTGACATCATTCAAAAATTGGAATATAATTATACGTATAATTGCTTTTTCGAGTAAATAAAAAAAATTGGCAATTCTTTTTCTAGTTCATGTTGATATATGTTTTTGATCAAAATTTTGTGGCACACCTGAGGCGGGCTTGCGGCACACTGGTTGAGAAACACTGTTTTAAATGGAGACCAGCTGATTTAGCCGAGCCCGTGTCGAGTCTTTTTGGCGCCCCAGGCAAACGGACAAACTCTTAATGTTCTCTTCGTTTTTTTAATTAAAAATTATTAGCATGCATCTCAAGAAAATTGTAAATTGTCTGTGTAAAATTTTTCGTCCCTGTATCGCCATCTCAGGTTCGGCACACCGGACAGTCGCCCGGTTTGCCCACGTCTCGGTAGGGTTCTGAATGCAGCGCCTTGTTGTTTACATTGAGCTGAACACATCTCTTTTTGAACATCTTGGACTCTCTCTCACCAAATCTTAGCGTTCAATGCATCGCACAAAGCGACCTAAGATGACTGGAAATCGACTCCAATTTCGGGTCCATTATAAGTCATTTATCGGCTGAAGACTTGTAGTAAGATACTCAATGGTCCTTGTCATATTATACAATTATGATCAGAGCCCGGATTCCTCGGCATTTGCCGTATCATTTTAGCGCGTCCGGAAAGCGTGAAAATGATATAAAAGTACGTAGTGTGGGTAGTAGAGGCTACGGAAAAAAATGCATTTTGTCGAAAATTTCCAAAAATGGAATGCCAAAAATGGCGTTCAAAGCCGAATAAGGCCGAAAATGACCATTTTGTTAATTTTCGTCTAAAATTATGAAATTTCGGACAAAATTTGCTTAATTCTACAGTTTTCTTTTGAAAATATTATTTTTAGTTCAAAGTTAAAAAATTGCTAGAATTTTTTGTTGATGAGTTTGATCCTGAAAAATCATGTAATTTTGGTCCTAAATTGAGTAATTCTGATCGTGAATGGACTGTGTTATTTGTGATAACGCAACATGAGTGTGAGTGCAAGATGCATAAGTGGGAGTGAGCTATTCCTGGCAGAAGTACCTATTCTGCTGAAAATTTGTCCATTCGGCATTTTGCTCCCATAAGAAATACATGCGGAGCAAAGATGACCATGGTATTAATTTAATATGAGATGTTAAAATTTACAGAAAAGTTGATATTTCAAATTTATCAACTTCTTGCTACTTGTAAAAAAAATCTCTTGACCGTATCATTTTTTATATTCAATTGGTAGCGTAGTGATCTCTGCTCCACATGTATTTCTTATGGGAGCAAAATGCTAAATGGACAAAATCGATCTTTTCATCCATGATATCGATAGTTGTGCCGTCACAATAACACAGTCCATTTGTAAAAGTATGTTTTGACATGTTCCATGTCTTTTCTCTCGCCAGACCCCGATTTTGAAACTCGCGAGTACACCCCCCCCCCCCCCCCCCCCCGTCAAGAGAAATCTCTACCCCGTGGGTGATTCAGAAATTCGCGAGTACACCCCGCGTAATAATAAAAAATAATTAATTCAATAATAATTAAATAATTAAATAAATAAATAAATAAATAAATAATTGAATAATTAATATAATTAATAATTAGAAAATTTTTCAAGTCCCTCTTCCTATCATATATGGCTGGATAGTCGAAATTTTTCCAAGTCCCCTAGACTTGAATTGTCTCACACCATTCCAATACAACAGCGAGATCGCTCGTTCGCCCCACGAAAGATAAATAAATAAATAAATAAATAAATAGATAAATAAATAAATAAATAAATAAATAAATAAATAAATAATATTAAATAATTAAATAATAAAATAATATTAAATAAATAAAGGCTGAATAGTCGAAATTTTTCCAAGTACCCTAGACTTCAATTGTCTCATACCATTCCAATACAATAGCGAGACAGGGGGCGAACGAGCGGAGCGAGTTCGCGCTACCTCATATTTCTCATAGAAGACTTATACGACGCCAAGATAGGTAAAGGGGTAAACGAATAACATCTCACGAACACATGACCTAGTAGAAGCCTAGACTGAAATATTTCAAGATGACTGATAAAATATAAAAGACATGGAACATGATTTTCATTTATTAGGCTATGCCAGAAAATTTTCTTCTTCTTCTTCTGCTTATTTTCTTTTTAATGCCGAATAATACCGAAAATGCAAGATCAAGTTATAGTGGCAAAACTTTTCATTTTTAGTGCCAAAAAATCCGGGCTCTGATTACACTACTGAACAGCTATCCTGTTACAAAGATTCTATTACGTGATTCTCAGATACTTTTCAACGCTGAATACGAATCCGTTGTCCGTTTCTTGCTAGCACGTCACAATTTTTAGTAATCACGATTAACGCCTCGTTTACTTGCCGCGTATCGTCGCGAAACACATCGACGATAGCAGGGTCGCTATCGAAAACGTTCGTTACGCTCCGCGACAGCGCGCGGCAAGTAGACGAGAATATTTGTTATGATTACGTGAATATTTATCGTGATTACTAAAAATTGTGACGTGCTAGCAAAAAACGGACAACGGATTCGTGTTCAGCGTTGAAAAGTATCTAAGAATCACATAATAGAATCTTTGTAACAAGATAGCTGTTCAGTAGTGATTTATGATTAAACATTCTGTCTGCAAGTAGCGAACTCACCAAACACACAGAGTGCTTCAAGGGGGTGACGATATATCGACTCCAGATCATCGTCAATTTAAAGTCGACCAGCTTCCATTTCCAGAAACTGGAAATCAACTAACAATCGACATAACAAAACAGTCGATTTCAGGTCGATAAAGAAATTTGGAGAAGTCGACTCGAAATCTACTCCAGATTGACGTCGACTTGAAGTCGACCAGCGGACATAACCAAAGAAATACAAATCGACATGAAATCTACGCAACAGAGCAGTTGATTTTAGGTCGATAAAGAAATATGCAGAAGTTGACTCGCAATCAACTCCAGTTCGACCAGGGCACTTTGAAATCGACGCAACAGAGCAGTCGATTCAGGTGTTGCGTCCATTACAGGTCGATAAGGAAATTTGTCGGAGGGGGGAGCTTCAATCAACTTTCTCGCCTTTTCTATCTCCATTGTTGGTAGCGCGCGTAATTTTTGGATTTTCGCAATACTACCTGCACGGATATTAATATCCATGCTTCTACTTTCTGTCCTCCACCCCATTTCAATAGCTTCATCCACCGTCTCGTTTCTATTCCTTTTTCCCTTCAGACTTTCCTTTCTTTGAAGAGGTTGAGGTCATCAAGTATCTCACCCGTTCTAACGGCTTGGAACTTGATGTCGATCGTATGGTATGGGAGAAACTTATTTCCAAAACTTTAGACTCTACCACTTCTCTCCCTCGGAGCATCACTCCCTCCGGAAGGAAAGTCAAATGGGTTCATCTACCCCATTCAGGGAAGCTTTCCTCAACGCTTTTCGTAGCCTCTTCTGCAGGTTCAAGGATCCCGTCCCTATCTTTCAGAGAAGTGGAGTCTATAGGCTCCAGTGCTCTGACTGTTCGGCTGTCCATACAGGGGAGACGAGCCGGCAGCGTCGTACCAAAGTTCAAGAACAGCTTGATGAAGTCAATATCACCCCCTCCGAAAAAATTCGGTTTTTGCAGGACATCCGGCCATAAATTTGATCTCCAACAAGGCGTCTGCGTCTTGCTCCATTGTGGCGACGGTTAGCCCTCGAACACATTGAAATTGTTCGTCATTCCATTGATGAGAATGTTACACTTTTGAATCGTTTATCTCATCGAAAGGAGACTGTGATGACTAGGGTTCCAGAAGAGATTGAGCAGTTTGGACGAATAGTATTAGTTCGAGAATGGAAAACTGGAATGAACAAATAGTATGTAAATCACAATGTCTATTATGAAGTAATTGGTTTTTCAAAATCTTCAAGAGTGATCCGATTAAATTTTAATGAGAAAAAGAATCAATAAAACGACTAATTACTTTCACGGTAATTCCGAATGCATTAATTGTGATTAATAATTACCTTAACCAACTAATTGTCCTCTGTTACATAGAAATATCAGTCTTAATATTCTTGTACTTGTACTTTAGCTAATTCAATTTAAAACATATTTTAGATTCTCCTCTTTCCATAGCATATTCATATTATGTTCTCGAAGTTTCCTATTCTATAATAATGTACAATTTTTTATTTCCTTTTTTTCTAGCCCTCATTTTGCAGCGCTTCTGAATAATTTTCATCATTAGACCTTAGATGAGTGTGCGAATGAAGGAAATCATAATATTTAATTCTACACGGTCGTAAGTTTTCTGAGTTTCCTTCTCATATTCAGAACTCACGAGGTCAACATTTTTCCAAGTCCTCAAAATAGGTCCGAGAGTTCTTTCCAAAAGATACTTTTCGAGGCAGCCTTTGTCCTCCTCAGATTCATGCTTTACCGGAAGGATGGCGGAAGGTGGAGATATTTTCCAAATAATAACCATAAAACAGATTCTTTATTGAAAAAATTGGAACCACTATCGTCTTTCTTTTTGCTCGTATGGAAAAATCAAACATGAGAACTCAAAAATCAAGTTCACAAGTACGCCCTTCCACAGCCTATGTAAAATTAGAAGAAGCGCCGCAATGATTTTCTACGCTTTTCATGTAGAGCTTGAGAACGATTTCGATCGCCATCAACTCTTAAAAAACCAAACAATATAGCCTGCAACACGAGATAAGGATGCGATATTCGTTATACTCAAGAAGATGAATGACAGCGCAATATACGTAAGAGCAAGCAAATCAGTATTAAGCTGAAGCTCAACTTTTGAATTTAACTATGCAAATTCTATCACTGTGTCGTCATACAATCGTATAAAACACCTTCAACCTTGAACCTTACTCAAAGAAAAGAGATTTATGAGCGACACTATATGAATTAAAATTTACTAGGTATATGTATACATAATAATACACAAGTGTACCTAGGTAAGTAAACGTTTTCGGTTCAACAACCATTATCAAACTACGTAAGGTAAATTCACTTAACCTGGTTTAAACGACTCAAGATTAAACAATTATAATTCAGATAAAATCTGGCAGATGATAGCAACGAGGCGTGAAGATGAGATGATCTCAATTTCTATCATCGAATCGCTGTACTTCGTTTTAATGATTTTTCCGAGGCGTTTCCTCTCGAAGCAGTCTTTATAGATAGAAAGATTACTCATTATCCGGAGCTGTACGCTCAGATGACGAGCAAGATGATCTTGGTTGAGGTGAAAAGAACCTCAAGCTTGTTTCAAATCCATCGTTGCTTACCGATCTAGCCGAGGTGAACTTCAATTTCTCCGCAGGTTGCAAAATGTGAGTGTCAAAGAAAACTTTTTGGTTGCATCAGCGGTATGGCAGGCAGTTGCCGCTAGATCGGACTAACCTCTTCAATCAAACTCTGCACTTATATTGATGCATTAACCTTGAGTTTAATAACCTGCAAGAGATCCCCTCTCACATTCTTTTCTCACGAACATCAGGTTGCGGCGAAGATCTAAGACCTGAGAAAGCCCATATAATTTAAAATTTGTTTGCACTCAACTTTGAACTAAATTTTCAATTGATCTTTGACCAAATTCTCATATTTTTGTTGTTATGCGTTTAATTAAATGTCATTTCACAAAACTCACTCAAAACTACTTTCAATAGACTTTGATGTTGACAATAAAGACGTAAATATTTTTATAGCAAAATATTTGAATAATGCAAGAATTTACGGGATTATTTTGAGGCCTAACCTAGAACTTTCCTAAACTCACGTTCTGGCCATATGAACGTCTCCAGCCGAAGGAGGAAACGTTCTTCCTTAAGATACCTAAGAAGTTTCAGTGAAGGAGTATCCATCTGCCTTCTGTTTCTTGTTAACTCTAAATTCTTAATGATGTTCGCATAAGGAAGAAACAGAAACGAATCAGAGCAGACTCTAATGGTGATTCTTGAGCTATTTTGTAAACTAATAGGAATTTGTGTCAAATCAGACATTCTCAAAAACCAGTTCTTCAAAGGAATATACCTTTCCAAGGTCAATAAATACTTTTATTAAGTACCACAAATTCCAGCTAAATTGAAAGGATATACTGTTTTCGAAAAGAGAAACGGGACTTTGACTAACCGCATCTATATTCAATCAAAAACCTCTTTCACTTATTAGGCACGTGTGAGCTCTTTATTACTAATTAGTACCACCAGATTGACGGAAAGTTGGTAGATCCTTGTGAGATAGGTTCAAGAATAATGTGCATATAATTACATCAGGTGATTCAGTGTTTTTCTGTACATTTTTCCCACAAGGTGGACTCCTGAGTCATCCAGAAATGAGGTCGTCACTCGTTTCCTTCATTACACTACACAAAAAGAAAAAATTGAAAACCACATGAACGAAATAATACGATGCTAGAAGTATTTTCGACGCTGATCACGATGCCGTTGTCCGTTTTTCAAGTTTTGGCTCGGTTTTCGAGAAATGATCAAATCAAATTTTACCGCGATTCATTGCGACGCGCGGCGTATGTTACCCAGCTATCAAATTTCGCGAGAACGGGAACATACACTGCGCGCCGCAACGAATTCATGTGGTTTTCAATTTTTTTTTTGTTGTGTAGTGTTATCAACTAAAATTTCATTTTTTGGATTTTCCGGTTCTTTGATCATCAACATTTATTACATCTTATTGTAATTACTTTCGATAGGTATGAATCGTCCCAAATTTGACACAATAAACCGGAAAGAAAGTTGTACTCACAACGTATAGTAAGTACAACGCAACTTTTTTGTAACCAGTCACGGCATCTTAGTGAAGAGCACTATCCACAGACATCTGAACGAGTCGAACTTATACACAAAAAGAGAATCTTGGAGAAACCTTCAGGAATATGAGGAGTAATGTTTATACGAAAAACAGGCTTAATCATCAAAGGAGAAAGAAAAACTAAGTATTCTGACTCGAAGGCTTACACGAATGATTTTCGATTTCAACAAAAGCTTTTATAACTTGTACTTTTCAAATTCTGAAATTTCTTAAAACCACGAGAAACAAGTGTATTTCCAGGCATTGAGCAGTTCATGTGTTTATGGACTGAGCATATTGAAATATATGTAGTTGTAAGTTGTGCACTGACCGGATACATTTTTGAATTATTCACCGATGAAATTCGAAGACCTTCCAGAAATAAAACATTCAACATAACGGAGCCTGTCTTGCACACTCGGAGTTTAAAAATTCTGGTGTCCCGCCGTTCGCTGTCTGAAAAAAACCCACCTATGACGCTATCAGATTGTGACGTGAAAAGGGGTTGAATTGAGCCATAGTATAATATGATAGCAGTGGGATTTGGAGATTTTTCAACTTTCAAACCACTGACAGCAGTGAAATTTGAAATCGGAAAATTTTGGCGTCCCGCCGTTCACTGTCTAGAAAAAACTTACCTATGATGTCATCAGATTATGACGTCAAAAGGGGTTGAATTGAGCCATAATATATGAAAGGAGGGGGGACTTGGAAAAATTACAACTTTCGAGCCAACGACAGTAGAGGGATTTAGAATCGGAAAATTTTGGCGTCCTGCCGTTCGCCGTTTGGAAAAAACTGAACTATGACGTCATCAGGTCTTGACGTCAAAAATGGTTGAATTGAACCATAATATATGATAGGAGGGGGATTTGGAGAATACTCAACTTTCAAACCACTGACAGCAGTGGAACTAGGAATTGGAAAATTTTGGCGTCCCGCCGTACCGTTCGCTGTCTGGAAAAAATTTACCTATGATGTCATTCGATTGTGGCGTCAAAAGGGGTTGAATTGGTCTATAATATATAGAAGGAGGGGGACTACAAAAAATACAACTTTTGAGCCACGACAGTAGAGGGATTTGGAATTCAAGAATTTTGACAGATCGCCGTTCGCCGTCTGGGAAAACTGAACTATGACGTCATCAGGTCGTGACGTCAAAAGGGCTTGAATTGAGCCATAATAGTAGGGGGATTTGAAGAATTTTCAAAGGAACTTGGAATTTAAAAATTTTTCGCGTTCCGCCGTTCGCCATCCGGCAAAGAATGACCTATGACGTCATCGTATCGTGACTTTAAAAATGTCTGAATTGAGTTACAATTACATGATAGGAGGGTAACTTGAAAAAATTTCCATAATTTGAGCCTTTCTTAGAGGTTTTAGGGATATCCTTCCAACGCCCCATCTCACCTGCGCTTGAAATTGGGTTAAAATCACTACCTTTCTTCAAAACAAAAAATATTTTCAAAAGCTCGGCTGGATCTTAACAGGCGTTCATCAGCTCAGTAGGTCACTGCGAATTCTTTCTGGAGATTAAAATAGAATATGTAAGGGAGGAGCAGAGATTACTAAACGATGGGAACAGATGGAGTGTAAACGGTTGAGACAGACTAAAGGAGTGAAAAAGAGTGAGAAGAGAAGAGAAGCACGATGTTCTGGGGATGTAAATTGGTCGATTCAAATCAACGTCGTTCTAGAGTTGCCGTGGATCGAATAGGTCTGACCAGTTCCAGATTCCGAGTTTGATTCGTCGTAGATGGGCTAGAAATTCTGGAGAAATGAAATTTTCAATAAATTGTCTGTAAAGATTGCTGTCAACAACATTGAGTCTGCAATTATCTACAAGAGAGATTGAACTTGGAAAAAAGCATCATCAGATAGAGGATAAAGAATTCAGTCTGAGATGTTGACGGGATTGAGACTTGAAAGAGGGGAAGAGAGCTTTTTGGGGGGATAGATTCAGGGGGGGTTAGTTTTGGAACCGAAGTTGATTGGGCTGCGGATGCAAAGAAGTTGGTGGTAAGCTTTAGGAAGTAGTTTTTGAGGAGAGCTCAATGGTGATGTTGCAACTCTGATGAGGGGAAAACTTGAATAATTTTTGAAGACGCAGCGCGAGAGTGCGAGTCGTTAAACGTGCGTTGCGGGTTTGCATAGAAGCACTCTTACTTCTTTACAGAGTTTGGACTGTATTTCTATTGAACTTTTAGCTTCTACCCTATTTCCTGGATTTGCGTCCAGGCATCCACTCAAAAGTACCCTTGGAGTCTATACTAGGCTAAAAGACAAGAGGACTAAGGTTCATCCACCGTATATTACTATTATAATATATTAGTTTATTGGAAGAGAGGAGGGAAAGCGGGCGTGTCCCCAGTATGGTTTGATCAATAATCTTGATCCCTTTTCTGTTCTTCTGTCAATATATAACCTGGTTTATCGTACTAGTATATTGACCATGACCTTTGGAAAGACTATTTTGAGAGCGGATGGAGACAGGGAGGTATAGCCCCACCATTCCTCAAGACCAATTTGGTCGATTGTCTTCTCAGAATATAAAGTGACTTAGACCATTGATACAGTGCGTAAACGAGACGACGCCATCAGTTGTCTTGACATTGGAGGTCGGAAATGAGCCGGTTGGCAACCGACGGGGTAAGAGGATGATATGAGCTACGCCCATTGACGCGTTCAACGTTTTGTCATCATTCAGGACGCAACCGCCTCATTTCGCCTCTAATGTTCCGACATACCTCTCCAAGGGCGGATTTATCAGTTGAACCGCCGTAGGCAGACAGAAAACTGCGCCTCTGGTAAAACATTTTTTGCTTCACTTCGCTCGCAATTTTTAAACAAAAAAAGGGGAAAAAGGAAAAGTTTGCCGCCCCCAAAAATTTGCCGCTCTAGGCAGCTGCCTACAAGCTGCCTACACGCAAATCCAGGCCTGTACCTCTCATCAGTGTCGGCGGTCTATGTTACTATAATGGTCCAAGATTGACTTGTCTTTCTTCTTATGCCAGGTTAATTCAGCATACCAGCCTCGTATCTTCCTTTTTTTCACCTTTTACGAGAACGACACCAGAGTTTCAAAATTTTTATAAAATCATTTTTCCTAGTACTAATTTTTTGCGCACCAGGAGAAGTCATTTTAACAGGAAACCGTTTTTTTTTTTTAAATTTGGCATCCGCCATCCAGCGAGAATTAATCTACCCTAATCTAATTAGACACGGGGGGGAGCAGAATTGCCTTTTCTTTTCGTTCCTTGGGTGCCGGAAATAGGACTTGAAAGATCTCGCAGTGTATGTAAGGGTGAGGACTTGGAAAATTTCGCACCCTCGAGCTACACATGATAGTTTAAGACGTTCCCACCCAGTTTCACGACAGGTCAATCTCACGACAAAAAATTTCACGAGGAAAATTTCCTGACAAAATTTTCACGACATGCTGTTATCACAGTGACCGTTTTCACGAAATTTTTCACGACAAGTTTATTTCCAGTTTATTACAACACCTCGAGTACATTAGAGTGCGCTAGTGCTGTGAGGTACTCCAGCTCAGTGCGGTCAGCTTTGTACTGCGGGTAGTTGGCGACAATTCCTCCAATTCTGTTCTGAAGCGCAGTCCATTTCTTCCTCGGTGCCATTTTCGGCGACCAAGATTTAACTCCGCAATTGCTACCTCTGTATCTGCTTTCTCCACTTGCAGTTCTGTGAGCGCTGTGTACATGTTGGGGTGGTATTTGCCGATCATGGTATTCAACCGGTTGTGGGACCCTTCCTAGGCGTTGTTCGTTTTGTGCGTGTTGTTAACAGCGGCTTCATACTGGTTCTGTATAGTGGGAGGGTAGCGGGGATTTTGTTGGTTCGTTCCTATGTAGGTCTTCTTGAAGTATTTCACAATAGGCTCCAGTTGACCTAGGCAATCTCTTTGCAGCAGCGTCAATACTCTCCTAACCTCATTGACGGGCTCGTTTTCCAAAGCACAGACCGCTTCCAAGTTCGGCGGATGCTGATGTGGGGCCTCGCACGGGTACAAACATTACGATAGAAGAGTATTATAATTTTGATCAACAATTGAAAATTGTGTGTTTCAGGTGACCAGGGAATCTCAACCTCACACATCCACAATCCACAGCGGAGGAGATAAGCGCCAACGATTCAATCATCCTACACTTGTATCTTTGAAGTAACTGACAGCTTTTCGCATCCGCACTACTCCGGAACATATATTACTCTCTACTATTTCATTTTTTTCATCAAATGGGTTTGGATATGATGAAGATACCTGCAGACAGAAAAATATTGATGATTTTCGCTCAATCTCTGGAACTATAATCAACATTCCACGTTGTTCAACATTCTATAGTCCCTCCTCTTCCTTATTCTTCCTGATTCCTAGCGAACACCCACATTGATTACCCTCTCAAAAGTAGTCATGATCATGAAAGTTGTTCGCACAATATCAGTTCTTAAGAGTGAGGATGACGGAGAGTAGGGGTTGACAGGAAAAACTGTACAGGCTTTCAATAAGCCAAAAGGATAGCAAGGAATCACCTCGGACTCCGCAATGGACACAATATCTGCAATGTTTCCGAAGCAACACTCCAAAGGTAAAGAATACAGGTAGCGAAAGCACCGACGCCGTGAAATGAGGACGACTATGTAAAACGCGAGCAGTAGAAGAACGTCGTCTGAATGTGGCCAAGTCCACCGGGCCAGCACTCATAACCAGGTCAACTCGTGGAATCTTCTTCTAGTTCGCCAAGTTCTCATCTCGCGGATCGCATTGTAGGCACGGATCGTGTACGCGGCGCGCGGTAAAAACGAACGATTAATGCGGACAGCGAACATCGGCCGCGTGGATTAAGAGAATGGCGCGTATAATACCTACAATGCAGATTCCAGACAAGACTCTCACGACGACGGCGAGGGTTGATTCGTACTACGTAATACTCTCCGTGAAACGTTGAGAATAGAGCGACCACGTTCTTACGTTACGTTGCGTAATTACGCAATGCAACGTAACACGGTACCGCGCCATCCTCAACACCCGTTCGACCTACTTTCTCCTGAGAAGCGCATCGTATCGTCGGGACGCGAACACGTTTAAAGAAACACAACGTCACGCTGTGTCGTATTCATACGCTCTTATAATTATTGTTAAGATTGTGTGAGTGTATGCGAATGTGTGCGTGTATATATAGGTACTGCATCTCCGCGTGAGTATTCAAATACATACAAGTACCTATGGTTACGCCGGCGCATTGTAAGTCGTCGCTGCTGCCGTCGACGCCGCCACCGCATTATTTTCGTGCACGTGAATGATAATGTCCCCTTGTACCCTCTGCTGTAAGACAGTCCACCGTCAACGCCATCCGCGATCGTAATTCCCTGTCGATTCGCTCCTGACACACGACATTCGTCAGCATCAACGAAATTAGGTCCCCAATCGTAATCTAGTTCTTATTATCGTCTCAGTCTAGATCTCTTGTGTTCTTATAATCGAATTTATTATACGTAGAAAAGATTCTAAAATAAGACTTCGCAACTCGTTTTCTTATAATATCATACCGGTAGCGGTCCGCGGATGTTGGAAGATTTGTGCGTTGATCTTGTATTGCGTATGATGAGTTGGGCCGAGTAGATGATCTAACTTTGTCTAATCACCGAGCACCGGCTATTGAACGAGCGAAGAAGGCATATGTAAAAGTATAAATTAGGCTGTTAATTACTGGTTTACACCTGTCTATGGAGAGCTAAGTAGGCTCTTTTAATCGTCCAGTTTGATGGTTCCAGAGTGTATAAGTTAGTTTGAAATTAGGGACAAAGTGATAAAATATTGGAGTAATAATAATTTAAAAATCTATAGAACGCTAAAAAGTATTGGGAGAGGGAGAAGGGTAAGGTAAGGAGAGAGAAGTAGGAGATGATTGTGGAGAATGAATTTCAGGGACAATACATATAAGCATTTATCATTCAGTCTGAATTCGAGTTGACGAGCTCCAATTCTTCGGTCTCCTTTCAACCGCCCTCCCCGACGACAAGAAGTCATCTAAACCCAATTCAGAATAGGCCATTATCGTCTGACATACTCTTTTCACGTTTCCCACACCATTCGTGTCCATACTGCAATGCTGGTAATCTATTCGTATAATTTTTTTTTTTTTTTTTGTATGCATTTAATATTGTTTCCTCCAACACCGGAATCGACCCTTTCGGGTATAACTTCAGTGAAGGAGGAATCTCCTACGCGAACCCCCTCTTCTACTCGGCAACTGCCAAGTTGCTTTGACAACCACCAAGCTGCGATGCCCCCCTGGCACGCACAAAAAAGAAACAGCACTAGAGAACGCACTCACGTCACAAAAACGACACTATCACATCACATCAGGCGTAATAAGTCGCTGTTGCGTGAATCTCACTGTATGGTGCTCGTTAGACATATTCGTATGAACAGTGAACGTACCGTAGTAAGTTCACCGGAATAGAGGACGCGGAGCAACCATATAAACGCGAGATTCTTTCAACAACTATAAAGGCCCTAACAATCTGGATGGTATCCTTCTTCCTCTTCTTCCTGCAGATCTGGATGTTGATGGTACACAGGTGTTGAGTAGGCCATAGCGTGGTTCTGCATTTGCCTATTCCATTCCTGGTCCATCTTCCTCTTCATGATGGTGGCCGCAAATGCAGACACCTGGTTCCATGCTTCTTCGGAACCTAGCATGGTGGGTACCAGGCTACTCGGGTCGAGCGCTTCATCTACCCCGATCTCTTGAAGAGACCGACTAAGCTCGTCCCGCTCACGCCTCCACGCCTCACACTCAAATAAGGTGTGTTGTGGTCCATCATCCCGCCCTTGGTTACAGTGCGAACACGTGGCCTGCTCAACTTTCCTTAACTTCTCGTGAAGGTACTTGTTGAAGCAGCCATGGCCGCTTAACACCTGCGTCAGGTGAAAGTTCAGCTGACCATGGTGTCGGTTCATCCACTCATCAAGGTCGCGTATTAGCACACGGGTTGTCCATGTACCCAGCTCACTCTGGGCAATTCTTTCTTTCCACTTTACAAGCAAGGAGCGCCTGGCCTCCTGCTTGACCCGTAAAGCTTCTCGGTTGGTTGTCGTTCTCTTCTTTGCTTCGAACACCACCGCTCTCTCCTCAGCAAGGAGCTCGATTGGTGGTGAACGTGCTAATACACAAAGAGCCTCCGTCGAGACAGTGCGGTAGGCACTAACACACCTCAGCGCAGCTCTTCGTTGGATTTTTACCATCTCTCTTCTTCGGTATGGTATCTTCATGCAGTCGGCCCATACTGGCGCACCATATAGGAGGATCGACAAGGCGGTGCTCATCATGATCCTTCTCCTTGCTTCTCTCGGTCCTCCCAGGTTCCTCATAGGCGGCTTAGGTATCCAACTACCCGGCCCGCCTTTTCCGCTGCCATCAGGAAATGGTGCCTGAAGCTCAGCGTTGAGTCAAACCAGATGCCCAGGTATTTCATTTGCTTCTTGGTTTCAATTTCCACACCTCGCAGGCGAAAGGTGGGTGGCTTGAACTTCCGACGGGTCGTGAATAAAATGGCCTCCGTCTTACTTGCTGCTAGTTCAAGTCCAGCCGACTCGATCCAACGCGTCACATCCTCTAGGGCCCGGTTTACCCTGCTCTCCACTGCTACAGTTGTTTCGGCAGTGCATACCACCAGGGTGTCATCCGCATAGCAGATAAGCTTAACCCCCGGTGGCAGCTTCACCTTAAAGATTCCGTTAAATGCGACGCACCACAAGAGCGGCCCAAGGACCGACCCCTGCGGCACCCCACAAGTAACAGGGCGCTTTACTGTACCAGCAGACGTCTCTGCTTGGATTTCACGGCAGCTAAGATAGCTGCTGATCATCCTGAGCAGGTATGCGGGAACTCCTGCGTTCACAAGAGCTTCCAATATCATCTTCCATGGAATTGAATTGAACGCATTTCTTATGTCGAGGCTGACGGCTGCGCAAAACTGACGCATATCAATTGCTGACTTGGCTATCCTCTTCAGCCGGATCCCAGCATCTGATGTGCAGCGTCCAGTTTGAAAACCGTACTGGCTATCAGAGATTATATCTCTTTCCTTCAGATAGCTCTCCAAACGATTGGCTATCACTCTCTCTAGAAGTTTCCCAACATTGTCTAGCAGACAGAGTGGACGGTAAGAGGATGGTAGACCAGGTGGTTTATCCTTCTTATCGATCAACGCTAGCCTGGCTTTCTTCCATCGCACAGGGAACAGTCCCCCAACAATTGCCGCATTGAATGTATCAACAAGCAGTGCTGGGTCAACTGAATGTATGGCGCTCCAGACTGGATTTGGAATCTCATCCGGGCCTGGAGCCTTCCAATACTTACCCCGCAGTCTATTGACTGCTGCATCAACCTCCTCGGTGCCTAGGAGGGATATACCATCCTCTTCTACTATTGGTAGCGTTACCATTGGTGGTGGCTGCTGTGGGAACAAGCCATCAATGATTTGACCCACAACATCCGGCTCCATTCGGCTCATTGCTGAGAGGCCTTTGAGCTTCTTCAGCACTAACTTATAAAGCTTTCCAAACGGGTCGTCATCTGCCATCTCACATAGCTCTCGCCATGCAGCACTCTTGCTGTCCTTGATGGCCTTCTTCAGCCTTCTACGAGCCAGCTGGTATTCGGGTGCAACCGCCCGCGCCCCTTCGCGGCCACTACTACGCTGGTATATCCGGCGCTGACGGTTGCACTCTTTTCTCAATTCGGCAATCTTGTTGGTCCACCAGTAAACAGCCCTCCTCTTCTTTGGTGGTCTATTCGTATAATACTCTTTCTCTTGTCGGGCTCTCGAAAATATCCACCCTCTGAGAAAATCATTCACAAGATGAACTACTTTTAATCCACTTACTTTTTACGACACCGTTTTTCCATTCCGAGTCCATAACCCTGAGTGCAGCTGAAAGCCTAAAAATTTTCAACCAGATGAAAATCATGTTTGAACGTTATTGGAACTCGTATTGAGTGAGTAAGGTGCAAGTAGAGCACTCCAAATGTACAATTCTACTTTATTAGATGCTTTGACGAGAATATACTTTCGGGTGTTATCTCATGATCAGTGGCCTCGGAACTGGAGAACAAGGCCTTAAACATGAGTTTTTATAGTATAACACTGTGATCTTACTGGGTCTACAAGAAAATCACCAGGCTGAATGGTTTGTGGTATGATCAATATTTCCATCTGCTCAAGTTACTGCACCTCCTAGAATTTGAATAGATCATGTTCGAAAAAGGAAGAGAGTGGAAGAAAGATGAGGACTCTGAGGAAAAACGAGTGGAAGCCCAAACAAAACAGATGAAGAAGAAGCTTGCCAAAGTGACCCGAAAGAAAAGAGAAAGAAAGACAGAGACAGCGAGAACTGAGCACAACTTTGCTCCCACAACCGAGAACCTATCAAGCATCATCTTCACAGAAGAAGAAAAAAGACTGCTGGACAAAGGTATCAAGAACGTACAGCATGAGAGACTGAACCAGTGTAAGCTTGAACGTATGGCCATTAGCTGTGAACAAGTTATCCATACCATGGAACACGACGTGAGACCAGAAGCCCGGATCGAAATTAGGAAAGTGCTGTTGGAAATCAAGGAGAATATGCGCCAGACCAATGACAGAACGCACGTAATGCAGAGGAAGGTAACAAATCTACAGCGAAGATTGCAGCCACATTCCTGAAAGAAAACTACCAGTTTGCACCCAGACGAAGTATCAGAAACGACGGAGAGCTAATTCGGAGTGCAAGCGCGAAAGAGTCGCGCTCTACAATTTCAATGGTGTGGAAAAAAAGAGCTTTATCATTTTCCGAAAGTCTTCAGACGAAGATGAAAATGGTCTCATTTGAAAGACAATTTAAAGACTAATCAAATTTATTCTCTTCAATTTTTTAATTAAAGCTTTCGTTCCCAAGATATTTCGAGATTAGTTGACTCGTAGTTAAATGGGAAATTGTACATGGTCACATCTATAAGAGAGTCGACAGTAGCGCGCGACCGCTACCAGCACTCCGAATTGAGCAACTGGACAAGTTGGAAATCAAGAGTAACGACCAGCTGATTTTCTTTGATGTGGCAAAAATGTTTGGTACCATTCCAAAAGAGGAACTTCTCACTCTACTCAAACACAACAGATACCATGGGAACCCCGGTGGGCCGAAGTACGCCAACATAGTGGAAGAGATCTTGAGCCATAACTACTGCTGCTTCAATAACAGGTTCTACAGTCAGTAAAAGGCATTTGCGATGGGATCATTGCTGTCACCAACACTAGCGGAGATATTCATGAATGGCATGGAAAACAAGATATTCAAGGGCAGCAAGTTCAGAAACTCGATCGAAGACTGAGCCAGATATTTAGATAATATTCTAATTGTGTGGTCAGGCACTGATAAACAGGTGGACCTATTCCTTTCGGAAATGGACGCGATGAATGAGAGCATCAAATTCACAGTGGAAAAAGGCAATGATACCACCGACTATTTGGGACACTCACACTGGAGAACAACAGGATAGAATACAAAATCTACAGGAAGCCGACGCATACAGACACCGTCATCCCGAAGGCACAAGTTAGCGGCAATCCAGAACTCCTGCTATCGAGCAATTTCTGTCCTCAAGAACAACAAAGAGAAGAGGAAAGAGCTCGAGATAGTAAAGCAGATCGCAGAAGCCAATGGCTGCCATAGAGGTGTGGTAGATCCAGTCTTCGGGAAAATGGAAACAAAGAAGGGAACCATGATGGCATAGAAAGAAAGTACTTCGGTTCGATATAGAAAAGAACACAAACAAGAAGATATAAGCGTTCAATGGCTACGATGTAAATGTGAGTATCCAGAATAACCAACCCATGGTGAAGAGAATCAGGAAGAAAAGGACAAGGAAAGCTTGAGCGGAGTGTACAAGCTCAGTTGCGAACACTGGGAGGGCATCTACATCGGTGAGACTGATAGAAAGTTTGAGCAAAAAGTCGAGGGAGAAAGAAGATGGTACTGTTTGGTAAACACTGTAACAAAGAACATCACAATGGAGAGGGAATATTTGAAGTCACACATGTATAGAGAATTGTACGAAGAGAAGAAAACTCTGGGAACAAATTGAGATTGCAAAAGCAAAGAGGAAGAAAGCCAGCCTCTTGAACAATGTGTGACCTGTCAGAAAAAAAAACCCCTTAGCGTCCCAAATTCGTTTTTGAGGTTTTCAGTGATCCATTATAATTGAAACCCGCTCTTTTACGTGGTGGTATTGAAAAAATTCCAAAAACTTTATTTATAGGCCCTGGTCTTCAAAGTTGGGAAAAAATTTGAACCTTCTGGAAAAATTTTTAGAATTTGATGAAATTCTGTTTTAAAGGAAAATTTTGGATCGCTGAACATGAATCTGACCTACAAATTTCATTCCAATGCATAGTTTTGGGTCCACGGGTCAAAAAATGGAGCCAAGATGAAATTTTTTAGGCAATTCTCCAGCACTTTATCCACCTAATTCAAAATTTTAAACTATTAACGCACAAATAATATAAAAAGCGCTATTCAATTGTATTCATGAATCATTAGTCTACAACTGACAAAATTTTCAGCCAAATTGATTGCATAATGACGCCAAAAACTGCTTTTGAAGTTAAAATCATCGCTCCAGTAAAATTATGTTTGGGACCCTAAGAGGGGTTTTCTAGTGACAGGTCATATGTAATCACGTTTGATAGCGAAAAATTATTTGGCCTGGTGATTGGACGAGAGAAGAACAGAACCAACCAATAAGATGGCAGGAAACCAGGTAGCCAATAGAAACGCAGTATTTAGGCCAATAGAGTGAACCAATCACTAGTAGTATGTTTTAACCAATAAGAACACAATACCATATTGATATTATTGTAAGAATAAGTTTCTAAGAGGGAACCAATCACAACACAGCATTGTTGTAGCCAATAAGATCACAGTGTTATACTATTAAAAACTCATATTTAATGAGTTGAATGCTCTCCAGTTGCGACACAACTGATGATGGGATAACACCCGAAAGTACTCTTGTAAAAGCAACTAATAAAGTAAAATTGTACATAGGAAGGTTTGGGCTTGTGAGTCTGAAGCTCTGGAGAGCGCTATTGAGCCGCATGATCGATTTTTACATGATATCAGTCAGGAAAAGAGGAGTCTTCATGATCACGTGGTTTGGACATGATTAAGAAAGGTGAAAGTAAAATATTTTACGTGACATCAATTCCCGGCACCAAAAGACTTATGTATGTATAAGCGCGACTTAAAACACATACGGTTTTGGTCTTATTCGGCAACGTATTCAGCTGGTAGGTCCTCGTGAGGATTTCCTTACAAAGATAATGAGCATTTTTCTCGAGGTCAGTGGTCAATGTAGGATGAGGATGTGTAAAAGTTGGAGATTACTTCTTCACTCCAATCTCCATCATTAAATCTCGATGGCAGCAGTAATTCGGTCTATAGAATTTGAGAAATAATACGGCGGAAGTTGAACGATGTAGGAACAGAGGTACGGAGCAGTCCATTAATTTGGAGCGAAAAATTGGAGTAACGCTCCGGAGCGAAAAAAGGAGTGACAACAATTTTAAATTTCGCCTCTATGAATGATTGCAGTAGCGAAATAAAATAATTTCTAGAGTGAGGACCGGAACCGCTCAAAAAATTGCTTTCAGTCACTTCGGGTTTCTTCCTGCTTCTGTGATTCTGATTGAAGATGTTGATACAACACAACTATTAATCAGGAGGAAGGGTAATAGAGCATCCAGTCAATAGCACCAGTCTCAATTGGGCCTGACAAGGAACTTAATCGACTCACCCTACATCATTTAGAATAATAAGCATGAGCTCTGCAGATCATGAATCTCTGAATCTTTGCTGTATCTATTTTTTAAGATAGTAGACCATCATTCTGTATTTACGTTCATCGGCAGTCGACACCATGCTGTCTAGTGCAGAAAGCCTTTTTATTTGGTTCCTCAATTGACCGATTACCAAAAACTAAAAAAATAAAATGAGAAGAAGAAATAACCGGGACTTTGGGTACCGGATGGGGGGGGGGATTGTCTTATTCATATTTTCAAGCAATCAATATTACCAAAATTTGAGAAGGAGCGAAAACCGAAAATCAAAACAATTTTTCCACTCTGTATCCCTATGTAAAACCAGTGTTGAGTATTTGTTACAATGGTTGAGTGTGTTAAGGTCCCTTGAGCTCAACATCCCCTTCCCCCTAAAATTTCAAAAAGTTGAATAAGTTTAATTAATTGCGAAAGGAGTAGCTTCTGAGCTTCTCCCGGCCCTTTACACGCCTGCTCTGAAGGAGGTGTACAGATTACTTTCTACTAGCCTGTAAACAATCGTGAAGAAAAATGGGGAACTATAGTGAGAAGAGAAACGAAAGTTTAAAGTCTATCACAAGCACTCACGTCTCACTGATTTCTTGTCTTTAATTCGCCCTTACTCAAAAGATGACAGAATTTATCTCGTTTTATTGATAGTAGACAAGTCGAGTGAAAAGTTAAGCAATATTTACATAGCTTTCCTGAAAATTTATCACTTGTTGCTCATTTGCATGCACTATGTATTTATCATCATCATTGTAACGTTTTTTCCTCTTCCAGCTATACGAAATGTAAATTTAAAATCATTATCTATAACCGGAATCATTGCTGTATGATTGAGTTTCGTAATTCTTCTCTTTGTTCGTTAATCCTCTCGACTCTCATCTGATTTTTAAGGCGACCCTAACTTTTCAACCGCTATACGATCTGCAATTACCGCACGATTTTTGATTGTTGAATTTTTACGCACTCGATACCTTACTCGTATAAATTTTGTTCACATAATTGGTGAGTAGCTTCTTTCTAACGAGCGTAATACTTTTCCCCCATACACTAGAGTTATTCATTTTAATCTCGGAATAATTACGAACCGGTAAATTTTTTTAGTCTTCCCTTAAAGATGCAAAAATTTCCCAGGTACACCGACGTACGAGTTTTGTTTTAGGAAAAAAATCTTGAGAACCCTTCTTATATGGTCTAGTATGATTTTAATAATTCGCATTCATCGACGGACGGACATTGCGGCGAGTAGTAATTAACGCGATGAAAAAATGAAAAGCGAGTTTCGACGCTGAACGAAGAGAAAGAAGGAAAAAAACTCCCCTATTTTATTTCTCACACCCTCTCAATGTTACGCAACGAAAACATTTGCGGGTAACGTTTGAAGACAAACGCCCGAAAGTGCAGCAATTTTTTTCTTTTTTCGTCGAAAAACTACTTTTTATGTACACCGAATACGTAATTACTAATCATGGGAAAGTTCTCGATCGCGGGAGTAACTATGATCGGAAAACAAACCGGCTATTATGAGAAGCATTTTCATTTTTGAAAAAATGTATAACTGTAAAGGCGATGTTCCAAGTACTTTTCAACGAAGGGTTACCGATTTGTGTTACAGATTACGTTCGTCATTTTTCGCAGCTGCTCCACGTGGAGGCCAGATTTAGGTTCTCGCGAGAAATCTCCAGATGGAAGTTTAAATGGTACAAAGAATATCGTGAAAGTTTTTCGCCAACTCGAAGAATATGCAGTTAAACAAAATTCATATCTACCACATGCTCATGACGATAAAGAAATTACCGGATACCGATTTTTAAATAGGTCAAGGAACTCGATATCCTTGAGAAATTATTTATGACGCAACAAGTTAGAAAATAAAATAGAACGAGTAATTATTTTTTGTACCAATCTTGGGGAAATTTATAGCCCAAAAAAAGGCGAAAAATCAACAAATCGAATGATAGTGTCCTCTGTCTTGATCGGCTGGCGTCATTTTCACCCCTAATTGTTTGAATATTATGCCGCACTGCTGAAGGCGAAGTTTCCGCACCAAGACTCATTTTTCCAAAGTATAGCGAAAGACATTTTTAACGATAGATACCTTTTTCGCTAGTTCTAACTTTCTTTCATGGAAACCCTCGGGATTAAAAGGCTCGAAAAATTCTTTCTATAATTATAGTGTCGGAGTCTTCTATACAGACGCGAAGCAGGAATTGGAACGTTTTAAACCGCCTCACAAATTAGTTATTCGTAAAGGGAAGAAGCTAGTAATTATCTAGAATTTCGGATAAAATTTTAACGAGGGACGATTTTAATCATTGAATATTTTTTACATTCAACTTCGACATCATTATTGTTGACGTTGTCTGGACATTAGTCTACACGAAATTATTTTCGTCTGGAAAAAATCTACGAACAACATCTTCTAGCGACTTGGAAGGACTTAGCTCGGGGATAATTTTTCGACCCTCCCCCACCCAAAAAAAAACTAAGAAAAAATATCGTAGGTAACTGAAAAGTTTACTGAGAAATGACGTTCTATAATAAAAAGAATTCTTAACTTTAAATACAATAGAGGGAGGAGGTAGGAGGTTGTTGGTAAATGAAAAACTCGAGCGAAAAATTTGACCACCTCGTTAGGATCCGAACCCGAGACCTTTCGCTTGCCGGGCGACTGCTCTTCTGTCTTTCTTTAATTTTTTTAGATACGGAACCTTCTCTATGAGTGTTCTTTTTTTTATGGAAAAATGTCCGCCGTCCCACCGGAAAGTTGTAGTTTCCAGAAGGGCGAGGTCTATGATCCAAGGACGTTTGTGATTGTTGAAGGTTGACAAGCGATTTCCTTCTCGCCTCAATGAATATAGTCGATGGAAGACACTCTACGAGTTTTTCTTTTTATCGTTCATATTACTTCATATTTTCAAAACTAGGAATGTATTGGGGTTGACTTTGGGGCTATAGAAGGAGATTTCCAGGCTGAATACGCGGAAAGTCTACACTAAGCAAGAAGGATTTTGAAAACTTCTGTGGGAGGCAATGGCTCTGACCTACTCCAGAAACTTGGAATACTTCCCAAAGGTTGACCACGAGTACCCAAAAACTCGGAAAACGAGAGGAAAAAAAGGAAAGAGGCAGGAGGATTGGAAAGAATTTCAGTCTTTGAGACATGACTTAATTTTGAGTTTTGAGCAAAAGAAGAAGAGGAAGTAAAATAAAAGCGTGGAGCAGAAATTCCGAGCTTCAAGAAGCAAATTCCGAGTTTCGCAACGAAAACAAGATCCTTAACCACCGCACTGAACATTTACATATCTTTAATTATGGCGAAAATTGCGATTGGAGAAACGGCATCGTTGGTAATTGTTATATTGAGTTGGGCAACCAACAAAAAATTAAGGAAATTATTTGAAAATCGCTTTAAAATTAAGCTGAAGAATGACTTCTTTGAGGTAGAAGGATATTTGGTGGAACAACGCCACCGGAACTGCCATCCTTTTACGAAGAAGAATCCAAAAAGAAGATATTCAAGGAAAAAGAAGAAGATGGTAATTTTGGTGCCGAGTAGCCTCTCTTTAAAAAAGTAAAGAGATTTTTTGGCATAGCCAAATAATGAAGATCATGTTTCATGTCTCTTATATTTCGTCAGTCATCTTGAAATATTATTTTAATCTAGGCTTCTACTAGGTCAAGTGTTCGTGAGATATTATTCGTTTGCCCCTTCACTTTTCATGGCGTCGTATAAGTCTAGTATAAGAAATATTTTGAGGTATCGCCTTTCTTGGGGCGAACGAGCGGCCGGTATGAGAAATATTTTGAGATATTGCCTTTCGTGGGGCGAACGATTATCTAGTATGAGAAATATTTTTTGAGCTATCAGCTTTTGTGGAGCTCCTCTTTCTTGGTCCCTGTCTCGGTTTAGCGTAAGTCTGATACATATAAAATATTTTGGACTTTCGCCTTTCGCCCCCTTTCTTGCTGTTGTATAAGAATGGTATGAGAAATATTAACAGGGAACCTGTTTTATGGGGGGGCTTTTTGAGAAATTTGCCGTGCACCGTGCGCCGTCCGCCGTGTGCTGTGCGCCGTCCAGCAAAAAACTTGGAAAAATTTCGATTCTCGAGTCATATATGATATGAAAGGGACTTGGAATATATAGCTGGAGATTCGAGAAAAATTTAGACTCTCAAACTATATTATACTAGGCTTATAGTAGGTCTAGGCCTTCTTTATACTAGCTTTATCTAGGTTTAGGCTTCCTTGAATTTTCAATACCAAATCCCATTTGACTCATGAAACAGGTTCCCTGCGTTCCTCGTTTAACTTTGTTAAGGAAGCCGTCGTTTCGAGCTATCCCACAGGTATACATTTGCACGCCCACGCGCACGCGGGTTGTACTCGCAAATTTCTGAATCACCCATAGGTATAGATTTACACGCGCACGGTCTCTCTTGACTGGGAGGGGGGGGGGGTGTACTCGCGAATTTTCATGCGGAGTACAATGAGACAAAAGACATGAAACATCTCAACATGCTTAAGACAATATGGAAGAAACGTGAAGTGTTTTCATACGTGAAAAATAGGTTCCCTGTTCAATTGAATCAACGCGATTAGTGGAAGTAACTCCCGTGCAGCAAAAGAAGTGAGCTGGAGTTTGGCATTTTGCGTGTTCATAAGGCTAGGAACATTCTTGAAAAAACCCTAATGAAAAACCGTTATTTTTTAATTATGCTTGTACCAGTACAACTGGCGCACTCATGGAAAACTGTCACAAAAAACCGTAAAGAGAAACTGTCACGGTTTCCAAAGTGGAACTCTTCCACAGTTTCGTTACTATGACTAGAGCCCTATAATAACGAGTGAGGACATGTGATGACGTAACGACTAAATATGGCGATCCATGTCCTCACTCATTGTTATAGGGCTCTACTATGACGTTATCAATGGTGTCATCAATTGGAAAGACACGTCATCAATGACTTGCACCTAATTAAGGTACTTGAAAAACTTCACCAAAGTGTAGTTTGATGTAATTCAAGACGTTGACCTAATGATCGAACCTGTAAGCATAGAAGTATCGCCACGGTTTATTACTACAGCGTCATGGATGAAGTCACCAATTGAAAAGACACATCATCAACAGGTTTGACCTACTTAAAGTACTTGAAAAAATCTCAGCCGGGGCAAACTTAGGGTGTCGTCATTCAAGACCTTGACTTGGTGGAATCTGTATAAAGAAAAACCGTCGAGGTTTTGTTATGATGACGTCATCAATTAGAAAGACGCGTCACCAATGACTTGGACCTAATTAAGCAACTTCAAAAACTCTCACCCAGAGAGTATGTACTATGGTGTTATTAGTAAACTTGACCTGAATATATATGTATAGAGGGGTGGGATGAGCTAGTTAGCTTAGATGGGCATGGGAAACGAACGAGCGGAGTGTGTCTGCTGGTCCACTGGTCGGAAGCATACATTTCATAAGGCATATTCTAGGTTCGTAAAACGGGTGGAACGGGGAGGCAAACGAGTAAGCCCATCTCCCAGTTATTCCAACATGGCTAAGAAACAGTGTATGAAGAGGAGAAGGCAAATAGCGGAGAGAGTGAACCGGTCAGTTAGTCAGCCCAATACAAGTTTATGCTAAGTTGAGCAATATTGGTGGAAGGGACGTCATTTTGACCGAGATAGATAATATATCAAAAGTCAATATGATCAGTGGATCGATATATCATTCGATTTATCAATTTATAATGTATCACTATCATCAATAAGATTAAAAATTTGTTCGAGCTAGCAGGGACGAAAGAGCAGAGCATATGGGCTTGTCAAATTAGGCAAAGCAATACTGAGGAAATCAGAGGCGGTCGATTTTGAACGGGTGAGCCCCTTAGCTAGTCAGCCTCTGAGGTGGAGCAAGCATATAAAATGCTACTTTGGGTGTCTTTGGAGGAGACATGATGGCTTCTGTCTTTCTTTGTCCACGGAACTCCTTTGAAACCACCAGATAGATTTTTTTATAACTTGGCCACATGCAATTTTTTTGAGGATCAGATAAGTATTTCTGGAGACATTGTTTTTTAATTTCATCTTATGTATTATGTGTAGCTACTTGTGTTACGAGAAAGGGATCTTATTATTGTTATCAGTACGTGTATTTACATGAAAAACCTTCTATTGTTTCATTTTGTTTTACTCCTTCTGTCAGGTTCCTTTTTTTTTTGCGCGGGAGGGGGGGGGGCTCACTATCTCTTTTGTTGAGGGGGTATATACAGAACACGAGCGCAAGCGCATTCAAATTGTGACGTCTTGAAAAAATTTCAGCCCCTAAGCCTTCTATGATAGGTGGGAGACTTACGAAAGTTTCAGCTCCTGAGCTATGTGCGATAGGGATAATAAGAGGGGGATTTGGAAAAATTTCGACTCACGAGCTACATGTGATAGGAGGGGGACTTACAAAAATCTCCTCTCTCGAGCTATAGATGATAAGAGGGCGACTTAGAAAACCCATCTCTTTTGTTGACGGGGTATTTAATGAAAACGAGCGCGAGCATTCAAATTGTGACGTCATTATTTTCGGGATTTGGAAACGTTTTAGTCCCGAAGCCTTACATGATAGATAGGGAACTAAATTTCCTGCCTTTTAGCTTCCAAGGCTACATCTTTCAAGGGTGATGTTATAGATGCTGGTGTTCAAAAATTTCAGCCTCGCATCATATATTGTAGTCGTATAGAATTCACTCGCGACGAGACTACTCTGTTGGAGAAAGGTTTGAAGTTTAGCCCTCCCCCCCCCAATAATGCCGACGCCCTTGCGAACGTCGTCGCTGACTTAGCTGTCAAGATCGGTCCCGGAGTTAATACTCAAAAAACGTGCGCTGATTTGGTCCGTAACACTCCGCTTCCGTGCATGAATGGCACTGTGAGGGAGGTGATCAAGGGTTTGAGGAGGAAGCTCAAGGAGGAGGATTCATTGCTCACGAAGGCTGATAAAGGGAATTCTATAGTCGTTATGGAGAAGTCAACCTACGTTACCAAAGTTGAAGAAGTGCTTTACCAGTGTAGGGCCATTGAAAATACAGACTTCAATTTCCCTAAGTACGTTAAAGAGGTTAGGAGGGTTATTAATGGGACTTCTGTTCTAATAAGCAAACCCTCGACTAAACAATGCCTGCTTGAACCGAATCCGGTGCCCCCCCTCCTCTATGGGCTGCCTAAGATACACAAAAAGGATACTCCGATGCGTCCTGCCGTGTCTTATGTATCCTCCCCCGCTTACTCTCTCACTAAATACTTGGATAGATGGTTTAAATCTCGCATTGAGTACGAGTCTACTTACTCGATTAAGAATTCTGTTTCCTTAGCCGATAAACTTAAAGACCATTTACTTCCTCCGGGTACCACTCTATGCTCTTTTGACGTTGTCGGCCTGTTCCCCAACATACCGAGAACTGTCGCCATGCAACATATGGGTGACCTCCTCGTTCGTTTTAATACTCCTCATGAAGAGTTGCAAGAATTCTTCAATTTACTTAATGTATGTTGGTCCCCTAATTTTTGCAAGTTTAATGGGAAATTCTACGAGTTCCCAGAAGAGGTTGGCATTCCTATCGGATCCCCTTTGGGTTCTCTTGTGTCGGAGATCTTCATGTCCAAATTTGAGGCTGACCTCTTCACTTCAGGCCAAGTATTCCTGGATTACGTCCTTTATTGGTACAGGTATGTAGGTGACGTTCTATGTGCGTGGACCGATCTCCAAGATCTCCTTGGTGAGTTTCTTAAGTATCTTAACGTTCAATATCCCTCCATCAAATTTACCCTAGAGGTTGGAGGTTCAAATATTAACTTCTTGGATCTCACCATCTCAGTTAGAGATGGAGTCCACGAGTTTTCAATACATAGAAAAGATACTTCGACCGACATTGTCGTCCACGGCTCGTCATTCTGCTCTGTTTCTCACAAGTTCGCGGCGTTTAATAGCTTTATTCATCGGCTAACCCGCATCCCGCTCAACCAGGCAGCTTTCCAAAAAGAACTTAATATTATAAAATACTTGGCTAGAGAGAATGAGGTCAACGTGGACATTGACCTTATGGTCCGGAGGAAGATCACACGGAATTGCCTTGATTCAACTACCTCCCTCCCCCGCGACTCTTCTGTCGATAGCAGGACCCGTTTCATTAAACTCCCCTTCTTGGGTAAATTTTCTTCGAAATTGAGTCGCGCCCTCCGCCCTTTCAGTTTCCGTCCGGTGTTTTATAATCCTACGACAGTAAAAGGGCTACTATTCAGGTCAAAGGACCTTATCCCGCCCCTTGAAAAGAGCGGATTTTATAGCATAGCTTGCAGGGACTGTAATGGGATGTATGTAGGCGAGACTAGTCGTCAAATTAAAATTAGAGTGGCCGAACATCTAAAAGATTGGGAAAAAAGGCATTTGGGCGAATCCGCATTTGCTGACCACCTTATAACTAGTGGTCATGGTTTCAGGGAGGGGTCAGAAACCCTCCTCCACAGAGAGAAGGCTTACTTCAAACGCCGTGCTCTGGAAAACATTGAAATTATTCGCCATCTTAATAGCGATGATATAAATCTACTCAACAGGTACATTCCGCGGCTTCCTTTATTTTTTATTTTCTGCGGTTCATGAAAATTGCACTCCAGTTTACTTTTTCAAGTATTGTGGAGCTTTTCTTCGATATGTCCGACCGTAAACTTGAGAACCGGATCAATTCTATTAATCTCAAATTGACTTACCCTCGTTTCAACTTAGGAACTGCCAACGCCGATGGTCACTTATATTGCAAGACCGAAGGGAAGTTGTATTGAATACGAAAGACTTCCCTTTCCTCTAGCAATACAAGCGTCCATCGCCGCGAGCAGTTCCTAAGATGAATGTGCGAACGAATGCTCTGGAATACCGTGTGCTTAATAGAGCAATAAGTGTTTGGAACTCTCTGAGTGATAAGAACCCCAACCTAGACATTTTTCGAATCGATACGTTCTTCTAATTTATGGTTATTGATATTACCAAGAAGAGTGTACACCCGAAGGTGTATTAAATTATATTGAACCACAAGAGAAACAGCCGCTAAACGTTTAACCGTTTCTCTTGTGGTTCAATATAATTTAATACACCTTCGGGTGTACACTCTTCTTGGTAACTAGACATTTTTCATTTGGGACGAAAGGAACTAAAGAGAGGGCTTCAGAGTATGGTAGGGAAGGGCTTGGATGGTGGTGGCGGTAAATTTTTTTTTTTGCATGTTTTTTTTTTTCTCTCTTCAATACGGTGCCGTGAGTAATTGGACAACACGTCTGTTTGTGGCAAAAATTAAATAAATAAATAGAGTGAATCGACTTTAGATCTGAAGTCGATGTACAGTTACCTCGTGTAGTATTCCTTTTATTTGGTGACTTCGCTACTCGCAGACAGAATGTGCAATAAAGGACAAAATATCAGCAATTTCGACGTCGATTGGCGAGTGTTTCGCCGATGAAGTGTCTTACGCCTACAATGAAATAAGCAGGCAATATGGGGGAAGAACGATGCACCGGCTTCTTACAGGGTCACTCTGTTTGTATCAGGAACTTATTTCCCAGTCTTTCGTCCTCTGATTTTTTTTTTTAATTCTCTGATTGCAGTTAATTACTTTCTCGATATCAATTATACAAATGCAACTAATCAACTCGATTCCATGAATAACCATGCGTGTCTTGTAACAAAGTCTTTATTACGAAATAAATACAACTAACAAAAAAGAAGTACAATAAAAATAAAACTAAAATACTAAAGATAGTAGTAGAAGTAATCATAATAAAGAAAATTTACAATTACATCATTACATGAAAAAAAAAAAAAACATTTTTATAAATATTAACAAGAAAAATACAGTACAAACCTTATGAGAAAAAAAGGGAAAAATTTCTTACAAACGAAAAAATTCTTAAATGAAACATTTAATGGTATAACCTTAAGTAACAAACAGAGATGGGATTTTAAAAAATAATCCTAATTCTATATAATCATAATAATATAATAACGTAAAATATAAAGAGAAAAATAACAAAACGAAAAAAAAAGAATGAACGAGCGAAAAGCACTGTGTAAATTCTGTATTCAGGGTACGAGTGTAGTTTTTACGAGTTGCTCTCTCTTTGTACTATTTTGCTCATTCTAAGATAAGGAATAACATGACATTTATCGCGTCCTAATGCGCAAGAAACCCCTTTAGCGTGTCGTCTTTCTTTTCGATATTTTATTTTGAGAGGGGAGTCGAAATGCATTATCACGTAGTTACACGATCAGAGGTCAAAGTCAATCCTCACCAAATGCTGGTATCAATGTGAATGACCCACCACGTACCGTTTGAATACAGTGCTTCGGAGGAATTGGAAATAATTTGACTCTATGAAGAAGGAGAAAATTAATAAATTTTGTAAATATTTCAAGGAGTAGGATTTAAAATCCCTCCGTGTCTGTAATGCATATTATAGAGCCATCAAGGTGTAATAATTATCACATTCATATTATAGTCGTATACGTAATGCACACAGTACTTTTTCTTCGATATATTTATACAAGCTAAACGATAGATAGAATACAGAAGACAAGAGACAATATCCAGCAAACCAATGCAGATAAAAATTCTTTGGTAATAAACGTTCGACTACTCTTTGGTTAAAAATGTACGCGTGTCGTACATGGATATATACACGGATTTACAATTATTTCGACTTGCTATATACGTTCTTCTGTACATAAATTTTACGGGAAAATTTCGAAGGCAGAGTCTGTTTAGTGCTCGATTATGGAGACGCTAGCCTATTACATCGATCACAGACAGGCAGACTACGTAGATGATCGTTAAAATAAAAGGCAGTAATGGACAGACCTTTAAAAACAAGTACAGTAAATGAGTGCACTCGAGAAAGTAGAAAACTGAACACAGACTTAATATTTTTTCCAATCCAAAAAAGAAAAAAAAAAATCGGGAAAACAAAAGCTCGATTTGTTAACTTAGAAGGCACGTCGAAATGAACATCAAAACAGGGGAAACGAAAAAAAAAAAAACCATTAAAATAATGTAAACTGAAAAACAGATTGGTAACGACTTTTTTTTTTTGAGAATAGTACATTTGATTCAGTGGCAAGGAAGTATCAAAATGATTTCGATTTATAATCTACGGCAGAATCTAATCTCGTGGATTCGATTCGGCTACTCGACGCGTTATACTTTCTAAAATTTCAAGGACGTACACGTTCTTACGACGATTCATTGTACCTTCGTCACCTGGTAAACAGAGAAACTTGAGAAAACATTTTAAGGAACATAATATACTTCGTCTTCCCTTATATTGGCCAAGCCACTGAATCGATTTGTACGATACTGTTATGAGCAAAAAATCGAATGTGAATCGTGTATCAAAAAAAAAAAAAAAAAAGAATGCGAACGAGTTATAAAAAGATTTGAACATACAAATAACAAAGAAGTTATATTGTTGTAATAACAGTACCTTTGAAGAATGGTATAATATAGTGTAGTAAGTCTTAAGGTTAAAAGTAAAGAATAATACAATAGTCCACTTTCGATTTATAAATTACAGGAAAAATAGTATTATGAAAAGTTACGAGTTATACAGTACACTTAAATTTACGCAACATACGAATAGCTTAAACTTGAACACACCGGCATTTGGGAATAAACACATAGGTACAATAATATATATATATATATAGTCCAGTAAACGAGGACTTTTTTGAAAACGGTAACGAGGAATAGAAATACATATTATAATTCCCGAATTTCGGCCTGCTTAGACACGTATTTACATAATTTTGTCGGCATAGTGGAAAAATTGCTTCCAAGCGAGGGGCAAATTTGGGGAACTCAACATTTTATTCGTGCTTCTCCTTGTCAGAAAGATAATTACCCCTTGCCAGCTAAACCTACTTCCATACTAGAGCCTGCAAACGAACGTCACGACAACCTTAAAACAGTGGTGAAATCATTTGAAGCTGATTGAATAACAATTGTAGCGCTGCGTGGAAAAAGGGCCTCCGATCCATAAGAAATACATTAGACGGAGGCCTTTTTTCCACGCAGCGCTACATTTCTTAGATTGACGAATGTGAAGAACTTCAATATCCCAACAAACTTTTTTCTAGATGAGCACAGTGAAAGACTTAACATTGTGTTAATTTCAGAAGATAGTTTAGATCGAGGTCATTTAGCCTGCGGATATGGTGGTTCGATTAGACAGTCGGAAGAGCTCAGATTCGATTCCTTGCTTTGTACCAGGTTCATATTAAAAAGAAATTTATGATGACTCGCGGAGGCGTAAGATAGAATATTGCCATACAACCACACATGCGACCTATCTTCCTCTCAAGTTTCCAGAGTATCGATCAGTTGAAATCATCTAAAAAACATGAGAAGTGTTCCTTAGGCTCTTGAAGGAGGTTTCTGGTGACGAATCGCAATGACCTGTCACACGAAACCTCTTTTGCATTAACAGTTTTAGTGAATTCAAAGATACTTTTCTTGTTGATCGATTCTTTGGACGAGGTTGAGGGTAAAAGGTTGACGTACCTTTGAGGACACCGTTAGTATTATCGATTCTTTGGACTCCAGGATTTTGTTTTGATAGTCTCGAGCCTCCTAAAAATTTCAACTCTGAACCGGGAGTTTGGATCATAAATTATTTTTTCAAATTATCTTGCTTCAAATCAATCAATTAGACCTAAAGAGACAGCGTATTAAAGTAGGTGATTGATTATGTCACTTCCCCTCCTCCTTCGAGTCAATCAGCAAATTTTTGAGTTTGAAAATTTCAAAAATGCTCAATGTTCAAAATTTATTCACTCTTATCTCGCAATAACGTCCCTTACTCGTCACCTGTATTCATGGGTGTTCTCATATAGGTGGATGAATGTCCATATTTCCTCCCCTCCCCCCCCCCCTTTGAATTATTCGGTAAATTTTTAAGTTGGAAACTGTTGAAAATTTGTACACCTTTTTTCAACACCCAAGATTTCTTCACTCCTGTCGTAATAGAAACTTGTACTCAAGGGCTGCTCCACCTTCTCCCACCTCTTAAAAATCATTCGGTAAATTCGTGAGTCTGGAAATTTTTAAAATTATTTGCTCGACGCTCAAAATCCTGTCTTCACACTCTCCTCTTCCCGCTCCTGCCGAATATTTTTTATCGAAATGCGTCCAACTGTACTTGCAGTCTTGCTGCCTGCTGCAGCCTTGATACTTCGCTTCATAAAGATGCCTGAACAGTACTTTGCAAGTGATTCCGGTTTTTTTCGGGGGGGGGGGGGAATTTTTCAACGGCGACTACCCCAAAAGTCGATAACAGGGATGGGGCTCCAATCGGTTCACAAGAGGGAAAAATAAAGAGCGGTAAATCTGATTTTTATATCCTCTGATACACAATTTCATGCAATCAGCGTTCCGAGTAAGGTAACGCGATCTGGAAAATAAGGTCTTCTGTACTCGTCGAAGAAAACCACTTCTCTAGATCGCTTTGGAATCACTTGTACTCTCATTGCATGGATGGATCGAAATGTAAAAAAAACCTTCGCATTGCCGAGGTTCGGTCGTAAAAACGAGAATATGTAACTTTTTTAGAATGTTACCCATCGGAAATTTTGTACTGAAAGGAGGAAAATGGAAATTCAAAATAGGACAAAATTTTGATCTCCAAGCTGCCGTTCTCAAAATGGAGAGTATCTAGAAAATGCTGGCATTCTCAGATGCCTGAACAGTACTGTGCAAGTGCTATCAAAAGTGACGTCTTTTTCTCGGGAGAAAAATTTTTTCAACGGTGACTACCCCAAAAGTCGATAACAGGGATGAGGCTACAATCGGTTCACAAAAGGGGGAAATTTACCACAAACTGGAAGGAAATGAAGAGCGGTAAATTTGATTTTGACAATTTCATGCAATCAGCGTCCCGAGTAAGGTAACGTGATCTGGAAAATAAGGTCTTCTGTACTTGTCGAAGAAAACCATTTCTCTAGATCGCTTTGGAATCACTTGTACTCTCATTGCACGGATGGATCGAAATGTAGAAAAACCTTCGCATTGCCGAGATTCTGTCGTAAAAACGAGAAAATGTAACTTTTTTAGAATATTACCCAACGGAAATTTTGTACTGAAAGGAGGAAAAATGAAAATTTAAAATATTACAAAATTTAGATCTCCAAGCTGCCGTTCTCAAAAATGGAGAGTATCTAGAAAATTCTTAAAATCTAAAAAACAAGCGGCATTCTCGGAAAGAGTGAGGCTATCTTTTAACGACTTTTCTTTACGACTTCTGAAGGTAGAATTTTTATGATCTCGACTTATTCGCAGCCATTGCAACCATGACCGATTTTTACGATCACTGTCACACTCCTTGGCTTTAAGTTTGATTTCCAAATCTCGAATTTTTGGGGCGAGTTTTTTTCAAAGCGCGATGAAGAGGATTATTTTACTGATTACAAAAAAATCTGGAATATCCAACCAAGAGAGAATTGTTCGAGGTTAGGCGTCACAAAGAGAAGTTACAAGAAAATGAAACCCACACCTTTGGTACAACTGAGGCACGTAAAGGCCTAGTTTTGGGGTTGAAAATAATACCCGATACAACAATTTCATACAGCCTTCGACAGACGAGCAGATGATCTGCCTTTAATAGGTTCGAATCGCACTCGGTGGAACTAAATTTCAGGACGCTGAGGAAAGTTTTTATTTTTTTAAGACAGGCCACGAATACTAATTTTCGATCTCATCTCTACGTCCATGTGAGCACACGATGATTATTCTCAAACTTCCCTCTCAGAAATGTGACCGGGACGGAAAAATTTTTAGTCATTCTCGATACTTTACACTTCATCCATAATATCAGTCTTGAGTGTTGAATTTAGGTCACTAAACTCATATGGTACAGCTAGAAGCAAATACCAGGAAGTAAATTTTGTAAACAATTTCTCTTGAACGAAAAACACACAAAACGATCCCCTCACCATCTTCTGATTCGGCTAGAAACTGAGCGGTAGTTGAGCAGATACGAAATATCTTTCGCGTCGAACTTCGAAAAATTTCACATTGAGATTATTGACTCGACTTAATGACCTATTGAACTGTACTACTATTCACGATTAACATTGACGTATTTAGATTAGTCTATTTTTGTCTCGTTCGGAAAAGCTCCTTGAATAAACAATTATTTTAAAAAAATTAGCCTTATAATCTCTCAAACCATACAAGCGCCATTTCCAGGAAAATTTATAAAACTTCTCTAGATCATAGCCCACGTAGTGCTTACGAGGTTGCCTAATGACGTCATCGAACTTATATTTTCCAGCAAATTCTACGGATTCTGTCGACTCTCCTACCTTCAGAATGATTTCTTGTGACACAGAGAATGATGGAAAGAGTACGGAGAATGAAAAAAGTATTATTTAACATAAAGGAGTGAATCGAGTAACGAAACCGGGAACGGTGTCAAAGATTTGGCAAACTTCTCGCGCGTAGCATTTATTAACACTACGACAGCGATAGCAACGAGACACCTACGTTAAAAAAAAAAAAAAAACATCGTATACGTCTTTAAAAACAAGCTGGACAAGATTTTTTTTTTAGGTCACGAGTCGAAATTTTCCCGCTGCCACCGTACGCGACTCGCGGACTCAGCCCTGTCAAATTTCAGTATTACACGCGGATAAGGAATTTATATACGCGATATACGTGATATAATATTCTTTTACGGAAGGTAATTATAATCGAATAAAAAAGAGTTAACGTCGAGATAACGAGTGCGTATAGAATTCGAAAGGAGCAAAGGTGGAGGCTGCAACTTCGTGCGTCATTCTTTTCCTGTATAGATAATATGTCTTACGCGACCTACTCAATGTTGCACATTCGTCTATAATATTATCTAAATAAATTTTTATCGTATCAGGAAGAATAATAATGCGTCGTGTCGGACGGGGGAGACGGAAGAGAATATTGAAAAAATATCTTATCAAAAACAAAAATACGCACGCATCACCTTTGAGGCCGTCGAAAGGTCGAAGATTCTCAAGAGATTGCGTAAGTCTTTTCAAAGTCATGAACGAAAAAACGTACTTGGGCACAGATCCAGTGTTCTACACGAATATATGGATGTCTGACTATACGTGATTAAAATTGCTTCTCTTGTCGCGATAAAATGATTCAGAAGACCACGGACAAGAAAACCAAGCGCGACAAGAGATCTTGTCAATTGTCAAGTTGGAAAGCCTACCTCAGATTTGACACAAACGATAATCGGAGAACTTTGACCACTATTTTTGCGAATCTTATTCAACTGCAAAATCACCTGTGAGGAGAAATTCAGAGAAATTTGGGCAGATACTTGAGAAAATGAGGAAGCATCAAGCAAACTTTTGATTCAGACGAAAATCATACGAGGATTCTCTGTTTATTGTGGGACAGGGTTGTGATATAACTCAGTTACGCATCCACGAGAGGAAAAACATTTTTATTCAACAACCTTGATTGAGCTAAAGAACGGAGAAAAAATTGAAAATATATAAAATCTCATCTTCAGAAAACCGTATACGAGTCGAACGAGTCCTTGAATTTTCACGGAAGTC
This sequence comes from Aspidiotus rigidus, assembly GCA_035079385.1. Taxonomy (NCBI): domain Eukaryota; kingdom Metazoa; phylum Arthropoda; class Insecta; order Hemiptera; family Diaspididae; genus Aspidiotus; species Aspidiotus rigidus. Next base: position 3,795,975 of record JAVHKY010000031.1, on the reverse strand, counting down.
TAACGAATGCTGATAAAGAGTCTCGAATGTGAAGCCTAAAGGTATGTGAGAAAAATAAATGACGTCCTGTTTTCTCTATTGCGAAAAAAATTTATCAACATGATGTAAAACTGAATGAGGAAATCCAACATCAGAACCTGACACCGAACTAACAAGGGGAGGTATTCAAATATTGCGTGATTTTTTCAAGCCCACTTTCCCAAGGCTCGGTGTATTTAAAAGGCAGCGAATGCAAAAATTATCAACGAGATGGGAATAGCCAATTTCTAAAGTATTTTAATCGTCAACTTTGGTAGAAGCCTGCCAGATTTTGTCCTTCTGTAGCAGCGGCTCAGCCTTTGGACAATCACACGGAGAGGAGTAAACCTGTTGAAAAACCGACTTGTGGACAGATGAAGTCAACAATGGAAACCTACACCTCTTTTCATCACTACATCCTTGTCTCCAGTTATCAGCTTTCTAGTTGGAGATGAGAAGCTGAATTCAAAGTGGAAAACAGTCGAATAAAGTTTACGAAGTTATTGAATAGGCCATATCTTTCTGCTTCGGGTGTTCTTCGTAAGATATGTCAACAATTTTTTGCTATTTCCTGACCTGAAGTTCGAATCTCAGCCAGACTTATGAGGTGAAGTTGTAGATGTTAGGGTATTAAGCTCTAGTCTGGGACTACTGATGAGTGAAAAGAGCTCGAGAAGTTGTCGTGGCTAGGGAACAACGGACGTGGGAGAGATCTTCAGGAGAGCGCGGGTAAACATTAAGTAGTGACCAACGCACGGAAATGCATGGCACCTTGAGGAAGAAGAAGATGCCACTCACGACAATTTTGAAGCTAACCTAAACTTTTGCCTTCAACGAAGATCCCAACCTAACCTAACCAGTGAGCCTAGGAGACACGAAAGACTCGAAACGTTGAAAACTTTCTTAAACTTCCTCTCGAGGACAATTTGGAGATATTTTTTAGGAATGAAAGAAGAATTTGATGTCTATTATAGAGTGCCCTCGTGTCCTTCCACGGGGTTTTTACGACTTCAATGAATGCCTACTCCCTTAAAAAACTCAAACGGAGAAGCCACTCAGAAATGAAAATGAGTTCGACACAAGTTGAAGCAAACCCACAGGAATGATTTTGATAAAAATTTTGAATTATTTTTACATTTTGAGATGAAGCGTTTTCTAATATGTACGTCGATTTTCCATGACGTCATATAGCAGGCTGAAACTTCCAGAGCACGTGTCAATCTCATAAAAAAAGTATGGAGACCTTTGTAAAATTCAAATTATTTCAAATTTTTTTCAATACAAATTTGATTTTTGTGAAGCCACGATTCTCAGCTTCATTTCACATCATTTTACTAAAAATCAATTCCTTCATTGAGAATCATGAGATATGACATAAAATGGATCTGAGATTCTTGGCTTTACATAAATTAACTTTTTGTTCTCAAAAACTTCTCAAAGATTTTCATGCTTCCTTTTTGGGGGCCACTTGTGCTCTGGAAGCTTCGATCTGTTATATGACGTTTTATTGAGGGCTAGACCAAGATTATTTGCTCATTTCTGAGGTGTAATGACGTCGGTGAAGTCCGATTTGCACTCAAGTTTATGATGCGACGTCATTGAAGTCTAGTTGGTATTATCTCGTATGAGTGTAGGAGATATTTGGAAGTAAAGGAGGATTTTGTTGTTTATTAACTGGCGGAAGCCCTCGTGCCGTCTCTCGGGTTTCTTACAGTCAACCATGACGGCAATGAAGCCCAGTTTGCACCTAAGGAGATATTGCGACGTCACTGAAACCCCTTATGGTTGTCCTGTGGGCAATCCTCCTTTGGGCTGGATTAATTACTTATTGAGATACAGGAACACTCTCACCGATTGATATAAAGGGATCTCTAATCAGAAACTATACCAGAGGCTTGAGAGGTTTGGATCAGGAAAAGGAGCTGCGATCATCACAAATCTATATCAGGTCTATGGCTTGATAGGATGGTTGAAGACTTCGAGAAAGAAATGACTCAAAAATAAAAAACAATTTATGAAATCAAAGTTTCTAAATAAGCAGACAGACCTTGCAAAATTCAAGTCCGTTTACTTAACGAAGATTGGATAGTTCAGAGACGTTAAAGTGAAATCACCTAAAAGAATTGAGTCTGAAATGAAGTACGGAGATTGGAGATACGGGGGGGGGGGGAATCACAACTTTTGATAACACATTGATTTTAAATGGAAGAGAATGAGAACCACATAGAGAATATCGGTAGTTTTTTTCAATCTGAAATGAATAACAAAGATTAGAAGAACAGCGAGGGAGGGGGGGGGATGACAACAATTGGTTTCCAACACTTCGCTTTTGACGGTGTGTTAAGCATTAAAGATGGATCTGAAAGACAAAAAGTTAGTTCGAAGTTTGCACTTCAAGTCTCAATGGTATTTCCGTATACCCGCACGAGTTAGAAGATGAGATCGAAAAGTTGAGCAATGAGTCGATCTGGATGAAAATTTGGACAGTCAGTAAAAAATCATTCAAAAATATTTGAGATCGATGTTTCAATCGGATTGAGACAGGTAGTGGCGTTTTTGAAGGAAGAAAAATTAGTCAATGCCTAGCCTCCATTTTGTCCTCACGAAAATTTCACACTACTAAACGAAGTAAGATTGAAAACTTCCACTCGCCCCAAAAGTTCGATATTAATATTCATCCCTGTTGCTGTATTTTCAGGACTGTAGAAAGGAAAAAGTAAACGCGAGATAGGAGGGGGCAGTTTTAGTAATGGAGAGGAAAAATGGTCAATATCAACTTCCCTTCCTCCCTTTTCCTTTTATCCGGCCAAAATTTTGGGAAAAAATAAACATTGTACAAGAATTTATTCGCAATTTACAGACGTTGTGTTGATTCAAGTCATGAGTGTGCGTAGACACGGAAAAGAGGGTTAGGCCGAAAAAAAATAGAGGATTGGAAAGAAAAAATTTTACATTTATGCATCACCATTCTATAGAGTCCTAAACAAAAACAAGAATCTATGTACGACGACTCACAATAAATAGTACAGAATCATACCCTCTCTCCTTTCAATTTGAATCAGAGGGAGCGGATGAAATTTTGGATGGCGTGTAAACGTGCGAAAATTTTTGGGGAATTTCTGAATGATCTTATACCATTCTGTCAAAATTTTCAATAATATCGCTCTAGAGAGAGAAAGGTGTGAGGAGGGGGTGTGATCGAAAGGTAGGTGAAATTCCAATAACAAAATTATGTCCGATGGTTCCTCACTAGCTATCAAGTTTTTCCTAACGCCACTCTCCTCTTTCTTGTCAGAAAGTGATCAGAGATTAGCTGGCTGAGTGAGATATGCAGCAGACGTAGAGGAGTGCCCAAAAAAAGTCGAATCACTCAGCAAATTTTTGAGTTGAAAAAAGTTTGATTCCTTTTGCCCTGTTGAACGTGAGTGTCCCACAATTTTCTAGGATAAGATATATTCCACGGGGCAAAGTTCCAGGATGCACGAGTACCATGCCACGTAACACATCGTACTCTCGAGAAGCCGTAAGGAATGAGGTTATCTCATGTGGAAACTGCTAAAATGACTCGTATCACGTGAAAGCCTAATGATAAAGATAGTGGCACGTGTGAAACCTTTTGGCATATCCGCAGACTCAACGTCAGACCTGCACCTCGGCGGACTCTAAATTCGTATTTTTCCGCATCTTCGTGACCCGGTCGAACTGCACCATAAAAATTTGCAACCAGCCTAAACGAACAGTAGCCTCATTTCGCGGAATAAATACACCTCTAATCTATACCTGTATAAGAAACGAGTAACACACATCAAACAATAACACGCAGCACTCGAAATCTTATCTAAGTAGGAAAAGAGTAAACACGTTTCAATTATCATCATCGCACACACGCACGGTGTATGAAAATGTGAGAGGCCATAAGACGCTAGATACATTATAAATCTCGGTTTTATTTGCATATAGGCGCGGCATCGGGAACCTTTGCGGCAAGGGGAGAGGATGAAATTTCGAGACGGAGGGTGCCTTTGAAAGCGATCTTTCCATCGAATATCCGCGAGCATTTTAGACGCCGGTGAAATACATTAATTTCGTGTAATAAAACTCGACTACTTTGGCCCGGTCTGTTTTCATTCAACAAATAGATAACGCTATTGAGTCGCGAAAAGCATCGCGTTAGTAAATTTACAATAAATGATATTTTTATTTGTAAAGTTTTTCGCGATAAGTTATCGTCTATAGTTTTTACGATTGTGACGCGCCTAATCACTTAAAACGACAAAAGTAAAGAAGTTCGTTTTACTGACCAAAGAAGAAGAAGAACTCCAAAAGGAAATATTGAGGTTAAATTCCTAAAATCCGAATCGCGTACATCAAGGACACCTCTAATTATAATCTACAGAAATCTATAATAATAAACTAAAAATTAATGAAGTAGTTGTAGAGTAGTAAAGTTGTGATGAATCGAAGGTAAAGAAGTAGGAGGAAAAAAAAAAATGGTGTATAAAGGAGTTTGGAATCTTTCTCAAATATTTAAAATGGTAACTGGTTCGTACATTATAATTATTTATATTATAATAAAGATACGATGACGAAAATTTATATAAAATGAAAAGAGTGTACGTAAAACCACCCCGTACTTTAAAGCTTAACAGGCCTTTCAAGCCTTTTAAAGAGAGATAGAGGGGAAAGGAAAAAAAAAAAAAAAAGACACACCGTACAAAAATAAATAAATAGACAAAAATAAATAAATAAAAATTTTTTATCTGGCAGATTGTGCTCGGAATCTTGTAAAAGAACAGAGAGAGAGCAATAGAGTTCAACGGAACCACGACACGACAATGCGTGTTCGATAATTTTTCACGATTTTTTCAAGAAACAAAAAAACTACTACGCCTAAACCGAGAGGTAAAGGAGCCGTGGGAATCTTGATTCTGGAAATCGCTTTGCAAATTTTCGATCGGCGATGTACTGTATAATTAAAATTGTACGGTATCTAAAGTACGGATGCGGAAGGCCCACTAAGGCAAAGGACCATATAATTAAGTCAATTAACAAACGAACTGAGACTTAGCGTGCTCTAGTATGCAGTATATAGGTACCTTATTATTCATTCTCTACAAATATTGGTAATTCAAAACAACACACAGGTACGATACCCGAAGATGCCTGCGATACTATCGCATGTTCGCTTGTTGTCCGATCGATCGGATTCGACTTGGGTCTCTCTATCTCTGTATAAATGGCCGGGCTGGCCTCGCCTGGTACCCGAAATTTGATCGATAAACGCTCTCGAGGGAAACCGAGACACCCTCGTGCACAGGTAAGACAGCGACAAGAGGAGGCGCTGTTGAACCACATCAGGTAACGAGAAAGGAACTGCGGAAGTCCGGTAGCAGGGGAGCGGCAGCGGGCTGGTCTTGGTACTGCGAGTATGAAGAATGAAAAGGACAACTATTACACGTGCGAGGGATAGCCATCGAAATGCTTATTCAATTCGCGAGATAACTGCTCCGGCAGTACGCCCATGTTGGTGAACAACGACCTTAAAACGTTCAGTTCCTCGCTCAGCAGCTCGATACGCTTCTGCAGTCGCTCGTTCTCCTTAACCAATAACTTAACTTTTTCTTCCGTTTCGCGAGATCGTATCTTCGCCTTCTCGCGAGACTTTCGCACGGCTATGTTATTTCGCTCTCGCCTCCGTTTGTACTCGTCCGTATTCTTGTCGACGCACTTGTTCGACTTCCTGTGCAGCTGTTGGTGTTGCTGATTGGGGTGGTGCGGATGGTGCTGCTGCAGGGCTTTCAAGGTAGTTTGAGGTGATACGAAGGTGTGTCCGTTGCCGTTATTTAGCACGGGATACGCAGTCTGTTGTTGGTGCCGGGAGAACTCCTCCAGCGGCTCTTCCTTCACGGAAGTGTTTGACGTATTCGAATTGCTCTCGAAGTGCACCGGCTGCGGCATGTACGCGAGCGTTGTACGATTTTGAAATTGCGGCCTGGGCTTTTGGTGTCCCTGACTTAGTATCTCGGTGAACAGACCTTCGTTGAATTGGCTGTCGTCAATTAGATTCTGCAGGTCCAAGGAGATCTCCGGCGTATTCAGATCGGCTAGATCGGAATACTTCTTGAGGTGTTGCGGCTGCATTTGCTTTTTCACCGCCATCACTTCGTGTTGCGACGTCGCGTTTACAGATTGCTGCGGCGCGTTGTCGTACATTTGAGGCGAGTCCATCATATCATCGAAAAACATGAAAAATACTTTAACGCGTTCATAAATCGACGAGGGGGAGGCAATACGACAGTGAAAAAAACGACACTTAAATTTTAAGAAAAATACGAGGGGGAGAAATAGTACGAACCCGAAGGAGCTTTTAAAGCGGCAATAAAAATATTCGCAAAATTTTAACGCGCGCAAGTAAAAGGCTACGAATCACTAAACTTATCACTTCGCGAGAGCATTTTCGTCTGCTTCCGTACAATTGTCGGACACGTGAATGTTTCTATTCGTACATGAGCACAAAACGACCAAAAATATTACGAAAATAAACGAACCACGTGTTCGAGCATGTGTAGAAATTTCGAGACGCGCTGGAAAATTATTATTTTTTTTTTTCTCGATCGAACAGACGAAAACTGAAGAAAAATTGTTGAAAAAATTAATCGAACAACGAGAAAAACCAGGAAGATGATTTTACACTGGACGACGTTTAACGAAAACTGAAAAACGATCAATTCGGGAGATTTGCCTGAGAGTACGACTCGTCAAACCATACACGCACGAGGTAACTTCACGACTGGTTCCCGTCACGATTCAACGTGAATTGCCGCGACTTGCTCGAGAGACGGTATTGCGCGATTACGCGACGCGAAAACTAATGCTGCTCTCCGATGCAAAGGTGCGTTTCTAGCGGCCGCAGCTCCGCGAAGACGAAAAAAAAAACGCACGCAACTGCATTTTCCCACGGCGACGTACGTCGCGCGTTCGAGTAATACAAGTAGAAGCGAAGAAAATTGCAGGCGCGGGATCTTCGCTTTCATAATTGCGTATCGACTCTACTGGCCAACGTCAAACTAAGACGTCAAATCGGCCCCAAAATCACTCGTCAATTTAACCAGAATAGTACACGAAATCAACGTGGGTTTCCCGTGGATTGAATAATTCTCATAATTTTGACTGCAAATCGACCAAAAATATAGAATTCAACTCGACGCTAATAAAACTGAATTGATCGACTTCTGGTGAGAAATGTTAATATCAACTGAAAATTGATATCATTCTAAGTCTATTTTGCACAAATATTAATAAATCACGAAAAAATAGTTGTCATTGATAGGCTCATGAAAGTTGATAAAAGCATTAGTACTGGAATAATTTTTTCAGATGGAAAGCTTATCAAAATACAACATGGGCAGAGAAAGAGGAAATTTTGGAGGAACTGGGTTCAACGATATCAATGTCGTAAAAGATCATTTTTTCAGACTAATACATATTTTTTAATCTCCACGACAAATCAAAAAAAAAAATTAGAAGTGCAATAGCAGCGGGAAACTCCCTTGCTGTAGCTTGCTTTATCTAGTCTACACAAATTTTTTTTATGCAAGGTAAAATGACAATCAAGATGAAACGTAGATCAAGAAAATTCTAGGCTCTAGACAATGCCCCGAAAATGATGACGTCATAAATGAGCAGACGCGGACGATTACGTGGCATTTACCTGAAGGCGCTTACCTGAAAGACATTTGCCTGACAAATGAAATCCTGACAGAGAGAAACCTGACAGAGAGAAACCTGACAGACGATTAACCTGAAATAAATTTGCATGAAAACAAAGAACCTGACGGACGTTTGCCTGAAACTTTTTCCCTGACGAAACATGTCCCTGAAAGTTTTCACCTGACAGTAGATTCACCTCGAAATTATGACGTACCGGAAAGAGCATTTAGCCGTTCTCCAGGATTGTGATGTCAAGGTAAGTAAACTAAAACGATGAATGAGGAATCAGAAGTAGTTGGTAGAACGAAAAAAAAAAAATTAGAAGCCATTGCAGACGTTGCAATGGCAGCGGGGAACCTGCAATTCCTTAACTCGACCTCTCAGGTGGTGTGGAACTGAGTTGATAATCTTGTCATCTAATTCAAATCGAAATTATCATTCTACATTCCCTCCTATCATATATAGCTCGAGAGTCGAAATTCTTCTAAGTCGCCCTTCTATCATATATAGCTCGGAAGTCACGATCCTTCCAAGTCCCCCTCCTATCATATATATCTCAAGACTTGAAATTCTTCTAAGTCCCCCTCCTATCATATATAGCTCGAGTCTCAAAAATTATCCAAGTTTTTGGTTGGACGGCGGACGGTAGCTCGAAAGTCAAAATTCTTCAAAGTCCCCCCCCCCCGTATTATATATAGCTCGAGACTTGAAATTCTTTCAAGTCCCCCTCCTATCATATATAGCTCGCGACTCGAAATTCTTCTAAGTCCCCCTCCTATAGAATCAATACGTTTTTTAATTTTACGGTCATCCATCATAGAGAAATATACTCAAAGAGAGTAACGAAACAATACAAGAACCGCACAATATTATAAACAGACCGAGCGCTTTCGACTAAACAGTCATTCTCACGGTATAGAAAGCGACTGAACCCAACACCAACGAGAACAAAAAACAACGAACGAGGAGGTCATGACTGAACCAGCGAGTCATCGAAATGTGAATCATTCTCATAGACTAATTCAATCAATCCCTCCTCAGGAACGTACCTGTTCACCACGGTAATGTCTTTAATATTTCGGTGACGATGAATTTCAATTTCTTCCAAAGCCAAGCGCCTAAAATAAGATTTTTCCCTGTGGAGGAGAACTTCGGATCCCTCTTTGAGGCTATGACCGCATTCGATTAAGTGGTCAGCAAACGCCGACTCCCCTACTTTTCTTTTTTCCCATGCTTTTCTATGTTCATCAACTCTAATTTTGAATTGACGGCTAGTCATCCCTATGTACACACTCGGGCAATCACCACAGGCCACCCTATAAACACCCTCCCTCTCGGCCATCGGAATCGGATCCTTTAACTTGACCAAGAGGCTCTTCACCGTATTGGTACTATAAAACGCCGGTCGGAAACCAAAGGGACGGAGGACACGGCTCACCTCCGAAGAAAACTTCCCCAAAAACGGCATCCTAATCCACCGTTTACGCCTATCAAGATACAACTGGCGGGGGAGGGAGGTAGTTGAGTCGAGACTTTTTCTTGTAAGTCTCCTACGGACCATGAGGTCGATGTCCACTTTCACCTGATTCACTCTAGCCAAGTGCTTTATCGTCACGAGTTCCTTATTAAACGCTACCTCACTCAAGGGGATCTGAGTGAGGCGATGTATTAAACTATTAAATGTGGCAACTTTATGGGCAAAAGGTACGAAAGACGACCCGTGGATAGTAATATCGGTCGAAGTACTTTTCCGGTAAATACCGAAATCATGGACACCGTCAATGACGGATATGGGGATCCATTTATTCATTCCATAAATGAGGTTTGTCGTGAATTTGAGTTGAAACTAAAAGAAAAGAAAAATCGGAAGCTTACCTCCCTCCTCAGTTCTAAGATGAGGGATGACGAATTAGATCTAGGTGACGATGGAATTATCCAACAGTTTCAGCCCCGTGTCATAAATCATAGTAACACTGAGTTCAACCGTGATGAGATGACACTCCTAGAGAAGGGATTGAAGTTCGGGCTCCCCCCTCTAAAAAATCAGGAGACGTTGGCAAATGTTGTAGCTGATTTAGCTATAAAAATCGGCCCTGGTGTAAATACCCAGAAAAAATGTGCGGAAATTGTTCGTAACACCCCCCTCCCCCGCATAAGTGATGCTGGGAGTGAATTGATAGTGGGTCTGAGGAGGAAGATTAAGGAGGAAAAGCTAGTTATTACCAAAGCTGACAAAGGGAATGCCGTCGTAGTGATGAATAAGGCTTCCTACGTCTCTAAGGTTTACGAGGTACTTGGCCAATGTGGGGCTAAGGAGGGCCCCCTCTTCGATTTTCCAAAATTCGTTAAAGAGGCTAGAAAACTTATTAATGGTAGTGAGGTAATCATTAAGAGCCCATCTCTAAAGAAAGCTATCTTGGAGCCGAATCCCGCTCCTCCCCTCCTTTACGGGCTGCCGAAGGTACACAAAGAAAATGTGCCGATGCGGCCGGTTGTTTCCTTCGTTTCCTCCCCTACATAATCCCTCGCTAAGTTCCTCGATGGCTGGTTCAAAGCTCGTGTGGAGGCTGAGTCTCCCTATTCAGTAAAGAATTCGAGCGCCCTGGCTGAAAAATTGAAGGACACAATCCTTCCTCCGGGTTCAATTCTGTGCTCGTTTGATGTCGTTGGGCTTTTTCCTAACATTCCCAAGGCTACCACTATGCAACAAATAGGCAAACTGCTCGTAGACTGTGGTACTCCTCATAGTGAATTTGGTGAATTCTTTGACCTTTTAAACGCCTGTTGGTCACCTAATTTTTGTAAGTTTGATGATAAATATTTCGAGTTCCCTGAGGAGGTAGGGATCCCTATTGCTTCCCCTTTAGGCTCTCTTATTTCGGAGGTCTTTATGTCTAAATTTGAGGCCGACCTGTTTTCCTCGGGCCAGGTGTTTTTGAATCACGTTTTCTATTGGCATAGGTACGTAGATGACATATTGTGTGCGTGGACCGGTCCCGCGGAGCTCCTTAGTGAGTTTCTAGCATATTTAAATAGTTTATATCCGTCCATCAAGTTCACTCTTGAAGTTGGCGGCTCATCAATAAATTTTTTGGACATAACCATATCCGTCATTGACGGTGTCCATGATTTCGGTATTTACCGGAAAAGTACTTCGACCGATATTACTATCCACGGGTCGTCTTTCGTACCTTTTGCCCATAAAGTTGCCACATTTAATAGTTTAATACATCGCCTCACTCAGATCCCCTTGAGTGAGGTAGCGTTTAATAAGGAACTCGTGACGATAAAGCACTTGGCTAGAGTGAATCAGGTGAAAGTGGACATCGACCTCATGGTCCGTAGGAGACTTACAAGAGAAAGTCTCGACTCAACTACCTCCCTCCCCCGCCAGTTGCATCTTGATAGGCGTAAACGGTGGATTAGGATGCCGTTTTTGGGGAAGTTTTCTTCGGAGGTGAGCCGTGTCCTCCGTCCCTTTGGTTTCCGACCGGCGTTTTATAGTACCAATACGGTGAAGAGCCTCTTGGTCAAGTTAAAGGATCCGATTCCGATGGCCGAGAGGGAGGGTGTTTATAGGGTGGCCTGTGGTGATTGCCCGAGTGTGTACATAGGGATGACTAGCCGTCAATTCAAAATTAGAGTTGATGAACATAGAAAAGCATGGGAAAAAAGAAAAGTAGGGGAGTCGGCGTTTGCTGACCACTTAATCGAATGCGGTCATAGCCTCAAAGAGGGATCCGAAGTTCTCCTCCACAGGGAAAAATCTTATTTTAGGCGCTTGGCTTTGGAAGAAATTGAAATTCATCGTCACCGAAATATTAAAGACATTACCGTGGTGAACAGGTACGTTCCTGAGGAGGGATTGATTGAATTAGTCTATGAGAATGATTCACATTTCGATGACTCGCTGGTTCAGTCATGACCTCCTCGTTCGTTGTTTTTTGTTCTCGTTGGTGTTGGGTTCAGTCGCTTTCTATACCGTGAGAATGACTGTTTAGTCGAAAGCGCTCGGTCTGTTTATAATATTGTGCGGTTCTTGGATTGTTTCGTTACTCTCTTTGAGTATATTTCTCCCCCTCCTATCATATATAGCTCGAGACTCGAAATTCTTCCAAGTCCCCCTCCTATCATATATAGCTCGAGACTTGAAATACTTTCAAGTCCCCCTCCTATCATATATAGCTCGAGACTCGAAATTCTTCCAAGTCCCCCTCCTATCATATATAGCTCGAGACTTGAAATTCTTTCAAGTCCCCCTCCTATCATATATAGCTCGAGACTCGAAATTCTTCCAAGTCCCCCTCCTATCATATTTAGCTCGAGACTCGAAATTCTTCCAAGTCCCGTAACCTAACCTAACCTGCGGACGCGGACGTTTTCTGAGGATGTAATCTCCTAACAAAATGGATAGCGGGTTCCCCGCTAAAACCATGGAAATCGTGGCAAAGAAGTGATGTCCGTGCGGGCTTCAAAGTACATAATGTATTGCAGTGTTATCGTGAAAATGTCAAACATAAAGGAAATTGGAAACAAACTTCATGTGGACGGTCATTTGTATGTTAAATGCAGAACGCGGAAGGGCCGCACGTACTGGGACTGCAGAAGGGTACATAGCGGTTCCTGTAGGGCAATCACCGACAATCCGCTGGATCGCTCAAGAATAACGTTGATCAAAAGTACCCCACATCAACATCCACCAGATGTGGATGAATGCGCGGCTGAAGAGGTCAAAGAAAGTCTAAAAAGGAAGGCAGATGAACGTCCAGAGCTTTCGACGGCGGCGGTAGTTCGTTCGGAAATAACTGGGCTCAGTGGCGAAGTGCTGAGCCAGCTACCCAAACAAGAGGCATTACGAAGAACGGTCCAGCGTATCCGACGCAAAAACGTACCTGCAAACCCGCTTCGGGTTACAGACTTGGGTGCTACACCGGAAGAATTACAGCGCACGTTGGGTAAGGAGCGATTCCTCCTTTATGACTCACATCCTGAGGGAGTACAAAGTGAACATGAGACCGACGAGGATGAAGAAGAAAATGACGACGAGGCCGAGGAAGAGAATAGGGAACGAGTCATCGTTTACGCCACACGTCGAAACATCGAAATCCTGTGCGAAAGCAGTTTATGGTTCTGTGACGGCACCTTTAACGTGTCGCCAAACATCTTCACGCAAGTTTTCACGATCCTTGGTCTCAGGAGACGCAATGTCGAGAACGGTGAGGGAGTCGCAGTTCCTTCGCGTTGTTACCCGGAAAATCGGCAGCCTTGTACGCGACAGTATTACGAGAAGTTCGAAGAGCAGTAGAAGAATACCACATTAACGCGTGCGTTCCTCTACGTATAGTTACCGACTTTGAATTAAGCATCATTCGGGCCTGCGAAGAAGTGTACCCGGGCGTACCTGTTAGTTGCTGCTACTTTCACCTCGGCCAATCCATGTACAGGAGGGTACAAGCCGAGGGATTGCAAGGTGCCTACAGGGATCCGGAAGATCATTCTGTACGCCGTTTCACCCACATGGTGCTCGCATTGGCCTTTGTGCTGGAGGACGAAGTAGCACATGCATTCGACTTATTGGTTGCTGAAGCACCCGAAGAAATATACTGGATTACTTTCAAAATACGTACGTAACCGGTAGACCTCGCCGAGGCCGGCGCCAAGCAATCCCTCCGCGGTATCCCTCCCAAAAATGGAGTCAGTACCAGAGTGCGCTCAATAAATCGCACAAAACTAATAACTGCTCTGAGGGGTGGCACAATAGATTCAACCAGTTAGTCGGAAAAAGCCACCCTGACATATACACTTTTATACGTGAGTTGCAGAGAGAACAGGCTGCCACAGAATCGTCGATAGCGGAGCTTTCACTCGGGAAGCGGGTGAAGGTTGTACCCAAGAAAAAATGGTTGGAGCTGCAAGACAGGATTCAGGGCATCGTCACGCAATATAACACATACAAGGGGAACAATGACATCATTTCTTATCTCAGAACTCTGAGCTATAACGTTCGGATATCTTGAAGAAAATTAATAAAATAATGTAGAACGGTGAATTTTTTTGGTTTCAGGCAAATGTACGTCAGGTACTTCGTTGTCAGGCAAATGTCTTTCAGGTAAGCGGCTTCAGGTGAATATCAGTATACCGACGCGGACGTTTTCTGAAAATGACCCCCCAATTAAAGGAAAGTTCCAATAACCAGACACAGATTTATTGCTATTATCTAGCCTAGACAAATTGTCCTATATAGCGTAACCTAAGATAACGATTGGCGACGTCATCCAATTTGAATGCAAAAATTCTAATCCCTCGACATTTTCTCGAAAACGATAACTTCACAGACACAGACGTTTCCTGAGAATGACCCCCAAAAAATATATAACGGGATCCATCGCTTTAACTAGCCTAAACAAATTTTTCTTTGCAAGGTAACATAATAATCAAGGTCGAACGGGTATCAAGAAAATTCTAGGCCTTAGACGATTCCCCGAAAATGATGACGTCACAAATGAGCGGACGCGGAGGTTTTCTGAAAATGACCGCCCAATAAAAGGAATAGCGTGTTCGACATTGAAAAAGAAATGCAGCAGAGAACTCGCTAACTCGGTTATCCCTTGAAGAAAAACACGTTTTTATGATTCCAAAATACACTACACTTTGTGAAGACTGATTTACGCAAATGAAGAGAACACTTTCATGATCTATTTCACCTTTCTATTGTTTCCTTTTTTAGAAATGCATGCTGAGCCTACAAAATGAGTTATTCCAAGAAAATAATAAGACAACGGCTAATTCCACCAACTCAAACAGAATTTTTTATTTTAAAAACACTGACGTTTTGTCCAAGTCACCGGACTTCATCACGAGTAAACAGAAAGTGTTTTTAAAATAGAAAATTCTGTTTGAGTTGGTGGAATTAGCCGTTGTCTTATTATTTTCTTAGATTTTAGATATTCCACGAATAAATTTAAATTTGTTTTTCCGAGAAGTGAAATAGGTATCAGCAAACCCAAGTTTTATAATAATCCAACCTCTAGACAAATACGAGTAGATAGATTTTCCATGACGTCACATAGCACACTAAGCTTCGAGAGCAAGAGCACGAGTCAATCTAACAAGAAAAGCATGTGGATCTTTGAGAAATTCAAATTATTTCAAACCTGACGCTATTTTCGACATGATTCATGCCTTTGCTGAGCCCTACCACTAATTTGAAAACAACGCACAGGTTCTTCAACAGAGTTCAACGAGGGGTCGCGGGGAACCTGATTTATGAGGCACAGGGGATATGAAGAAATTTTGACGTACCAGTTGTATTTCGATTATTTTCAAAGTTATACAAAAGGTATACTTGGTACAGGGCAGTTAAAGGAACTCAGAAAAATTAGGATGCCGTTGCAAGTTTTGCAACGGCGAGCGGGGAACCCGCAAGATCCGTATTTCACTGCGGAAGGCCTTTCAAAAAGTAGAACATATAGAAAATCCCATCACATATATCGCACGAGAGTCAACATTTTTCCAAGTTCCCCTCCTATCATAAATAGCTCAAGAGTCGAAAAATTTCTAACTTCCCCCCTCTCCGTGACGTCATCAACCTTGTGAGTCATCAACCTGACCGCTCGCGATCGCGGACGAAAATTTCTTTAGTCCTCTACCTATCATAACTGAGAGGTCGAAATTATTCTGCCACCCTCCTATCATATATCTTAGCTTGGAGGTCAAAATTTTTCCAACTCCTCCCCCCTCTACGTGACGTCATTTACCTTGGACCATTCAGTTCCTGAAAATACCCCCCCCTCCTCCCCCCCTAACAAAAGGGATAGCCGGTTCTCCGCTAAAAAAATATCATCAAATTGTGACGTCACAGGCCCAGACTTTGGAGCTGTATATAATAGAAGGGAGACTCGAATTTAAACAACTGATCTATGACGTCATAAGGGTGACCTACGTCATCCGCATTCTGGAGCTATATACGATAAGAGGGGACTTCCTCCGAGCTATATGTTGTAGGAGGACTTGATGTATGAAGCATTGCACATCTAGTTATTTGAAGGGGCTATCTTTCAGGCTATATACACCGATCTCCGAACTATATAATACGAGGGGCACTTAGAATACCTTAGAAGTAGGTTCTGAGTCTTGTGGTGCTTCAAGCGTTGCATTTTATAAATTCGGTAAAAATTTCTGCCGATTTTATAAAATCGGCAATTTGACGGATTCGGCGTATTATAATAGAAGGGGGACTTGAAGAATTTTCGCGGCCGGGCGGACGGCGGACATTTTTTCCAAAAAATCTCACGATAAAACAGGTTCCCTGTCAAAATTTCCGAGTTTGCCACCCCTCCACTCCTCCATTTTAAGCAGTATTTTGTACTACTTGTATATCAACTTTTTACTAGGTTTAGGCCTCCTTCATACTGGGCTTGTATACTAATTTTATACTGGACTCGTACTAGGTCTAAGCCTCTTAGCTGAACCCTACCACTAATTTGGAAATTGGCTAGGCCTAGACCTCTCTTCGTTCTATGCAGTAAAATACTTGTGTACTGGCCTGCCCCTATTTTATGCAATATTCATGTAGTGACTTATACTAGGTCTAAGTCTCCTTTATACAACGTTTATACCAAGTCTAGGTCTCCTTTATACCAGGCTTATTGACATGTTACATATTTCGTTGAACCCTGCCCCTATAAAAGGAAATATTTTTACTGCATATACTTTAGTAAAATTAGATGTGCCGTAACGTTAGGAATCAAATCTCTTAAGACCTACCCCAATAATTTGAAATTTTTTCAATCGGCCCCCTCCCTTGCAGTATTTTACTAACTTTGTACTAGAAGGTCTGTATTAGTTTACATTAGCTTCCTAGATGCTAGCTTCATACTAAGGCTAAGCTTCATTCATACTAGGCTTATTCTAGGCCTCAAACACTACTTATTCTATGTAGTATTATACTAGCCTTATACTAGGAGGCCCGTACTGGAGGTCACATGACCCCGAAAGGCGCGGTACAGCATCGGAAAATATTTCCTCTGAATCTTCTCTTAAAATAGTTTCGCAGTTAAATAAATAGGGATGGCATTAGTTTGGATTCTGGAGAATGTGATCCCGGAACTTTATATTGTCGACAATCGATTTGCGATCGATTCTGGATTATATACAAAAGTATCAACCAAAAATCGACTCAAGATCATCTCTCCACTTCTCCAGAGTTATTCTCAGAAGAAGGAACTTTCGAGAATGATAGCAACATTCTTCAAAATTATTACATAAAAATCTGGATACCGATATCTTACTCTCTACCTTTTCCACCAAATCTCTCGACAATGCCACCCGACGGTTAATTTCATTTCCTTTCTTGAACAAAGATGTCATACCTACATAAAAACAAGATAAATAACAATTATTATTTAGCGGAATGAAAATTATCTATACATTAACGATAGCATTCGATGGTCTCAGAAATACTTATCGCAGGAAGGGAAATAATTATATTATCAATGAACTGATAATCAAATTGCAAAATCGTGTGAATGTCGACGGAGAAAAAAGTTATTTGAGAGGCGAAAAGAAGAAGATTTCAGCATTATGCTCTCAGGACTGAATATACTCTAGCAAGACCGTCTTGACGTCATCAACGATCTTGACTTACCTCATAAGGATTCAAAACAATTTTGATTTTTTGAGGAGTAGGTTTTCCTGCTTAAAATGACTGAGCATCTCTTGCGTATGACTACAAACAAAAGGCGCAAATTCTTTTGCAAAAGATGAATTCTATTTATCTTTAATATCACTGATTTAAGATTAATTAGTGGTTTCATAGTTCTTAATATTATTAAAATAGATTTAAGTATTATGTCGCTGAACACAATGACGGATGAATCTTTTACTTTTTCACAGTCAGCGGAACTTGCAGTTCACCCGTTAAAATTGTAACAGCTTTTCCCGATAGAAGAGCTCGATCTCCTGCAATCGAGATTCGAATTTCTCCTCCTCTCGCTGACGCTTGATAAGCCAAGAAATTCGATTTATTCAACCTTTTTTGCCAGTAATACGCCAACTCGCAATGTGCCGAACCAGTTACTGGATCCTCTAGGACACCTACTCGTGGACCAAAAACGCGGGAAATAAAATCGTACGGACCGTTTCCTTTCGCTGTGAGAATAACGAGATGACTGTCTATATTTTCCAATTCGTTTACGCGAGGAGTGTACTTCCTAACCTCTTCTTCGTTCAATAGCTCGATGATCAAATCATTACCATCAATTTGCGCGGCATTAATTACTTTTCCAAAATTTGCTCCAATGGTGAACACTTCAACCGGTTCTTCAACTTTCCCTAAAGGGAAGTTTAGAATATAAATTGACGACGACAGATTAACTTTCAACTCACCGCTTCGGGATTTAAATCTGATTTCTTCGCTACCACCAACTAATTTCTCTTGATGGAGAATATGCGCCGATGCTAGGGTCGCGTGACCACAAAGATTTATTTCTACCTTCGGAGTAAACCAACGAATATGAAAATGATTCGAGTCCAAATGCTTGACGAAAACCGTTTCCGACAGATTCATTTCGGCGGCAATGTTTTGGCAAATTTCTTCCGGCGGAAATTCGTCGACGATGGCCACGGCTGCTGGATTGCCCGTGAAAGGACGATCCGCGAAGGCGTCTACGATGAAAATTTTCATTGTCACTTTGTTACAGCGTGCGGTTCGTAGAAGAATATATGTGACAAGTGTAGACTCGCGGGTACGATGATCACAATAACACACTGATTGCTTTCCGATGCGAATACGTGAATATTTGTGTATAGAACGGAATACTTTTAAATGTGCTCGTATAGCCTACATATGATACGGTTGAGGCGAAAGTAGAGGTGAGATAGGAGGGAACCACGCCTCTCCTCTCTGATAAATCGTATCAGTGTTGCTTTGCTTACGTACCTACGACGATATGTTTCGGTGAAAAAATTCAATTCATCTTTCTTGTCTTTATCATCATTTCAATCCTCATCGCGTGTTCGAATTCGATAATTTTGTACCCAACCGATGTGCGATATTTATAATTTAAACACCGGGTAAAGTTGGAAATTATAATTATTGGTTTTCGGTCGTCCGAATATACGCATACAAAGTGTAGTCGAAGATAAAGTTCATTCCAACAATGAAATATGCATCTATAATACAGACATATCATCAAATTCAGTAAAGTACTGTCGTATGCTGCACGTCAACTAGATATATGTACGTACACATCACACGAATGAGTCACATCCTATGCAACCCGCTATAGGTAAACGATACTCTAATGCAAAAATCTTCACACAATTTTTCATTTCACACATTTTTATTTTCTTATTTTGCGTATAGGCTTTCCTCCAAATTTGAATTGCCGAAGTTTTCCCGCCCATAATGTTCGATGTTGTTCTTCGACTTTTTCCTACACTCTTTTAGATTGTAAGTATACTTAATTATTTAACGTACAATAGGTAGGTACGGTAATTTAGAAGAAAATGATCTAAAATTGCGGAATGAAAAAAAAGAATATTATGATCAAGCTTGAACGTCCCCGCGGTCCCCTTAATTCCATGAGAAATGAACGTCGTGAGTTGAAGATTTCGATAGATGTTTCATCAGATATTCGGTTAAATTAAAGAATATCCCTCTCTCCATCAGGACAACCACGTCCTCAGTAAGCCTAAACTGCTCAAATTCTACAAAATATTTCCTTACATCGAAAAACAGATCAGTTCGATGGTTAGAAAACCAAAGAAAAAAAAAAAAAAACTTCAGGATGAAAAGAATTTCAAAAACTATCCACGTATAACCAGCCCTAAGTAAGTTACCTCAGTGAAAGTTTGGTTCATCTAAAATCAGAGTTAGGTATCGCTTCAAGGGTTTTTTTTTATTATCGTTTTAGGAGTCGGAATAAGATGATTTGAAATATTGAACCACTTCTAGGCGAACAACAAGTCAGTAAAATGTCATGACCTCTGCAATCGACAAAACTTCATTCCATTTCTCAAACAAAGATATCATTCATAAAAACGGGATAAATAGCAATTATTATTTAGCAGAATGAAAATTATAGCTTTCGATGATCACAGAAATACTCATCGCGAGAAGGGAAATAATAATTATATTATCAATGAACTGATAATCAAATTGCAAGAACGTGTGAATTTCGACGGAGGAAAAAGTTATTTCCAATTCACAATATAATTTTTGAGAGGCGAAAAGAGGAAGATTTCAGCATTATGCTCTTAGGATCAGTCATTCCTATTATCTTAATAACGTCTTCTCAATGTTGATATTTGCCGTCTGTAAACAAAAGTTTTCTCAGTTATCTTGCTAGTCTCCACGAAACAATACCATTCCAAGATCTACATCTCGTACCTACCTTTTTCCTGGACCGACAAAATATTCATTTCAGAGGGTTTTATCTCATACTACTGCTGCAGTTGAAGTGCCTACTAATTATGGTTATTCAAAATTGAAATTCGAAATCTCATACTCTTTCTATTTTTACAACCATGAAAGTCAAGAGATTGGTGCAGCCAGAATACAAACAATAACGATATTCAGTGGGTCAGATATTTCGACCGCATAGGTATCATCTAATTATTATACATTTGCAGCCATCAAATAACGTCCCATAAGGATATTATACCAAAACGTCATTTTGAAATAATGTTTGCTTAGTATCTTAGGTACTTACTGCGGTGGTACATGTTACGTTGTCGCCAAAAATATTCCAAAACAAAAAATTGTTTCAATTTCTTCCTCCGGTTGTTTATCTCAATTTGATCTGTATTAAACGCAAACACAAAAATGCTATCAACAATAAGCCGCGGTATAATCAACTCGTACGTAGAGTCTAATGAGAAAAAGATCAAGTGTAGTTATTCATAAATTGTCTAAGAAGTTCAGTCATTCATTCAACATACGAATAATTCCAACCACATCCCAACAATATTGCTACCTACCTTATGAAATATGAATCCATTTTTCTTGGAATAATGATAGGTATATCCCTGTGCCAGGGCTATGCTTAATCTTCGGTGAATATTTCATAAAGGTTTTCAGCAAAATAGACGAAAATACGTAAAATTTCAAACTTTAATTTTAGGACATTGAGAATTATAACCAGAGAATTTAACATTATAAAAATTCCAGTCAGCGATCAAAAACTGAAAGTTTATCTCCTCCATCTTTTGACATAATCGACACCTCACAGTCCACTCTTCATTCACCCGAGTATCGCAAGAAGTAGCGCTCCCTGTGTTCTCAAAGCAAATCAATAAATTCATATAATTCGAATGCCGAAAAGCTACCTAAAATCTGTTCCATACGACCTGCATAAAAAGCACTCTCGCTCGGGAACAACAATACCAATTATTGAAATTCAGACAATTATCATTTAGATAGCTTTCACTTTTTACGGTTCACTCACATATTCCCACAGTCAAAAATTATTATCTCATTTTAAGCAGTACGAAAGTGTTATCACTTTTCGATTTTTAGTTCAGTTAATCTCAGATTTTTGGCCATAAAATTGGAATTATTCAGAAATTTACCAGTTAGATTTATGGAAATTTATCGAGTACATTCATGAGGGATTTTCCTCGCACAGGTTGCTGTCATTTTCAGCCGCGTAGGTCAATTCGGAATCGTTGATACGTTTGAGTTTCACTAGTCAGTAATCATGCCTGGGAACAAGGCAAAGAAAGATTTGATTACAGCCGAAGAAATCGCCAAAGAATATCCTCTTCATTTATTGATATGGAATAGTCAGCCAGATGTTCTAAATCAGAAACTTACCGAGAACAAGGTGAGTACCATCGTATTATAGAATTTTGTTGACATTTCTACTCACATTGACCTCAATATTCCATCACGGATGATCGCTTTCTTCGTTTAGGATGGCCTAGAAAGAAAAGATCCTCGGAATCGTACACCATTGATGTTAGCTATCAAACTGAATAATCTTGAATGTGTGTCCGTCCTATTAGAACATGGTGCGAATTCGAATACCGAGACAGATGGATGGTCAGGTACTTACCATCTTTCAAAATATGTCATTATAACGATACAATTCTGAAAATATGATTCTTCCTCAGATAAACTTCATTTTTGTGACTTCTCAATCATTCTTTCTTATTCGTATTTACAGCCGTCCAAGAAGCCACCGCGACTGGTAACAAAAACTTATTAAAATTAGTGAACGAAAGAAGAAATTACCAAAGGAAATGTGATCAATTTGCCGGTATACCCGAGCTGCTACTTAAATTGAAGGAAGCTCCCGATTTTTATGTGGAAATTAATTGGGAATTCACCAGTTGGAGTAAGTTGTCAATGTTACCTACGCCTGAGATTATTGCTTTCTGTGAGGTAGATTTTTATTTCCTCTTGATTAGTGCCCTTAGTGACAAGGATGTGTCCTAGTGACACGTATCGTGTATACAAGCAAGGAGCTAAAGTACGAGTCGATTCTACTTTGGTCGGATTTGAAGAATACACCTGGTCGAGAGGAAATACGAGCATTATATTTGAAGCTCATGGTAAGAAAATAGATGAACGATTTCAAACATTTATCTGTCATAATAATGTATTTTGGTGGTATTTTAGATGACTTTGGCGCAATGATCGAACTCGATCACAACAGACAACGAGTGTATTACGATCGTCGATCTTTCGTAGCGCCTGAAGACGTAACGCAAATAAAAGAAGATTTTGAAGGTTTGAAAGCGAAACTGAGTCACCCAATAACCGCCTCTTGCATTGATACTGAAAAAATTAGTTTCGAAAGGTAAATTCCGAGTTCTTAGTGCTTAACTCTTCGTGATCGAGTTATGTAAAATCAGAATAACTGTCTTTTTGTAGGAGTAAAAAAGGTGTTTGGGGTTGGCGACAAGATCGAATAGAAACAGTTAATGGCTACGAATGCAAAGTATTCAGCGCATCCAATGTCGAATTGATAACGAAAACTAGAGTCGAACATTTGAACACCGCGGACAAGGAAAGATATAAGAAAAATAGAAATTCGTGGCAATCCATGTTCGGTTTGACATCTGCCGAAGATGATAAAGAAGAAGGACAAGACGAAGTGAGTTGTGTTTTGATTTGTTTTTTTTTTCTTGTTATTTTAGACGAATGAGATCGAAATAAATTTTGTGCTTTATTTTTCAGGCAACTGATGCAGATCCCCCTAAGGCTGTTTATGAGGTAGGATCACAATTATACTTGATAATAATGATAATTTATGAGGTTGTACGCCGAAGAAAATATGTAAGAGTCGCTTTCCGAAATAGGAGGCGATATAAATAGTCACGTTAAACGAGTTACGACAAAGCTTGAAGTTATCCGCTGCACTAGATTACCTTCTCACAAAACGCGCAATTTCTTTATATTTTGAATTTTTAATTACTCTTGTTTCAGCGACTGTCCGAGCCTGCTAATGATCGAGAGAATGACATCTCCTTAGAGGAATATTTCACCGCAGATTATGATTTACAGGGAAGAGACGTCGGCGTGGCCAAGGATTTGTCGACTAAAATTAGAAAATTTCGAGTAAGAAAAAATATTTCTTCGCAAGTAATTTGTATCTTATATAAAGAAAGAAAAAAAAAAAAAAAAAGACAATCCCACCTTTCTTTGTTGTTGTAGGCCAATTTGTGGTTGTGCAAAGATTATCCGTTGAGTTTGCAAGAACAAATTATGCCAATAGTCAACCTAATGGCGACATCCAGTTCCAATTTCGCCAAATTGAAAGATTTTATCGAAATGCAACTTCCTGCCGGTTTTCCCGTCAAAATTGGTAAATTTTCGTCTTCATTATGATTATACACGATGACTTACCAAGTTTACCCCGTTATGAACCTACTATTTCCGTCAAGAAGTCTGATACGAATTTTGTGTTAGATTTGAACGGTCAGTGAGTCGATTTCTGTTTTTTTGAATTCAAAGATGACGCGACGAGAAGTCTAGTCGAGGGAAAATATTGAAGGTGACGCTTTGATTTGGTAAAAGAATGAATAAATTTTATTTTAAATGAACTGTAGTTCATCCTTCGCTGAATAGTCCGAACCATAGGAATTAATGGTGTAACCTAGTGTCGATAGTTTTTTCCCCGTATAGTCTTTAACAATTAGTGTTTCTACCTAATCGTTGTAAAAATGCGTCTCTTTTTTTCTCTGAAAAAATTTACTTCCCATATATTCTGGAGTTGAACTGCACCTCCAGTAATGATTATGACGATTTCTTGATCCTAAAAATATGATTCCTACAATTTGTTTGTGTGAACATGGTGTCGACGCACTTTGTGATGGTTATTGCCCAACCATGGAGGCAAAAATCAAAATGAGTGAAACTGTTTTCCGTTTGTTTTTGCAGAGATACCTTTATTCCATGTAATGAATGCCCACGTCTCCTTCAACAACATATTTGCTGCGCATAAGCCTGTACTAGGAGTCACATGTATTCGAGACGACGAAAAATTGATGTGTGATATTGATGAATCATTATTCGAACCACCTTCTTATTACCAATTCATTGGTGAGTGAACATGGATATAGTTTGCCTTTTCAATAGGCAATGCGAGCACCTGACGGTCGCTATTAATCGTTTCGTATTTACTTCTTCTTAGATTTGAGGAAACGTAACTTAGAAGACGATGATTTGTTACAATTCGCTCTCCAGAATAATTTTCTCGGTGATACAGAGTTCGATAGAGACCGAGTAAGTTCTAGTCAACCTATCGACCTTTTATTATCAATTATCAATTTTTACTAACGATATCGCTTGCTTAAATCTGTATTTACTTTGTTTAAAATTTACGTTCAAAGAATACAATAATGGATCTCATTTGTTGTGTAGGTTGATGTATGGGAAGCACTACAAGCTCGTAGACCTAACTCGCCTGATATACCAGAAGACGATGAAGAAAGAGAATTACAAAGGTATGTTTACAATGTTCGAGCTCGAGCTATTCGTTATTATTCATATCGACAAAAATTTAAATAGAGAATGTTCCTAACTGTCCTTGGTGGGAAAGAATGATTTACAAAACATCGTTGAATGTTGCTCACAATTATTGTTTTATAAAATTATTTGTCAATTATCATGTTAGTTGTTTTAATAACGAGTTTTGGACGTTTTTACAGAGCAATTGAAGCGAGTCTATTGCTTGATTACAACACCGCTCCGTCCAATCCAAATGCTTCGAACACTTCCCAAATTGAACGCAACGTAAACACGTCGACGGACGATATGATCTCTGTCCATCGAGAAGACAAAGATCTTTTGACGGCGCTCTCTTTATCATTAAAAGAACAAGATGAACGAGATCGGAATAAAAAACTTGAAGAAGAAATGCTACAAGAAGCTTTGCGTATTTCCATCAGCGACAAATGAATCAAAATTGTGCACGATAACGTTAATCTTATTAAGCGTTTGATATTGTGTGCAGTCATATTTGTAAAAGAGTTTACTAATGTGATAATTGCAGCGATATTTCGATAGTTCTTTCACTCTTTTAATCACAAAAGAAATTATTCGTTATTAGATTAATTCTCTGTGAAGAGAAAACCTTATCGACATTTCGTCGAATATGCGCTAAAATTGTGTGGTAATTTATCTGCAGGCAGACGATAACGAGCGTTCCATTGTTTCGTCTATCTCGTAAACTAGGTGATACGCGTTGTATTTATTTGTGTCGCTTTAACTTTCTACATTTATGTTGCACGCAGTTTTTTTTTTCTTCATCTTTCATCATTTTTACTGCACTTCATTTGCGCGTGATAGGGATTTTACACGAAAGTATTACTATTTTCGCAAAAACAGTCTAATTTTCATTTTTATTATAATAAGTTTTTACCATTTTTGTTGTCTTTACTTCTTTCCTGTGAGCGAATGCTTTCAAAGCTTTATTATTGTTTCTAAAATGAGTAAATTGTAGTCCTAACGCATGTTATATTTAGTCTATTCGTTTTGGTTACCGGCATGTATAATTATAAGGTTACTTACTTTTATAATAAATTTCGTGAAACATTCGCGATATTTTCCTTAATTGTATTTACGTTTCTGTTGAGATGTTGTTAGACCGTTCTGCATTCTTGCGAGAAGAATTATGATGAGTAGAAAGTTTTTCGAGGAAGTTGGCAGCTCGACCAAAGAAGTTCTTTCAATAAAACTGTTGCCTACAAGTATTCAGAAAGATGAAAAGATGAAGTGGAAATCTGTTGAACCGAAATTTTGCAAATCTAAAAGCTTCACTGCGACGAATGAAGAGCGGTAATTGTTCCATAGGGTATTTTCTGACATCGATAACCGATTGGGATCGACCATATGGTCGGAATTTTTCCAAGTCCTCCTCCTTTCATGTGTAGCTTGAAAGTCAAAATTTTTTTTGATGGTCGAAACTTCTCTCATCCCCCCCCCCTCATAAACAGTTCAATGGTCGTCCTTGTTCGAAGTCCCACCGTTAATGTGTACCAGTGGTTCAAAATGATTTCACCAATTTTTCAGTGGCAAAGTGGTTACATCATTCTGACTCACTCATAGTAGCTCGTCGGTCAGATTTAATTTAGTCTCAAAATTAAGTCAGAGCTGCCCCCCTCTTTGGAACCACAATTTTCCAAAAAGCGGCAGAAGTTTTTTCCAAATACGTTCTATAAAACAGGTATCTTGTTGAAAAAACGATGAACCACGAAATCCCCAAAAAACGTAAAAAATTCGTCGTCAGAATCTCGTAGAGTAATTCTAAAAAACGTCACGCTACAGTGAATTTCTTATGATAACATATTATCTTTTCGATAATTTCGTAGTATTCCAGTTTAAAACATAACAGAACGACACAAGAAAATATTTACAGTTTCTAACGAAAACTTTCCGAACACAGGGGGGTGAAACAAACAGCAGATTCTAACCACTTTGAGACAGCTAGAAGAAACTTATCGTCATAATTTCTACCAATCAGCTGCAAGCTAATTGGTAAATCCTCTTTACTGAAACAGATGGGTAACGAAATTGCTGGGCAACCTGCAAAAGAATTACACATTAGGATATTAAAATACACATCACCATTCCTTAAATTGCTAATTTTAGTTTTCATCGAGGACTTTCAATCTTCACATATGATTTTCAATCCTTTCCTTTATTCAGTTCATCTTTATGATCTCAATAGATGCATCAAAATTCTTACATCTGTCGTATTCATCTTACCCGCCATATTAGCTGGCTGAGTGCAATAATCCTGAGTGGCACATTGAGCTCTATTATCTAATTTTGAAAAATCCGAAAACAACGGAGCCGTTGTGAGAGTCGTTGGTGTCAGCAGAACGTGTACGCCAGTCGTCCAAGCGTCCCGAAAGTCGTTTGCTATCAGTCTACGAGCTTTCATCGCTTTCTCGAAATACTTCTCATAATTTCTAGCAAAAACAAATCAAAACACGTTCAAGACATTGAAGCGGGAAAAAATTGGGATTGCTACTAGAAACTTACCTTCGTAATAAGAAATAATTGCCTGCTAAGATACGAGCTCGTACAACGGGTCCAAATCCTTCTCTTCTAGAATCAATTATCAACTGGTCAGTACTTATTGTAGAGGAGTTTCGGAATCCGTAAAGGATACCCGAATATCGAGACATGTTACTCGCTACTTCACATTGATTTAAAATTGAATAAGTGACTATTGAATCGGCAGTATGGGGCATAGAAATCTAAAAACAATAAGTCGAATTTGATTTTCCTTGAAAAGACGGACGCAACTCAGTACAATTTTGAATTCCCTCCTCTTACCTCTCTTATCGAAGCACCAGCCTCTTGAAAAATTTTGATCACTCGATGCCATGTCTCCAGAACTTCTTCACATAAATTTTCGTGGTGGTATTCTTTTGGAATACCGACAACGACATCTCGGATATTGAGACTTGTTCGTAAGTCAGCAGGCGGTAGGTGCTCGTCTATAGTAGTTGAATCGTGGTCATCTGGTCCTTTGATGATATCTAACGAAATATCAAAAATAGTTTGATGAACGTAATACTAACTGCTCGTTGAGTATTAAAAAAAAAAATCAACTCACTGAAGACGTCGGCTACATCTTCTACATTTCTAGCAAGTATACCGGGTACATCCATCGAATTGACTAGAGGAATAAGACCGTGTCTGGATACTACACCATATGATGGCTTGAAACCTACGACTCCGCAATATGATGCTGGATTTCTCGTCGAACCTCCAGTATCTGATCCAATAGCCCTGTAAATGGAATACATAATATACTCAGTTATAGTAGCGATTCAGGGAAAAGTAACTAAATTTTTGCATATTTCACATACGCGAAAACGCAACCAGAAGCTACTGCTACAGCACTGCCACCAGAGCTACCTCCTGCGATACGCCATTCTGTAGAATCTGTTTGATTAGAATTTTTGTTCCGTAGTTCGTACTCGATGGATGACCCGTATACATTCTTAGTGGGTCCAAATATAGAATCGATAGTCCCAGATCTGGGAATTAATCCGCAAATGGCAGTTTTTTACTCGGAGAGAAAGAAAAAATATCAAAAAGCTCAATTGTTACTACGTTACCCCATAGCGAATTCATCTAAATTAGTTTTGCCCACAATTACAGCACCTGCATCTTTCAGTCGTTTAATCACAGTGGAGTCGTAAGGCGATATAAAATCATTCAACATTTTAGATGCACAGGTAGTTCTAACATTTTCCATGCAAAAATTATCTTTAATACCGATTGTTAGACCATCAATTTTGCTTTTAGCGTTTCCTGTAACACGAAAAAAAAATGAGAGAATTCGGATGACAATAATTTCATACAAATGGAGGAAGAAATTACCGTCACTTATGCGTCGCTCACTTAGAGAAGCCTCTTCTAGAGCGTAATCTTTGAGAACGGTCACAAAGGCGTTCAACATCTTCGTTTTGTCGATGCGATTCAAGCATGATTCGCAAGCTTGGTACATACTTTTATATGACTGAGGATTGATTACGGACATTTTGAGTGACAGGTACTTCGTATCAAGTATGCTAAAAATATCTGGATACGTGATATTTATATTGTTCTCATATTTCTTCGCTTATTAACCGGCTTATTAAAATCATATTCAATAATGAGAATCCGAGAAATGATGTAATTGATAACTTCCTTATGAAAAGTGATAACTGATAAGTAAGTGAGACAATAACAACATCAACAAACAACAGGATGAATCTCTCATCATGTTCATACACACCTCATTTCATTAAATGAATGTCAAAATTGATTTAGTATCTCGGAAATTCTGATCTTTTCATGTTTTAATAGTATAATAATAATAAATGTTATGAGATCTCAGGTTTTCTTGATATTGTTTATCCTTGCGTGAACAATTTGTAGAAAGATTGATAAGGGCATCATAGAAACGCCGGTACCCGGTGAACCAACCGAACGGTTCAATTATTCCTGCTTTCTAAAACTTATAGTTTTTTAAAAATGCCTTCGGATTATCATATGAATGCTCCGAATCCTACAACGAGTTATCATTCATACATCCTGAATAAAGAAACCTGTTGCTCTAAATTGGCAGAAAAAAGATCTTCAGATGGCAGAACATTTGAAGAGCACCGTCCAGTGGGTGAGTTAGCAATATTTTTCGCGAGAAATTGTACTGAGAAAAATCTGATTCATGCTGCATTCTTCTTTCAGTTATGAGAACCGGAGTTTTAAGCAGCGCGAAGGGCTCTGCTTATGTAGAATATCAGAATACCAAAGTCATCTGTTCGGTTTTTGATCCTCGAGAAATACCAAACAAAACTGAATATACAATAAATGGTGAACTGTACTGTGAATTCAAATTCGCTCCCTTCAGCACGCAGAAAAGACGTGGGTTTGGAAGGGATGCCGAAGAAAGAGAATATAGTGTGTACCTAAGACGAGCACTCGAACCAGCTGTAATGAGGGTTCGTTTTTGAATGTGTAAACTTGAAATGCCTTCGACGAAGCCTCGTCAGTAACAGAATATCTCATACTCTTTTACAGCATCAGTTTTCAAATTTTCAAGTCGATATCTATGTATTAGTTCTCGATCATGACGGATCTTGTCTAGCTGCGGCCATTACTTGCGCAAATCTAGCTCTTGCGAATGCATGCGTCCCAATGCACGATTTAGTTACGGCAGTTTCTTTGGTTAGTACATTTTCTAATAAATTGAAGAGCTCTATCAGAATTTCAGGAGATCCGACCTGTTATTCTGTTTCTTTTTCATTCTCATTTTGACAACTATTTGGCGCGAAAATTAAAAAGGAGGAGAAACTCAAGACTTTACCATCGTGGGAAGGTTTTCGAGTTGGAAAAGCATTTTCTATCTATCGTCGATAACGAAAAATTGATTTTCTTCTCTCCCTTACTTATATCGATGAAAATTTCACTAATTTTGTTGAACAAGGAAGTTCGTACATTTAGATTAGTCATAACTCAAAATTTCAAGCATGCCTGTTTCTTGATTTTGAAACTTTTTTGATGAAATTGGCGAATGCTTCTTTTAATCTCTACTCGTTTTTTCAGTAGGTTCACCGAGTTGGTTCTCTTCTTTTTATTTTCTCGATTGCTTTGAGATCGATGGTTTATTCCTATGATCATTCAATTAACCTAGATTCTAGGGATTAAATGAATTTTGTATCGGAAAACCTTGAGATTTTTTTTCATGGAAAGTGAGATCGAATTCAAGCATGATTTAGAAGTCGGTCATATTTTCATATTTGCTGTTAGCTCGCTTTTGGGTCATGAAGAAAACAACGAAGAAAGAAAAATTTTATAGGTGATTGGTAATTATTCTAAATCAGACTGCGTTAATTTTAAAACTGAAATTAACCACCTCAGTAACATCTAAATGTCTATGATTCATGATTAGAATTAGCTCCTTTTTTCCAGCTGTAGTCGCAGCTTCGTCCTCAGCCCGTCCTTTTTCCTGTTCTGTCGAGGGGCACCGAAACGTCGTAATAATATAATTTCGTTCTTATAAAGGCAAATACCGACCCTCATTTTTATTCCAACTTAAGAAAACGATAAGGTTGTCCTTTCCCTTTTCTGCGGCCTTTCCATCGACTTCCCACGTGAAGTTCAAGGGATTCAGTTGATAATATTCTCAGTTACATATTCTTGTTTTTGAAAAATTATCTCATCTTTCGACATAAATTAGGCAAATCTTGAATCGCGATTTCCCTGAGACTGAGCTTCATCTAAATTGAAACTTGATTTTTTAGTAAAAAGAAATGAAATATTCTCAATCTGAATTAATTCAATTGAATAAATCACAGGGTGTTGTAGAAGATCGAGAACTTATTGATCCCACGTACGAAGAAGAACAGTACTGTACATCAAAAGTGCATCTCAAAGAAACAACCCCAGAACATGGTTTGGTGACACTAGCTTACATGAAAACGTTCCAACAAGTGACCGAGATTGTTCTTAGCGGTGTTATGAGCAGCGAGTCCGTAGAGAAATACGTTCAAAGATTATCCAACGAAAACGAGAAAATATATGAACTATCGAGACAATGTTTAGTAAGAAACATACTAAAAACGTTGAAGGAGAAAGAAGAAGTTCAAGAAAAAGTTGATACAGCGTGAAAAAGTCTTATTTTTAAATTATTGGTATATAAACTGCTTAAAATAAAATTTTTCTCTTTTACGTTTTCTCGATTTATTCTTCCAACTTGGTGGGTGGCGGTCCACAAGGTTGCAGCATTCTCTCCATTAAATTGAATTTTACTCGAGCTTTAGCTTCGTTTTCGACTACAGCGAAAAAATTAAGCATATCGAAATGTCCTACGTAAGAACTAAAAGAATCTCGATGCTGATTGAGTAGCCATTCGAATTTAGTAGTATCTGCATGCCCGGTACCCACATACTTTGACTGGAGATGCTCTAGCTGCGAATGAATATTATAACGATCACTCATTGTTCCGAATAAATATTAATTCGGGAATATCAATTCAATTATTATAACGAAAAAATTGGAATGTAGAAGGCGAAACTCCGATGAGACTTACACTCGGTTGTCGGTTCAAATCGTTGATAAAATTAAAAATATGATGCCGGATTGCCGGAGATGCCAACAAGAGAGTGTAAAATGGGGTAAAAAGGTGCGTGCGATTTTAATCAATACCCGAAGAACGACGGAAATAATGGACAGCTGGATAATGTTTATGTGTAAACCTTGAAGCGCTAAATCCGAAATTCACGAGATCGGATATGTGGACGAAATACTGCATGTAAGTGGTGTTTATCCTGTTCTATCCTGATTAATATTATTGGAGTGATATCCTGATATCGTTGCCGGTATCTTGTATTGTTACGAGATGAAATTCATTGCAAAAATATTGAGAGATGGATGAATAATAACTGGAATAATGATTGTTGATTCCTGTTTAGAAGAGAATCGAACAACCGAAGAAGGAGAAGGAAAAGAAATTACGCTCACAGAAATTGCTGATTGTCTTGAAAATAATGAAGAAACTCCAGCCAGAAACTTCCAGGAAGCTATTTCATGTTGCACCAAGGTTGATAGGTCTGTTTTTTTCAAAGGATGCAAGTGGTACGTAATAAATAATTTTTTTTTCCACTTCTGAACTTCAATATTCGTCCCAATTTTTTTACGATACAAACATAGTATCAATGATTTGTGTGAAAACAGGATTTTATGTTACGAAAGAGCTTAAAATGTGATTGGATGTCTATTTTGAATGAACATTCTTCATATGTATGCATACGGTTCTCTATTCTACATGCTATCCGTTATCTTTTGTTCATGACGTTCGTAGCTTTTATGGTTTTCACCTGTGTAAGTAGTAGTTCTCTTTCTGAGGTGTTGAATTCGTACCGTCGTTCTTGTCCAAAATTCGTATGATAATTAGAACAGGCCCCCTATCAAACACCTGAAGGATTTATCTTTATCGCATGCGTTGAGTGGAAGCACACGTTATGGTTGCAGTTGAAATGACGAAGAAAAAAGGAAAAATTATGGCAGGCTTCATTTTTAGGCTGTGTATTTTATATTAATTTCCAAAATTATAGTTTGATTTGTTTTAATTTAATTTATTGTCATTCGTGTGTTACAAAACATCCCGTCTTGAAAAATAGGATGTTTTTCTTACGAAAAAATTGAATTTACTTGTTTTATCAAAAGGAAGTAAAACAACTGCAATATTTTTATAAAAATTAATTCGTGAACCGACATTCATCACGTACTACTGTATTCAATTCAAATTTTGAGCTCATGTTTTGATGAAATTATTGTTCTAGGTCGCCTGATGATCTTGGAAACAGAATACTTACCTGCGATGGAAGCAATAAACTTACCATATTTCATACATTTCTAAATAAATTTAATTACAAATCATCTCAAATATCTGACGATAAATATGAATTGAGCAATGTCGGAAATATTTATGATTTTGATTGGTTTCCATTGGTATCAGTCTCCCAATACTAGTAAGTTACTCATTTACCTCCTGTCTGCATAGGGGTTTCTTATTAAGATGAATTCATGTAATTCTGTAGTGTCTCTGCGGCCACTAGTTTGGGACCAATCCATATCTTTGATTTATCGAATTCTAAGAGTATTGCATCTTATCAAATGTACAATACGTAAGTAAAGTATGTATGCTATTCATTTCTCGTTCTATTTTAGGTGGGACGTTCTGATCAACGCTTGTCTTGTTTTCCAGGAACGATGAGATAACGTACGCGCATAGTGTCACATGCGCACCAGACGGTTCTCGGCTTATTGCGGGCACATCGGACTATGTGTTTGTATTTGATACCAACAGACCAGGCCGAACTTATCAGATGATTAAGACTAGGCCTCATTTCAGACGTGGAATCATATCAACAATCACTGTGAATCCCCATCGACCCTCAATGTTTGCAGTTGGAAGTTATAATAATCGTATCGGTAAACAATCCTTTAATACGTATTTTAGGAACCATAATTCATCATGAAAACACTCTCTACGTTCAAATTCTCTATTTTCAGGTGTATTCGATGATACATCTCTCTTGTGTATGTTGAACGGTCATACAAAAGGTGTTTCTCACGTAAAATTTTCGCCAGATGGTCTTCTTCTATATTCAGGCACTCGAGGCAATGGTGATATAGTTTGTTGGGATCTAAGGAATCCTGGTACTGCATTATATAAACTGGAAAGACTTGTCAAAACGCAGCAACGAATTTATTTTGATATTTCTTCAAATTGTCGATATATTTTTAGCGGTGAGTAACTTTTTGATCACAAATACAGGTGCTTCTATTTATGATCAGAGTGGCATCTTCAGAATGTAACTTATTGATTATCAAATTTTGACTAAATTTATCATTTTACAGGTAGTACAACAGGTAACATTTATATTTGGGATTCTCTAGCATCACCATTGGATGACGTTCTTCCTCCACTTCATATTTTTGAAGCTCATCAAGACTGCGCTAACGGTGTCAGGTAAAATTTTATTTTAAACTAGCGGTTGGCGACGCGCCTCCGGCGCGCCTGACCGCTAGCTGTGTGTTGAGTAGATATCTGTGTTTTATAGGTATCTGTATCTTGTAGGTATGTGTGTTTTGTAGGTATCTTGGAATTCAGATGAATTTTTAAAAAAGAAACAGTGGAAAGAGTTTTGCAAAATTCACAACTATTCAGTTCAAAAATAAGAAAATAGACACCAAAAACTGCGACTGTACTTATAAAAATATATCAAAGTTCCGAGTCGCACAAAAATAAAATCACCAAATTAAATTTTTTACACACTAATTCACTTGAGAGCTGACTTAACGCGTGAAGCCTGTATTCATCGCAGCAGAATACAGACAAATCCATTGACATTTTGCCAGTCCCTAAGAAAACACACGGACAACAAGTAAAAAAAAGGGTAATTTCCGCTAGCCCATACGCAGTGCGCACCGTGTC
Organism: Aspidiotus rigidus; assembly: GCA_035079385.1. Taxonomy (NCBI): domain Eukaryota; kingdom Metazoa; phylum Arthropoda; class Insecta; order Hemiptera; family Diaspididae; genus Aspidiotus; species Aspidiotus rigidus. The sequence continues at coordinate 3,761,296 of JAVHKY010000031.1, read as the reverse complement.
TAGACATTGGTTCTTGTATGAGATACCGGATGTAAAATCCTTTATGTAGGTGTTTTTAAAACTGTGAATAAAATAACTTACTTGGTATGGAAGTACAGCGAATACTGTAGTCACAAAATTTCCTCCTAAAAATCTGGAACCGGGCTCATTCGAAAGGAAATTACAGGGGCTACAATTTTTGTTCTCTTCAATTTTTCATAAAAATGAGTTATACTCGAGTTATCACAATAATTCAATTCTCGAAACTGCGCCACTCAACGCGCGTAGGTCTAACGTACATGGCAAGCTACACCACCACGTTTTTTTATATTGAAAAAAGTCATTGTTTTCGCCCTTTTTTGAAATTACTCAGCACCTCCCCGTCAAATTTTTATTTTTATGAGTCTATGTGCTGCTCTGGGATGAGGACAATATATCCTGAAAGTTTGAAAGCGATCGGCCCAGTAGTTCTCGAGTTATAAACGGACAGGAGGACGGACAGACAGACAAACTTTCTGCTTTATATATTAGATACTTGTAGTCAACTACTTATGTTGATAGTTTTCTTTCTTGTTGTTCCTTGTAAAAATTTACTGAAATTACTAGAATATTTGCTGTTTCTTATCTTGTCAATATTAAAGAATGGTGAAATTATTACCAATATCTTTTTCTCTATTGCAGTATCCATAATCAATTACCATTCCTTGTTACTGTGTCTGGTCAGTATCATTCAGATTTAATTGATCCAGATGAAGACAATGATGGCAGTGAAGGAAATGTTGACAGAGAAAACGCTATACAAGAGAATTCTTTGAAATTGTGGCATATTGAATTATAAAAATATTATGCTTTATTCAAATCTAGGCTGTAATACCATGGAATTTATTAAAAGATGTGTTTTAACATTTTGATGTTCAATAAAGATTTCAATTCAACTTTGGCAAATTTATGAAAAGCAATATTGAAAATTATGAGGAAATTGATGATGTAAATTGTCCAGAAAAAAATGTTTGTATCATTCAGCCAAAAAATCTATATTAGCCTTTTTGTTAATTTTTTTGGACAAGTAGTGGGGCGCTAGCATTAGGCTTGTTGTTCTTGGGCTTCTATAAATGAGAAATTGTGACTTTTATTTTTTTCTAAATTTTTCAGAAAATCATTCACATTGGTGTCAATACAAATTGGTAACAGCATAAATTGAGAACTTTCATTAAAGTTATAGCAAAATATAGTACATTGGCTTATCAAAGATTGTCTTCTGCCACTAAAAAAATTGAAAAATATTGAAAGCTGTCTATAGCAGCTATTATTTATTGCTGGCTGGCTTTGGCTAAATTGCTAATTAAACATCTAGTTACTGGCTATAGCTTAGAAATTTATCACCCCTAATAGAGGTCAGGTCCCATCAGTCTTTTTGTTGCTGTGTACTCAGTAAGTAAGTACATTTATTAGTGGTGATTGGTTGTTTTAACTTACTGGAACAAATTCATAATACATATTATTGTCTCTAAGGCATCATTCCTATATTGACAAAGTAACTAAATTATGAAAGTGGGTCAAAAATTATTTCAATGAGCTGATTACTAGACAATAGATAAAGAAATTGATACACCAGTACATAGATTTTAATTGATACACCGCAGTACATACATTTTATTGTTTAGGTATAGTTTATTTTTTATTTTCTTTCATTAGTTGTCATGCTTTCCCAGCAAAAGTATGTCGCTTCTACAGTCTGTTTAGATTGCTAAAACATCTACTCTGCCATAAATAAAGATTCACCTATAAATTAAGGATAAGATTACTATTTTGTTTCACTCCTCTTCAAACAACTACCTACCTGCTTTGCATGTAAGGTTTTTGGATTCAAATTTCAAAGTTGAAAACAATATGCACACCTCAAATTTAAAAACCTAGGTAAAAGGAAGACTTGAACTTCATATTTGTGAGTTTGTACCAATTAGAATAATTTTTTACAAATGTACCAAGATGAACCCAAGCAGGTAAATGATATTAAGCTATAACTTATTAAATTGCCACCAAAGTTTTTTTTTTTTCTATCATGTCAAATAGTGATAAACTTTGATTTGTTATTTCACATTATTATTGATAACATTGACTAATACACTTTGTATAAATATAGTCTGCAATATGTTGATATAAGGAATAAGTAGTATAAATTTATATAGATGATATACCTAAAAATTATCAACAAGCTTCTTTTTTTTTTTCAATCTGTATGATATTGGATCCCAAGAAAATACTATCTACCTAACTACTTTCCCCTTCCTTAAATATACATTCAAGTTCCTTTTGGCCATCAAAATTAACCATAGCGGAGTAATTCTGACTATGTTCCTCTACCTCCTCTTCAACTTGGAAATGAATGTCACTACCGGTATATACTTAATATAGAAACAGAACAGAAAAAATCATTACTTACTCAAAATATTATATTTTGGTTGTGTTTAAATAGATGAGACACGGGATTAATTTATTAATAAAACACAGTTGGTTTTTCATACCCCGAGGAACAGTAGTTTGAAGTACTACTCATTGAAACTTCCTCATCATCCAAAGAGCATTCCCTGTTCTTCTCTTTATGCAAGAACTCACAACTAGTTTCTCTCTGAAACAAAAGAACCTAATGAAGTCCAGTTGTTGGTTGGTTCATTTGTCTTGAAAAAATAGGTATTCAGCCAAAAAGTCTGATTTAAATTGAAGTTTGAATAGTATGAGATGAGGCAGTGTTTTTCTGCATATGGAATTCAGGTGAAATATAGGCCTAGCAAAGAAATATAAGTAAGTTACTTGATAAACGTATCTGCACGCAATATTATTTTCTGAGGAGAAAAGCTCACACAAAAAATGGGAAGGGGGAAAAATATTATAGGTAGGCCTTATTAATAGAATGAGAAATATGTGAACCAAAAAAGTTACCTCTTTTGATATCTTCAACGCTGATCTAGAGGAAAGCTTATCCTGAAAATGTTTTTCTAAATATTTCATCAGATGAGCCGAGTGAAACCGTCGAATACCTGTAATATGCATAATGGGTAAGTATTACCTTCCTATTCATATTTTTGTGCGCACATATAAATAATTCAAACTAAATTGATTTTTACCAATAATTTTGAAAAGTTGGTCATCACAAATGATAAAACGTCTATTTTCAGGGTCCTAGAAGAAAAATATTTGGACTTTATCATTTTCTGGAAAGTTATTATTGAATAATGAACATGAAATTTTGCTCACAAATAGATTTCTTTCTTTAATAAGAGACCATATTAATCTATGAATTCTTCTTCTGGATACTCTGCAATTTCTTTTTGCTCCAAGAATGGCAGTTAACTCTGCACTCAAATAAATTCTAGAACGAGGTATCATACGTTTCTAAAAACGGAAACCAAGAGAACTTGAATAGTATTAGGCCTATATTATGTGAACAATGAGTCGGAAGCTTGTAACAGCTGCCAACTAATCGCTCACAGACTGTATAAGAGTCTTCAAAATAATTTTTTTTTTCTTTTTTTTTTCCAGCATCACGCCACTAACTCACCTTGTGTACAGTATCTCCCAAATTCCAAACTTTATAATCCGCATATTTTCTATTTTTCATGACCTGGCGTTTATTATTCACCTGTCTCTTCAATGGGATTCTTCTTTTTCCATCAGGGTGGTGGATATCAGCAGCTGAGGAGTCATGATTTAGACCTATAAAAGAGCGTATTCTAATTTAATTTTTAGATAAAGAACAAAATTCTTCTCAAGTTCAATGATTTTGAGCTCTCTTAATTGCATACTCAATTGTAATAAAAATCCTATTCTAAGCATCAGAATATTGCAAAGCTACTGCGTCAATCAATTCTATAACATCAACGCAAAAATTATTTCACACCATCTCTAGTCTCCCCCCTCCCCCTCATTCTCTCCAAACTTATATTTCATCTATCTATAAAGAGTAACAAATGTCAGTTTATGCAAAAGAGAGTATGAGAAAAAATTTTAAGTACACCTTAAATTTTTATGTTGTAAGTAGCTTCATAAATAAGGTAGATACTTCTACTTGGATAAAATGTTTACTTATAAGTTATAAAACTACATGACAGTTTGGGTAGGTATACTTTTTTTCTATATGTATTCTGTTCCAGTTGAGAACACAAATTAGCAATTATTGAATATCTTGTAAGTAGGCACTGTCCTAGCGTACTAATATTGCTATTACCTATTGCAACAAGCAACAAACATTCTGGTATACCTACTGCTGCCAATTTAAATGTAATGAATGTGGTCTCAAGCCAATGTTTCTATGTTGCGCATTTTGAAATGTTGCAACTTATGTAGAAGGGCACCCTATCATAAACTACAATGTTTGTGTTCTGTATTATCTGATGATAGTTATTTAACCAAAAGTTCTCTTACTTTGTAATTATTTTATTTTGTGCGGTTTTGTAAATTTTTGTATATATTTAATCCCAATTACTCTTGGTTTTGATAAACGTCCATCCTTATTTCTATTCTCAAGACGAACTAACAATAGAAGGTATTTTATTCTTTCAACTAAAAAAAATTGTTATTACCAACTGCAGAGTGCACTTTGGAAATTATGCAAATTGGTGGAACAGGGTTTCCAATGTTTCTGGAAGTCTGGCAGTCATCATTTAAACCAACAGTTTCTATCGCAATGTCTTTACTTTCTTCAGAGTTCTGCTCCAACTGAATTTCAATTGTTTCTGGTAACTAAAATATAAAGATGAACATAAGAAAAAAGTTATATTCTTGCAGTTGGTTGTTGTTTTATAACAATGTCTTCATCCTCAATTTACAAGAATAAGTAGTTATAGTTAGGTACCAGTATATATCTGGTGGGTATAGTAGGTATACTGTCAAATAAGTCAGAAAAAATATCAACATAGGTAATTATATCCAAAACATGATACAAGAATGTCAATATTGGAAGGAGGAAAGCTTCTAGTTCTACCAGAAAACTATAGTGTACATTGAATTGAACAGATTTGATGAAAAATTGTTTGGCTAATTTTATGTATTAAAAATTTTTATTACCCGACGTTTTGGTCAGATTACTGACCATTTTCAAAAGTAACACAGAATAAGAATTTTTCACAAATAAATTATAGTATCAAAATTGAACAGAGTTCTGTAATCTGTAGCCAGTCAAGCAACAAGCCCACAATCCATAAAGGTCTATTTCACAACTACAAGAGATCTTTCCTTCAACCTGTGGGCTCAGGGTTTATTAAACAATTGTATCATAGAAACATCTGTAGGTACATCTACATTTAGGTCTCAATCAGCTGTATTACCTAACCTTACTTAAAGGAAATAAACAGAATTTCTTGCTAATCCTTGATTATTGAATGTAATTTACTTCAATTCACTTTGTCAATCCAACATTGGTAGGCGCGGCAGCAATACAATATTATTATAGTTTATTCTAAATTGATTTTATTTTTATTGTATCGACCATGACTTATCAGTAATAATGAAAATTGATGACATTGTGTAGTTATGGTAACAATTAAAAATTCTAGTTACAACAATGCAGGATCACATCTTTTTATCATCAATACCATCATAGCGGTAGAATATACTCATCTTAAAAAAGAATGAAACTGGTGATTACTAGTATACTAAAGCACTTAATAGGGAGTAAAGACATACGCCATTTTGGATCATAGAAACGTATGAGAGTAGCTGCATGGATGCGCGACAATGTTCTCCCCGGTAAGAACAAGCGGTTATAAAAAATATTGATAAACTAAAATTTTTTCCTACACAATAAACTTTTCAGAAAGGAAATCACCTGCCCTTCAAATTTTGTTCTCTTCATTTTTTGCATTTATTGTATGGTTCCTGAGATACTCGGAAGTGAAAATGTACATACGCTTAATAATATATGTGGTTTTGTTTTCTATGATCCAAAATGGCGTATATCTTCACTCCCTATTAAAAATGCGTTTTATTACAAGTGCCTATAGATACTGGCTCAATTTTCTATATCTAATTATCAATAAACATATTTAACGTTCTAAGACCATGATAGGGAGGACTATAACGCCCTATCTGCTGTACAAAGTTAAATTGACAATACACAAAAACAACAATTTATTGTGACTGTGGTAGTAATGAAGCTTTGTAATCACGCACCGACTAACGCTAATTTTTTTGACAAATATATGCATCGTGAGGTGCTGTATCTGAGAATTGAAGGAAATCATTATTACCTACTTAGGTACTAATTTATTATTGAATTTTAAATTGAAAACTGATCTTTGAAAATAATTATAGTGATCTGATTTTCTTTCAAACATATCTCGTTTTAATACTTTTCCGTGATTGTAGTTCTTATAGGGCCACTTAATATATGGTCAAAGTTTCACGACAATTTGTCCTTTAATAATTCAAATGTTATATTATAAGCAAAAAATTGTATTAGGAATTAAGAAATATGAAGAAAAGCCCGTCCAGCACGAATACTGAAATACTCAGTGGAGGGAAAATATATTATATTATTCTATTCTATTCTATATATGGTTGCCTATAAATCGATTTTTCAAAAATAGTTGCACGTCTATTATAGTCTAGATGTAAAACAAACTTTACAACAAAGACTTCTAATTCATATTAAGTATCTCGGGATACTTGAACGTGAGTGGACAGGTTTTTGACTTGTGAGTTGAGTGAAAGCTCAAGTAAGCAGATTCATCACTTCAAGCTGCATGCAATGTAGTACTAAAGTGATTTTTTTGTAGGTACCATAATAATGCGAGGAAAGTTCTGAAGGTAAACAGAAAACAGCTAGCCCAGGTATAGGTATAGTATAAGTAACAGTTTAGTTTCTGTCTTGTGCATCACAGAAAAAAATAGAACAAAAAAAGTATGTAGTAACCAGAAATTTTGTCATTACATCACCAGATTGGTGATGGAACGACAGAAATCCTACTTAAAATTAGAGGTTTCAAATTCATTACCTTGGAGCAATCTAATGACAGCAACTTATGCAAGTGTTTCTGTATTTTCTGACATTTGCTGACATATTCAACAATTCTCTTGATTTCTTCTTCACACTGCCTACATATTTTATGTGGAAGAAAGTCTTCTTCAAAGACCTAATGGGATTGAGTTACAATGATGTTTTATTGGTATATAATTCCTTATTCTTATATCTACCGCCAGTATTTGATTGTAAAATATCATAATTCAACTTACTTGAATTCCTAGGTATCTGTGAACATTTTCGGGTAATTTGTCGTCGTCAAATATATTTTTGAGTTCAACTCTTTCTTGCGCACAAAACCGGCAACAATTCATATTTTGAATGTTGAATTATATTAATCTCAAAAGTAGGTCTATTATGTCAAGATGAAGATCAAGTCTTAGACCATCTAGTAACATAGACTGCCAATACTCCAATAGGGATAAGAAGTACGTCGGAACACTGTAGACAAAATAAGACGGACGGGTCTTTATCGTAGCACGGCGTTAAACGTATCAACGGGCGTGGCTTATAATCATCCTTACCCCGTCGGTTACCGAACCGTCTATGTTAGACCCGTCCGTCTTATTTTCTGCCACCAGTCTTCCGACAACTGATAACGTCGTTTACGTACTGAATCGGCGGTCTATGTTACTATATGGTCTAAGGATCAAGTTCAGCTTCAGCCTCTATGAGTTTATTGATTTTGTTCTTCTTATCAGTGTCAGATCAGATAACAGAATATTGTTTGCTTCAAGTTACGCGTTTATCACCCACGTAAAGCGCCACAATCTTCATTAAAATAAATGTAGGGATGAAAAGCGGTGATGCGCAACAACAAGGGGAAGTAAGACATTTCTACTGGCAATACAGAGCCTTTGGTGAGCGGCAAACGCGTAACCTGGAACAAGTTGCCCTATTTGAGTTAGCCATCTCTTCTCTGATCAGTGTGGAGCCCTATATAAATCAGAGATAGTGCACAAAAATGAAAAAAAAAAACAAATCATGAAATCAACAAAACTCTTTGGGGTGAAAACAAAAATTAATGCAGTAAGTAACAAAAACAAAAATAATTTTCTTCCGACAGAAAATTTTGAAAAAAGGAAATACTGAAACAAAATTGAGACGTCTGAGCAAAATCAATGCATTTTGCATAAAAACAAAAACAAATAACGGAAGTTTTTCGCTGAAATAAGGAAACAAAATTCAGTAACAAGAACGAAAGTAATTTTGTTTGATAACAGAAAATTGCAAGATAACGAAAGTAAATACCAAAACAAAATTCAAGGAATTTTGTGCAACATTTCTGCTATAAATACGGGTGAGCCTTAGACCATATTATAGTACATAGACCGCCGATGGCCTATGTAAATGACGTTGTTATCGGAACATAGAAGGTTAGCTGTAAGTCGGGAAGGTTTGGTATGGATGGTACGGTGCATGCGACATGCACCATGCACCGTAAGGGGATGTGAGCGATGCCACGCCCACTCACATTAACGCCGTGAGACCTTACCGACTTACAGAGTCTCGTATGTTCCGACAAGCTCCTTATCATTATTAGCGGTCTATGTACTATATGGTCTAAGGGGTGAGCACATGGGCCGCCATATTTGGTTGTTACATCATCATGGCGTCATCATCCATCCTTACAGTGAGTTTCTTGTTCACTCTTCAGATGAAAAATTTTGTACAATAAGTGGAGTATTATATTTTGCATTCCTTAATCCTTAATGGCTCTAACTCACTCCTAAGTTCTGTATTGTGCTTTGGTACTTAGTCTAACATGCGGCCGTCTCTGGTATCAGGCCGGAATACTAAAGCTGGCAACCAAACGGTCTTTTAAAAAACCTTTGAAAAACACGTTAATTGTTGATTTTCAAAAAGTATTTGTTTCTGTAGGGAAAAAGCTAATTATATGGAAAGAGTAAACAATTCTCGTTTTTTTTTAGCAATCTATAAGCAAATGCACAGGGCCCACCATGACGTCACCCAATGACCTTTTGCAATATTGCCTTATCATGGGAAGCCAGAAGGCCCTTGAACTAACTGTTGTCAGAGGTGTGGATTATAGCACGCAAAAAATGCAAGGAGATGGTCTCTCTACTGGTTCCGCCAAACATAGCCCTACCTTGATTTTATTTTGTGTGAATTCTTTTAATCATCAAAACTCTCAGGGGGAAGGGGCCCCAACTATAAGAAACAAAAATTAATTTTGAAACGTCAGACTGAATTGTGTAGATTAAGGAATCTGAAAAGGGCAACGTCACGTGTTCAATTATTGTAGGTCGAGCTACTCATCCTTTGTTCAAGTTCTAGTTCATATAAAACAAAAAAAATTTCAACTTGCTGCAATTCTGATTTTAATTTTTTTTTAATTTTTAAAAATGAGCTCTTGATGAATATTATGCTTAGACTACGCAGGTACAACTCCTTATCATATATACTCCAGTCTTAAACTTGTAAGACACTGTAACTGCAGAGCAGTAAAGCATATTTGATTTTTTGAAACAATAGAATTAGAATGAGACCTTTAATTCGACGAAAAGCATTAATTTTATATCTTCATATTTATTAGTGTGTCTTATATGTAGGTACAATATGCATGACTATAAAAAAGAGTTTTCTTCTTGTTTATCTATAAAATATTTCTAATTCCATGGTCGCCTACACTGTACAGACTGACATCAATTGAGCTTAGATCTAGAAAAAAAGAAAAGGAAAAGATTTCAAGATCAAAATTGATCATTTTTTAAAAAAGATTATGTGATAGAAACTGTATAACGATAAATTTTTGAATTGTTTATTCCTGTCGCAATTCATTTTACAAGACTTCTATAGTTTTTGTCGTTTAGCATTCATTTTTCTATCATCTTATCCTCTGCTGTTTTATTTTCTATCTCCATTTTGTCTTCTATTGTGTCGTCTTTCTCTGTTGCTTCTAGAGTTTCTGTGTCTACTTTAAAGGATTTGTAGAAAAGTATGGTATAGTGTTCCGGGTCGTCGTTTGGTGTCTTCCAGATAAGAAAACTCCTTCTATACGTACGGTACGTTGTACCGGTACACTGAAATACGTTTCTGTATCTGCCTTGCTCCCTTCTAAGGGTTGGATCATGAACCACCAAAGTGAAAAACGCGTGCGGCGAAATAGTTCCTTCATCGGCTTCTTTACAAATGTTGATACGTGTTTCTGGATCATCGGGCGGAAGAGTGCCGTACTCATTTCCGGGCACAAAGTTTACTGCAGACAATAAAAAACAAGGATAGAAATTGTTCCCATGTACGACGTGTAATTTCTTTTCAGGTTTATATTTTATTGGCCTAAGAAAAAATTCTGTAAAAAGCACCGGTACCTAAGTATTTATTGATGAGGGCGAGAGTCACAGTTTTTTTGGTTTTTGTTGGTATAGGTCTCGTCATATAGTGAAATGAACACAAAATAGAATATCACGTGATTATTTATCAGAAAAAACACTAAAAGCGCCTTCAGTAGATACAAATTTAGTCGTCAGGCTATTAGACAATTTTTGGAGGTCTTACGTATGGCTAGACATATCGTCAAAACATTCTACAAACTGTGTTACTCCATTTCCATTCTGTAAAACCGTGGAACTACATACCTACTTTTGGATATTGTTAAGAAGACGCATCAGTTTTGTTTAAACGAGACGAAGAAAGCAAGCAATATCGCACCCCCACCAGCCCATGGTCAAGTTGCTATACTGAAAAGCGATTTTCTCAAATGCGTCTACGGCGAAGAAATCACAAATTAATATTACTTTATATTATACGAAAGAGAAAAGTTAGGTAGGTTATAAATTTAATTTTGTAGCGGGGGATTAATGTTGACCTCAATATATGATGTACAGTACATTTATGAGCCATGTCGCATTTCACGTGAATGAATCGGGAATTTTTCACGAAAATGCACAAATTATATCCACGATTGAACGTGTTTCTTCGGTGCTCCCAGATTATTAAACCTCAAAGAAAAATTGCACTTACTCATGTAAAAAAGCTCAGGTTTATGTTTCAGGTTCATATTGAACGTATAACCACGAACGTAACTTCTTTCAAAAGTGAAAATCAAAATAACAAGTTTAAATAAGAAAAGTTTACCCATTGCAGAGGGATTGTGACAACCTAAAATATTTTATACTGTCGTAAGCCTATATTAAAATCTATTAGAAGAAAAACAAGTCGAAATAATTTTCAAATATATGTAGGTAGGGAAAAGAATTCGTGTAATCAAAAATTCTGAAGTATGACTCGATTCGTTTCTTCTAATGATTATGTAAACTCGCATATTATACTGCTCAACATCTTTTCAAACAAAGGATTTTGAAAAATAATCTGGTTTGTGTGAACTTTTTCTGAAGAGGTCTCGCAGCCAAAACGTCATCTGTATCTATAAGAAATATTTTTTCAGCTATGAAAACTTGCCAGGTATGGCTCTTCGAATACGAATTATTGTACAGAAAGCAAAATAGTCAGTATATTTTTTTATCAACTGAATTTTGAACGCAAAAACGATGAGTTTTGAGCATCGTATATACACGCACATTTGGTGCAGACTCAGTATTTTAAAATCTTTTCGCGACCAACTACCAAATACCTCTCATATGTCTAGAATTTCCAATATTTCGTTGAATCGAAAGAGAGAAAATGTGTTTGATTTTGACAAATGTGAATAAAATTTCGAAAATAGAAAAAACAAAAAATCGTTTGATAATACACGAGATTACGGCTAAAGAGAAAGAAAGAAAGCTATGATAATGCACAACAATAAACGAAAATAACTATGATATCAGAAGAATGAATAAAAAAAGCAAAAAATAAAAGCACTTGAACTACCGTACCTATATTAAACTCTTATACAACTTTTCAACTTCATATACCTGTAGGCCTACATTTGTTTCATCAATTGAGTAGTTCTCAAGTTGCACAAGAGAGGTAGGAATCTATAGGAACCAATCCTAAAAAACGGCAGAGATGACGATGATCAGTAATTCAAAGAAATAACTTACCGGTAATCCAGAATATTCGATTATTTTGGGCTATTTTCTGATTTCAATACCTACGTATACTTACGTCTTCAAATATCCACAATCATTTTCAAATAATCTAGGTCTTAAATACGAGGGTTTTTGCGAATATTGTAAAACTGCTATTCAGAAATAATAACGGTTAGTTAATCATCTCACAGTTCGTGGTGATAATTTCGAAAGTATTTGTTATATCCACCCGAGAGCAGCTTCACTGGGAGTTTCTTGCAAGAAATCACTCATTCAATTGGAATGAGAGGAAAAAAGGTTCGTTTTCGTTCTACTCATAAAATTAAATTTTGAAAAAATCTGGAATTTCATTGTATTTATTTGAAGAAATTTACCATTGTAAGCCAAAACGTTTGATTAACTACTTCAGAAGGAATGCCTAGGTGTGAACTCCGAAACGTCAAAAAACTAAAAAACTCCTCTCATTTATTAGATGTAATACGATTAATCAGGGATCAAATTTTCTCGCAAAAATTGATTATGTAGAAAAATATAAACTCGAATCAGGTCAACGATTTCCATTCTTCACGTTCACACACATGGTAATAATAACCCACCTCAATTTCCGAAGTTATCATCGTCATAAATAGTTTTTCCATTCGCCAGAAAGCGCATTTCCTTGTTGTCAAAAATGTGTCTCATAATGAGGTTGAAATTATGGTAGAAATTCAATAGTCTACCATCTTCTGTTCACCATCAACCAATACTTAATAATGACAATAATGATGATAGCAACGCAAAATTACAATTATTGTGTATTATTTATTTCGAAACAAAAATTAAAAATTCTCTTAGACATAAATATGTACACGCGATGATGTAGGAATTAGAAGTACACTATCACAGACTTGAGAGGTCGAACGCGAACAACTTCATGTAAAAAATTTAATCAAAAAATCGATTACATCATCATTTCAAGACAAACGTCTTCTATAAATTATACACAATTAATAATTCGTGGAGACTAAAGATAGCTCACGAATGAACAATCTTACTTAAATCCAGAACAACTTTCGTACGTATTTACGAAGAATGAATAGAAAATGATTCCAAAATATTTCTAAAATGAAATCGTCATTCATAGAAAAATAGTAGGTATAATATAAGCAACGCTACGATCGTGTTGTCACAAAAATGAGCTATACGATCATGTCCTCCGAACGAAGCACGTCTTCAACACAGTATGAAAATTTTAGAAAGTAAAAAATACAACAATATTAACACTTGAAGATCATGAGGTCTGCTTCTTCACGGAGTTCCGTCCAGACATCGATAGTCATCGACTGTTATCTTGTATTTGTCTCCAACCAAGCTGGTGCAAAAAGTCTGGAAGAATTGTTTCGTACTGTAATCTTTGAAACGAACTGTTCCACCAGTTTTGATAATGAACGCTTTTTGATTCGCTACGTTATCTGAATCGAAAAATAAATTTTATTAGACATTGTAGAAAATAATAACAAGAAAATTGGAACAGCAAACACCTTACCTCGGATACGTTGCACATCCATCGATAAGACCGAATGTGTAGTCTGAGGTAATTGCGAAATGAATTGTTGAATAGCTTCGTTTCCGACACTCGATATTCCATTCCAGACCAGTAGACCGTCCGATAAATACAATCGGGAAATGAGTTGCTACAAGAACGTTTTACATTAGCACCAGATACACGAGAACTTGACCCATTGAGGCAGATTATCAGTACTCACGTATTGCTGTTTATCGAGCTTGTCGTAATACAATTGGATGAAGTCTTCGGCGGAACTTATCTCTTGGGATTGTTCGAGTTTATCCTGAGTGAATATTACATAAAACACAGAATCGAATGACTAGTATTCGCTTACTGTTCAAATTAGTTATTCGTAACTCGAAAACTCACGGAATCCAATTGCGAAGATTCTTTTCGATCGTTATGAAACATGATTTCTATCGGAGTTTGAATCGATACTTTGACGTTGTGACCACAAAAATGAAATACGATATCGTAACAAATTACCAATCGTTTAATACGATCCTCTTCAAAAAGTCAGGATTATCCAGTTGAGTCGATCACCCGATCCGTTACCTAATCAATATTTATCACGATTTGGAGACAGAAACAAAAATCTCGGAGACTTCAGAACCCAAGACAGCAGACTTAAGCAGACTGCACACGCTCCTCGTGATCGGCATCACGCCTTGCCGCCTTCGATTGGTTCGCTAAAGAATCCTATCCTAGTTCGCATTCTGATTGGTTCAAGTTCTTGAACGCCACAAACGCGAAAGACTCACAGGAAGAGTGAAGTGATACTGATAATGTGATGATAATATTGAGGAGGGTTCTGGCAGAAGGGCGTCCGTCGAAGGGGTACCCTTTTTGCAAAAACTCACATTTTTGAATTCTCTGAGCCATTTCCTACTTTGACTCTGCTTTGGTATAGTATACTTTGTATATACTCTGTTCACATTAAGGAAGGATAGAAATATGACCTTGAGAACGGAACGGTAGATTAAAATTACCCGGAGCGTTCCGTTCTCGAGGTCATATTTCTATCCTTCCTTAATGTGAACAGAGTATAGACTGACTTGACAACTGAGAAGGCATCTGCGGGTGGGTAGAATGAAGCCGATATGTGCGGAGGAAGGTAGAGGGAATACACTTGCTCAGGGATAATTGTTGAGCAGGTTGTATTCACAACGCAACACAATTCGTCAAGGGGCTATGGGTTTGCCGTCAACGCTGGATGCAATCCTCCTCACTTTTATCCGGTATTTCTTTCTTCATATTTTAGATTGTAATATCATTTCTTTAATAGGTCAGTTTACATAGTGCCCTTTTATCCTACGAGTTACCTCCCTTCCCGCACAATACCTGCTTCATTGAACGCGTTCGTTGTATCAGTCCATACAAAGTTCTATATAGTCGAAGATCATACAAAATGTTTAAAAAATGACAAATAACATTCACGCTCATGGTCACTCAACCCCATCTCCATAAAAAGGACACCTGCCCTACACATCTTTATGGAATTCTCCCAGATTCATTTGTCGATAAATTTGAAAAATAATTAGTGATCTGTAAAGATGAAAACACGCAAAATATTTTTTGTCACTGTAGATTTTTTGATAAAATGAACGTGGAATGAGCAATCTGATCATAAAACTTCAAGGAGGTATTTTAAAAATCAACTATTGCTCACAAATGCCCTTTCAACAGACAACTTCTCAGTTAATAATGTAATAAACAAGAAGGAAAGTTTGTAGGTACTCATACAAAAACATACGAGTAGAGGACATAAACATAATATTATAATAACAATACATGGAAAATTTGTACTTAGTTATACACAAACATAAATTAATCTAATTCAGGTACTTTAACATCGACGATCATTACCATCATTATGTTTATGATTGAATAGGTACATTGAAAATACCTATTGAAATTGAAATTTCTGTATTCTTTCAAGTCTTTAGAAAAACGGTCATAGCAATAAATGAAATTGTTTTTTGCGCCAGCTACCGACTGTAATGACGGACATTCTTCAAATAATTTTTTCACATCTTCAAGATTACTGTTAAATAATTGTTCGATGACGAAACGTCTTTCAGTAAAAACTTGTGGATTGTTAGTCCCTGAGCGTTTCTGAAAATGAAAAGAAAAAAAAAACAAAAAACAAAAAAAGAACTACATATTATACGTAAAGTAAAAAAAAAAGGAAGTATTTTTGTAGATACCTCATTGAACAGCATTGGCTCGATAACGATAAGTCAAAGCCGCTTTAGTTTTTTTCAGCAATTTACAAATTCAATGGCACCTAATACATTCTGTTTAATTTTAAGAATCTCTAAATTCGGTGCATTGACTGGTAGAACTTCAAGAAAATCTCGCATAACCTGAATTTGAATTGACAACAATAATATGAAAATTTACAATTTATGCTATTGATTATCATCAATGTGTTATAAGTTGTCTGATTTAAATTCAAGATCGCGATATCTAAGTATTTACTTCAAGAGGACAAACATAGCTTTTTAGGTTAATTGAAGAGGGAGTGTTTTGGGGGCAGAAAAATTGATTCCAAACCTCAATTTTACCCATTCGGGTCGGCCATCCGCTAGGATCGCTAATTACGCGCGTGGTTCGTTTACCTAAAATGGTATTTTTGCCGAAAATGAAAACGGGAGTTGAACTATGGCAGAATGTGAGAGAAAAATGAAAAACTTGGAATAACTCATGAATGAAGCGGAATTGAAGATTTTGTCATCTCATCTAATTTGTAGAATTTTCATTTTTAAACACCTTTTATGAGATGTTTGGAGTCAAATCAGCTTCATTCAAGTGTCATTTCAATTTTTTTCATTTTTTCTCCATATACCGCCATAGTTTAGCTCCCGTTTTCAATTCCCCCCGCTCGGTAAAAATGCAGCGCGTCGCTAGCACTGTCCGGCCCGAATGACGCACCTCTAGCAAATTCTGCAAAAATATCCACGTTATTTTTGCCCAACCCAAATTTCATGCAGGAAACTTAGAATCTTGACTATCAAGATTTATCTAACCAGTGATTCATGGGAAAATAGATCATCAAAAATTAATTATCAAAACTTTTTAATTATCAAAGTCGATTACTAAAGTCGACAAAAGCCCTAATTAACATCGTTGATGAAGGAGGCCCGCACAAAGGATCATCTATTTTTGTTTCATACTCAAAGATCCTTTCTTTTGTCGTTCACGGATTTTATTTGGTTATGGTGAACAGGACACTCTGTGAAAAATTATCAACTTCAGTTCGTTAAAGCAGATGTACGTTTTTTGGACTGATAAATGAATATCTCGCGCGAAGAAAATTTTTTTTTTTTCGTTGTTAGACCACATTTATAACGAATTTTTATGCCAACCGAAAATATCGACGCTTACCAACCAATTCATAAACGAGACAATACGACGACCGTCGAAGTAATGTTCAAGTTTTGAGTCGGACTTGAACTCTGCCCGACAGGAAGGGACAAGGTGAAGAGTATTAGCCATAAAGTGTGAACGTCACCGGATTGGAAACCAGCCATAGCCGTTGTTGCGAATACTAGCTACGATACGTCTACAATAGAAGTACGGATAAAATTTGCAAGTTCCGACAACGCTGACATCGACGCGTCAGCCGCACGCGCTGGCGCAGCGCATTACCGGGAGCAAGTGATAAGTTTCGCGTGTGTTTCTTCTTATCAAAACCGTCGTGAATCGCGGGCTTCAGTAGCAGCGAGGTCTCGCTGTGGTAATAACCTTGACCAATACTAAAAAGTTCGGTGCGTGAAGTTCTACCCTTTTTTTTTTTTTTCCTCTCTCTGTCTGGTCCGGCTTTGCAAGTTTTTCTGACTCGCTTTTTTTCTAAACTTACATCATTAATTTTACAGTATTCTCATTCAGCCACACGCATTTCTCGCGAACGACAGTCGTTATTCCATTTTCGCGTAGCCTATTATTCGAGGCCTTTCCTTCCTCTCGCGAATTTTCACGTATTAAAGTATACCTATTGCCTAGTTTGCGCCGTAATAGAGCAAATGCTCATTCGATCGTAGAATAAAATGCGAGATCTATTATGGGTCGATTATCTAGTGTTCGGGTTGATCATTTTATTCTCGTTCGCTGTGACGGTTTACAAAAATGTGTCTCAATCGACGAACCAGAAATCCAAAGCGGCGTACGTTTTCGCCGGTGATAAATCGGTGGCGATTCTGCCAATGCTCTTGTCTATAGCCAGAGGATTCCTAGGAGTTCGTGTTTTCTTAGGTGAGTTTCTGTGTACGACAGTCGACAATATTATACCTACCAAATTGGAGTAGAAACAAGGTCAATGTTACTACTCGCGCCGTTTCAAAGAAAATTCGATAATGTTGTACAAGTGTGCATCAGCTTTATACTCGCAGAATTACGTCAGATTGCGAGGTGCGCATGCTTTTTCTTCATCATTATCAGTCACGTTCCAATATCCCTTACGTATACATTTCCGCTTATAAATTTCGAATTCATTACAATGATACGATTTTTTTGAACGAGATAGGATGTCATCGATCGATTTTTCTCTTCTCGTAATAGTTTAATCACGACTACAAGAAATCTACGCAATTAATAACTCGACACCGGCCAATCTTTATGTGACAAGTCCAGCGTCCGCGTCAAGTAATGTCGTCCTATTAGAGAATTATAAATTAAACCGTATTCGCGCGTATCAATCAAAGTTGAAGCTTGGTGATTGTCGCTACACTCGCTCTAATACTAATTAGAGTATGCAAATCGAATAAGAAAGAGTAGCGAATTCGTTAACTTTTAATAGGCTCTCCGTCAGAAAGTCAAGGTAAGGTAGTTCATTTTAGAAATAAGTTGCACGTGGGTAAAAATATAAAGCATTTTCAGAATGTTCTTTTAATTCGGAATCGACTTAGGAATTTACAGTCTACGCAAATGAGAATCTGAAGAATCAAGTCTCAATAGAGAGGGGGATTCTTCTGAAAAATACTAGATAGGACTGAAAATCGCATTCGTGAAGTACGTCATAATTTTCGCTCAAAAACTTTTTAGCCAATCTTTTGGCTTCTCATATTCGATAAAAAGTTACCTTCCAGAGAACTTTCAAAGAATATTATTGATAAAATTTCTTATAAAATGATTAAACTTCGAAATTCATTCTTTTGGTTTTGTGACATTGACACTGATTCCTGAATTTACATACGGGCACAAATCTCCCAGCCCAAGCCTACCTCTATCAGCCTATAATTCGTTAACCGAAGTACACTGGCTAACAAGTTTAGCTCTTCTGGTTTCAAACCCATGACCGCGGTTGACCCTGATCTACACAGAGACTACCTCGGTGACGTAATCGGCCTAGTTTTATGCTATCTTATTAGCAGGGGAGGGTGGTGACCCAAATCGAAATCTCATCCTCTTCGGTGAGCTGACCGCCCCTCATCCTGATGACTTATAAACGGACCACTCTTCGATGACGTAATTGGCAGGGCAATCTAGAGTGATATTTGCGAGGGAGCGAGCTACGCCAATAAGATTTGCGTCCTTAAGTCTGTATAACCATGAGACCTTGAGATTTGTTTTTTCCAATGCCCTCCGGCATTTCCTCAGACATCCACCCTCTCGGAAAACGTGTCCACCCCTTACAACCGGGGATTCATAAAAGTAGAGTGTGATAGCCCAGCATTTCCCTTACGCACTTGAAAATATATTAAAGGGAGTGTTAGGGGGGAGTGCTTACACTTGGGACTATTTGGATCCCTATTATCATAATGAGCTGGTGATTGAATTCTATTGCTATTGATTTTTCATGCCTCAGAACTGTGGGAATCTTATGCTCAAGACTACTAGTTTTTGTGGTACTGTAATATTATGTGTGTGATTAATTTCAGCTCATATTTTTCTCCTGCTTCGTTATCCACCTCAATTTGTTCTCAAATAGATACTGCTAAATTATAGTAAGTGTCTGCTGTAAACATGACCATGTTTCCAGTCTCATAGTGGATGAGGTCATCAATATTTTGTCACTGAAGTAGGTCAAGGTCATACCTACCTCATTCTTGTTACCCTATAGTAATATTATTGTACTAGTGTATAACATAATTATCTTAAAATGTGGTAAAGCTACATACTGTTTTTAGGGTAGCCAAAGAGTGAAATTTTTCCAAGTCTATAAAGTAGGATCACGTTATGGGTTTCGTTTTTTGCATGAAGCAAAATTTAGACTAACTTTCAACCCAAAAACATGAATGTTGGCTGGTATGATTTTCTTAATCTTGATCATCAATAAAATATATACTCAGTTCTTTGGAAAGGACTAGAGACATCGGTTTGATAGACTTTTACTAAAATGTTAATGAGGTTCAATTACAGGTTACCTCTTACACTCGTACTTATTATCAAAGTATTTTTTTTTCCTCTTATTTATTCTCTTCCTCTTCTATATTGATTTATAAAACTTTTTTTTTTCTTCGTTTTCTATTCATATATGTACAAGTAAAATGCACGAAGATAGGAATCGAATGATCGACATTTCTACATTACGTTTTCCCGGAACCTGTCACAATACATTCAATTCTTATTTTCAATTACTGCTTAGAAGAGAGACTTTCTTGTCTATACGTTTTTTTTTCCTGTACGATTACAACTATTTATTTACTTCCTAGTTTTTGTGTTACCTTCCTCAAGCGATTGCTAGATTATTTGAATATTCTGTAGAGGCTTTGTAAAACACCGACCTATTTCTTCAACCTTCAATGTTTAAAATGATAAGCCTCATTATTTGCAACTATTTCTGCCCACCGATATTATGGCTCAAAAATAATTCAAATCCGCTTTCGAGCAAAATTTTAACTTGCGTTGTTCTTTAAAATGAAAATTTCAAAAAAGATGGTCCTCGACTTTTTCAAATAGGAAAAAACTTGTCACGACGGATGAAAGTAATAGTAGAAGAGAATAAAATTCACGTTTTTTCACGGCTCTGCCGTCGTTTATTGATTAAAAAACTGTACGACCGACGTTTCGGTATAACGCATACCATCTTCGGGCCCCCTCCTATCATAAATAGTTCCAAAGTCTGGGTCTGTGACGTCATAATTTGATGACAAGATAGATCATTTTTTTCAAGTCCTCCTCCTACTCCAAAGTCCCGGCCTGTGACGTCACAAATTGTGACTCACAATTTGATGACATCATAGGTCAGC
Organism: Aspidiotus rigidus; assembly: GCA_035079385.1. Lineage (NCBI taxonomy): Eukaryota > Metazoa > Arthropoda > Insecta > Hemiptera > Diaspididae > Aspidiotus > Aspidiotus rigidus. Next base: position 3,740,569 of record JAVHKY010000031.1, on the reverse strand, counting down.
CTTGTGACGTACAATCTGATGACGTCATAGATCTAGTGTGTCAACATTTTTTAGATGTCACGTGCCTCATAAAATAGGGTCCCTGCCACTCCTCGTTTAACTCCGTTGAACGAGTTTTTCCCGAGTCCTCCTCCTGTCATAGCTCGAAAGTCGCAATTTTTTCAAGTCCCCTCAGTCTTATGACAGGTTAGGTTGCCGGTCGACGGACAGTGGACGGCGGACATCAGACATTTCCCACGAAATATTTCCCCAAAGGACCGGTTCCTGCTTGAAAGAAGAAGAAACCTTGGCTCCCCTAACGTGTCCTCCAAAGACACATAGTGTAGCATTTCATAAGCTCGCTACATCTTGGAGGCTGACTAGCTAATGGATACACTCGCTCTGGGCTCCTTCACTTCTTCCTTCTCTAAGGCGCTAGAGGTATTCTTATTCGATGTAAACACAGAGACTCCGCGAAGGCTGTTAAAGTGGGGGGTGTAAGTATAAATTTTGCCGAGTAAAAAAAAAAAAAAAAAAAATTTCTGGCATAGCCAAATAAATGAAAATCATGTTCCATGTCTTTTATATTTTATCAGTCATCATGAAATATGTCAGTCTAGGCTTCTACTAGGTCAAGTGTTCGTGAGATATCATTCGTTTACCCCTTTACCTATCTTGGACTCGTATAAGTCTTCTATGAGAAATACGAGGTTGCGCGAACTCGCTCCGCTCGTTCGCCCCCCGTCTCGCTGTTGTATTGGAACGGTATGTGACATTTCAAGTCTAGGGGACTTGGAAAAATTTCGACTATCCAGCCTTTATTTATTTAATTATTTAATTATTCAATTATTTAATTATTTAATTATTTAATTGTTGCATTTTATTATTAATTCTTGTACTAAGTCAAGTGTTCGTGAGATATTATTCGTTTACCCCTTTACCTATCTTGGCGTCGTATAAGTCTTCTATGAGAAATATGAGGTAGCGCGAACTCGCTCCGCTCGTTCGCCCCCTCTAATTATTAATTATATTAATTATTTGATTATTTATTTATTTAATTATTTATTTATTTAATTATTTATTTATTTATTTATTTAATTATTCTATTATTTATTTATTTATTTAATTATTTAATTATAATAATTATTTAATTATTTATTTATTTATTTATTTATTTATTTATTTATTATTAATTATTATTATTACGCGGGGTGTACTCGCGAATTTCTGAATCACCCACGGGGTAGAGATTTCTCTTGACGGGAGGGGAGGGGGGGGGGGGTGTACTCGCGAGTTTCAAAATCGGGGTCCGGCGAGAGAAAAGACATGGAACATGTCAAAAGTACTTTTGCAAGTTTATTTTATTTTTTGCCGACTGCCACATTTGTGTGTGTGTGTGGGTGGGGGGGGGGGGGGGGTGACACCCCCACACCCGCCCTTCGCGGAGTCCCTGTGTAAACAGATGCGGATCCCGAAAAATCAAGTGATGGGTGCTTAAAGAACGTACACCACCACTACTTGATTTTTCGGGCTCCACATTTATTTACATCGAACGAGATTGCCTCTAGCGCCTTATCTTCCCTGGTGTTACTATAGTGATCATATTGAATCGGTGTTACTGATCATATTGACTTTTGATACATTTATTTCGGTCATAATGACGTCATAGTAACGTCCCGCCTCACCAATATTTTTAGCTTAATATAAATCCATTATCGGAACTCATAATGAATGAGTGAGATGTAAGTAAAGCACTAATATTGAAAAGGGTTTTCCAATTGTACAAATCTACTTCATTAGTTGCTTTTACAAGAGTACTTTCGGGTGTTATCCCATCATCAGTTGTGTCGCAACTGGAGCACAGAGTCTTAACCATGAGTTTTTATAGTATAACACTGTGATCTTATTGGCTATAACAATGCTGTGTTGTGATTGGTTTACTTCTTAGAAACTTATTCTTACAATAATATGACATTGTGTTCTTATTGGCTATAAAACGACGGCTTCCTTAACGAAGTTGAACGAGGAACGCAGGGAACCTGTTTTATGAGTCAAATGGGATTTGGTATTGAAAATTCATGGAAGCCTAGACCTAGATAAAGCTAGTATAAAGAAGGCCTAGACCTACTATAAGCCTAGTAAAATATAGTTTGAGAGTCTAAATTTTTCTCGAATCTCGAGCTATATAATTATGGTAGCTCAAGAATTGAAATTTCTCCAAGTCCCTCTCATATCATAATATAGCTCAAGAGTCGAAATTTTTCCAAGTCCCCTCCTATCATAATTATATAGCTCGAGAGTTGAAATTTTTCTAAGTCCTTCTCCTATCATATATGGCTCGAGAGTCTAAATTTTTCCAAGTTCCTCTCTTATCATATATAGCGCAAGAGTTGAAATTTTTCCAAGACGGCGCACGGCGGACGGCAAATTTCTCAAAAAGCCCCACATAAAACAGGTTCCCTGTTAATATACTGCTTAGTGATTGGTTCAATCTATTGTCCCAAATGCTGCTGAAAGCGAAAAATTATTCGGCCTGGTGATTGGACAAGAGAAGAAGAACCGAACCAACCAATGAGACGGCAGGAATCCAGGTAGCCAATAGAAACACAGAATTTTTATAAGTCCCTAAAGTAGGTCAAGGTTATTTGCGTAGTATAAGCATAGTATAGAGAAAATCTAAAATACTGTATGTTAGGTCTGTGTTTTCAAGAGAAGTTCCAACCTTATAGAAACCGGTTTTACAAATGAACCCTTCATTTCAAGAAGGACGTATCTCTTATGGGATGTTTATGCGAGTTACGCCCTTCTTGAAAAGAAGGGCTCAAATATATAGCAAAAAGTTTGTCAGTCTGTCCTCTTATATCTTAAGAATCACCCGATCGATGGCTTTCAAACTTTCAAGGTTTATTTGTGTTATTTTGGAATGACAGGCATAATTGGAAATTTCAGTTCCCATAGAAAAGAAATTCTTATTGAAAATTGCATTTGACGCAGAGGAAGGCAAAGAGCAACGAAGAACAGGATGGAAAATCATCTGTATTTATTAAGGGGATGATTTTCTGTTGTATACTTGGCAGAAACGGAGGAAGACGAGATAACCTTTGTATACTTCGGCTATACTATAAAATGTAAACGCAGATGCTTTACCCGAAAGGGAAAATCCAAGATCCAATATTCCGTACAGCATGTATCTGTATGTCGATGAGACTATATTCTCAGGAACGCAAATTGCGGGAACTTTTTTTCACCTCGATTTGAAGCTATTGTTGTGCAGTCTTGCTCACGGCTATACGGAAATATTGCATTTTCAACGGTGCACTGTGATGAGTCGAGAGACCTTGTAACGAAAAATTCCCCACCTATACACTCGTAAATAAACTTATTGATCGTTAAGTTGAGTCTCTGAGCGACCTATTTGAAAAGACGTTATTATATTGCACGTGACATGTTTAGATAAACTGAAACGAGATTATTCGTTTTGGGTATTAACCATTATTCGTTGTCTGCTAAGTTACTCGAGCGCATCGTTGATAGGACTTTCATAAGCAAAGAAATTGGAATGTTTTGCACACGAATATATTATTTTGTCGAGGAAATGCGATCAACTAATTTCTTAAAATGTACCTACCTATTATATACCTTGTCTATACGACTGACACCAAATATCGAGAAATGACTATTTTAAGGACGACCCACACAGTAGTTATACCTACCTCATTGTCTGTTCCTAATGAGTCAGTTTGTTGACTCTTTATCGTTCTTTTCTCTCTTTCATTCACTCATTCTGAATCTTTTTGTAGTTACCTACTAAATAAACAGCAATTATTCAAGTCATGGATAGTGAAAGGACAAGAGACGAAAGAAATTATGCAAATTATATCCTAATAATGATCACTAAAAAAACTATATTTTTACGCACATATACGTTCAAGTGTCTCGCTTTCAGTTTAATGAATAAAATTTATGGAAACTTCAAGTAGGAATCCCGTAATTCGAAACCACAGAATACCAGTAAGTGAAATTTTAGAATGGTTGACTGTCCTATCTCACTTCCCATCAAGATAATTTAACTTCACAAATTTCTTTCACGATAAAAGAGAAAAATTGAGACTTTCAATGCTAGTTGTACTCTGGATCTTAGGAATTTCACGTTTGGCTCTATCATGGAGTCTAATAAGAAAAAGAGAGAAGGGGGTTGCAGCTTTTGAAAAGATCTCGAGTGTACTATTCTACTTTATTAGTTAGCTCCCAACGTTGTTCCATCATTATCCTTAAACAAACGCTGTAATCTTATTGGCTACAACAATGCTGCGTCGTGATTGGTTCACTCTTAAGATTATGTGCTGCATTCCTATCGGCTACTAGATGTGCTCTCATAGGTCGGTTGTGCTCTTGCTCTCTCATTCAATCATGGAGCCGAATAATCTTTCACCTTTAAACGTGATTACATTGTGAATAAATAAAGATAGGAAATTATAATACCCCGTAATATAAATTAACACGAGCCAGCGTTAGGTTGAGCGAATAACTTTGAATTACACGTAATATTTATTGATAAATTAACACGAGCCACTTGATACTGGTTGCTCAAGCAAAGCTGGCACGTGTGAATTTATCAGTGAATATTGCGGTGAATTGTAATTTCCTATCTTCATTTATTCGCAATCTAATGTACCCTAAGGTATAGGAACGTATTTCTAACATCCGTGATTACATTTCTAAAATATCATATTAAAAGGAAAATAACGTCAATTTTAAGAGTGATACTGAACTACTTGGTACCCTTTATGCTCCCACCATCAAAAAATATTTCAAATAATGTTATTTTTAGCACCTTTATGACTCATGTCAGTTTACTCTTGCTCGTAGCACTGAGATTGTATCTTCCTTCGTGTTTTGAAGCAGTTTCAAAACATCGACGAATAAATTACGATTTCTGTGCGAATGAAGCCCTCCTGTTCATTGCATCTATAAAGAGAGGCTTTTTCTTTTTTTTGCCTTCGCAATTTCTATCTGTTCTCAGAGTTTTCTTCTCTCTATGCGGTTATCTACATGTATGACGTCAAATATTCTTTTGCCTTTGTGCGGTTTTTCGTTGTTGTGCATTTTGACAAACAGTGACTTGTCATCGTTTCCCCTTGATATTTTGGGCTCCTTTGTTAAACTTTCTCTCAGTCTCATCAATGTAAATACCTTCGCACTGTCCGCAACTCAATACACTCCGTTAGAGTATCCTTGATCCTTTTTCACATGTTTCATGTATTTTCTGTACCACAAGTGGTGGCGAAACTTTTCAAGACGAGGGCCGGATGCGATGCGAAAAAAATTGCGGGGGCCGAAAGAAGAATGCATTTACAAAATTTTTGGAATCTTTTTACGTATTTTCAGTACTTTACCATTGAGTTTCATGCTATTTCGATTTTTTTTTTTGTTAACGGGCTGTATATAATCTTTCCGCGGGCCGTACTTTTGCCACCACTGCCCTATCCCATTTAAAACCCCAGGATAAAATACGAATTGTGCGAGGCCACATGACGACATCTTGGGGAAGATTCTCAATTTTGGCGAGGCGAACCTTCCCGGTTTGAGGATGGTAACATTTTCTCCCCCGGTAAATGATGGAGATACCTCGGAGAAAATTCTAAATTTTTCTGAGGGCGCCTCCTTCTGTATGGAGAATGGCAACATCTTCTTGTCTGTACTTGACTGGAAATACAGTAGACTAGGCTGTACTAAGTCTAAGACTCGACATCAAGTATTTTGGAATACGCTAGGATGGCGACTCCTCGGGGAATTGCTTTGTTTTGAGGATGGTAACACCTTCTTCTCTGTACTAGATCTAAGGCAGTGCTTTTCAACCTTTCAGAGGTCGCGGACCCCTGAGGAATAATTCCAAATTTTCGCGGACCCCTAATATTTCAAAAAAAATTTTAATCGCAATCATTCCTTTACAAATGACATGGCGAACCTTATATGGCTTTTTTCCTCTTACTTCGTAAATTCATTCCTGTTAAATTTATGAAAACTGCTACCTCTCGCGGACCCCCTATAATGGTCTCGCGGACCCCCGGTTGAAAAGCACTGAATTCTAAGGTATAGTATAATAATACTAGGCCTATGGAGTAGACTACTTATATACTATCAGGATTTCATAAGAGTTTTATACTAGCTTATAGGTTTATATAATAGGTCTAAGCTTTCTTCATACTAGGCCTAATTTATCTAGGCTTCTCTAGGTACGAGTGGGTCCCAGAAATCTAGTTAACTTCATAAAACTCGGAGCTAGTGAGCTTACTATATAAGATCCTAGACCAAGAGTGAGCCCCTGAGAGCTAGTCAGTTTAACAAACAGTATATGAGACTTATTTGTATGCTAGAGTAAGGCTTGGGGCAAACGAGCACAGCGACATTTATGATCCTTGTTTATCTGGCTCTGCGAGAGAATTTACTTATATGAAATAATGATCCATAAAAAGAGTGCCCTCGACACCCATCCCTCTTTCCTAAAATCAGTATGATTATGTCTTGGAAATTTCTTCTATCTGGTCGGTGCTTATTCTCTCAACCATGGGTGGGTCGTTATGGATGCCCTATTGCCTACATTCACCATAAACACTGAACGCTTGATCGCCTTGTTTTGTACTTTCCTAAGTAAGGTAGGTACTAATCTGGAGTACTTTTCACTGTTGTCATTGGTCTTCTTCTTTGCTTCCATTTTTACGAGGACTCTCTCAACCACGACTTTTGAATGCCCATTGGTTGCTACGATCTGTTTTACTATCTCGACATTGTTCTTCAGAACAAAAATTGCTCGGTGATAATAGTTTTGAATTCTGAGCCCCTTCGTGGCATGTTGTCCATTTCACTTTCAACATCTGCTAAAGACTATCCAAGCTGTTGCGACAAGAAGTGGGTTGAATGTGGATGTCAATTCCTTGATCAGGAGGATCACCCTGCGCCGTTCCCTGAAATGCTCTCGTTTCAACTCAAGATTTGCTGAGTTTGCTTCCTCGCACTTCTGTAGCTTCTCGGCTCTCTCCCCTTCCTCTACATCAAATCAACCTAGAACTGAATGGCTCCGGATGCCTTACTTCAGCTGCGATTCCAACCGATTTGCCAGAGAGTTCCGCCACGCTCGTTATAAGGTCGGGTTTCACGTCCTCACCAGGGTTCGCGATCTTTCCGTCTTGAAGGATCCGATACCAGCTTTGGAGGCTTGCAGGATTTACCGACTGACTTGCCAACATGGGGACTCATACATTGGCAAGACGGGTAGAGCTCTCTCAATAAGATTCTCTGAGCGCCGCGGAGACTTCAATAAACTGGGAATGCGACGCGCTAATACGTAATATTATTCCACCAGAGAATACTGTTGATAGTTCTGCCAAGTCTTGCTACTGTTTCAAGAAAGCTCACTCCTTCAGCAATGTTCGCGTCACCATGTTGCATGGATGCGACAAGGGTAACAACTCCAAATCGCTCCCGTCTTTCTGGTTACAGCCTGCTCAACGACCTGGGTGCTGTTTACTTCAATCCTTCGACTCATTCTGTAACAATTGTGTGTAAGGTGGTTTCTGCTTTCTTTTATCCCCAAGATCATACCTAAAGATGGTCTGCAATGGTCGGACCGAAACACATTGTGTATATAAGTCGGAAAATTGTAGTATTTTTTGCTTGGTTGACTTTATTTTATTTTGTGGTTAATATGTAGCTCTTGTTTACCGACTTTCAATATATTTTACGTGAGCGTTTTTGGATTTTCTTAATCATGTCTGAAAAAGTTTTCTAAATGAACGATTCTACTTTATTAGGCCTAGTTGCTTTTACGAGAGTACTTCCGGGTGTTTTGCTATCATCAGCTTTGTCGCAACTGGAAAATAAGGCCTTAAACAGGAGTTTTCATAGTGTAACACTGTGATCCTATTGGCTATAACAATGCTGTGTTGTGATTGGTTCTTTCTTTGAAACTTATTCTTACAATAATATGACATTTTCTTATTGGCTATAACATAGCAATTGGTTCACTATATTAGCCTAAATGCTGCGTTTCTATTGGCTACCTGGTTTTCTGCCGTCTCATTGGTTAGTTCTGTTCTTCTTCTCTCGTCCAATCACCAGGTCGAAAAATTTTTTGCGATCAAACGTGATAACATTGTTCAACAGGCTGGCTTTCTTCTTCTTTGCTTTTGCAGTCTCCATTTGTTACCAGAGTTTGCGATTCTCTACATGTATGACTTCAAATATTCCCTCTCTATGGCGGTGTTCTTTGTTACAGTGTTCACCAAACATAGACTTGCCATTTTCTTTCTCCCTCGACTTCTTGTGCTCCTTTTTCCTGATTTCGAACTTTCTCCCAGTCTCACCGATGTAGATGTCCTCGCACTGCTCACAACCGAGCTTGTACACTTCACTCACGCTTTCCTTGTCCTTTCTATCTGTCTTCTCTTCACCATGGATTGGTTATTCTGAATACCCACATTTACATCGTAACCATTAAACGCCTTTATCACCTTGTTTACCCGGAATCCGACTTTGATGACGTCATCATCTTTGGAAACTGTCCAAAAAATTGAAATATTTTCGACCATCGAGCTATTTTGAGGAGGAACTTGAAAACAGGACTTGGAAATTACGTCATGAACCTAAGTTAGGCTAGATATTATTTTAAGCCTCGTGTTCTCCTTTCACCAAGCCTTCACAAAACAATTTCAATGATCGCTTTCGTACATTTCAGGGACCTAATACGTCTACTAATTTAAACATAAAGAAAACAAAAATAAGATAAGCTCTTTTCCATGGGGCTACGAAGCTTGGGGGTTTTCCACTGCCATTGCAAATTTTGCAATCACCTCTAAATTTTTTAATTGTAATATAGTGGTTGGGTGCTATTAATTATTGGTGATACTGTGCGATTTGCTTTAAACAAGATATTGGAAGGCAAACCTTGGAAAAATTTCTTCTCTTGAGCTTCATACTTATGAAGAAGATTAAATTTATTGGTGTCGACAGTTCACAACGATTGTTTGCTAAAGGAGGGTAGGATTAGAAATAATGAAAAACGCCCAAATTCTAGCTCTGTACACCAGTATAGTTCTAAACGTGAGGCGCAGCTCTGGTAGAATGGGTGATGATCTCGTTATGAAACCCATTCACCAAATTGTAAGAAATTACTCAGAAGAATCTGACTGAATATTTACAAAAAATTTTAAGGTCTTATTAGTTTCTTACGACGATATTGATTTAAATAATTTACAGGTTACCCATCCGAGTTGTATTACCGAGGCTGTGCATTATGGGAGACCATCTACGGCGTGATGTTAGCTTTTCCAATTGTCGTTTATTGTTTTATTCCGGTTTACTTGAGCTTGGGAATTACGTCCGTGTATCAGGTGAGTCAAACTAAATAGACGTAATAGGTACTGTATTTAGATAACAATCGAGAAAATGAGAATTTGAATAGAATTCGAATAAATTTAGTTGGAAACGAAGACCTAGATGTTCACTACGAAACTTTATTAACGTGGATAATATTTCAGTCAAATACTTTGGGTACCTCTCGTTGAGGCCGGAAAAAATTCTATTTTGTATTTATTTTCAATGCAGACGTTTCCTCTTCTCATCCACCTTGGTTTGACATTTTTTTTTTATCGAATTAACATATTTTTTCTTCCAGTTCTATCGGGTTCAAAGAAATTTAATCGATTTCTCGAAGTTACCTCATTATGGAAGGAATTCCTTTTTAGGCGAATGTGGGAAGGACCACATACTTGTCTTCGTTTTCTAATTTCGCATCAATCATAGTCTTACTATTTTACCGGCGATAAAATTATTCAATGTTGAAAAGTAATAATATCTGCGTCACGGACGTTCTCAATTCTTTCTTATCTCATCAAATGGAAAGAAAAATCTTACCTATATTTTTCAACGTCTTAAAAGTAAAACTGATACCAAATTCTTTCGAATTTCAGAAAAAATTGAAAGACTCGCAATATGTACCCTAGTCCTCTTTGATTGCCCGCTGAAAAATTTTCCCTCTCAATCGAGGAGTGCGGGGAATGTGAATATCTACAGGCAGTAGCTCCGAGATTGGAAGTTATCTCACGTTTTAATCTCCTTTAAGGCTACATTGAATTCAAAATTGTTTTTAAAAATCCTGACGCTCAAATTTTCAAAGTTCGTTGCCTTTGATTCGCCTTCTTGATACCCTTTCTAAAAATATCGACGTTTCCACTGCCCCTCATGTAGCTCTGCATTTGACAGGGGCTTTGTTTTTCAATACTTAACAGTTCTCCAACATGACATTTTTGCGTAATAAGCCAATTTTAACGTCTCCTCGTTCTCCGAGTCGCTGTACTGTAAAGATGAGTGACAAAACCGGTTAATAGTAACTTTGGCAAATTTTTGTCATCAATCTCCTTATTGGAAGCGCAAAACCCAATAAATAAATTTCTTTACAAAATTGGAATAGATATTATTATAAGAGTCACTTCGTGGGAAATTTAAAGTACCTGCGATGATATAATGACGCAAAACCGAAAGACCCCTTGAAATATGATATAACTCGTGGAAGAACACTTTTACTTCTATTCGTACTCGTGCAAATCAGCGATAAATAAAACACTTCGGAAAATTTTGTTTAATGTCTCCCTGCCTCGGAGGTAATGCAGAAAAATTATCAATTTCTGTATTACTTATGTAATTAGTTTAATGTGTACCGTATTGTAATATTTGAGAGCTTTTGGCGGTAATCAAATATTGATCAATAAATGACGTCATCACGATGAGAATACGTATCTAAGTATAAATTTTCCATCCATCGATTTCTTTGTCTTCATAATCCTAATTGAATACCCGTGTAATTTGTTCTTTTTTCGTTTGTTTACACTACAGTATCTCGATATGCGATTTCATTCAAAATTAGTTCGTCGCCTGGCATCGGCTCTCTACACGATACGATCGCTTATCATGGTTTCAATTGCTTCGTTTACGCCGTGTATTGCAATTAAAACTGTTATTGGTATACCATACTCCATATCAATAACTAGTATGGCACTTGTCAGCATCGTTTTCACGTGCTCAGTAAGTTTTAAAAATCTTAGTCTGTCTCTTATTTACTTTCGCACGCGAATTTATCCGTGCAAGCACTGCGTGAAAAAATACATCAAATCACGAATAATTGTTTGAATACGAGAATAATTAAAAACAATTAAAACATTGTACTTTACTTTCGTACGTCAAGTTTTTGACAATTTGAAGCACTTCTATACACAGATATCAAGCACCCAATATTATCTAAGAACACTGACTTGCGTATGTGGTGGTGTCATTGCTGTCTATATCAGTAATAGACTGATTTTGCACTCCTGAATTTTTTTCGTTAACTGTAGAAACGCTCCGCCGCGCCGCGCCGGCGAACTTCTCCATTAATTCACCAATCGCCTACATTTTCAAGTTTTGCTTATTCTTCAGTAAATCCTGAGCTAGCCGTTTCTGTCGTATTAAAAATTGTTTGACTTTCACGGACGCCCATCTTCACTCCCTGACACCCGTCCTTCTATATACTGCAGCTTGAGAAACATTTCTTCCTTCTCCAAGTACTTCCTCCCTCAAATACAGGTCAATGGTCGAAATTGTTTGAATCCCTCTCTCTCATTATACTATAGTTCAGAGGTTGAAATTTTTCGATAGGTCAGAACTTTTGCCTCTCTTGGAATGACAATTTGACGGGAAGATGGCGAATAACCCTCCAAACAGGTTTACTGTAGAAATTTCGAGAACACCGTATCGATTAAGAAAGTCAAACGTCTCGTAGTAAGGATGCAATTCAGCTTACTGCATCTCGGATCACGATCTTATAATCTAATTGAGCGGGTCACTGACTACTCAAAGATTTCCTTCTGCCCCTAAAAAATCAAAAAATATTGAAAGTAGCTATCACACAATTACAGTAGCTTGATGGCTTCGGCTGATTGCTGATTCAACGGCTCGCTACCCGCTACCTTAAAAGCCGATCAAGAAACGGCTAGGTACTAGCGTTTTTTTTCACTTGTAGCTGCTTAAACTTATCGCCCTTGTAGCCACCAGGATCGCTAGCAGCGTAAGAAGTTCATCCAACGGCAATAGTACTTCTGCCAGGAATGGAACTAAATTAAAAACTTTGAGTTACTCTTAAATAGAGCAGAATTGAGGGTTGATTCGATATGATGTCACCGAGTGAATCACTGTGAGTGAAACTACCCTATGTTTGGCCAACGTTCATATTTACCCCCATAAGAACACAGGTTGCAAAGATCATTATTGATTACATGAATAATTTAAAATGGGGATGTGTTAGAAATCGGAGGAATGAATTTATAATCCAGAAGGCTTTCAGAATATGCAACAGACTTCTAGTGGCTAATAAAGGATGAGTGTCGATAAGGCCCTATTTCCGCCTATGTAGCCGAAAAAGTTGCTCTCAACCAATTAATTTAAAATTTGCAGGGGTGATAGTCCTAGACATGACCTTCAAAACTTGCTTACTTTCAGAGGTATTATATGAACCCTAAAGTCTCCAGGATCCTCCCAACATGCCAAGGTTTGGTGTTTTTCATGAAAAATAGCGTGTTTTCTGATATTTTGTATCAAAAAACCTCCTTACAACATTATTTTTGAAATACATATGTTACTTTATATATTATGTATCCAAAAATGAAGTTGTAAGGCCACTGCGCTCATACCAAAAAAAAATGTTTTGTACGCAAAAAATTGGAAAAAATGCTACTTTTTGTGAAAAACGCCAAACCCAGGCATGTTGGGACAATCCTGGAGACTCGAGGGTTCATATGGTATCATTGAAAGTGAGCACATTTTAAAGGTCATATCTAGGACTAAAATGCCTGCAGACTTGGGGTAAATTGGTTGAAAATAATTTGTTTGGTCACTTACAGACGTGGAAAGAAGGCCTTATCGACACTCATCCTTTCTTTTTCGCAATCACGCACACAATCCAAACCGGGCAGCGCTAGCATCGCGGAGGTCGTGAGAGGTATCATCGAATACTTGTGAAAATCATTTTGTAAAATCGAGTCTCCATACTGATGGTGTTTGAAATTCCATTTGACGGAAATAATCACATGAGAAAACGATCAATTTACAAATGTTTTTCTGAAAAATCAAAATTTTTTTTTTTTCATTTTTACAAGCTTTTAAGCTACGCTTTGGGCTATTAGCTTGATATACAGTATTACATTACATTAAAGGTACAGTCATCTTAAAGGCTAATTTTACTATAATTTTATAGATAGTTAAAGGTTTTAAAGTAGAGAGAAAAGTTCGGCTGAGGTTAGGTATTGTACGAGTTCTGTGTATGAGGTGTCATTTTTGAGTGCTTGTATTCTAGAGTGGGGTATGTTTAGTGAGTTTTGTAAAGTTGTAAGTTCAGGGCATGTAAAAATATGGTTCATGTCTATTGTATTGAAGAGACATTTTGGACAGTTTCATTACACATACTCTCACAGAAAAACCACATTGATACCTCTTGTATTTATCATTATTTTTATCGACCACAGCGATCCTAGCGGATGCCCGGTTCGAATGATATTTGCTCCCTGTGTTATTCTTATGATAGTAAATACAGAGATGAGAAGTTTAAGCCAGTCACAGCTTAAGTCGAAGTTTAAGCTTGTTTTTGAACAGCTTTTAAGCGGATAAAAAGTCAGTCATTCACAGTTCATTAAGCGTAAAGCCAACCTTTAGAAAATATTGATTGTTTACATGTAAAAATTAAGCTATTATAATTAAGTTTAAGTTTTAAGCCTTTATTTTGCCTTATTTTGAAAAAGCTAAAATCCAGCTAATGAATTTATTGGAATTGACTGTCAGCCAAAGCTAAAGTTTAAGTCAATGCTGATCGGCTGCGCATCCCTGAGTAAATATGACTGAGCGTTTGCCAAACATTGGGCAGTTTCACTCAGAGTAATTCACCACACGACGTCATCATTAAATCTTCCTATTGTATTTGTGGACCATCTTTCATGGGATGTCAAAACCCAAATCTGCTGTCATTTCTAATTTTCTATTTTTCTCCCATTCACTCCTGCAATTCAATTTCCTTCCCCTACAGTAAGGGTAGTAAGCTCAAGTCTTATCCAAGTTTCAAGCTGTAGATAAGCTAAAGCGAAACGATTTTTCTTTTGCCTAATTAAGCGACTTGATGGGCGAAACAATTTTCCATTCGCTTAATTAAGCGACGTATTAAGCGAAACAACTTACCAATTGCTTAATTAAGCGACTTAATGAGCGGAACACAAGTTAAAAATTTAAAAAATACAAAAATATGTTTTTTCCAAGAAAAACTTTTTTTTTTCCAACGAAAACATATTTTTTTTTTCAACAAAAACATATTTTTTTTTTCAACAAAAACATTTTTTTTTTCTCAACAAAAACATGTTTTGTACTTTCAGCTTCAAGCTTCAAGTTAAAACTCATAAGTCTTGAATAAGCCTCAAGTTTAAGCAAATAGAAATTTCATTCTAAGTTTAAGTCTTAAGCTTAAGCAAAAAGAGATTTCATTTCAAATTTGAGCCTTGAGCTTAAGCCCTAAAATCGAATCGCTTACCACTCTTGCCCTACAGTGCAACGCGCGACGCTAGCGCTGTCTGGCCTGATTTCTAACTTATATGTATAAGGATCCACTCCTATATCTGCGAGTAGTACTGCAACATCACGACTAAGATGCCCTAATGGGATTTGAAAAGATTATGGGAATAATCGAACTCGGGAAGTTTTTGACTTTCAAGCAATACTTGTAAAAATTGTGAGCTTCAATCAATGGTTCATAAAGAAGAAGAGACCAACTACAAGTTGTAAGTTCTTTTTCACTCAATTGCTCCAGGTCGCTCTAGTTCAATCGCACTTATTTTATCAAATATGTGTTCATCCTTTTTGGAGACTTTTTCTTTTTCTTAGTACAAATAATCTAAACCTAGATTGTTTTTTCTAGGGTGGTTTTGGTTCAGCGTTGATGGGAGATGTGGTTCAGGGAATCATGATGTTAATTGTATGCGTCTTTGTGATAATACAGGGCACCGTCGAAGCTGGAGGGCCAGCTCGAGTGATTACGGTTGCTCACGAAAAGGGCAGACTGAATTTTTTCAAGTGAGTTAATTTTTCAATGGTTTTGTTTTCAGATAATATAAATAGATGCGACTTTTTTCGGATTTGTATGTAGAAATAGTAAGAAGAAAAATAGGAGTTTAAAACACCTTATAAAAAGGGACCAAATAAGAGAATTTTTACAAAAATTTCTCATCTTTTTAACCAACTTTAATCAACATTGATAATCAAAAGGCTGTTCCATAACAAAATAATTTCTAAATTTTAATAAGTTTTACATTTTTTAATCATTCTTTAGCTTCATGGAACTCTATAATAATCCCCTTGCATTGAATTATAATTAATAACTTTTTTTTTCCCATTCCGTAGTCAGAAATAAGTGAATCTTTCATTCATTTTTGTATCTACCTACTTCTCAGGCATACTAAATTTTCTAAAATTAAATTCATTTTCGATGTTACTTCCATCCAGTATACAACAATAAACTCGAGAGAGAAAACCTAACGTGTTACATTCTATTGTACAAAACACGCGCACAATTATACCGAAATGTATACATATGTTATCTTTTTGTGGTGACGCAATGGGACATGAAATTGTGTATGGCTGGTTGGAACGTTTAAAATTCTGCTTTTCATTATTATTAACGATATTATATACTACCAGCCGTATGAAACTCGAACGTCGATTAGCAATAGCAATTCATTACTTAATGCTCTCTCTAGTCGAGTAAAAAAATTCAGAAATTACCATCATTGATTAAATATACAGAATAGAGTTCAAATTTCATTGACCCATCATTGTACTCGTATGTTTGCTGAGAAAAAAAAAAATGCTCATCGACAATTTGCGTATAGGAAAATAGACATGGATAGGAATCAATTTGAAGAAAATAGATAAAATTGATGTCGTGCAGCATCTCAATGGTTTCCTTGAGCTTATTTTTAGTAATTTTTCTTATTCTAAAATAGAAAAAAATGAAAAAATACGAGGACGTTTTTCTGGACGTCGAGCTATAGATTATCAAACGCCATTAGACTTACTAGAAAAGTGTGGGACATACCTAGTAATACTATTACAGTACATATTTTTAACGCTGAATTTATGACCTTATTATAGGTGATACATACGAGTACTGCTTACTGTATATACAGTGTAAATGGCTACCCGAAATATTGAATTCAACTACATATGCCTATTCGCTTTGTAGAATTCTTATAAAGTATTGTCCATAGGGTAGGACTTATTTTCTTTCCACGTCTTTATGTGTTCATATCAGATAAACTAATGACTCATTAATATTTTCGCAGTTTTAAATTGGATCCTACTTTGCGAGCAACGACTGTGTCGTCTGTGATAGGGCATTTGTTTATCTCGGTTTCAATGTACGCATGCCAACAAAATTTTGTTCAACGATACGCTAGCATGCAGAGCGAAAAGAAGGTTAAGAAGTAAGTTTACAAATCAATTTATTCACAATATTATTTACTGTGCGGATTCGGGTACTGATTGGAAAGAATATAAAAGAGGAGAGAGGAAGATACAGCCTTAATATTGAGACTCTTCTCGATGCCTTCTTACTGAATCATCCATAGCATTATCACTGAACTCGAAGTCATCAGGTCTTTCTGTCCCCTCTTCTCATTCTGGACGAAAAAACTTGCTCAATTGTCTTGAAATGGATACGTCTGAAGGCTGAGGGTCGTTCTGGAATTTACGTTACAAAATTGTGTCAGAAAATTGTGAGATGAGAATGACGTCATAAGTGACCTAGCTTATGTGAAACTCACCGTGTTTATGATGTTGAAGGAAGAGCAGTTCCAGAAAAACCATCAGACTCGGTGAAAGGATTTTCGCTCATTACGATATCATGAGTAACCTTGCCTGACCTACTTGAGGTAAAGAGTATATAACAAGGTGTGCACAAATGATAAAAATAGGACCATCACCATGTTGATAAAGTCGAATGAGGAGCAATTTCAGAAGTGCCGTAAGACTTGGTGAGAGGTTTTAGTTTATGATGTCATAAGCAACCAAGCTTGACTTACTTTAGATAAGAACTACTCGTATATAACAAGGTATGCGTCAGTGATGAGAATAGGACCGTCACCATGTTGATAAAAGTCGAAAGAGGAGCAGTCTCAGAAACGCCTTGAGACTCCTTGAGAGGATTTTAAATTTCAATATTAGCCCGAACTCGTGTTGCGTGGGGCTTGGAAAAATTTCTTCCTCCGAGCTGTATATGATGGGAGGTGTTTCAGGCTAGTTAGTATAGGCCTAGTATACTGCATATCAAGCGTAGTACGCATATAATGAAGGCTAATGTTCGAAATCTTTCAGGCTAGTCATTAGAAGCCAGTATATTAGGCTTAGTATAATGAAGGAGGTTTGACATTTGCCTGGATACTTATTATAGGCCTAATTAGGCCTAATATAATTAAGGCTAAAGTTCAACATTTTTCTAGTTCCCGTGTTTCAGGCTAGTTAGTATAGGCCTAGTATACTGTACATATTAGGCCTAGTTATTCTGTATACCAGGCCTTTTTTTTTCCTTAGTCGTGATCAGGGACTTCGATGTGATAGGTTCTCTTTCAGCTGTTAGATTGAAATATTGTATAGTAGACCAAGAAGGGGAGCGAGCAAGTGGAGCGAGTGAGATCTCGGAAAGCCTTCATTATACTAGGCCTAATATACAGCATACTAGACTTTTTTATTTATTTATTTATTTTTTATTAAATTAATTAATTTTTCATTTCATTTATTTATTTATTTACTAATGGAATTTTATACATGATTATATATAAATAAAATTTATATTTTTCTTATTATTTAATTGCTATATAATAGATAATTGTATTTGATAGGTTATTAATATTTTTAGTAATAATAAAAATATTAATTAATCAATTTAATTTAAGTTTAAAGTCAATTAATTCCTCATGAGTACGAGCCATCGTTAATATTTAATTGAATAGAATCTCTGTTACGTGTCTGTAATCTATTCAATCAAATTTTACTTTAAGTTTGGTAATAATAAAAAATTTTGATTTCTTGAAATTTAAATATTTAAAATATTATTTTTCATCTCATTATTAGAAAATAATAAGTTAATAGAAATAGTTCAAATAATAATTATTATTATAACAGTTGGAATGATACCTAGTTCAAATAATTTCTAATAGGTATTTCATATAAAATTTATTTATTTATTCATTCATTTATTTACTTACTTACTTATGATGAGGAAAAACCATTAAGGTGGTGAGGAACAAAGTTCAAGCTGTATTGGAATGACAATGCACACTAATGACTCCCATAAAACAGCTTCCCTGTTTGCCTCAATTAACAAAGTTAATGAAGGTAACACCGAGCTGCTCACCACGTGGGCTACGAGTTTCTTTTTAGTTTCAGTCCCAAGAACCAAAAATACCGGTTCCAGAACCAGTCAGCCCTAGAGAAAAGAAACTGATCCTGATAAATTGGAATCGTATTATTTTTCATGATTTTTTTCGAACCAAAACTACCAGTTTCAGAACTGGTTCCTGTGACTCTAAAAAGTTGGAACCATGTACTTTTTAATGGTTTTTGACATGTTCCATGTCTTTTCTCTCGCCAGACCCCGATTTTGAAACTCGCGAGTACACCCCCCCTCCCCCCCCCCGTCAAGAGAAATCTCTACCCAGTGGGTGATTCAGAAATTCGCGAGTACACCCCGCGTAATAATAATAATCAATAATAAATAAATAAATAAATAAATAAATAAATAAATAAATAATTAAATAATTAAATAAATAAATATTAAATAATTAAATAAATAAATAATTAAATAAATAAATAATTGAATAAATAAATAATTAAATAATTAAATAAATAAATAATTAAATAATTAAATAATTAAATAAATAAATAAATAAATAATTAAATAATTAAATAAATAAATAAATAAATAATTAAATAATTAAATAAATAAATAGTCGAAATTTTTCTAAGTCACCCTTCTATCATATATAGCTCGAGAGTCGAAATTTTTCTAAGTCCCTCTCCTATCATATATGGCTCGAGAGTCGAAATTTTTCTAAGTCCCTATCATATATGGCTGGAGAGTCGAAATTTTTCCAAGTCCCCCTTCTATCATAAACGGCTCGAGAGTCGAAATTCTTCTAAGTCCCCCTCCTATCATACATAGCTCGAGAGTCAAAATTTGTCTAAGTCCCCCTTTTATCGCATATGGCTCGAGAGTTGACATGTTCCCTGTCTTTTCTCTCGCCAGACCCCGATTTTGAAACCCCCCTTCTATCATATATGGCTCGAGAGTCAAAATTCTTCTAAGTCCCTCTCCTATCTAATATGGCTCGAGAGTCGAAATTCTTCTAAGTCCCTCTCCTATCATATATGGCTCGAGAGTCGACATTTTTCTAAGTCCCTCTCCTATCATATATGGCTCGACAGTCGAAAATTTTCTAAGTTTTTCGCTGGACGGCGGACGGCGGACGGCGCACGGCACACGGCAGATTTCTCAAATAGCCCCCCATAAAACAGGTTCCCTGTTAAAATTAAATAATTAAATAATTAAATAAATAAATAATTAAATAAATAAATAATTAAATAATTAATATAATTAATAATTAGAAAATTTTCTAAGTCCTTCTTCCTATCATATATGGCTGGATAGTCGAAATTTTTCCAAGTCCCCTAGACTTGAATTGTCTCATACCATTCCAATACAACAGCGAGACAGGGGGCGAACGAGCGGAGCGAGTTCGCGCTACCTCATATTTCTCAAAAAAGACTTGAATTTTCTCATACCATTCCAATACAACAGCGAGATCACTCATTCGCCCCACCGAAAGTTGATACCTCAAAATATAGAACACCCATAATTACCTCAAAATATTTGTCATACAAGACTTATACGACGCCAAGATAGGTAAAGGGGTAAACGAATAATATCTCACGAACACTTGACCTAGTAGAAGAATTAATAATAAATAAATATGAATAAATAAATAAATAAATAGATAAATAGATAAATAAATAAATAAATAAATAGATGAATAAATAAATAAATAAATAATATTGAATAATTAAATAATGAAATAATAAAATAATTGAATAATTAAATAATTAAATAATTAAATAATTACATAATTAAATAAATAAATAATTAAATAATTAAATAAATAAATAATTAAATAATTAAATAAATAAAGGCTGAATAGTCGAAATTTTTCCAAGTCCCCTAGACTTGAATTGTCTCACACCATTCCAATACAACAGCGAGTTCGCGCTACCTCATATTTCTCAAAAAAGACTTGAATTTTCTCATACCATTCCAATACAACAGCGAGATCGCTCGTTCGCTCCACCGAAAGTTGATACCTCAAAATATAGAACACCCATAATTACCTCAAAATATTTCTCATACAAGACTTATACGACGCCAAGATAGGTAAAGGGGTAAACGAATAATATCTCACGAACACTTGACCTAGTACAAGAATTAATAATAAATAAATAAATAAATAAATAATATTCAATAATTAAATAATTAAATAATTGAATAATTAAATAATTAAATAAATAAAGGCTGGATAGTCGAAATTTTTCCAAGTCCCCTAGACTTGAATTGTCACATACCATTCCAATACAACAGCGAGACAGGGGGCGAACGAGCGGAGCGAGTTCGCGCTACCTCGTATTTCTCATAGAAGACTTATACGACGCCAAGATAAGTAAGGGGGTAAACGAATTTTTTAATTTACGCTCTTTGGACAGGTAATAGGGGGGGATTGAAAGATGATCGATGCCGCCTGTGCACTGACCACACTTCTTCGCATTCTGATTTCTCTACGCTTCGTACCAGCGATCGTTTTTCTCAAAACGCGTTTTTTCGAGATACGCCCTTCTTGAAAAGAAGGCTTCAATTAAATAATTAAATAATTTAAATAATTAAATAATTAGTCCGAGAGTCTGTGTGTCCGTGCAAGCGTGCGTCCGTGCACATCTCTACCCCGTGGGTGATTCAGAAATTTGCGAGTACACCCCGTGTGCTTAAATAATTAAATAAATAAATAATCAAATAACCGCGAGTTCGCCTCACGAAAGGTGATACCTCAAAATATTTCTCATAAAGGCGATACCTCATAGTTCTCATAGAAGACTTGAATTTTCTCACACCATTCCAATAGAACAGCGAGACAGGGGGCGAACGGTGATACCTCAAAATATACAAAAGGTCGCTCCGCTCATTCGCCCCACGAAAGGTGATACCTCAAAATATTTCTCATATAAATGCGACACCTCATATTTCTCATAGGAGACTTGAATTCTCTTTCGGCATTTCTCTTATAAGCTTCTACATTTTTGTACGTAATGTGTGACAAATCACGACGATCAACGATTTTAATTTACATTTCCTTGGAAATGAACGACATCAAGACGGAGACAGTATTCTTCTAAAAATATCATTGCAATAAAAAACTTTATTGCAGTTCTTACAATATTTTATTAATCAGCGACATTTTGGAGCATTAGTTGAATCCGAGAAGCCAAATGTGATCGGTGGTACAGGAAGCTATCGAGGCTCGATTGATGGGCGATGATTCTTTCCGAAAATGTCCATTTGTGAAAATGTGAGAGAATTGGATGGCTTCGAAGTATTCTGGACATAAACGTTGTTTTCTTACAAATTGGTTCCTGGCTTCGGTCGATAAGCTGAGGAATTTTCGACAGCAATACAAAGTTTGGGCGTTGTCGCCATAGAAGTAGCATTCGCGTTTCCTTTCGTTTGAATTTGATGCAGTCATAATGCCTCCATTACTATACAAATTCTTGCATCCTTCGGAATCTGCAGCACACTCGCGAGCGGGTCTTCATAAGTGATGAGACTCTCGCGCAGATTAAACAACTCCG
This sequence comes from Aspidiotus rigidus, assembly GCA_035079385.1. Taxonomy (NCBI): domain Eukaryota; kingdom Metazoa; phylum Arthropoda; class Insecta; order Hemiptera; family Diaspididae; genus Aspidiotus; species Aspidiotus rigidus. The sequence goes on along the minus strand of JAVHKY010000031.1, from coordinate 3,718,582 downwards.
TGGATCCTTCATTGACAGCGTTCACCAGCACTGGTGTCACCAAGAAATTACGCACCCGCGAGTTCACCCCACGAAAGGTGATACCTCAAAAAAGCCTTCGCAGCGCGAAAGCAAAACCGACTTTTGTATCTTATTTTTGTACATCTCTATTTCTTTTAGTTTCCATTTTGTTCATTATTGGCTAGCCTACATTATATTTCACTTATAGTCGTTTTCGTTAATAACGGCAATAATGACGTCGTAAATCGAAAAATCTCTAATTCTATCAATCCGATTATCAAAAAAATAACCCTATTCCATACAGCAAATATAAAACTTCAATTATTCTCAATTTCATATAAATCGACCCAATACCAACCGAGAATACAAGACTTATACGACGCCAAGATAGGTAAGGGGGTAAACGAATAATATCTCACGAACACTTGACCTAGTAGAAGCCTAGACTAAAATATTTCAAGATGACTGATAAAATATAAAAGACATGGAACATGATCTTCATTTATTTGGCTATGCCAGAAAATTTTTCTTCCTAATGTTATTTTTTCAGTTCCGGTTCCCATAACAAAGGAAGGGAAGTGTCTTTTAGTATTGGTTCCCAGAAGAAATTGGAGGAAGCTGTTCTTTTCGCAAACAGGTTCTTTTTGCTTCTGGTTGTTGAAAGAAATTGAAGAGAGCGGTTCTTTTTCATTCCGGTCCTTGGGACCAAAAATCCCGGTTCCAGTTCCAAAACCCCCGTTGTGCAAAATGCCATCACGTGAGGGGATTGTGACGGTACACATTTGTATCACAGTTGGGTCACAAAGAAGGATCACTGTGCTTTTTAAATGGGTGTTTGTCGTCACAAACTACCGTCACAGGCGTCATAAGTCTCCTCTGTTCCCAACTGTGACGGCATTTTGCACAACGGGCCGTTTTGGTTTTCAGCCATTGATAAGAGAAACTGATACTGTATAGTTGGAGCTTTGTTTCTTTCAGTTTCAGTTCTCTTAAAAGGTCCATTTCCCCAACCCCCTCCCCATGACGGAATTTTGAGTCGCGACTAATGCCATAATTTTGTTCACATTTTGTTCAATTTTGTTTAACAAATTTTAAATTTTGTTCACTCATCGTTTCCCCGTTGGGGGGGAGAGGCTGGGGAAATGCAGCCTCCCCCATTCGAATTTTGGGTTCAAACCCATGTGATAATTTCGTTCACATTTTGTCCAATTTTGTTCAACAAATTTTAAATTTTGTTTACTCGTCGTTTCCCCACTACATCCATTTCAAATTTGGGAGGCTGGGGAAATTCAGCCCCCCCCCCATCTCCGAATTTTGGGTTCAAATCCATGTGATAATTTTGTTCACATTTTGTCCAATTTTGTTCAACAAATTTTAAATTTTGTTTACTCGTCGTTTCCCCACTATATCCATTTCAAATTTGGGGGGGCGGGGGAAATGCAGCCCCCCATCTTCGAATTTCGGGTTCAAATCCATGTGATAATTTTGTTCACATTTTGTTCAATTTTGTTCAGGAAACTTTGGACTTTGTTCACCCATCATTTCTCCGCTACATCCATTTCAAATTTGGGGGGGCGGGGGAAATGCAGCCCCCCCTCTTCGAATTTTGGGTTCAAATCCATGTGATAATTTTGTTCACATTTTGTTCAATTTTTTTCAGGAAACTTTGGACTTTGTTCACCCATCATTTCTCCGCCACATACATTTAACATTTTGGGTCCTAAGGAAATGTATACCGGGTGGGACAGAAAGATGTTACCATCTACTACACACTTTTCTATAATATTACGATTCATTATGACAAATTTAAAATTTCTTTATTACAATTCACCGCATAAATTCAAACTTAACACCGAGCGCTTTCGACTAACCTCATCTTCCGGGTGGACAGAAAGCAACTGAAAACTCCTTGATTCAGGCAATGGGAGGATACCGTAAATTTGGTCTTGCTCGTGATGAACAATCAGCCACAGCTCAGTCTTTGAGGCAGACGAGCGCCCGGAATTTCTCGGGGTTTCACCTGGAGGAGGGAATGATACCGTTGAGCTCGTGGTAAGAGAACGATCAAGACCCCGTGTTTGACAGAGGCAGGCGAATGATTCCTGGGTTCAACATAGATCGACTGAGGCCCCGTGTATGATCGAGGCGGGTGCTTCCGCTAAAACTCCTGTTGTTTTTTGCCAAGGAGAGAATGATACCAGCGACTTCGTTTTCCATTACATACTCGCGTTAAGAGAACGATCAAGGCCCCGTATTCGATAGAGGCAGGCGGATGCGAGAAAATTCTCGTACGTCCACACGAGGGAGGGAGTGATACTGTGAAGCTCGTATACTCAAAATTCCGTCATGGGGGGGTTGGAGAAATGGAGCCTCTCTTAAAGCGAATCAAGGAAAGCGCTTCTATTGGGTTCTCAAAGCGAATCAAGAAAAGCTCTTCTTTTTGGTTCCGGTTTCCGAAGGAAATTCAGTGAAGCGGTTCTTTTTGATTCCGAGTTTTTGGAACCTCAGTTTCCATGCCGGTTCCCGGTTTGGATCGCAGCTTCGATTTTGTGGCTATTTTTAACTGTTTGTATAGGTTTTGTAGAGATGTTCAGGGACTCTTCGCTGTGGAGCGGAATAAGCCGGTTTCAGAGTACAGCAATTCCAGCTTTGAAGTGGAATAAATCGCTTTGGAGGGGCAAAATTCGGCTCCGGTTCATACCGGCTTTGAAACAAAAATTTTTTTTCAAATCCGTGAAATCCATATTTCTTTGGAAATCCGTACAAATGTCTGTCTATTTTCCTCTCCAAGTCCAAGAATCCATACTTGTGCGAATATTACTGTTAGTCTGGCAACACTGCCGAGTAAATGACGTCACAAGCTATTGACACCATAAGTGGCCTCGACCACTACTTTAAGGACCCATGTTATACTGAGCTACACAAGCGCTGTAAAATGGTCGATAGAATGGATCTCTTTAAGTCGAAGGCGATATATCAATGTAATTAATATTGTATTGATGTGTCATGGGAGCTGTCCTTTGTGGTATGAGATGATATATTGAAAGAAGACAAGACTACCATCGCATGCTGAGCCGATACTACTCTATATCAAAAAGAGATAAATCCATGATTTGATATTTTTTCTGAAAGCTGAAAGGGAAAATCCTAGCATTTTTGGTCCTTTTATCTGTGGTTATCCTCTAAACCGAGCAAATTTGAGGAGACGCTTGGCCCTCTCCTATTGATTTTCGAAATACATATTCAATATTTGCTTCGTAGTTACCGTAAGCACCAACTTCGCGCTTTTTGTCCCTTTCCAAAGATATTGAGAAGTTCACAATAATAGCTTTACAGATTGTGTTCAAGTTATGTCGAGTTTCTTTACTCGAGAATGATTTTGAGAAGGGGGCTGGCAGGGGGAAAAAGATACCAACCTCACCAAGACGAATTTAAACTAAAAATCAAGCTGGTGGATCAAGACGCATACCCCCTTCCCCTCCCTTGAAAGCAGGTGAGGCCCTTTCAAATCTAAATTGGTTTTGGTACTTGAAAATGGTACAAAAAATCGTTTCCAATGCATTCCAATGTATGCTTTATCTATGCGCTAGACGTCAAAATCATAATATTATTGCTTTCGTGGGAAGGTCGCGTACTTTGATAGGTAGTTTTGAAAACAACGAAATTATAAAACCGACGGAAGTCACGAGAATATTGTACTTGTATGGAGTTTAACGATGTCACGTTTACATCGCATTTATATCGATAATCATTCGTACTCGTAAGCCGATTAATGATTGTTAGGTATAAATTCTCATTGCCATGAAGTTTTGTGCAAATGGTATAATAAGGGACTGCCATACCCACGATTTTAGAAACCGGTTAATTTTTTTAATTTTTTAGAGAGAAACACGTGCCTCGTGCATGAACAAGTTTTCAATTTCAATTTTTTCTCACCGACTTGAGTACCCATTTATTGTAAATCTTACCCGTACAAAATACTTACAGACCACAAAAAAAGTAAAGTCAGAAGATGACGGCCTACTTAATGATTGAAATTTTACTTCTTATCAACATAGTCGTTAAATTTGGGTTTTTTATGTTTGAAAAATGACTGAGATATAAAAGTATGCTAAAAAGTTTCAATATCTTTGTACGAATAATTTGCGGAAAAAAGATGAGTTTTCTCAAAACGCTAATATTAACCGCTGCAGTTGTGGATAAAAACCACAAATTTGTATGATTTTTTTTCTTTCAAACGAGAGAGCTTTCGTATGACAATTTATGGATGTTTTCATTTACACAGGGTACTGTTTCTATCAATTCCATTCACTGCCGTTATGATGAGTCTTTCATGGATAGTCGGTATGGTGGTATTCGCGCAATACTTGGACTGCGATCCGATGAAAAAGCAATATATTAATGATATGGACGAGCTTTTCCCTTTCTATTTAGAAGATAAGTTTTCTTTCGCTCCGGGACTGCTCGGTGTAGTTTTAGCTGTTCTATTCAATGGCGCTTTGAGGTAAATAACCTGCGGGCATTGATGCGGTATACACATACCTATTTTGTATATCTTTTACGACGTTCGTTCGATAAACTCGTTGGTTTTTTTTTCAGCACCGTGGTAACCAATTTAAACTCGACCGCTACAGTTATATGGGAAGATTTCCTCTCAACATTGCCATGCTTTCAGAATATATCCGAGAAGAGTCAAGTGCGGATGCTTAAAATAATAGGTAAATTGACGGTAGGTATATGGAGGCCACGAGGGGGGATATTATTTTTGGAGGATAAGAACGTGAGGTTTAAGACAGTTAAGGAAGCGTAATAAGATTTTCCTTTCATTTTGGTGGGAGATCAAGACCCCTCTGATCACTTTCTCGACGTTATTCCAAGTCCAGGTGAAAGATAGGAAGATGTTGACGATTTTGCTTCTTGACGGTCAATTCCCAGCTCTGCATTTAAAGGACCACGACCTAATTTTCGAAAGAGACGACCAAAAACAACAGCAAGACGTGTACTACTTTGTGTTGTTTCTTTAAACTCTTTCCTCTTGTACGAGCGTACGCCGAGCAATGGAGGAGGGGAACACTCCTTTTCGGACTCCTTCCTTAGTACTATAATGTACTGGACTATATAGGCTATTGTGTTGATAAGCCCCTATCTAAAACCACTGCACATATAATATTTTAAGCCCGTTATCGACTTTGATATCGATATTACTTATTGAATTTACATTGATTTGTAGCCTTGCATGAAGTATGATATACGTTAGGCATATGTCAGGTTCAGAATGGAGGCTATTTTTAGGCCTGGTATAGCCCTCCTTTTCTTTTTAACAGGGAACCTGTTCTATGTTTTTTTTTTTTTTTTGAGAAATTTGCCGTGCTCCGTGCGCCGTCCGGCAAAAAACTTGGAAAAATTTCGACCCTCTAGCCATATATGATGCGAGGGGGACTTGAAAAATTTGACTCTCGAGCTATATATGATAGGAGGGGGACTCAAAAAAATTTCGACTCGCAAGCTACATATGATGGGAAGGGGGATAGAAAAATTTCCACTCTCCGCCCTCCTATCATATATAGCTCGAGAAAGGAAATTTTTCCAAGTCCCCCCCCCCTTTCATATTACAATTTGATTCATAGAACAGGTTCCTTGCGTTCCTCGTTTAACTTCCTTCAGGAAGTCTTCGTTTTTTTGTTCTATTTTACAACATCGGCGACATATAAACTATCAAAAGTGTATCTCTTATGTACAAGTCCCGGGAACTTTGCTAAACAGTGGTCTTCCAGGACAAGGACAAGTGTTCTAGGTATCATTAGACTTTATCTTATCATAATGTGCACAAGACCTACTCCATCCGCATTACACCGCATGTATCTGACGACTTCTCAGATGGCGTTGGGGGCGGAGGCTTGTCATTCATCGCGTTACATCATTTCTTCCAATTTTCTCGTAGGTACTTTCAATCGCTCCGTTTTTCAGAGGGTCATTACTGTTCTCCTCATGTAGTCCACCACGGATACAGTCGTCTAGTGCGGTCCAGGGTTTCTGGCCGGCCTGGAGCATATCTTGGGCACTCTCTGAGCATGTGCTCAGCCAACTTATCCCTGCTCGTGCAGGTTGTGAATTTACTTGAGATGACTTTTTGTATATTATCAAGTACTTTCGGCGGCCTCTGAGGGCCTGACTGCATGGAAGTTTACCTATGGTGTGGAATACGCGACCTTTGGAATGCATTTGCGGGTCCACTGTCCGTATTAATGGTCATATCACTATTTCTGACTTACCTTCAGAATCTCACCTAGGTGGTCTAGGAATATGTTACTATCGTTTTCCAGCTGTTTCTTAAAGAAGCACCACCTAATAGTCGAGCTCTTCTTAACTGCGGTTGTAATTGTACAAGCCACGATCACTAGCCTGATTGGTGGTTGCCCTGTTAGGGTCACGCACCCAGGTATGACACTGTCCTGTAAAAACGCCTCTGGTTTGTAAATGCTCTTCATTTCTTCCATGATTGCCTTCTATATCAGCACGTGGTAAAGACAAGTAGCGGCATATCGGTAATAGGCAGGGTTGATAATCCAATCGCCATTGGCTCACGCTGTAACCATCAGGTTGGAAGCCGTTCACATTTTCGATTGGTTGATGAATAGTTTTTTGCCTGCAATGCGATTGACTATCGAACTGCAAAATTACCCGGAAAACATGGTTGATGCTGCTAAGCCTTTCATGAGCTTCAGCAGGCACCAATATTACTTCTTGTGCTTGTTCAGGGCGAGTTTATTCATTTATGTAGCCGGGATGGGGCAACGCGTCGATTTACTGCCATACTCGGAGTAAGAGGCGAGTAAAAGTGATGCCGCGGGACTTGGAAATATTTTTGTACTTCTTGGACTTGTAAAATTTTTCACTTTCAATTCTTGGACTTGGAAATATTTTCAACTGTTGGACTTGGAATTATTTTCCAATTGTTGAATTTTGAAATATTTTCATACTTCTTGGATTTGGAATTATTTTCCAATTGTTGGACTTTGAAATATTTTCATACTTCTTGGACTTGTAAAATTTTTCATTTTTGATTGTCTCCCACAGTTGAAAATATTACGATGTCCGACAAAGACAATCAAAACTGAAAAATTTTACAAGTCCACGAAGTATGAAAATATTTCAAAGGAAAATAGGTAATTCTATTCTAACAGTTGAAAATATTTCAAAGTGCCACAATTTGAAAATAATCCCAAATCCAATAGTTGAAAATATTTCCAAGTCCAAGAATTGAAAATGAAAAATTTTACAAGTCCAAGAAGTACGAAAATATTTCGAAGTCCCGCGGCATCACTCTTACTCGTCTCTTACTCCGAGTATGGCAGTAAACCGACGCGTTGCCCCATCCCCGTCACATGAAATAAACTCGCGCCGTAGGGTAGGTGTTTTGGCATAGACTTATTATCTCTGGTAATGTGATTTCCGTTGTTTTTTCAAGTTGAGAAAGTTGCGCATCCCAGTTCATCTTCCGGTCAATTTTTACTCCGAGGTATTTCATGTTTTCCAGTGATCTTATGATGGTCAATTTCTATCTTGAGGACTCTTGCGCTTGTAAGTGTCCCTCTTGATTGGAGATCGTAAGGAACACTTTTTGCACTCTCCCAATCCATCGCCAAAAGATTTCAGAAATGTCATCGACCTAATATTCTCTTTATTACAACCCTAGATATAAACGTGATTTTACAACTTTTCTCGACAATTGTATACCAGAAAGTAACAAAAATTTTCAATTTCTTAGGTATATTTTGCGGTTTCATAATCATGGGAATGTCATTCGCCATATCGAATCTGACAGGTATAGTCGAGATTTCTATTCAAGTGATATCAGCTACGGGTGGACCGTTACTAGGCATTTTTATATTGGCCTTATTTTTCCCAGCGGTAAACTGGAAGGTAGGAAATATCAAGCTTGTACTGTACCATTCTGTGATATGGTGTTCACGAACTATTTATGATTCTTCAGGGGGCCACCGTAGGTATGCTGGTCGGTTCGGCGGTTATAATGTCGCTCGCAATCGGCGCCTTCTTCTTGCCAACCAATCCGACTGGCGCAATTCTGGAGACAAGTACGAATCTGTGTACCAACGAAACTTTCGATCCGAACGTTATAATGCATCGCATGTACGCGATAAATGATAAATTGATCTCAGATACGTTGGAATTTGAGAGGAATAATTTCACGTCGTCGCTCGAGAACGTGAATGATCAGTAAGTCTCCTAAAACTCCATCAGAAACCATTATCCTCATCTAGCAATTGTCTATGTAACTTTCAATATTTGCAGGCCGAATGAATCATTCTACCGAATTACTTACCTCTATTATTCTGTGATTGGAACTTTGGTGACGGTTATAACAGGCTGGGCCTACAGTTTTTTGTCGGGTAAAAATCGAGATCTTTCATTTGATCTTTAATGCATTAGAATAAAATTTATCACCGTATTTTATCCCTACTACAGGTTCTTACGCTCAAGAGTACGTGTATAGAGAGAGGTTAATACATCCTTTAATAACAAAAATACGTCCATACCACAATCCAGTGAATTTGGAAATCCGATGACAAAGAGGATCAGCTATCCTGTTCTTTTTTTGAATATTATTTGTTTAATGATTTAAATGCAGGTGATATTTAATTTTTTTTTTACTGTTCAAATAATAGATTTTTCTAAGATCGTTATCTCTTCTTTTTTGAAATGAATTACGTCAGACCTCACATATGCAGCACGAAACTACAATAATAAAAAACAAATCATTTAATATCAACAAAAATTCAAATATCGCACAAACTCACGCACACATTCGAAAAAATAAAAACAACTGATAACTTAAGAGTAGGCTACAGACAGTATCGATCACATTAAAATCAACTATCTGCCGTAGAGAAAAAAAAATAGATAAATAAAAATCGCCAGCGTGTTTCCGTGATATAAAAAAATATTCGGACTAAAGTACAAATACTTCCTTCATCTGAAAATATTCAGACTAGCGGAATGTCAAATGCAACAATATTACTTTCGTTTTTATCACCCTCCTTCATCCTTTCGTTCAAAATTCGTTAGTGAGGTGGCTGACTATAAACAACTCTGCTACCTGCTTGAATTGCACTAAGTTGATTGGCGTACTAAAATAAAAATAATAAATTATTCGTCATGTTGATAAAACTAACCGCTGATCGCCCTTCTCTCAAGTTCACGCCTACTTACTGCCTGCGACGTAACCACCGATGTAGGCTGAGATTGCTGTCCCGGCGGATGTTGGGAGGACGCCGAATGCGTGGAAATATGTTGTATGTGCGGCTGATGATGCAGAGACGACGGATGATGCGAAGGATGATGGAGGGCTGATGAATGGTGCATAGTTTGAGACGGATGATGAGACATCAGCTGATGATGCGAATTGGGAGGTGGATGATGGGGTGGAACATGCATTTGTTGCATATGCGACGGATGATGAGAAGGAGCATGATGAGATGAAACGGACGAAGGAGGCTGCTGCGACGGGTGCGTAGACTGCGAGGCTTGCTGCACATGATGAGACGGTGGATAATGAACACCACTTGACGGATGGTGAGGTTGATGCGTTGGCGTTGAATGATGAGACGACAAAGATACATGGTGCCCCGAAGGGTGGTGACCGTGCGGAGGTTGAATGTGTAACTGCGACTGGGGATTCATCTGCGTAGCTACAGGTCGAACAGGGTAACCTGAGGTAATGCTACCGTGTTTTGCTCCCTACAAAATTTATTAAATCATCAATCAATGTCTCCTTATAAAGGTAACGAGTTAATCTTACAATATGAGAACATACCTGAGGTGGTTGTTGTATTGAAAGTACTTGGTGCACAGGAACGTGACTTCCGGGTCGTACCATATAGTATTTCTCTTCCGAATACGGTCCACGATCTTTTGGATGGTCTGTAATAATTACACACTTAATAAGCGACTAGAAGCGCATCAAACACTTCACAGTGAATCCTAATTTCGGGAAGATTCTCTATGAAATAATAGAAGGGAGAAATTTCTTCAGAGGCAGAATAATTTTTAGCGACAGTATTTCACGCGAGAGGTCTTAGGTTCAAACCGCACGAGAAAAAAATTGAATTGGTTTGATAATCCTCTCCTCCCTCGATAAAAATAAGACAGTCGATCAATAAGTTTATTACATAGCCAAAGCAGACCGAACCGATCAAGGCAGAATTCAGATTCGAGTTACTTACACACGTGATTCGACTGTATAGATTGATGAGGTCCACTCGGAGCTGGTGAACGATGAGCATACAAGGACGAATGTTGCGGCGGAGCCGAGGATGGTGGTCCATTCGGCGACTGCGATTTATGCAGGGAGTCAACAACGTTATCACGATTTGTATTATACGCATAACCCGTAGGCCCACCACCATGAATTTGTTGCGAGGGATGAGAATATGCAACATTTTGAGCCGGGGGATAAAACGCGCTGTAGTTACCAGACGGGGGTGCGTTTCCAGGTTCTGTTTAACAGAAACACGATATAAAATACATCGCTTTCAAACAATAATAAATACACTTTTATGAGGAGGAAAATCCTCCTAACTATTTGCATACAAGAATACTCACTAGGAGGATATAAGTAACTTCTATTATAGTCGTGATTCCTATGAGGATCTTCAAGCTCTGAAAACAGATGAAAAAATTTGAGATCATATTGTTGCGCAGAGTGAGATACCAGAGAAATTCTCACTTTGAAATGGATGTGGTCCTGCGGCTTGTTTGTACGCGTAAGGTGGTCGATACACAGGCGAAGGGCTTCTGTTCCTCTTCGGAGCTGGAATCGCCTGAAATTAGGTTTCGAAATTCTATTACAAGCAAGTCTTCGATTTTAAGGTCCAGTAGTCGATAAAATATAGTGACTCAGCGACTAGTTCCATATCAAAGCTTAGAAAAGAAACGGGAAGTTGGGAAAGTTTGCTTGAAAATAGAAGGGATTTTTCGTTCAAAATTAAACCTCAAGATTTATATTCGATATTCCAAAATGGTGATACACACTAGCTTTCAAAATGATAGAAATTAATTACTAATAGAATGATACTGCATAGATAATCGACGAATTATCGTGATTAGTTCCACGAGGTTACATCATTCTTTTGAAATTTTGTCAAGATTCAACACAATCTTGAAAATAAATAGAAATTCAATTTTACTCACTTGTACTGGCATCACAGTAGTCGCGGACGCTTTATACTGATTACTGACAGACACAGCCGGTGTTCGAGTAATTATAGGGGAAGGAACACGACTAGACGCGTGAACTGATTGATGAGCTTGTACTGCACCCACTGTAGGTAAGGTTAACCCGATTTCATACAATTTCGCAGCATCTCTGAATAAATCAAAAACACATTGTGCTACCATCGTTTCTTCGCTGAGAAAGAAGACGTAAGACCACGAATACACTTACTCCACATCCAAACGATACTTGGGATTTTCGTAGACTAATTTCTTCAAGTATTCGAAAACACGACTTTTCTCCTGTTTCAAATGTTCGGCTTTCTTCGTGAGCTCTACTATCTTGTCTTTAATAGCTTTTGATTCGGTTTCTGCCTTCAACTTCTTCTCGTCTTCTTCTTTCTTTTTACGATTTTTTTCAGCCTCGGCTTCATCCTCTGCGAGAAGATTATGAAAGAATAAACGTAAATTCAAGACGCACGATCTTAGCAAAGATAACCGAATGAGTAGAATTATCTTGTACCTATTTTCTGTTTTTCTCGTTCTTTTAAAATGTACAACTTCAATGTTTTTTCAACGTCGTCGGTTCTGTCAACCGGGCCCACCATCTTCGGCCTACTTTCATCTAGACTGAAATACAAAACACTGAATTAAACTCTGTATCAAAAAACTAATGAACATCACGTGTGTACGTTCGAGATCAACTGTATTCTCCGATTACACACAATTCATTAATGATCCAACCGGACTGGCATGGAGTGCGGAAAACTTACACTTTTGCTCGCTCTTCGTTGGAATTTGAACGTTTAAAGTACGAGAAATTTGACTTTATCTGAAGACGGATTTATTATCACGTTATTTCATAGACAAGCGGGGCGTATCGCGAGTATTCGTCTAACGAAATTGATGAAATTCTACGTCTAGACTACGAGCTAAGTTGCAAAACCTACCTGATTTAAGCTGAGAGTATTTTCGACAGAATTATTTCGATTCTCTCACACGAAGATCAAACGTTAGATTCTCAGAAGTCGAAGGTAAACGACATTATATTCATTATCGTATAAACGCCTTCATCTTCCGCATTTTCCTCTTCTCGTCTTTGTCTTCGTTTACTGCTTCCAACTTGGAACAGTGGAAACCTGGGACCAAAATAGAGTGTGGTGGCGTACTTTGTGATAATGGTAAGCGCGCCCTTGCGACCGAAAACAAAAACATAAAAAAGTGATGTCACGCGTCGCCGCCAGGATGACGTTGTGTCATTCATGTTGCTTGGTGTGGTAGCGCTACTGTCGTATCAAATTTGATACAAGAGTTTAGAGAGCAACTCTTTGACTATCTATGAGCAACTATTGTATTCGCCATTGATTTCTTTGTTCTAGAATAAGTTTGTATTTCCAAGCGTGGATTTACAGGTACATATTGGGGGGGGGGGAGGGTGTAATATTTCATTGTTCAAAAAATTTCTTTCCGAGCAGAGCGAGGAAAATATGGTCGAATTAGACAATTTCAGTCTTTTAACAGGGAACCTGTTCTATGGGGGGCTTTTTGAGAAATTTGCCGTGCGCCGTCCAACAAAAAACTTGGAAAAATTTCAACTCTCGAGCTATATATGATAGGAGAGGGTCTTGGAAAAAATTCTGACTATCGAGCCATATATGATAAGAGAGGGACTTGAAAAAATTTCGACTCTCGACTCTCGAGCCATATATGATAGGAATTTTTTCAAGTCCCCCTTCTGTCATATATAGCTCGAGATTTGAGAAAAATGTAGACTCTCAAACTATATTATACTAGGCTTATAGTAAGTCTAGGCCTTCTTTATACTAGCTTTATGTAGGTCTAGGCTTCCTTGAATTCTCAATACCAAATCCCATATGACTCATAAAACAGGTTCCCTTCGTTCCTCGTTCAACTTCGTTAAGGAAGCCTTCATTTTTTTGGGGGGGAGGGAAGTTTCCCTGGCCACCCATCTCCGTGAATCCGCCCTTGTATTTCTTTTTGTATTTCAAGCTAATAGCCTCAGAGCAGCATATAGCTTGTAAGCTTGTTGAATGGATAAAATTAAATAATAAAATTCACAAAAAGGAGAGAAGAAAGGCTTTTCTTTCACTGAGGGTTTCAATATTTCAAATTTCAAAGCTTCAAGTGCACAGTAGCTATCCGCAAAGAGAATAAACGAAAAAAAAAAAAAAAAAAAAAAAAAATGCAATTCTACTGCAGGTGGATAGCACACCAAGCAGCAGAAACGTTTATATGTCACCTAGAAAGCAGGTACTATATCACAGGTTTTGGTTACAATAGCTTTCTCGATCAATTATTATTGCTGTAATCATTAATTAATTATTTAGTGCACCCCGTAATTGGCTATTGTAGCTATGTGGGCGGGCACTTATATTTTAAAAGTAACTATTATTATTTCTTCAATTATTTCACCAATTTCGCAATTGGGAACCTGTATGATGCCTGTTAATAATAATTCAAGGGAATTGAAATACTTACTTGTTTAAAAAAAGCCTCTTGTATTATCATCATTCTTCCTTAAAAAGTTGTTCATCATTTTTATTTCTCATGGAAAACGTCTCTCGGGAGGAATAAATATTCGTAAAGGCGCATATGAAATAATTATTGATACCTTAGGTAGGCTAATTCTTAGGAAAATACTTACCATAATCTCCCTTATATTATTTGTAAATTGATTTTTTTTTTTTTTTTTTTTCACGACTGTAATCATACTATTTTTAATTGTCTCATAACTCTACAGTCAGAAAATTGGGTAGAAATATCTGAAGGAAAAAAAAAAAAAATTGGAAATTCCATAGGGGCTGATAATTCTTTTATATATCATCTGATCCACTGACGAACGAAGGTTTTTATTTTGAATTCATAGATGAGGGGAAAAACTCAAACAAATTAGTAATAAACTAAATTTTAATAAAATGCTACAACAATTCAATAAAGAACAAACTAGTACAGCTGACATGAAAAAGGTACCAGTAGTAATTTTCTGCACACTTCTTATTTCCTCTTTCACAAAATTTAGTTCAATAAATTTTAACGACATAGGACAGGTAATTATATTATTCGCTTGCCATAGCTTAACGTTGTCGTGAAATACCAGTCGTCGCAAAATTATGTAAGCCGTTTCCGCGAGTTCATAAAGGTGATACAGATATCAGTGACTCAGAAAATTTTCTTCTTTTCAGATAGTAATAATGGAGGGACCTATGCACAATTAGGAAATATTTCTATGAATATGTCGAAGTTATTATTTGTCTTCGGTGTAGCTTGTTTGTATCTGTCTTCGTCTGGTGCGAATGAAGCAAACGGATCAGGTTAATTTCATGTAACTAATCAAAAGATAGTCGACATTTTGTATTATTACTAAAATCTTGTTTCCATCCAGGTTATAGTTTTCCAGAGGATAGGAAGAAACCGTGTAACTGTGACACGTTTTCACCCATAGCATTAATTACCAGCTCAGCCAAACCAATATGGGCCCCAGAGCTGATAGTGAGCATTTCAGAGGATGCAGAACTTCAATATATAAACAATGGGGAATCAGGTAGGTACTAGACGCGACCAACGTTTTCATAATAGCCTGTCAAGTTTACTTCATTTGGTTTGTAGTATACATGCACAGACAATTTTCAATTTAAAAACGAAAAATATCAGTCTTTACGTAGCTTTTTTTATCATTTTTGAATATCTCTTACGAACATGTCCATTCCAAAAATAGAAATGCTGATAATGTTACGGTGACTTTGTTTCAGTGCTTGGAATCCCAGTCAGAGGTTGGGTGAATTGCACAGGAGGGCCTTTGTATTCTGATTCGTATTATTTGACGCAAGTTATTCATCGTAATAATGTTGTCGCAAATCAAACTCAAGCTGCGGGAACTCGCGATGGGGTTGGGTGAGTCTTAAGCGACTATATCAAATATTCAGTCAGTTACCTATAAGATACAGAGGATAACAAAATGCTATAGAAAAATTCATGTTACACTTGGGTGCTTAATTCATTTTCTTTCTAGTTATGTGACACTATTTTAGGCAAATACGACTGTAATTCGTACATGAATTATTTCTCTGGTATCCTCCCAAAAAAATATCGAATTCTTGACCTGGTCATCGGGTTCTTATCATATAGCTTACCTATCAATCTAACAATTTCTGGTGCTAATTTGCTTCGCCCTATAATTATTAGGTACTCACTGATAACGAACCCCAAAATTTTCTATCGCGCGTGAACATTTTCCAACTTAAATAGAACACAAAATGTAAAGAAATTTACCAACATTTTAAAGATAACAATACTGACACGTTGAAAGATCTATAAATTCCATTAATTATCAATTTTCCTGTTCGTATACACGTAGTTAGGTACCTAGGTATACTTATTTCGGAAAATATATAAGAATGTTTCGTTTTTTGTTATCATTGTAATTTTTTCTCTTTATATAACTTTCTAGGATTTCCAGAAAAAATAAATTATTCTTTAATCAGAGCCAAAATTTATAATATTGTACATTATTTTTGTTGGTAGCTAGACGTATTTGTATAACTTCGTTCAGTCAAATTACTGAGCTTGCACAATGATTACCTAGCTGAGAAACTTGAAAAACTTGAAAATTTCAAGCGTGCTTCCACTATCGAACTAAATATGTCCAGTTGAACATATCTGAAACATGTTTCTTTATTGGTTTTGATCTTGATACATTGTAACCATCAGTTCATAAGCGTCAAAAACTTTACAACCGACCTTTCAGTTATACATTACTACCTATAATAATACATTTTGGTTATTGGGTGATACTGTAACAAAAATACTAGTAGATTTAAGAATGCTCAATTTCTATCTAGGACGCCGCTTGTTTACCAGTTGTTCTTCTTCAATAGCGCCTACCCAGATTCACCTGCAGAAGTACGAAAGTATCCAGATGGTATACTGAACATTTATATTGAAGTGATTGTTGTGAGTACTATTTCACATTTTTTCCAATTAATGAGAAGAGAAATCAATCAAATTACTTACCACCTCGATTCTCCATTGTAAATGTGTACAGGAAGCAACTATAGGTAACCGAAAATTTGATAAATTCGCGCCTGTTCTAAAAAATATACGGAAAACAAACTCGACGTACAACGTTTCCGCTGAAAATTCACTGGGCTGGCTGCTTGAAACCTTACCAAATAATTGTTACTACGCATATCCAGGCAGCGCTCGTAACGTCTCAAATTTTGGCGAACTAACCCCCTCACAAATTATTATCGAGCCAACGTCAGAAAAACGGCCTCGGATATCATATAGTCAGGTAAGAATCTAAGGTAGGGGTTGTCCCCACAAATTTTAATTTTGAATTGGACAGAAAAAATTTGGGTGATAAGGACTTACCAACTCCTGCATACGAAGCAATATTGAAAAACTATCTCGCCATCGAGGCAACTGATGCCGGGAGCAGAAATTTATACTGTCTCCCATCTCTCCTTATGATTTAATTGACAAGTTGATTAAAGCTTAATCTTATTTTCCTCATATTTTACTGCAGTGCACCGTTAATCAATTTTTGTATGACTTTTGCAGTTTTCTGAGACGTACTTAAAAATTTTAAACCCTGTCGGTCAAGTATTGACAAATTTACTAGCAACTTTTCCGCAAGGCAACAGACCTGTCGTCCAAATATGTAATAGCGTGTTTGTAAACTGGCGTTCAAATGGAAAACATAAGAAAAAAACCTGCTGCCAAATGCAGAAAACCTACAGTTAAAATCAGGAGCTAAGGATGAACGTGAAACTTTCGCCCAGGAGAAATATAGAATCCATCAATTGTGCCGCGGCCATTTCTTATACTTATATTATATAATATGATCATACAGAAGATGAATGAATATAATATTTCTGATATAAAATAAATTATTCATGACTGTTGATTAGGCCTATATCTTTGTGTAAAAACGAGTGATAGTAAACAATAATAATTAAACAAGTGAAGACTATCATAATTCGACATTGGAGGTTACTAAAGAATCAACGTTATGAAGAAAAAATTGTATTACCTACCTAATTTTTTTTCATTATTATAACAGACATACCTTGAACATTTAAAATTTTCTACTTTCTACGGTAGGTAATATAAAATTCAATTTTTAAATTTAATTTTCATTTCTAGCTTGTGGTACTAAGTAGTATTTCTTTTTGATAAATGCCTTTGAAACCAACCTTCTGGCTTTTTTTTCAACTCACGTCTTTCTTGTTTAGGTTTACTTCCAAATGGTTCGAGTAATGCCTTCATTTTTCTGCTCTCATCTACATGTATCACAAAATAAAGACTTGGTATCAAATTATGTATGTGTATAAGTATTTATGATACAGTTATTCGTTTGAAGAGAAAAAGGCTATTTTTGGAGGGAAGTTGATATTATAACCTGAGTATGACTATTTTCCAAGAAAGTAAATTGTATTTATTCCTCAGATTTTTTTGTTGTTTTTTTCCTGAATACACAAATATGTGAGTTTTGCACTTATTTGTATGATTCTATTTTACAACTGCATAAATTTTGATTTCCACCAAGAGACACGACTAAGATCTTGGGCAGAGAGTACGATCAAAATGTTAGGTATGTTGAATGATTCGAGTTAGGTAATCTTTAAAATGATAATAAGGGACAGAATAATCAAACCTATAATGAAGCTTCAAATTTATAATGTTCAAAATCAAATAAAATCTTCTATTTTCTCCAGAAACTTTGTTTTTGTGAGATGTACTTTTTTTGTTTAACTTACAAATAACGCAAAGCAAGAGATGGCATTCATGTTCGATTGAAAAAAAAAAAAAAAAAAAAATCAAGGATAATTACTTACATTCAGGGATTTCAACTTTTACGGTGGGAGGTATTTTATAAGCTGCTATTGAACCTGCCATTTGATCTGCCCACGATCTGACATCTTCTGAAACCGCACTTCCACAATAGAGATAAACTTTATCCGAACTAAAAACGAGGCAAGAATCCAAAGCTTCATCAACGTAGTGAGATGATATTTCCACCTGAAGAGGGATTATGTATTGTATAACTTGAAGGTCAACAAGATGAATTTATAGGAAAGTTCGGTCTGATTTGATAATATTGTAAAACTTTCAATTGGTCTGTTCAAATGAAGATTACTTACATCACTCAATATCAAGTGGTACTCTGAAGTTGGTCTTATTGCACAGACCATTTGAGCACTACTTAAAATTTTAGTGACGTCAGTTTGTATTCTTAATTAGTTGATTTTTTTCAGGCTAGGTATGCATTTTTATTGCACAATTTTCCAGAAAGTGGCATGAAATAATTACTTTTGTCATGTACATTAGTTGCTGGGGACATCCAATTTATCACTTCAATCCCATTAGGGCACTCATCTCGGATTTAGGCCCTTTACTTGCTACTTTTTCATCCACTCCTGTTCGGTTAACCCATATCCTTGACATTTGTCTCAATCTTATTCAAATTCTCAAAACAGCTACATATGTACTTTTATATACAAACAACACATCAACAAAATCATTCCTTCAGCATTTTCCTCCCATTTTCTCTGCTAGACGGACGGCTTCAAATCAGGACCCAGAACCGGATGGGCAGTCTCCATTTAGGGTAATATCTCGTCCTTCCGTCTGAGAAACTCTGTTTCTTTTCATCTCCAAACTCACCACTATATTCACCTACCTCTCTCTGCAAACTCTCGGATTCTCTCTCATCTTTTCTTGCAATTCAAAACCCTTGTCGTCCAGCAAATCCTTATTTTAGCACACCCTTGAATTCTCCCTCACCGTACACATCGACCTTAAAGACCATGACGCGGTGGATCTTGACTCAAAACAGTCACTGCGTTCACCTTCCATAAGTTGTATGTTCTCAAATTGTATTACCGCTCCCCGATCTTCACCTCCTGCTATAATTTCTGGTCCACCTTATCTTCTAATGAACTCCGATCCACTGAAAAAATCCCTAGTTCCTTGGTCTACCTTAAGTAGCCCTTTCCGACGTGAAGAAGTGGGTCAGCGCTAGTATCACGCGCAAAAAAAAAAACAATACAATCAATGGGCAGTGCGGGAAACAAGCGAAAGCTAAAAAGTCACTTCTGGCAAGTGTTACGCTTTTGGAGAAGGAAAAAAAGGTCATTCAATTATTTCACGTAAACGTTCAAAATAGTATTCCAAACTCATCGACTTACTTCTGAAAATCGGGCATCGTTTTTTGTCCCTCCGACAAAATAGATCATAAATAAAGTGGTACGATTTAAACGCTTTTTACGAAATTCTGCGTCATATTTTCTTCTATCGTCTAAAAAAACAAAGATATCAGAGAAATCAATTCTACAAGCCGCGTACCGGTACTTTAATTAGTTTTACATTGATGATTTGTACAAACCTCTGGATTTCTTTTTCGGCGATGGTGGTCTTTCGCGCATCATTCGTTCTTTATTATCTTCGGCTAATTTACGAGCCTTTTCTCGAAGATTCTCCGCACTTCCGTCTCCTAGGGGAACAAGGGCAAGAGACAGAAGAGAGAATCAAAAATCTTTAGTCTTTCTAAATTGTAAAGTTGTGTGTCACAGCATGGAACAACGAATAACACTCATGGTCAGATATGAACTACCAAAGGTATTTCAATAGACAATGTCATTTGCTGTTTTTCAATCTTTCATTAATGTGCAGTACTCATGCGTAGTTTCCGCGCTTCATTGCGACACACAAGTGTAGGTATACCTTCTCATGCTTTGAAATTTTGGAGATCGACAAGATACGTTACGCGTCGCAAAAAGCCGCGGTAATAGTACAGTCATCATCCGGTCAAAAGGGTGACCACTAAGGAAATAATTGCTACTCAAAATTTTATTGATGGAAGTTCTTAAGCACGATCCCAAGTAACACCAAAAAAAACCCGTGGCCCCCAGTCCCATTCCCCTTTGTGGGAAAGACAAACAGACAAACTTTCTGTTTTATATATTTAGATTTCAAGAGGAACACTTTTTGTTTGAAACATCTTTAAATTGGAGTTCGATTATTTGAGATAATATCATTCAAAAAAATCGATTTCCTTTCAAAATCTCGGTGCCTTCAGCGTACTTTGAAACGAAATACAGGTAGTCCATTTTGAAGAAAATTTCTCAGAAAACTTTTTTTTCCTAATTGGAACTTGATCTTGCGAGGTACTTGAAAAACCTTGATTTGCTTCCAAAAGCTTCAAACTTTTAATCAACTCTTGTAGGAAGTTGAGGAAGTCCACTCTATAGCAAATTTAACAAGGAACACTTTTTCTTCGAGACTTTTTTCAATTAGTGCTTGATTTTTCGAGATATTTCCACAAAAAATATTTTCATCCGAAAGCTTCTAACTTTGTACGAACTTTTTGAGCTTATAATTGAACTTACCACGAAGTTCAGATACACAAAAATGTAGAAAATTTTACAAGGAACATTTTTTGTTTGAAGACTTTTTTTCATTGAGCCCAAATTTTTCGAGATATTTGCAAGAAACCGATTTTGGCGGGCTAAAACGTACCACAAAAAATTTAGCACAAAGTTTGGCGGGTGATAACTTTGATATGTTTTTCTTGACCATTTATAATCATTTCCGGCCCTTGTGTACTCCAAAATGTTTACGACAAAGTCTTTATTGCCTGTACTAAACCTGTACAGCGGTGTGATACATTTTCTTCACATTTCCTGTACTTTCAAAGCGCTCCAACTCCGTGAAAATGATCGTAACGAAAATTTTTATAAGAACCGTTTTTGTAAAGAATTGTATGCAAAATATTTTCAGTCTCTTGACATTTTCCTCAAAAGTACATATTTAGCTAGAAAATTTAGAAAAACTGATTTTGGGTACACATTTTGATCCCCCCCACAAAGGGGAATGGGACTGGGGTCCATGGGTTTTTGTTTGGTATTACCTGGGATCATGCTTAATAACTTCCATCAATAAAATTTTGGGTAGCAATTATTTCCTTACAAAATCCGGATAATGGTTGTACTATAAATAAACATCTGAGAATTGCATTTCATTGTTCTCCCTGATAACGTCCGTCACTGTTGTGCTCAACAAACTGCGTACGTAGTCAGCGATCCTAGCGGATGGCGCGTCCAAATTGAAATAATTTATTTTCTGTCAGTTATAATTTACATAATTTTACTTAGATTACGGCAGCTCCAACTAGAAGGCCAAACAAGAAATTGTTCGGTAACCTTATCGTGCATAAGATCAAGAACACCAAAAAAATATTCTCCATGGAAATAGGGCGGCTTCTCTGGTAGAAATGAAGAAGAAAAATTCAAAGTGCAAGCAAATTCCTCTTCAAAGTACTCAATGGTCAAATTACCCTATTTGGAGATAGCCGTGGTTTGACACTTATTTGATCCTCATTTTGACATTGTGTTGTAGGCATGCAGGTGTTACAATATTATTTCATTCTTTTATTTAAGTTATCTTCAGAGCAAATTATAATTGTGAATGAATCCATCTCTTAGAATGTGCCCAGACAAACCATGCCCCAAGTTAAGTAGGTAAGAGCTCCACGTGTAAAACTGGCCATCAAATGAGAGCTCTCTCACCCTAGAATGCATTGTGTGCGCTTTAGATTGTTACCATCAACTTCTAGGACCCTCCATTTCAAACATTATAATCAACATCATCCACCTGAAATGGACCTTATTATCAACGCCAGTTTTACACGTGGAGCTTTTGCCAAACCGACTTGGAACGTATAGTTTGTCTGAGCCAAAGCCTCCTATAGTTAGAAGCCATGAACGTAAAATTGGCAACTGCACAACCGTGGGCCGACTTTTACATTGCTCTTATGGGGAGAAACTCTTTGAGCGTCTGTTTCTTAAGAAAATATTAAGTTTTTGAAAAAATCGAAAAGAACAAAAGTTGTAGCTCGTGAAATTTCCTTTAAATAAGGGTCAACTCGATTTTTTCATGAGAGAGGTGTTTTACATGTAAATGCGTGGGCCGAATGCGGTGTTGCCTTTCTACGTTCATGGCTTCTGAATATAGGAGGCTTTGTCTGAGCAACTAATTCATTCGGCCGCTGGGGGCGTTACTATCGGTAAAATTCAAAACGGGTGGAGGACAATTTTTCCATTTAAATGTTTGGTGAGTAATCTCAAAATAACTTGAGAATGAAGCAATTTGGGGAAAAAACGAAAAGAACAAAATTTGTAGAGCGTAAAATTTTCTACAAATCATCTCCTCTCATGAAAATTGATTTGTATCGGTCTAAGGAGACCATCCGCCCTTCATCCGCATTGCCTATCTATTTTCCTGTTTTCTTAGTGCGCGATGTTAGCGCTGTCCGGCCCTAATATATGTACTTCCACTATAGAGCACTAGAAAGACAAGAGGGCTAATGTACAATACGCTTAACGTTGAAAACTGGTCCACTGCATTCCTATTGCGCGTACAACCGTACGCTAACCAGTTCACAGCCTATTTTAACATTAGGTCTTATGGTGTTGACCCCTTTTTTCCATATTTCCTAAAAAACTATTGCCCAATATTAAAAATTGATAAGAATGAAATTTGTTCCTCCTGCAATTTCCTATTCTATGTAATTGATTTTACATTTTTTCCACAAAATGTTCTTGTAAAATTCTGAAAATAGTACCGTTCAATGAAAAATTAAAAAAGCAAATAAATTTTGTTCTCATCATTTTTAGATTTGAAACGTATTTTCTGAGATTTTTTGCAAGAGACAAGCATGCTTCATAAGCAGCAATGTAAAATGTGCCGTACTGTGAACGCAGCGCCAATCTTATACACGGTAATGTTGCAAATATTTTTGAAAACCAAACGCGATAATCAACAATCAACATGGCGGATGAGTTGACTATCTTGTCTCTTCTACGTACGAGTGTCTATAACTTCCACATAAACCGAATATACAAACTATGATAAAGGCGCGGATCCATACAATCACTTTTGAAAGGGAAAAAGTCTGAAAGACCTTTTTTCAGCGCGAACCCGCCATCCCTTTTGTTGGGGGGTATTTTCAGGAAATTTTCGTCCGCGAACGCCAACGATCCAAAGTTGATGACGTAACGGAAGGGGGGGGGGGGTCAGAAGAATTGCGACTCTTAAGCTAGAAATGAGGCTCCGAATAATTTTGACCTCTAAGATGGGGCACGTCCAATTAGCTATATGGGCGACTTAAAATAATTTCGACCTCTAAGCTGTATATGATAGGAAAGGGACTTGGAATAATTTCGATCTATATAGGATACGAGGGGGACTTGAAAAAATGTTGACTCTCGGGCTATATATGATAGAATTTTCTATAATTATGTTCTACTTTTTGAAAGACCTTCCGCAATGGAATACGGGTCTTGCGGGTTCCCCGCTCGCCTTTGTAAAACTTGCAACGGCATCCCAATTTTTCGTTGAAGCATGTAATATGAAAATCAAAGTAATTTCATTCTTGTTAACTGTAAATTACTACAACCATGCTCTCGGTTGGTGTACAATCTAGTCTAGTTTCCAGCCAATCGAGAGTTTAAGTATCGTCGCAAAAAATTTTATCTTCTTCGATACTACAGATTTTTTATTTTTATTTTTTGGTTTGTGGAGGGGGAAGGGAATTTTGCATATCCCCATGGATTCGCGGCTGACTGTATTTTATAAGTTGACTAACTTCGAGAAATGATGATTTTCTTCAATTTAAGTTGCTTGAATTCTAGCCTTTCCTTAAGCCATTGTTTTGCAGTCAATTCTTGTTCCCTCGTGGTAAGTTTTCCACAATATACGTAGGCGAAGTCTGAGATCAGTTCCACACAATAATCCTCATTTTGAATGTAATCCAACGAAAAATGTGTCACCTAATAAGGGAAAAAAATGCACATTTCAACGTTAATTCAAAATCCACTTTGTGGCTGGCTTGCCAGCAGAAATTAATGCTACTAAAATGTGTGTAATACAAAATGTGAACAAAAAAATTAAAGAAGAAGGTGTTTATATTCTTCTTCATATTGCGATACACCGCAATTTTGGGATGAAAAGTTTGACGAGTATTGCTTCATCAACTTATTTTTTGTTTGATTTGATTACCATATATAATGACTCTAAAATCTAATAGAATATCACTACCTGTTTGACAAGAATATTAGTAAATCCTTGAACAATCAAGAACATTTCACTTCTGCTTTTATCCTTTTCATTTCCATGCAAAGCTCTTGAATTAGCTTCGCCTAAAACACAAAATACAAAATTTTGAAACCTACAAAATATGAATAATTATATAGGTATTTGGGTCACAAAAATACTGACGTTGTATGGCTTCTTTAAACGCGAGCATGTTTCGTCCTTCAAGTGTATCTCCCTGAGCTGGAAGAGGTTGCAACAGAGGTGTAGTAGCATCTACCTGTGCGCGAAATAACAATTCAGAACAAAACTTGTCATCTCATTGTAGAATGAACAAACATCACGAGTACTTGTTAGATTGAATAAAGTTCTTACACAGAAAGAGTCTTCTTTGGCGGATGTCCTACCTGATCCATTTTTTTCCAGAACAGACAAAGAAGATTGTAAGCTTCCCAAAAGTACAATTATCAACGATAACATTATCGACTATTTTTGCCAAAGCACAGAAAAATAACTAGACTATGAAAATTTAATATTGAAGTAGGTAGGTAAAGAAACGTGTATACAAATAAAAACGTCTGACGAAATGACAGTCATAATACACATAAAGGACAATAACGTGAACAGAGTCACGCAATTGCTGCGATGCAGTAAACACCATATTTTTGAACTTCGTTGGTGCACGGCTAAAATAGATTTAGTAGATTAGAAAGGTGGTGAAATAAACGATTTTGTACAAAAATATAGTCATTAAATGAGGGAGCCCACGAACAGATATTTGAGAGTACTTTTTCGTTCAGAAATAAGAAGTTTAAATTATTTCCCTGTGAAATAATTGTGTAGCCAAATTCTATCATCTATTTTCCTCTCGGGTCATAATTACCATGTACGAGTATGTATTTAATGGCGATGATTTAGTTTACATCCATATAAGGAGAAGCTTGAAATCATCGAGGGATTTGGAGAAATTCTGACTGAAGTGCAGAGGGAAGAAATAGCTGAGCTAAAAGAAGGCGTGATGTGTTGAAGGAGTATTTGAATCAGTTTAGCGGAAAGACAACTAATCTAGAAGGGGACGTCACGTTATTAGAGTACAACCATATCGAGAGAACTTGTAAAAATTTGAACTGCGAAGATTTAGGATCAATCTGAGGAACTTTGACCGATAAGTCCGATATGAAGGAGGACGTCATGTTATCGGGAGGATTCCTAAAAATTTTGAAAGAAAAACAGCGGAGATAGGTGATTAACGTGGAGGTAAGCCTTTTATTATTGGAGCGTGAGTTCAGGAAAATTCTGACCGCAAAGCAGAAGCAATAGGTGGCTGACCCATTCGAGGAACAAGAAAGCATTTCTATAAATAAAAGAAGAACACAAATCGTGTTTTGTGTCCCTCTCACATACAATCACTCGGGAAGACTCGGATGGCGTCTAGTTTCACTCAATTCTGAAGAATCTTCCTCAGTACAAACGTATCTACATCAAAAAAAGTACAAGACAAGTTAGTTTAGGAGAGATGCCATACCCTTAGCTTGATTTAGTAAATATCATAGTATGGTATACTAGCTTATTGAGAAAAGGAGACAAACTAGCCTGGAATACCGAGGTGGATTTCGTATACGTGATAAATAAGAAAATGATCGATCAACTTTGATCGGGTGTTGAAGGTACCAGCGATAATTTTTGCTAGATGCTAATTGTACTATGAGGTTTCTGAATTTGTGCCCATCCCCAAAAGGGGTTCACGATTGACTTTTCTCGAAATGAAGCTGAAGAGCTACAATTTACAGCTCAAAATCTAGGTATATTAACATTGTCGTTTGAGATAACATAATTTGATCATCGAGTCTAAAAGTAAATGTCGAGTTGAATCCAAACTCATTGAAGAAACGAGATTAAATATTTATTTAAGAAAATTCACTCTTCACAGACAACATGCAAGACCATCAATGTCATGATTATGAAATTGATATTTTTTGAAGAAGAAAAGATATTATTAGTCATTGATTGACGATTTTATAATATATATAAGATCTCTGATTCTGAATACATCATCCGGTAGTCCTAGGTCTTTTTGACTGACAAAAACAATCTGCAAGAAGAGATCATATCTTTATTATCGATATTACTAGTCTTTGCATAGTAACTAAGAATCCGACTTTCAAGAATTCATCGTTGCGGGTTTATGACGGACGAAAAAATGGTTAACGTTTAGAGTAAGCACCATCGTGAGGGACTTTCTCAAGTTTTAAGTTTTAGGTTGATAGGCACACAATCCGCACTACCGAGAGTTGCGCGCACTCTTACAGAAAAATGTGTATGAGCTGTCATCAGGATGACATAACCGGCATTTCAACTTTCTTATATACAAATACAAAGAAGACGTCAAACTCACAGGCGTTGTATAATGATACTTTTTTTCTTTTATCAAAATTTCGGCTTTTTCAGCAGCTTTCTCACGTTCTACACCGTCACTATTCTCTCCCATTATAACTAAAAGACCAGAGTCAGATTGAGAGTCCAACAGGAAACAATTCTGTAAAGAATCAAGAAACAATTTAAAAAAATTCTTATCAGTAAAAAAAATGGAAAAAATCAAGATTTCATTTCTCTCTAGGAGCGTTACGATCGGAAAAATTGAAAACGAGATCAAAAGAATTTTTCCATCTGAAGGTTCATTGAGTAATCTCAATATCTTGGGGAGAACAAAATTTGTAGAGCATAAAATTTTCTACAAGTAGATAATCTTCTCTCATAAGAGTTGATTTCGATCAAATTGAGACGCCCATCAATTTTCCTGTTTTAATTGTACACGATAGTAGCGCTGTCCGGCCCGAATTCGCTGGTAATTTTAAAAGAATTACTGACATCAGGATTCAGCGAAGAAATTGGTTGACTCTGATCATGAGTCCCAGGAATTTCACTGGAACCTCCACCGTCGTCTTTATGAATTTCAATTATCTGTAAACTCTAAAATGAAAGAGCAGAGGATGGTTGTTAGGACCTACTCATATCATACTTATCCTTAATGAATTAAAAATGTCAAATGAAACTCACATCATTTTCTAATTCATATATGTCGACTGCCTGACCAAGTATAACCTTAAAAAAAAAAAAAAAAAAAAAACAATAAAGAATCGATTTGTAAACTTTGTTCCAAAAGAAAATCCGTTATCTAAAATGGAGCCGATTGCGGATATAGACCGCCATATTTAATCTTTACGTCACCATTCATCTTCAGACTTCCCTACTTCAAAAACTGGAAACGATTTATCACAATTTGGAAATAATAAAAAAATAAGACGAGAACTGCTAGACTAAGAGCAGAAATAAAATGCAGCGCTCTTAAGGGATGAAGAATAGCTCCATTAAATGCACAAATGCCTCAACTGATCATTATTATTATTATTATTATTACAGCCTCGGGAAATATATGATTACAAATCTACATATTATACTTCGCCCATTCCAGGGCATAGGCCTCCCCTATTTTCCTCCAGGTACTTCTACATTGGGCACTTCTCGTCCAAAGAACACCCGCTCTATCGCTGATTTCCTTCCTCCATCTTGTTCTTGGTTTACCTTTCTTTCTTTTCAATCCGTATGGGGTCCACTCATATATAATCTCTTGCTCCAACCTTCCCTCTTCGATCTTATCATATGCCCTGCATATTTGAAGTTTGATTTTTTAATTATATACCCCACGTCTTTCATTTTCGTTTTCAATCTTATTTCACTAACTCTGGCTTTGTCCCTAATACTTATATTTAGAATGCTTCTTTCCATCAACCTCTGTGTTGTTCTTAATTTGTTGAGTTGAGTATTTGTTGAAGCCCATGTTTGGGCTCCATATGTCAAGACCGGTAGAGTACACGCTTCCAGTGTCTTAATTTTCGTTTCCAGTTTCAATCTTTTGTTTTTGTAGACTCTTTTGAGCGCCCAAAAAGATTTCCAAGCTGCTTGTCTCCTTACATTCAATTCTTTGTCCAAACCTTCCTTAAGTGATATTGTTTTCCCCAAGTATTTGAAGCTTTCGATTTCTTCTACAATTTCTTTTCCTAGTTTTATACTGGAATCCTCGACTCTATTGCTCATAAATTTTGTTTTACCTGAGTTGCATTCTAATCCTCTTGTTATGCTTTCCCTTGAGAAACTACGAAACATAGTTCTTGTATTTCATCTTTTGTTTTCCCTATCAATATTACGTCGTCGGCAAATCTTAAATTAGTCAAGTTTTTTCCATCAATCTTTATTCCATAATCCTTTTCCTCCCAATTAAGTTCCCGAAATATCTCTTCTAATAAGCTATTAAATAAGTTGGGGGAGAGTGGGTCACCCTGTCTTACCCCTCTTCCTATGAAAAATGATTCACCTTTTACATCCGTTTTCACATATGCTTTTGCATTATCATACATCGATTTGATGTATTAACCCACTTTTTTGCTATTCCTTGATTTGCCAAAGATTGCCATAAGGAATTATGTATAACTGAATCGAAAACTTTACTGAAATCGATAAATAATGACGTCACTTAGAAAACTGGAATATTGTAAACGAGAGCAGTTGGAACCCATTACATGTATTCTACTTCAATTTAATCATGAGTCAAAATAGGAAATATATTTTGAGATAGTCACTCACTTTTTCCATCTCCGCTGGCCCAAACGGTTCCGATTTATTAACCACCTGAAACTAAGAGAAAAGTTGCTCAACGAGTATACTCATACATGGCTCGATAATAGGAAAACATCTTATCCAGAAATTTATTTCCACAAATTATCTCACCTCAGTTCGAATCCCCTTATCCTGTCTCATCACCTTAATAAAATTAAAGAGCTCGAGAGCGGGTGAAATGGACAACCATTTTATTTGTAACTTACTTTTTAGCTGACGACTTCTCTACTGACTGTATTTTTAGTAAACAAAAACTCGACGGCATGGCTAGCGGCTCCGTGTGATTTTGCCACCTGACACCGAGCCACTAATCGCGCCGTCGAATGTTTGATTTCCAAAAATAAAGTCAGTAGAGAAGCCATCAGCTAAAAAGTAAGTTACAAACATAATGAATGTCCATTTTACCTGCTCTCGAGCTCCCTAATAAAACAGGAACAGTGATAATGGATTATTGGAACTCATGTTGAGTGAAAAAAGGTGTAAGTAGACCACCAAAGTTGAAAAAGTTTTTCAAGTGGACAATTCTATTCTATTAGTTGTGTTTACAAGAGTAATTTTGGGTGTCCCCCCCCCCCATCATCAGTTGTGTCGCAATTAGCAACTAATAAAGTAGAATTGAACTCTTGAAAAACTTTTTCAACAGTGGTAATCGATGTGGAGCAGTTTAGCAGGAAAAAAAGGAAATTAATATTCTGAAGAGGAAAATAAAAAATTAACGTTTTCCTCTTTCCAGTTATTGCTTCTTCTCATAAATTTAAGCATTGAAAGTCAAGATTCAATGCAAGCAGAGGGCACAGTTTTGGTCCGTAAAGTCATGTGATCCTCCTCTTCGTTTACCACTCTGTTATATCAATCTTGAAGTCTTTTAGATCTCTAGGAAATTCTTAGAGACATCTTTGGTTAATCTAATCTGAGTACTTACTTTTTGCACTTCAAGATTTTTGGGGAGACGTTCAA
Source organism: Aspidiotus rigidus (assembly GCA_035079385.1). Classification (NCBI taxonomy): domain Eukaryota; kingdom Metazoa; phylum Arthropoda; class Insecta; order Hemiptera; family Diaspididae; genus Aspidiotus; species Aspidiotus rigidus. Next base: position 3,688,606 of record JAVHKY010000031.1, on the reverse strand, counting down.
ATTCCATTAAAAATAGCGCCCATTTCTCCAACTCTTTAAATGATAAGTGCGCAGACAATTCACCTGTTTGTAAATTTCAAAAGCAATTAATAGAACGTTCGAAAAATGTACATTGATTTGTGTTTGGGAAGCTACATTGGTAATGCATGAGAAACAGGTTGTTTGTGTCATTGAGGAAATCCTGTCGGTCAAGGTGGACTGACGACCTTCGACTATACAAACTAGTGACTGGAAGTTTTTATGAAAAGGCCGTCCACAGGATTCTATGACTCATGATAAGATGGATTTACGGGGAGCGGGAACTCGGGAAAAAAGTAAATTAAAGGAAAAGCAAGAGATGTTTTTTTTTTTTTTTTTTGTCAAATATCAAAAAAGCTGTTAATTTCCCCTCTCAAAATCATGTTCTCAAACCATCCCTGAACTTTTAACAGAATTGTGGAAAGAACAGAGGAGAAAGTGATAAAAAAAAAAGTCCGTAGACAGAACTTTGTCATAAGCTCATAATTAGTCAAACTAGAGCTTATTCATGTATTGGCAATAAGATTGGTATAGATTAGCAGAATACCTACAGGGGCAAACTTCGGCAAGGGGACTTTTTGTAAATAATTTGAGTCTAGAAAGAAAAGGGACTCACTTGAAAGCATCGTAATCTTTCGCTTTACTTCTTTCTTCTTTAGCAACATCATTTTTGCCAGACTTATCGCTATTTCTTTTTGTAATTTTGAGGCGGACTTTCCACAATGTATGTACACTACTGTCGAATCATATACGATGCATTTGTCCGTTTCTTCAATGTGGAATAAATTCAATTCTACCTAAATCATGACTAATCATTACAAACCCCGCTCAATATTTAAGCCTTATAAGTCTATTAGGTTCCCTCTGACATTAATATGACCGTTCCATCTACGAGAATACAACACGACTTTATCTCAAATCTTGGTACTAATCAAAGAGGAGAAATAAATTACCTCTCTGATAAGGAGCTCGTCAATATCTTCGATCAAAAACATTCGTGATGTAGTTTCATCAATTTGAGTTGACATAGCACTGGAACTATTCATAGCAAATATCCCTAGGAAAAAGGTTTAAGAGTGAAAATTGGGTCACGGTGATACTCCCGAGAGAGCTGATAAGAAAATATAACATAGATTTATTTTCTCTCCAACTGTTGCGCTATTGCACTCTTTGAACATTCATTTCGAATATTTGTCATTATTCTACTAAATTATTCCAAGAAATTAATGAAGATTCTCGTGATGAATAATTGTAATTAGTACATATTTTGGCTCCGAAGACGAAATTTTTCAAGCCTTACTTGTGTAGGAGTTCACAGCTTGACATTTTCCAAGTCTGAGCAGTCAACTTTTTCAAAGTTCCACCTCGATGAGAGTAGGTAGTTCAAAATTTTTCCTCCCCCCAGGGTGAAATTTTCTCAAGTGACCTTGCTTTCCACATTGAAATTTTTCCACATCAATGAAGGTTCCAAGCTCGAAATTTTTATAAATTTGCGTGCGAAGAGTGGGCGGAAATTTTCATTAAAAACCCATCCATAAAACAGGTTTCTGTTAAAATTCAAACTCAAAATAAATGATTGAATCTGAACTCACTTCCGAATACAGACTTGAAATCGCGTGACTCTTGACCTTCAATTTCTCTATGAATATCAACAATCTCGTGCACTTCTGAATCTATTTGTACGGCAAAAATGGCAGCATCAAAGATATCCCTCTGAAACAAAAATAATGTTTGAAAAAAGAGAAGAGAGAAACGTTATACTCGCATATCGTGTATGAAGAAAGTCTCACGTCGGTCGAGTCTTTTCCTATCCAGTAGAAGATGTCAACATATTTTCCGGGTACTTTTGATGTCTCCTGGAAAATATAATAACGCTGCGTATGATCATGTATCAACTCAATATGACTCAGGCCAATGACAGGGCATTTGCGGAAAACATATCTATAGGCAGAAATACGTTCCTTGAGGCAGGTTTTTGGGCTGCAAAAATTTTCTATGAAGAGATTGGCACGGCAGGTTAGGTTCGAGAGTTGTCAGAGAGAGGCAAAAGATTCATTAGACTTTTGAAGACCTAGTCCAGAGAACTTCATAACGTTGGAAGTTATTTGCAACATTTTTCTTAGCCAACCCGAAAAATTGGTCGTCTTTCCCACGATAGATTAACACATATAAAACTCATTACAAAAGTATGAATTTTCCTTATCTACAACCTATCCGCTGTAAATCACTTTTTCTGAAACAGGCCTATCTCTCAATGGATAACAAATCATGCGGTCAACGGCTAAAGGGACCTCATTCTTTAATATCAAGTTATCGAAATATCCTCATAAGAGGTCCATTATGGATGTGAAATTGTGATAGCATTGTGACTTACTTCAAACTACTTTACGACCCACGGTTTGAAAACCATCGCTGTAAATATGTAATCTCTTAATTAGAAATTGTGAAAAAAAAAAAATATCGCACCGTATCCTCTTCCAATCTCGTCACTTGAATTATCAGGTAAGTAGCATCAGAATTGAACTTTCTGTAATGTATCGTCCTTTTGGAGACCATGCTTGAGTCCTAGTGCAAAATAGAAATACAATTTCTTTATAACGTCTACATCTGAAAAATTACCATTCTATGTTACATATTTCAGCATACTTGGATTTTCCAAATGAACTTCGTTCTTTCTTTGAGGTCCAGTAACATCTTTCGTAGTTTGTCGGCTAATTCATCAATGTTTTCTTTCTCACCACTTGTGGGGACGTCAATATTTGGATCCGAAGAGGAGGGTTCACCTTTGCAATGCTCTCCTACTTCTGACGATTTCATCGAGATCGATACCTCCAATCCAATCAATAAGAAGCATAGTGGTAAGCCTGCTGTTCTAGGAACATTCTTTGAATTCATCACAGAAGTATGAGCATAAAACTATAGAAAGAATTTGAAAGTAAAACACTTCTTCAAATTTTAAGAACAGAACTCAAACAAACAGTTTTTGTGCATCCCACATTCTGAAGAAAACATTATTGTGAAGCGATTCTATTGCTACCTATGTTGAACAAGAAATGTGAAGTAAAATGAAAAACAAGAAGCAGTACTTTCCAAAATTTTATACTTATTCATAGGTACTAACGTTCATACAGGTTTGGGTTGTTTGAAGTTTTTTCAGTTTACTGTCAAAAACGTGTACGGATGAAGATGGAATATTTAGAAAGTTGCACCTGTATAGATTTAGTGCCGACATGCTGGTCTGAGCATCTCTCAACCTGCTTTTTGTTTTGTTGGTTTTCAATTCTGAAAGCATTGAATGAAAACAATCCACAATACCTAAGTGCTATCCAACAAAATTCAAAAACTGCAGTACATACGCTGAGATGGTTTTGACTGCAGAATTTGAAGCTTTTGAAGAGATTTTTGCGTGTTGTTTTATTATTGTGGAAAGTGATCAAATGATTTACAAGACAGGAAAAATATTGATTCAATCTTGAGTCATCTTCAATTTCTCCACTGCGTGAAAAATGTGTACATCTAGACATCCAAAGCTCAAGTCCCGTCTGCACATATACATACAGTTCAAAGGTTTTGGTTCATCAACCATCATCAGAGCTGAATGTGAATCAACCAAGAAGCAATAACAAGTGTCATGACCTGAAAAACCGTAGACGAGATTACCGAAGTCTTCTTCTGGTAAATACTTGTTGTGAAGATTTACCATCAGTCCTTGTTGGCCATATTAGGCAATTTCAATACGTTTGAGAGCCAGGCGTTTGAATTAGGAATTTTCTTTATGAAGCAAGACTTCACTCCCTCAGCGGAAAGTGTGTCCATACAATATGAGGTGATCCACGAAGATAGATAAACTCTCGATGAGAACTGCCGCAAGCATCAATATGTTCTTTTACTCTGGTTTCTTGTTGGCGACTACTTTTTCTGATAGAAGAACCGGAATAATCTTGACACTTTAGTAAGTACTTACCGTCGTAGGGTCCTCCAAGTGTACAAGAGGGCGTTTCAAAGCGGAATGATTGTATAGTAAATAAATGGACTTGGTATCGAAGGCACGCAAAATGCGACTAAAATCAAGCGAAAACCTCCCCAAAAAATGGAGCCTGATCCCCCTCTCATCAAGCTCACGGAAGTTTGAGGTAAAAAATAATTTGATACAAATTGCTTCTGAACAAGTCTTTCAACCTTTATTAGCTTCGACCAGTGACCTCACAAAGAAAATCGTCGAAATCTTACGATATATTGACGGACGATACACGAGAGTAGTGAAGGCAGCGAGAGGACAAAAAGAGCAACCGTCAAAGTATCTTTTCTAAAAATACGAAATTTATAAATTCACCATTTGCAGAGATAGAGGGGTCCAAGAAGTTGGTCTCGGAACCGCCAAATTCCAAGGTTAATAAGTGGAAGGATAAAGACTGATAAGGAATTGTGAGAAGTCGTTGGCAAGATGCTCAGATCCATTTCTCAGACACAGGTCGTCATCAACGTAATGTGCAAATAAGACATATAGCCAAGGTGATCAGAACGAGAAGCAAAAAGTTATTTTTCAACTTTCCTCCAAGAAGCCTTTAATCAAATTCCTGTGGAAATGCCGACCTCATCGGGAAATTTGTATGTAGTATTTATTGCTGAATTCATAAAAATTGAAGGACCAACAAATATTAAGGAGACTGGAGAATTCTATCAATAACATCATAGGAGATATGGGCTGCCACAAGTAATTCATTCATACACTGAAGAGTGGGAGCCTTAGGATATGAGGCACAGGGGAATGACGTCGAACGATAAGAAGAAAGATATCTTGGGAAGGATAAAATCTTTCACGTTTGCAATAGAAAAGGGAAGTTTTTGATAGAATACTGAGATTCAAATTTATTATCGTACTTCGAACAATTTTTCAAGAAATTTGCCCAAAAAGTGTGGGACGAAACATAGGAGACAACAGGGTGCATCGGATTACCACACATACGGAATTTCGCGAGTCCATTGAGGAGGAGAGGCGCAGGGTTGGAGACAACGACTGACTTCTTCAAGCAGACACTATGAAGGACAAACTCACATTCAATTTAAAAAATTTTTATAATAGACTCGAATCAGGATTCAATAATATAAACAATTTTAAAATTAACTTTCCTATAAATTTTACTTAAATTATAATTATTTTTATTTTATTTGATATTGAATTAATAGTCATTATTCCTTTAATAATTATAATTAAAATAAATAATTATAACATATTCATAATTATTATATTCTTTATTTTCATATATATTACAATAATAATTGAAATAAAAAATAATAAAATTAATTGATTAATATAAAAGAAAAATAAAATTTATTTGCAATAAATTATTAATTTATATCTTTAATTCATTAAAAGATTTTTAAAAAATTAATTTTCAACTTATTGAAAAATAAATCTTTTAGTTTAAAAAAAACATTATATTTTCAATATAAAAATTTAAATAAGATCTTTATTTTTTCAAAATAATATTAATTTAACTTTCTAAATATCTAAAATTTAATTAAAAACATTGATATTAAAATAAAATTAAAATTTATAAAATTAAAACTTGAATAAAAATTATATTTATTAATCAAATTTAAAATTAAATTTAAATTTAAATATTCAAATCAAAATTTTACTATATAATATTAACTAAAAAATTTAAATATACCATATTTAATAATATTAAATAACAATTTATTATTAATATTTCTAATTTTATTAATTTAATAATTAATTTAAATTTAAACATTATATACAAATCAATTAATAAACCAATTATTAAAAAATAGTTAAATAAAAATGATAGTTTTAATCATAAATCAATATAAAAAAAATTAACATAGATTAAGTTTACGAAAATTAATTTTATTATAAATAAATTTATATAAATATTTTTATTAAATAAATTACTAAAAATTCTAATTTAATTAATATTAAAACTAAAAGGAATTTTTATACGTGCAAGGAATAATTCAAACGAAGAAAAACTAGGCTTTACCCGCACAAATTTTATTTTTAAGACGACGTTTCGACCAACTGGTGGTCTTTTTCAAGTAACTACAAAATGTAACTCTTTTTTTTTTTTTTTTTCTAATGTGAACGATGATTCAGAAAAAAAGTAAAAGTAAAAACAAGAAATTATTTGATATTCTTGATTACGGGAGTGTATAGCGAGGCGAAGTTTGCAGTATCGCTCTTGTAGTTTACGGTGTTGGCGCGTTTTATAATCTCGATAACCTCCCTGAGCTTTCGTTTTTTGCTGTTACATTCATTGGCCAAAATTTTTATGTTCTTAAAATTGAAGCTGTGGCCCATTTCTTTAGAGTGACTAGCGAGAGCAGTGTGATCATTCTGTAATCTTTCATCATATTTATGTTGGGAGATTCTGGCAGATAAAAACTGTTTGGTCTCACCAACATAAACTTGGGGACAATCGGAACACGGAATAGAATAAACAACACCAGCTCTTTTATTGAGGGGGGTAGGATCTTTAATTCGAGAGAAAATTTTTTGATCGTGGAGGGTGTTGTGGTTAGCGAAAGCGATGCAAATTTTTGGATCCAAAGATCTTAAGAATTTTTGAATGATCATACTGCTCTGGCCTACATAAGGTATAGAAAAAAATTTGTGATTTTTTAGGGTAATATTATCTTTAGGTTTATAGCTAAGCACGCGCTTAATAAAATTATCAGGATAGCCATTATTGGTCAAAAGGATGCGGAAATCGGAGATAAGTTGGATGTGGAATTCAGGATCAGAAACTTTCAACCATTTTTTTATGAAATTGAAAGCGGTATTAAATTTATAATGGAAGGGTTGATTAGACAGGAAATGTATTATACGACCAGTATAAGTTGGCTTTTTGTAGTGACAAAATTTCAAATTATTACTATCAGTACGTAAAATAGATATGTCGAGAAAATTAATAGCGTTATAACTTTTTTCGTAGGTAAAGCGTATACGGTTATGGAAATTATTCATAAAATTAAAAAGATGTCAAAAATATAGTCAGGAATTACAAACAAAGAGTCATCTACATATTTAGTCATAAATTTAATGTTATCGCCAAAATTTATAGTTATCTCTTTAAAAAGGTCATCGAGTACAAGTTCGGAAACTATAGACGACAGAGGGCCGCCCATAGGTACACCGTGTAGCTGAGAATAAAATTTCCCTTGAAACTGAAAATAACCATTTTTTAGGCAGAAGGAAAGGATGGATAAAAAAAGGTTTTTGTCGAGTGAGGTATGAGGTTGTGTATCGTTCCAACGGGTTGACACTGAGGCTAAGATGAGGTCGACTGGAACATTAGTGAACAAGGCAACGACGTCAAAGGATACAAGGATGTCCGTTGAGTCCAAGTGGATGGTCGATAAAATGAGAGGGAGGGACTCGGAAGAACGGGTGTTTATGTCATCATCTCGGATACAATTCAAAATACTGGCCACAAACTGCGAGAGACGGTACGTAGGCGCCCTCACGAAGGAAACTACTGGTCTCAGTGGAGAATTTTCTTTATGGATTTTCGGTAAACCGTAGATTCTAGGTGGTAGTCCATCGTTGCAGGAAAGGTAGCACTTTAGATTGTAGTCGATAAGGTTTTTTTCGAACATAGCTTTTACGAAAGCATTATTTTGATCTTGAATTTTAGCAGTAGGGTTTGATTTTAATACTTTGTAGGTAGTGGTGTCTTGAAGTAACGAGGATATTTTTCGAGATATTCTTCCTTCTTAATTACCACAGTCGCATTTCCCTTATCAGCCTTTACCACGTATAAGTCAATGTTCTCCTTCAAGAAGTGTTGTGTGCACGTAATATCGTTTTTCAGGTTGGAGGAGATTTTTCCAGTCTTGTAGTATTTGGAATAATTTTGAGAACGACGGAGGTGATGGTTGATCCGTTGCCTAACCTCTTCTTTCTTTGGTTCAGGAACTCTTGTTTCTCGGATCAAGTATTCGACGTCTGTGATTAATTTCTCAATAGGAACGTGGGGGGTAGGGGTGGCGAATTTTGGACCTAATTGAAGAATGCGCGCTACGTTATCGGGAATCGTGCATCCAGTGCTGTTTATCAACCATTTTTTGTTTATCTTTAGAGGGTCAGTTTTTTGGACATTCTTGGACAACACTCGAAGTTTTTTGGAAGTTGAACGGTTCTTCAAAATTTCTTCCTTTTTCCTCTTCCATTCAATATACATCATACAAACCTTGAAGAGATTTTCGTCGTTTACACGTTGTGAAAACACATTGCAATGGTTTTGGAACTCACGTTTCAAACGGATGACCTTTTTGTATAGATTATTGATTTCGTATGAAAGGATGAATTTCTTTGACTTTTGTGTCCAGTGGTTCAAGGATTTTTCTCTGGTCGAAATGGAACCGCATACGGTATAAATCACTTTTCGAAAACAGTTTTCAATGTGGGCCGGAAAAAAACCTTCACTTTTACAATTTTTCAAAAATTCAAGGGACGACGAAGTCCTCTGTAATTTTACTTGCGTGCTCACGATTTTTCCGAAAGTACGTTTAGTTTCATTATCAGTTAATAAATTAAAAATATCCGCCATAATATCAAAACTAAAAGGAATTTTTATACGTGCAAGGAATAATTCAAACGAAGAAAAACAAGGCTTTACCCGCACAAATTTTATTTTTAAGACGACGTTTCGACCAACTGGTGGTCTTTTTCAAGTAACTACAAAATGTCCCTTTTTTGGTTAGGTTTTCCGTATTTTTCATACCATCAGTTTCAAGTCTGTTTATTACAATTCAGAACACTTTGAAACGCCTTCTTGTGTACTTGGAGGACTCTTCACCCGATAACAAGAAAAACAAAGGAGGCAGAACGGAGTGTCAAGATTGTTCCGATATTTATATCAGAGAGAGTAGCCGCCAACTAAAAGCAGAGTGGAAAAATGTTTGGAAGTCTTTATCTGAGTGTTTCTCCATCTTTGTGGATCACCTAATCTTGGGTGGATATGCTTTCCAACAAGGGAGTACAGTCTTGCTTCATCAAGAACATTCCTAATTCAAATACCTTGCTCTCGAACCAATTGAATCGTCCAATATTATGGTAATCAAAATCACGTAGATTTACAAATATTTACCGCAAAAAGGCTTCGTCGGGTTATGACACTTTATCCCCGACAAGTAGAAATTCCCGTCCTTTGGACGGAACCCTTTTATGTTCCTAACCGAAGCCTGTAATTTTCAAAGTTCCGATCTCTCTTCACCTGTCCAACTACTCATTCTCAACTGTTGACCTATCTATTCTCTGATCCCTGCCCCTCCTTGAGAGGCCCTCTCTATCTTTTTAATATTTTCTTTCACCCTCAATGCTTATCCGGTATGTTCTCTGATTGATACCACATCCTGAGAAATTTTCTCAATTTGTTGGATCTATTAAAATCAAACATTTCCACCCCTACACCCATTTACTCTCTTTTAACTTGTGACCCTACTGTCCGCATCGTAACACAGTACTATATGTTAACTGTGAACTTATTGTCCTATTATTGGCTTCCCGCTGTTGGACGGCACCTTAAATAAATAGATAAATTAATTAATTATATAATTAATTAATTAATAAATAATCGTCAATACCCGACTTGTCCCTGTGACACCTCATTCACCAAAAAAGAGATTTATCTGCAGAAGGTCACACCCCGTTACTGATCCTATTCTCACCTGATATTAGGCAGTAACTACCCACTTA